>CM059434.1:40542054-41142054 GCA_030390025.1 Squalus acanthias
GAGGGGAGGAAAGTGTGGGCAGGAGAGAGGGGAGGAAAGTGGGGGCAAGAGCTAGCGGGGAGGAAAGTGGGGGCAGGAGAGAGGGGAGGAAAGTGGGGGCAGGAGCTGGCGGGGAGGAAAGTGGGGGCAGGAGAGAGGGGAGGAAATTGGGGGCAGGAGCTAGCGGGGAGGAAAGTGGGGCCAGGAGAGAGGGGAGGAAATTGGGGGTAGGAGAGAGGGGAGGAAAGTGGGGGCAGGAGAGAGGGGAGGAAAGGGGGGCAGGAGAGAGGGGAGGAAAGGGGGGCAGGAGACGGCGGGGAGGAAAGTGGGGGCAGGAGAGAGGGGAGGAAAGTGGGGGCAGGAGAGAGGGGAGGAAAGTGAGGGCAGGTGACGGCGGGGAGGAACGTGGGGAAAAGTGAGGGCAGGAGAGGAGGTGGGGGCAGGTTGAGACCCTTTTTCTCCCCCCCCCCCTCCCTTTTGCATTCGCCCCCTCCCTTTTTCTCTCTCTCTTTTCCCCCCTCTTCCCTCGCTCCCACCCCACAGTCATCTGAACATCAAAATGAAGTGAGCTTTGCCAAAGTCATTCAGCAGGCCGGTGAGATTGAACTGCTGCCTTGTTCTCCTTGCCAAAGATTTGTTTTGGAACGTAACATAAGAATTAGGAGCAGGAGTAGGCCATACGGCCCTTTGAGACTGCTCCGCCATTCAATAAGATCATGGCTGATCTTCAACCTGAACTCCACTTTTGCGCCCGATCCCCATATCCCCTGATTCCCCTAGAGTCCAAAAATCTATCATTCTCAGCCTTGAATATGTTCAATGACTCAGCATCCACAGCCCTTTTGGGGTAGAGAATTCCAAAGATTCACAAACCTCTGAGTGAAGAAATTCCTCCTCATCTCGGTCTTAAATGGCCGATCCCTTATTCTGAGATTATGCCCCCTAGTTCTAGACTCTCCAGCCAGGGGAAACAACCTCTCAGCATCTACCCTGTCAATCCCCCTCAGTATCTATGTTTCAATGACATCACCTCGCATTCTTCTAAACTCCAGAGAGTATCGTCCCAATCTACTCAATCACTCCTCATAGGTCAACCCTCTTTTGTTCTATAGTCTGTTTATTTTAAAATACTGTTCAGTTTTTAGTGCTAGAGGCAACATGAGGTAGCTGAACGTGTAATAAAAGGTATGATGTTTGATAGTATACCATTTTTAAAACTCAAAAGTGAAATATTGGATGTTAGGGAATGATTAGAAGACAGTAATTTTGTTGAATGGTTTAGAAGGCATTGTGAATCACGAAAACAAGTTAAGATTACAGCTTTGAAATCTCCTTTCTGTACCATTCGTTGGAGTTTACAGGCTGGCTTTACTTCTTTTGCTGCTCATTTTTCAAGCAATTAGCAGGTGATATGGATATTGCGAAAGGTACTATATGCAGTTATATGTGAAGACATGTTCTGGAGGATTAGCAACTATGATATCTGCAAGTTTATTGATTCATAATCTGTATCTGATTGCTGGAAATAATGGTAAATACTGTTTATTTCTGAATGTTATCAGAACCTGATTGGAGTAGGGTACAGAAATCGCTGAACAGCTACTTCAGATGCGCAATCTATGTTTTTCACTTTTTATCAGTTTTAGACTGGCTCTTTTTTTTGGTGTCTCCCTTTGCAGGAGAGCCTTTAAGAAGCTAAAGGAATTTGGCTCTTTCCTACTAATATTAGAGGCTAATTATTTTTTAAATAGCACTTGGTGCTCAGATTCAGTTTCACTTAAAAAAGTGCATAAAATGTATAATAAGTATCAAAATTTGTATTGTGGTTCATCCTGTATCACTGACCACACTGGTGTACTGTATTATCACATTGAAAAGAAATCTAGGGTGTGGGTTTCCAGAGTTGTAGAAAGCAAATTGAAATTTGTAGATAATCCTTCCAACTGGTGCATCTTCCCTCTTGTGTGTGCTAGTGGCTCATTCCTAAAGGGAGAAGATAACTTAACTCTTCAAATGTGTTCCCTTTATCAGAACTGAAAACTGAAAGATTAGCAAGTCGTAAGGTTGGAAAAAATAGAGAGAAGAAGGGAGGGAGAGAATGAAGAATCAACTGATACTCCAATCATCGAGAGGGAGTTAATGTGGGGGAATGTTTTCTCTGGAAACATTTTGAAATTTAAATTAAAATAGTGCATTTCAGATTCATTTTAAAATCACTTGTGATAACCTGATTTTTAAGTATGAATTAACTTCATATCACTGAAGGTTAAACACCAAGCATGCAGAGCTTGGTTTGAAATACATGGCTACTTGGCAACATGCAAGTTCTGATTTTAACAAAAAAATGGTTTTAAAGGTTCCAAAAAATTGGGTACTTGGGTTCTTGCAGAATCATAAATACTTTGAAGGTATGGGCCAAGAAGTACAAATCTGAGTATGACCAGCAAGGAGAGGTCTCTGCCAAGAATTCTGTTTTTAGTGTGAAGGTTACACACACTTGAGGATGAGAAGCTAAAGGCAAAATTGAAGCTTGAACTCCTGAGCAAGAGTCATAGAGTCATAACAGCACAGAAGGAGGCCATTCAGCCCATCGAGTCCGTGCCGGCTCTCTGTAGAGCAATCCAGTCAATCCCATTCCCCTGCTCTATCCCCGTAGCCCTGCAAGTTTATTTCCCTCTAGTGCCTATCCAGTCTCCCCTTGAAAACATTGAGTGTCTCCGCTTCCACCACTTCCGTCGGCAGCGAATTCCAGGTCATCACCACTCGTTGCGTAAAAAAGGTTTTCCTCACATCCCTCCTGTATCATTTGTCCAAAACCTTAAATCTGTGTCCCCTAGTCCTTGTACCATCAACTAGTGGGAACAGCCTTTCCCCGTCTAGCCTATCCAAACCCGTCATAATCTTGTACACCTCGATCAAATCACCCTCTACCTCCTTTGCTCTAATGAAAACAAATCCAGTTTCTCCAACCTGTCCTTGTAGTTAAGATCCCCCATCCATGGAACAATTCTGGTAAATCTCCTCTGCACCCTCTCAAGGGCCTTCACATCTTTCCTAAAGTGTGGTGACCAGAACTGGATGCAATACTCCAGTTGTGGCCTAACCAGCGCTTTATAAAGGTTCAGCATAACTTCTCTACTTTTGTACTCAATACCTCTATTTATGAAGCCCAAGATCCCATATGCTTTGCTAACCACTCTCTCAATATGTCCTGCCACCTTCAGGGACCTATGCACATTAACTCCCAGGTCCCTCTGTCCCTGCACACTCTTTAAAACTGTGCCATTAAGTGTATATTACCTCTCCCTGTTTCTTCTGCCAAAATGCATCACCTCACACTTCTCTGTATTAAATTCCATCTGCCACTTGTCTGCCCATTCTGTTAGCCTTTCTATGTCCTGTTGCAGTCGATTGGTATCATCATCACTGTTTGCCACACCCCCAAGTTTGGTGTCATCGGCAAATTTAGAAATTCTACTCTGTATTCCAATATCCAGGTCATTTATTTATTTATTTATTTATTTATTTATTTATATATATCAAAAAAAGCAGTGGCCCCAGCACTGACCCTTGAGGAACACCACTGTCTACCATCCTCCAGTCTGAAAAACAGCCATTTACCACAACTCGCTGTTTTCTATCCTTAAGCCAATTCCTTATCCAAGCTGCCACTGACCCACCTATTCCATGAGCCTCAATTTTGTTAACCAGCCTTCTAAATGATACTTTGTCAAACGCCTTCTGAAAATCCATGTAGACAACATCCATTGCATTCCCTTCATCAATCCTCCCTGTTACTTCATCAAAAAATTCAATTAGATTAGTCAAACACGATCTGCCTTTTACAAATCCGTGTTGGCTCTCCTTAATTAGCTTAACCTCTCCAAGTGCCCGTTAATTTTTTCCTTGATTATTGTTCAAGAAGCAAGGTTTAGGGGAACAAAGACAGTCAAATAGCTAGGTCTAAAAGATGCTTTTAAAGGCAGAGAGGCAGGTCGCGACACACAAGTTTTGGAACAAAATTCAAAGAGCAGGAGTGTGGTGGCTGAAAGAATGGACTCTCGGTGGAATGCAAGGACTGGGGAACTTACAATAAATTAGTGTGCTAAAAGAAAAGGGTGCATTCATTGAGGAACAGGAGAGAAAACTACAGACATTAAATTCCCAGGAACGGCAGAGACTGATGAGATGGACAGCATATGTATGGTTATGAAAAGGTATATACTCTTCAAATAGACAAAAGTATTCGATAGCAAAATACTGCGGATGCTGGAAAATTGAAACAACAACAGAAAACGCTGGAAAAACTCAGCAGGCCAGGCAACATCCGTGGAGAGAGAAACAGAGTTAACGTTTCAGGTCGAAACCCTTCGTCCGAACTGAGAAAAAAGCAGGAAATGAAACAGATAAAAAAGCAAGGGGGAGGCTGGGGGGAGGAATAACTATGGTAAGTAGAAACATTAAGAGATGCTCAAGGCAAGACGAGATGGTAATGGGACAGGTTAAAAAACAAAAGGTGGCTAGAAGTGTGAAATGCTGGCAGAATGCGAGACAGCTGCCTTAGGGGGAGAGAGAGAAAAAAAAGGAAAAAGGCACGAACCAAAAGGGGGGATAAAATGTGTGTGTGTATATACAGATAGATAGAGATATAGATATATAGATAGATATTTATATAGATATAGTAGGGGCCGAGGTTATGATCTGAAATTGTTGAACTCGATATTGAGTCCGGAAGGCTATAAAGTGCCTAAACGAAAGATGAGGTGCTGTTCCTCGAGCTTACGCTGAGCTTCCGTGGAACAATGCACGAGGCCGAGGACGGTGAGGTCTGAGTGGGCGTGGAGAGGTGAATTAAAATGACAAGCGACCGGAAGCGCGGGGTCACCCTTATGGACTGAACGGAGGTGTTCCGCAAAGCGGTCACCCAATCTGCGTTTGGTCTCCCCAATGTAGAGGAGACCACATCGTGAGCAGCGAATACAGTATACTAGATTGCAAGAAGTACAAGTAAATCGCTGTTTCACCTGGAAGGGGTGTTTGGGGCCCTGGACAGTGGGAAGGGGGGGGATGTATAAGGGCAGGTATTGCATCTCCTGCGCTTGCACGGGAAGGTGCCGGGCGAGGGGGAAGGGGTGCTGGGGGTGATAGAGGAGTGGACTAGGGTGTCTCGGAGAATGTTGAACTACATTTCCATAATAATAAAATACAAGTCAGAGGAAGTTGTGAGCAAACTGTGTAATCCTGTCACATGCACTTTGAGCACTGGGACTAGTTTGGGTCACCGAGACACTCAAGTAGTGGAGGCAGTGCTGAGAAGATCCATGAGACTGATCCCTATTGTCAAAGTTCTAAGTTGTGAGGATGGACTGGAAAAACAAACTTTTCAGCCAGGAAAGGTGATGTCTGAAAGGTGATTTTATAGAGGTACATAGTGAGATCTCACCTTGTCTGAGCCCATTTGGTTGGCACACAACAACAGTGTTTTCCCATTTTGTCATTGCTCACCATCTCTCCTGTTTCTGTAGCTTTGATCAGGCAGGGCACGGAGGAATAGTCTGATGTTGTCGCAATTGTGAGTGCAGCTGGGTAGACACTGCGAACAAACGCAGCAACACTTCCTCAGTCCATGCATCAGTAGCAGATTTGTCACTATTCGCTTTTTCACTGCACAGCTTTTTAGACAAGGCTGTGTCTTGCTTTGCAGCGACATCGGAATCCATTTGATGCTTCAAAGCTTTCCATGTCGAGAAGTTTAGGAAGCTCATCAGCTTTAGCTGTCAACAGGCAGCTGTCCAGTGGGACTTTTTGAACTCTTATGATTAAACCACCTAAACAGTGCTTCAACATCGGCCATCTTACTTTCATGCTTCCGTTTCCTATCCTGGTTGTCATTTTTTCCCAGTTCTTCACGATGTCTGATTTTTCTTTTCAGAATTCTAAAAATTCGAGATTCAGAAATGCCATGCTTTTGTGCATGATGCGGAGATGCCGGTCGGTGTTGGACTGGGGTGGACAAAAATGAGAAGTCGCACAACACCAGGTTATAGTCCAACAGTTTTATTTGAAATTAGGAGCTTTCGGAGCGCTGCTCCTTCGTCAGGTACAGTGAGGGAATACAAATCGGTTACAAAGTATATATAGACAGAGAACAATTTGATGTAATGCCTCCCTGACGGATTGTATCTCTGCAGACACATTGGGCCGAAAATTGATCCCGGGACGCGAGAGTCCCACTCCAATTGCCGGTTTTCTGCATGCCCTGCGCATGCGCTGAAAACCGGCAATTGCTCTTCCGAAAAGGGGGCGGGGCCTGGGTGCATCACGTGCGCGCTACAGGCTGCGCGCACGCTGTGCACTTCATGCTTTGGACGCGCAGGTAAGTAGGGAAGATTTTGGAAATGTAAAAAGGAGGAGTAAGACCCGCTTTTAAGAAGGTAAGTAGTGAATTAAGTATTTTTTTGAATTTTTTTTTTTACAGGTATATCTTTTTTATAGACTTTAAAGACAGGTAAGTTTATTTTTATAACTTTTTAAAAGATTTTAAATTTTTTCAAAAATTTAATTTTTTATTTAAAATGGTTAATTTAATTAACTATACTTATTTTATTAATGTGATGGGTTTTTTTTTAAATTTAATTGAGGTTTAGCTGTTATTTTGGGGGGGTGTAAGATTCATAGATTTCACAGCCATGCTGTGAGACTTATGAATGGAAGATGGTGTGCTGCCATTGGCTCTAACTGAGTCACGTGATCCCACAGCTCGCACGAATTCACTACGCCGCTGGGATACGCAAGCCCAGCACAGCTGATGTCTGGAACATCAAGTTCGTGCGAGCTGGATCAGAAAAAGCATAAGCGAGGTGAGACATCGCGGGGAAGGCTTACCCCCGCGGGAACAGAGCGAGATCAATTTCTGGGCCAATGTTCTCTGTCTATATATACTTAGTAACCGATTTGTATTCCCTCACTGTACCTGACGAAGGAGCAGTGCTCCGAAAGCTCGTAATTTCAAATAAAACTGTTGGACTACAACCTGGTGTTGTGCGACTTCTCATTTTTATGCTTTTGTGCGACTAGCTTTTGAATCTTCAATTCTTTCACACTGTTTAAAACATCTACTTGCTTGGGCAAGGGCACGTCACGCTGTTTTCTTTTATTCAACCATCTTGAAATTCGACTTCCATTCCTCCCTCACCTGCACAACACTAACAAACATTAGCGAAGACTGGAAATTGAGTCAAACTGTTTTTTAGGCATGTTGACCAACAAACCCAATCAGATTGCAAGGTGCAAGCCTCGGGTTCAAAGTTGAAAAGTCTTTTTAAAGCTGGATTTCTACATGCCACACTTGATACAAGTGAGAATTACAATAAAATAAAACGTTCACAATTGGAAGTATAGAGGAGAAAATGGGACTATAAAAATGGTTGTGTAAAAAAGGAATCGCAATTAAGCGAGTTTCAAATAAACAGATAGGACTGTAACTAGTATGCGAGCAACAAGTCAAAAGAAGCAGTATGTTCTAAATGAAACAATAAAGATTTTTTTTTTTAAAGAGGTCAAGTACCAGGACAACCCTAGATATTGAGGATGAAACTGTCAGCCCAGTCCTTGTCTTTTATTGCAACTAATCTGTTGCTGTAACAGTGTTGAATATGGTCTGAACACCAATTCACAAGACAAATATTACTGATCTTGAGAGAATACAGATGTAAGCAATCAATTACCATTTTTAGGAAAAGGCCATTGGGTTCCAACAAGCCCATTTCATTTTCACTGTTCAATGCCACCTGCCTACTTTCTCCCAATTATTCCTCCAATCTCTCCTCCAGAAAATGCATCCAATTGTCTCTTGAACCCATTTACACTATCTGCTTCAGTTGCCCTCATGCTGTAATCGTTCTGCTGACTTCTTCTCTTAAATCGCCATGAAGTAAGTCTCTTTGTAAATGACTGAGTTGGAAGAACAGGTTCAGCAAGTTGGGCTTGTTTTGGAAAAGAGGAAATTTTGCGGAGACCTAAGGAGATTGGCAAAATAAATCCATATAAATTTTTCACTGTAACAAATGGTTAAAATACCAGAGAGTTATAAGTAGGAAGGAATGTCAAATAAAATGTTCTTCCCCAAAGGGTAATGGACTTGTGGAATAAGTTATCAGGGAAGGCATTGAAGCGAATAGTATAAATAGATTAATGAAGTAACTACTGTAGATGCGCTTCTGGAGAGAGGGGATTTCGGTATGGCCTGAGAAGGTAGGTAGAGTTGACAAGGACCAGGCTTGTCGATTTCAGATTTTAAAATAGCAAATTTGTAAACTTCTTTGGCCAAAATGGTAAATATCCTGTATTATCAAAACACTATAATGTACTTTTATACAAAATCTGTACGAAGTATTCTACTGAGCATAATCCTAATGTTAAGAAAGATATCTGTATACGTACCAGTGTATTTAAATTGTCCCTTGATGCTGTGCTTTGATTTAAAATGGTCAATTAGAGGCAGCCTGGAAACGTGCAGTGAGTGCCTCATTATAGTCTCTTCCCAGGTTGCCTTTAAGTAATATTTCAAAATACCATGGGGGTTGAAACTCGTCAGGTGCCATTGTTAATATGTTTGTGTCCAAGTCCTGTATGCACTATTTTTGCAAAGTCACAAACAACATATTGCAATAGACATATTGGGCCTGAATTTAAGTGGAGGGCAGGAACAGAGTGTACGATGACAGAAGCGGGTGACGGGTCTGCAAATTTGGGAAATGTGCAGGCCTGGCCGATTTTAATGGCCAGGCCTCACTTACATAAAGCCACCCCCATGATGCCAACGCCAGTGGCAGTCTCGGCTACTATTAAAAGCGCCAGCGCCTAGATCAGAGTATTTTCTAAATGGTGAGAAGCTAGGAACTGTGGAGGAGCAGAGAGATTTAGGGGTCCAAGTACAGAAATCACTAAAATCTAATGGACAGATACAAAAACTATAAGAAGGCTAATGGAATGTTGGGCTTTATCTTAACGGGGCTGGAATACAAAGGGTTGGAAGTTAGAGAAAGCTCTGGTTAGTCCCCATTAAGAGTACTGCATTCAGTTCTGGGCACTGCATATTGGCCTTGGAGGGGATGCAGTGTAGATTCACCAGAATGATACCGGGGCTAAAAGGGTTCAATTATGAGGACAGGTTGCATAGACGAGGCTTCTTTCCTTGAGTATAGAAGATTAAGGGGTGATCTAAATGAGGTGTTTAAGATGATTAAAGGGATTGACAGAGTAGATAGAGAGAAACTATTTCCTCTGATGGGGGTAGTCCAGAACAAGGAGGCATATTTTAAAATTAGAGCTTGGCCGTTCAGGAGTGATGTCAGGAAGCACATCTTCACACAAAGGGTGGTGGAAATCTGGAACATTCTCTCCCAAAAAGCTGTTGAGGTGAGGTCAATTGAAAATTTCAAAACTGAGATTGATTTTTTTTGTTAGGCAAGAGTATTAAGGATTATGGAGCCAGGGCGGGTAGATGGAGTTAAGATACAGATCAGCCATGATCTAATTGAATGGGGTAACCAGGGTGGAGGAGCTGTATGGCCTGCTCCTGCTCCTCTGTCCAGGATTGAGTATACTGTGACATGGTCACTTTTGTTTCTTAAATGAGACTTACAAGGACTGTTCTTGTATTTTCCTTTTTTTTAGGACTGTTTTACATAGGAGTGTTATCGTTATTGTAGTTGCAATGATGATTTAGGTTTTTATTTTCTTTTCTTAGCTGATTAATGACAAGATCTACTCTACAGGATCTCATTCGAAAACTTATATTCAACAGCAAGCACTCTTGTTTTAAGTGTAGAGTGATGTTCCCTATACTCTCTCAATAACTTGTCTTATCATCAATCTCAGAATAGTTTCTGTTTCACTGCAACCAGTGCAACATTTCCATTTCCCATACCAGGTATCCTTGTGACCTTTGAGTCAGATTACCAGTGTGCTGTTTATGTACTGTTTAATTTATTTCTGATGTAAATCTTGCCTATTCAAACGAAATTGATGGATCTAGTCAACATGCCCACAAGCGATTCAATGTAAATTGATTCTGTAGTACAAGCTTTTTTATATTGCAACTTTAATCTGACATTACCATCCTAAATTACTGCAGAAACAATGGGTTAAAGGTTGTGTAAAATAAATTAATAAGGCAAAGGGATTAAGTAATGATCCTACCTAATTTAACTGTATGATGATTTAAAGCAATTTAGATTGTGCAATCTTCAGGTTTTTTTTCCAGGCCCTTTCAGCCCACTTGCCGCCTTTAAATTGCTCTTTAGTCAGGAAGGCTTGATGATCTGAGTTGTGGATGTCTTGATTGTGTGCTTTTTAAAAAAAAAAAAATGGAAGAATTATAGACATTTCAGTGCAGAAGGAGGCCATTCGGGTAATTTGTAACTGTGCCAATTCCCTGCCCATTCTCTGTGTCCTTTTTAATATGTTTCCCCTTCAAGGTTTTTATCTAATTCCTTCTTAAATGCTATAATTGACTGAGCTTTTCAAGGTGACTAGATATAAACGGTTGAGAAGACCATTTAGACTATCTTAGCTCCTCTTTACAGTCCTCTCTGCCCCAGCATCCAGTAATTTCTTAAATAACTCCAGAATTTTCACCTCCACTCTCCTATTCAAAGTCCATTCTGTATGTTTATCTCTCTATATGTAAAGAAGAATTTCTAGACATCAGTCCTAAATTTCTTTTATGAATTTTAACCTGTGTCCCACTCTCACAGTTTAGTTTGGAGCAATTTGCTGCATTTATCTTTTCTGTATTATTTGCATACCTCAATGACATTACCTATCAATAGCCTCCTTTCAAGACTGAAAAGTCCAAGTCACCCCCACCCCATGAAATATTTCCTCAATGACTCGGAGTTTTGAACCAAAAGAGTATTGATATTCTATCCCAGTTTTGGCCAACTTTGTGAAAGTAACTGGCATTCTGATAATTGATGTTGGCCTAGGCAATGGGTCCCACTATAGGTATCAATGAGCCCTACTATAGGTATCAATTGATCCTGGAGTAACTTTGTAATTGCCCAAGAATAGAAGGTTCGTAGCCTTTGCTAAATTGTCCAAGGAAAGTGGCTACTATAAAGAAGAGCAGATTGGCTTCTTCATCCTTTTGAAGGGAGAGGATAAAGAGCAACAGCTGGAATAAGAGCTTTTTTGCAGGGTTTACTCTGGTCTCGATGGCAAATGTAAATGGAACACTTTCTCAAATAATGAATATAATGCCAGGATGTCCTTTCACTGGAGATTTCGCCACATAAGAGAGTAAATTGATCCAGTCAACCTGTCTGGTGATGATATATAGGCACCTAGCTATAGTATCCTTATCTACGGGATTTTAATTACTCTGTGACTGCACTACAATAAAGATTATCTGGAAAAGTTTGTTTGAAATATTTGCAGTACATCCTGGCTAGATAGGCTTTATTGGGTGATGTAGGTGTTGAGGTCTTAGATGTTCAGATGAAATGTGGCAAGTTCATAATCCAGTGAAACAACAACTTGCATTTATATAGCGCCTTTAATATAGTAAAATTTTCCAAGGCGCTTCACAGGAGCGATTATCAGACACAAATTTAACACTGAGCCACATAGGGAGATATTAGGACAGATGACCAAAAGCTTAGGAGCCACATAAGGAGATATTAAGATATATGACCAAAAGCTTGGACAAGAGTAGGTTTTAAGGAGCATCTTAAAGGAGGAGACAGAGGTGGAGGGGTTTAAGGAAGGAATTCCAGAGCTTGGGGCCTAGGCAACTGAAGGCACGGCCGCCAATGGTGGAGCGATTAATATCTGGATGGGCAAGAGGCCAGAATTGGAGGAACGCCGAGATCTTGGAGGGTTGTAGGGCTGGAGGAGGTGAGAGATGGGAAGGGGCAAAGCCATGGAAGGATTTGAAAGCAAAGTTGAGAATTTTAAAGTTGAGGCATTGCTTAACTGGGAGCCATTGTAGGTCAGCAAGCACAGGGGTGATGGATGAATGGAACTTGGTGAGAGTTAGGATATGGACAGCAGAGTTTTGGCTGAGCTCAAGTTGTAGGGTGGAAGATGGGAGGCCGGCCAGGAGAGCATTGGAATAGTCAAGTCTAGAGGTAACAAAGGCATGGATGAGGGTTTCAGCAGCAAATGAACTGAGGCAGGGGTGGAGTCTGGCAATGTTGTGGAGGTGGAAATAAGCGGTCTTGGTGATGGAGCAGATTTGTTGTCGGAAGCTCATCTTGGGGTCAAATACGGCACCAAGGTTGTGAATGGTCTGGTTTAGCAGGGAGAGGGATAGAGTCCCAGGCTAGGGAACAGAGTTTGTGGCATTTTGAAGACAATGGCTTCAGTTTTCCCAATATTTAGTTGGAGGAAATTTCTGCTCATCCAGTATTGGATGTCGGACAAGCAGTGCGGCAATTCGGAGACAGTGGAGTGGTCGGGAGAGGCTGTGGTGAGGTAGAGTTGGGTGTCGTCAGCGTACATGTGGAACCTGATGTAGTGTTTACGGATAATGTCGCCGAGAGGCAGCATGTAGATGAGAAATAGGAGGGGGCTAAGGATAGATGTGTGGGGGACTCCAGAGATAACGGTGCAGGAACAGAAGTAATTGCAGGTGATTCTCTGGCTACGAATGGATAGATAAGAATGGAACCATGCGAGGGCAGTCCCACCCAGTCGGACGAAGGAGGAGAGGCATTGGAGGAGGATGGTGTGGTCACCCGTGTCAAAGGCTGCAGACAGGTCGAGAAGGATGAGCGGGGATGGTTTACCATGGTCACAGTCACATAGGATGACATTTGTGGCTTTGAGGGCCGTTTCAGTACTGTGGCGGGGCGGAAATTCGATTGGAGTGATTCAACCATGGAGTTGTAGGAAAGATCGGCACGGATTTGGGAGGCGACAACACGTTCAAGGACTTTGGAGAGGAAAGAGGTGGGAGATGGGGCGGTAATTTGCAAGGATAGGGGGTCAAGGGTGGTTTTTTTTGAGGAGAGGGGTGATGACGGCAGATTTGAAGGGGAGGGGGAGAGTACCTGAGGAGAGGGAACCGTTAACAATATTGGCTAACATGGGGGCCAGGAAGGGTAGTCAGCAGTTTGGTGCAAATAGGGTCGAGGGAGCAGGAGGTGGGTTTCATAGACAAGATGAGCTCGGAGAGGGTACCGATGGGAGATAGGAGAGAAACTAGAGAAAGATGTGAGTTCAGGGCTAGAACGGGAGGGTAGGGTGGGGTGGGGGGGGGGGCGGGGTGGGGTGGGGGGCGGGGTGGTACCTTGGGGGTAATTTGGCCCGGTGGGCTAGGGGAGGGAGGGAATTGGCAGAGGTAGCTGAATGGATGGTCTCGATCTTTGTGACAAAGAAGTCCATGATGATCTTGCACTTGTTATTGGAGGCACGAGTAGGAGACTTGATAGATGCAGTTGACATGAAGATTGGGCTTTACAATTTGGCATCAGGAATGCCCCATGAAGTAAATGCTACTATTAAGTATAATGGCATTTGTGTGGACTTTTAAGCTACAGTGGCCAATGAAATACCAGCAATGTAAAAGAACATAACATCAAGGTTTTCAGTAGCTCACTGGGTCCTAGGTTTGATACCTGGTCTGAGTTAGCTGATGATTACCCAGAATGAGAGTGGATAACAGTTGGTCTCCGTGTCCCCAAACAAGGAAAGGGAAAAATTGACTGGAATTCTCACTGCTACTGGAAATGCAAATGTCTTCTGGATGCCTACTGAGGACAAGCTTGTGCTTGTTGTGTTGGTTGAATAATTACCACTTTGGTGAGGATGTGGAATTGTACCCAAGCATAGATGATACTCTTAAGGAGAGGAATGGGAAAGGAGGAGGGTGAAAGAAGAATTAACAAACAAGAAACTTTGAGTGACTATTATGCTTTTGTGAGGTGGCTATAGATATCTTAGAGCGCCATATCATTCTCTTAATCTTTTATAGGAATGAAAATTATACTCAAAAACATATTGTTATAAGATCCTTGTTTTTACTAGTTTTGATTTGAATTCACAATGATTCTGGCAAGAGAATAGTGATTAAATCACATTTGCGAAGTCTTTGAAACACTTAAGTGTTGTAACATTGTAAGGCTTGATGCAAACCAGCATTTTATTTTCTGATTTTCTTTTCTGTCAATTTAATTTTGTTATTGAACTATATCAATTTACATGTTTTTTTAAGTAGTGACTAGAGTAGAGTAACAGTATATTCTGCTTGAGTTCTATACCAGGTGTTCTCAACTGAGGGTCCGCGGCCCCCTAGGGATCTACGAGAAAGTTTCAAGGGCTCTGCCAAATCTTCAAATTGTTTCTAAAATGATTTCACATTGACTTCCTATTGCTTTATATTCGATGATCACCGGGGGTATTACTGTTGATGACGCGGTTCCCTAGACCTGATTATCTTTGTGGACAGACATGGGGTTTAAAGGATTGACAAACCCCTGTCAAGGACGAAGGTCTCAGACAGATTTTAGTGTGTGTATATAGAAGAGACGTTTGTGCAGAGGCAGCCTACTGCCCGGGTGGGTGAAGGACGCGATGTTGCTGGTCCAGCCTCCCCTTTGCCTTTCAGCATCCCATGACGCTGTGAGAAAGACTTCGGGGAGCAGTGAATGTTGCTCTTGTAACCAGCTTATTAAATAAAATGATTAATTTCTGAACGTGTCAGAGCGATGCAAAGGGAATCACCGAGCATCTTACTTTGACACGTGCCGTAATGATTGTTTTTGCAACACATTTCATTTTAATTCTACACACTAGCCTAATGCCCATGACATGATTTACCAGTCAGCCTGTGTAATGAGGTAGCGGGCTGCCTGGCTTTAAGTAGGATTGCAATTTCAGGGGTATCGATTTCGTGGGACAGCTTGACAGACATTGGAGTGCTATCTGTTTGATTTCTCTCTGGAGATGCAGCCGATGTAAAAATAAGTTTCATCTGAAACAATGCCATCATATTTCTTGCTATTGTGAACATTGATTCCTGGTTAAATAAGCGACCGGCTTAAAACATTAAACTATAATTTTCTGCTTTAAAGCCGCAAACTGCCTCCTCGAATGGTCAGTCCTACTTTGTATAGTCCTGTTTAGTTCTCAAATATTAACATTGAATGTTGAGATGTTCGGTTTCACTGGTTTGGTGTTTCAGCAAGTTTTTAGACGCAATAAGCAGAATCCCAATTTATCATTGTGAGACTACCGCAAAGCGTGGAGATTTAAATGTTTATCTAATTGGGAAAGAAGATTTGATAGTCGTATGGTAGTTATTGACCATTTTAAAGTTACAGATTACTAATACACGTAATGTGCCCGGTTTATCTTAACACTGGTGCAATTAAGTTTACAAAGACGAGTGAATTTATTAAAGACATTAGTTGCTTGCTTGTCATATTTCCAATAAACACAATCATTAAGAATCCTGCCAAACATGTTAACACAACCTTTTGCTTCGAACACAGTAAGTAAAACTTGTGAATGTTAAGAATTTGAAACCATAAAGATGATAAATATGGTAAATTGACTGTGCTGCAGATCAATTAATCCTCCTCAATGTGTTCATCATGACCTTAACATGCCAGAATTTACCCAATCTTTGCATAAATTATATATTATTTGGAAATAAACTAAGTCAGTTGTTTAGATCTAATGTTGCTGGAGATTTTGGTGCCTGGCATGGAGAATGTTCCCGAACTATCACTAAATAATGCTAATATTGTGGTGTTTCTGGGTCATGCATTTCTAATTTATTGAGAGATCTGGTGGGCTGGGGTGAGGTTTCTGTGCATTTGTACCAAAGTCATATACCTGCTCTTTATTAATGGATTCATGATATTGTTACATGAAGTACTGAGGGAGTCTTTCTTTCAGGTGAACTGTTTGCAGGATGATACCATTTGTACTCTGACTGTACAAAAGTGATGGATCACCTTTCATAGAATTATAGAGCACAGGAGGAGGCAAATCGGCCCATCGTGTCTATGCCAGCTCTTTCTTTAATTGTGTAACTAATTTTTATACAGAAAAAATACTTGTGTTACAGGAGGTGCGTGGAATTTTTATAACACAGGAGGGGGGCTTCAGAAGCAAAAAGGTTGAGAACCCCTGTTCTAAACTGTTGTACAGTTCACAAGTGGTTTTTGTTTGCTAAGCTCAGGGTTTTCTTCAAGACAGATCACATGGGGGAAGTGAACAGTTGTATTGGGAAGTATGTTGGGATGATGCTCGGTACCTGTGCAGGTGAGGGGTGCAGTGTGGGGGGTGGGTGGGGGGGGGGGCGGCGGAAGAGAAGGGATCTGTCATTTCAAAGGCCAGCTTAGCAGTGCCTACAGCTGTGGGGGTGTGGGATGAACCTGCCAGAAGGAAGGCATACACTTTATTATCTAAGTGAAAACTGTTTAAAATCCACTTGCTGTAAGTCTCTTGTGCTAGTGACAGTGACCTCGCATGACTAGAATGACACTTAGACAGTCTTTATGATGCAAGTACTCACAGTGAGACTGCATCATTTGACAGGAAGAGAAGGTGAGGCAGATATTGTTTCTGTTTACAGACTAGAGGGGGGAGTTGCTAGGCTGTAAATCAGTCCGGGGGTTTAGATTCTGAACCATGCGAATGAAGCTTTAGCACTGTGTGAATGCATGTGACCCTTTTGATTGAAGTGCAGCCTTAAGCTCACAGGTGTTAATTGTTTTTATTTTTATATATATCTATTATATATATATTATACATCATAGAATCATACAGCACAGAAGGAGGCCATTCGGCCCATCGTGCCTATGCTGGCTCTTTGAAAGAGCTATCCAATTAGTTCCACTCCCCTGCTCTTTCCCCATAGACCTGCAAATGTTTCCTTCTCACGTATATATCTAATTCCCTTTGAAAAATTACTATTGAATCTGCTTCTACCATCCTTTCCAGCAGTGAATTCCAGATCATAACAACACACTGTGTAAAAAAAAAAAGTTCTCCTCTCCCTCATTCTTTTGCCAATTTATCTTAAGTCTGTGTTCTCTGGTTAACGACCCTCCTGCCAGTGGAAACAGTTTCTCCTTATTTACTTTATCAAAACCCTTCATAATTTTAAACACGATTAAATCTCCCCTTAACCTTTTCTGCTTTAAGGAGAGCAATCCCAGCTTTGCTAGTCTCTCGATGTAATTGAAATCCCTAATATCTGGTAATATTCCAGTCATTCTCCTCTGCACCTTCCCCAAGGTCTTTACATCCTTCCTAAAGTGTGGTGCCTAGATTGGACACAATACTCCAGCTGGAGCCTAACCAGTGATTTACATAAAGATCTAGCGAAATTTCCTTGCTTTTGAACGCTATCCCTCTGTTTATAAAGCCCAGGATCCCATATGCTTTTTTAATCGCCTTATCAACTTGTCTTGCCACCTTCAAAGATTTGTATATGTGAACCCCAGATTTCTCTGTTCCTGTACCCCACTTTAAAATTGTACCATTTAGTTTATCTTGCCTCTCTGCATTCTTCCTTCTAAAATATATAAAATTTATGCAATAACTTAGCTTGTCGTGCTAAATTGATGGTTACTGGGATGAAGTGGAGTGATGTAGGACCTGAAGGTATATATTGCCATTTTATAGAACCTGTATAATTTATGTGAAACTATATATTTATGTGGTATGCTGCAAGGTCCGCCTCTTTGTTGTATACTGTGTGATAGTCTTCTGTCCACCATTTCATATTTCAATGATGTAAAGATTGGGTTTAAAGTAAATACAAATTTCTCTCATCATTTGGACCCAATTTTAGGTGTCCTTATCAGAATTACTCTCTTACTTTCCACCTCCCCCCACCAACTCCAACTCTCAGTGAAGAAAATGCAGTCACTAATCCGCTCCTAGAGCCTACCATTGCTACTGGTTGCTAGGTGATGAAAACAGCAACTCAAAGTGACTAAAGCCCCCATTTCCTCCTTCCTGAATCATGAAAAGTCCTGGCAAGCATCTCATTGTCAGTCAACGCCTTCTAAGTAGTACTAGGTGAAGTTGAGAACTGTCTTAAGTGCTCGCTTGGCTCAGTGGTAACACTTTCATCTCTGAGTCACAAGGTTGTGGGTTCAAGCACCACTGTAGGACTTGACACATAGGGCTGGATTTTCTCAATGGGGAGCTTTTGGAGGCATTAGTCCCGCCTCCATCGACTTGTGGCCAACCCATGCTATTTTCCCTTGATTGACCTTGTTAAGCCCGCCCAACGGGCTGCTTAGGCCAATTAAAGGAAAGCCGGTTACAGGTGACGTCAGCGAGTGATGTTTCATCTGTCAAGAACGTTTGACAGATGAAATGTCAGCGTTTGACGGCTCTGTGAAGCTGTAAAACGCTGACAATCTGTCCTCTAAGTTGAGTCCTTCCACTCAGGCTCACTTGATCCCTCCTGAGCAGAAAGCAGAAGGCTGCAGCTTTTGACAGTTCAGCGGCCATTCTGCTTTCTGTGCCGGTGAGCTGAGGGACTCCCGAGACCTGAAGGGATGAAGTCTGCAGGAAGAAGTAAAGGTAAGTAAAACTTATTAAAACACTTTACACTCACCTCACACACTTATCTCTCTACAATCACTCACCTGCACACCGGACATCTCGACCTCTGCAACCCCCGCAGACTGACGGCCCGCCTCGCTGACCCTGGCGAGGTTTGGAGCCGTCGGGAAGCCTACACTTCAGGGCTGAAAATAGGGATTCTCCAGAAAACTGCCTGTTAACTACCTGTTAACAGGCAGTTAATTGGCACTAATCCCCTTACTGCCTCGAGGGACGGGACCCGGCGCGGGTCGGGTACCCGCTTCCTGGGAAGATGGCACGGAGGCGGGTTGGGGGCGGGATGTGTACCCACCCCCAGATTCTGCTATTTTCCCGGCAGACCTGCCTCCTTACCCGCCTCCCCAGGGCTGGCAAAATCTCCCCCATGATCTAGGCTGACACTTCAGTACAATATTAAGGGAGTGCTTCATTGTCAGAGGTACAATCTTTTGGATGAGATATTAAACTGATGTTCTTCTGACTGTACAGTTCGATGTAAAAGCTCCCCTAGCACTATTTGAAAAAGAGCTGGGTAACATTTATCCCTCAACCAACACCACCAAAAAGCAGGTTATCTCATTGCTGTTTGTTTTGAACTCTGCTATGTGCAAATTGTCTGCTGCCTTTGCCTACATAACAGTGACAACACTTTAAAAACTATTAATTGGCTGGGAAGTGTTTGACCTGAAGGTGTGAAAAGCACTGCATAAATGCAAGTTATTTCTTTCACTTGTGCCATCTACTGTGATTATTCTGTACCTTAAAACTGAGTGTTTAATCAGATTGTCATCAAATTTAATAAACTTCTTTTCATTAGATTCTTGATTCCTATTGAGAATTATTGTGTGTGTGTCCTACTACTAAATAGTTTATTTGGTGATTATTGGAGATGTAAAAGGTGTAATTGTACCTGAAGGCGCTATAGCACGGAGCCATGTAAATGGTGTAGATCCTGGACTCAGTATGAGTTCTGGAGTAACCCAGGATCAATGTGAATATAGTTGTAGAATTAACTTGTAAATTCTTTTCCTGGAATAACATGCATCAGATGTTTTATAATGTTCAGCATAATAATATAATCAGCACAGTTTTCTTGTGACCAGTAGTTCCCAGTGATGTCGCTCCAAGTAAAATATTCACAACCACAAAGAAACGTCTCAGAAATTTTGAAACATAAATAAAATTTAACTTCTTCGAAATAACAGAAGCATAGGAAGTTTTGTCATCATCAATATACATTACATATGACGTATTTCCTAAAATGTGGTTGGTTATGATAAAAGATTAAATTATTGTAATTATAATTCCATTATGTTGCTATGGTTGAGCTGATAACTAAACTTTGTTTCTGTCTTACAATTGACAGGTATATGCACACAACTGAAATATTTATAAGAAAGAAAAAAAGTAGAGAACATTTAATTATTAATAGAAAGTTCTTAATAAACTGAACAATGCAGTGATATACGTGTTACAACATTATTAGGGATTGTAGCCAGCAATTTTCTTGGCATTGTTGATCAATTTGACTGTTTTACAGTGATGTACCACATTGCATGCAGTTTGATTTAAACCTGTGTAAGTAAGGATGTTGGGTGCTGAATGTGTTCTCGATGCTGTCCAGTACTTATTTTGTTCTTAATGCTCAAATTAGGAAGGTAATTAAAAAAAAAAAAAATGTTTTCAGTAGTTGTACCTCTGATTATAATTTATTGAACTGGAAATAACATTTCAACTTGTTTGCCATTTGTTTAACAATAGCCACGTATTTATTAATTTGATTAGGAAGTCAAATATAGAAGGCAAATAGAGGACTAGAGTGCCTAATAGATGTATCAAAATAAGAATTTTCCATGCCACAGTGTTTCCCTATGATCTTCATATATACCTGGCCAAGCTTTTTATTGTTTCACTTTTGCAAGGTGCACCTGCTAGTTGTCTTTATTTTTTAATGCTTTTGGGTGTAATATTTTATTATGTGCATAGTAACTAGTTAAAAGTAACACAATAAAAATACAGGAGTCAATAATAACCAAAATTATGCTAGATTTTTTAACAATCATTTTCAGGACTTAAATTTAGAGTGTCATAATTTCTTTTTTCAGTTATTTAGGATACTGAGTTAAGCTGTAGTACATTAAGAGCACATAGACTTGTTCAAGAAAATACTGTAAAATTATTTGAAATTTGGTATTGATTCCAATCTGATGTAATTTTAAGGATTTGAAAGGTTTGAAAGAAGACTGACTGCTCTTTTAATTACTGGTCTTTTCCTTTTTCTACAGACCTCTAATTGATGGTTTTCATTGCTGGATAAGGTTCCACCAAGGCTGTGCTGAGCCTGGTTCTTGAACGAACCAATAGAAGAGTGTTTGAAAATTGTTGAACGTAATCTCCTAGTGACAGAACAGACTTCCTATCAAAAGTAAGTATTTGACAATCACCATGTTCCGTGCAAGTCTGAACTTTATATGTAAAACACAGCACTACATTGGTAAGAGTGGAAAAATAAAAGGATGCTATTGTAAAATCATCAATATTTACTTACGAAGCATTGAATTTGTGTTTACAATGCACCAAATACAAGAATGACCTGGTTATAGAGTAAATATACACTTTATATTTCACTTTCTTTTTGCTATATAGCATGCATTGTTATCAATGAATTTTAAATGTTGAGAAATCCAGGGCATAGTTGTTTTTTGCTGTTGGAATTGAAAATTTATGATTTCTTAATAAGAAATTATCAGTAATTATACTGTAACACTTCTAGATTGTTTGTGAGTCCTTTTCAAACAAGAACATAGTATAATGTTCTTCATGTAAAAGAACATCTGAAAGTGTTTTATGCATGCAGTGGGGAAGTGGGCACAGAGCAGGAAAAGGAGGAATTTAGTGAAGAAGTCTGAAGGTATAGTCAGAGATGGGTTTTTAAGAAGGCTTTTGAAGACAGGAAAGGAGTTAGCAAGTGGTTTAGGGAGTGTTTTTTTCTCTCTCCAGAGGACAGGAGGACTGTGATTGAATAATTGATGATCTGGTGAAATAGTGTGAGTAGGGAACAAGCTGTAATCTGGAGTCAGAAACGCAAGGTACAGGCAGGGAGTCACGGCTGGACGAGATCATCCAGATAGGATGGAGTGAAGGATTTGAAATGAGGACGTGGATTTGCAAACAACCTCTTCCTTTGTATTTCTGATTAAACAAGGTGTATGTATTTTCGGGAGTGTGTGAGACCAGTATGTAGCAGTCTATGACTTGCACATGGAGCAAAAAAAATTTTGTCGTGTACTTGTGAGTTTTCCATTCTTCTTCATTGTTTTAAAGATAGGTCATTTACTTCAATCCATTCCCATGGTTTCTAACTACCCATTTTCAGGAGATGAAAAACAGCACATACAAATTTGCCCAAACAAAAGCTGAATAAGTGGGTGGTCTTTTATGTGATTTTGTTTACCATGATGATGATTAGAATTAAAGGGTTAAATGCTGGGTTCGCCCTGGAGTGATTAAAAAGCGAGTTGTACTGTAATTCAACTTAACTTTATTAATGCTGATGTCTCCATATTAGCATATTAATGGTACCATGTTTTCTGTAACAATACAGATTTAGAAGGCTGCACAGGAAACTATGAACTATAAAAAGCTTGCTGATCATGATATATATTGGTAATACTATACTATAATAAGTTAAAATAAGGCTTCCTTCCTTGTTTGAAAATCTGCAGTTGGTAAATGTTACTCCAAAGGAAAATAAAGAGAGAAAATGTTCTTGAACAAAGGATAATTTAAGACTAGAAGTCAGGCTTAATTGCTGATCAAATTGTCAACCTGTATTATGTGAGTAAACTGGCCACAAATTATTAAAGGTGCTCAACAGAACAAAGATGCATGTGCACTAAATCAGTACAAAAATATCATGTGCTTAAGAGGCTGATCTGATGCATGCCCTGATTTTTTTATGCCCCTCCCAGGAGATTACATGGCAGGTAGGGGAGTGTCTGTATTGTGATGCATAAGGCATCACAATTATATGGGACAGGCTAAATGGACTAGTGGGTCTTTTCCTGTCTGTCATTTTTATGTTTGTATGTTTTGTATGAATGTTAGACATTGCTGAAATCAAAGTAAAGAAGATGCACAAAAATAGTAGCCATTCTTGGACCTATAATCTCTGAAATGACTAGTAATAACCTTTAGAAAATGAGATCTTGCTATCTAACTCATAGGGCTGGATTTTCTCAACGGGGAGCTTTTGGAAGTGGGACTCCCACTTGTCGGGTTTTAGTCCCGCCTTCATCGACTTGTGGCCAACCCACGCTATTTTCCCTTGATTGACCTTGTTAAGCCCGCCCAGCGGGCTTAGCAGGCCAATTAAGGGAAAGCCGGTTACAGGTGACGTCAGCGAGTGACGTTTCATCTGTCAAGAGTTTTTGACAGATGAAATGTCAGTGTTTGACGGCTCTGTGAAGCTGTCAAATACTGACAATCTGTCCTCTAAGTTGAGCCCTTCCACTCAGGCTCACTTAGAAATCTCTCCTGAGCAGAAGGCTGCAGCTTTTGACAGTTGAGCGGCCATTCTGCTTTCTGTGCCGGTGAGATGAGGTTCTCCCAAGACCTGAAGGGTTGAAGCCTGCAGGAAGAAGTAAAGGTAAGTGAAACTTATTAAATCAATTTACACTCACCTCACACAATCACCTCTTCACACTTGCATCCGTCACTCACCTGCACACCGGACATCTCGACCCCGCAGACCGACAGCCCGCCTCGCTGACCCTGGCGTGGTTCGGAGCCGTCGGGAAGCCCACACTTCGGGGCTGAAAATAGGGATTCTCAAAAAAAACTGCCTGTTAACAGGCAGTTAATTGGCACTAATCCCCTTCCCGCCTCGGGGAGGCGGCTCCCAGCGCGGGTCGGGTACCAGTCTCCTGGGAAGATAGAAACATAGAAAAATAGGAGCAGGAGTAGACCATTTGGCCCTTCGAGCCTGCTCCGCCATTCAATATGATCATGGCTGATTCTCTATCTCAATACCATATTCCCGCTCTCTCCCCATACCCCTTGATGCCTTTTGTGTCTAGAAATCTATCTATCTCCTTCTTAAATATATTCAGTGACTTGGCCTCCACAGCCTTCTGTGGTAGAGAATTCCACAGGTTCACCACCTTCTGAGCGAAGAAATTTCTTCTCGTCTCAGTCCTAAATGTCCCACCCCGTATCCTGAGACTGTGACTCCTCGTTCTAGACACCCCAGCCAGGGGAAACATCCTCCCTGCATCCAGTCTGTCTAGCCCTGTCAGAATTTTATACGTTTCAATGAGATCCTCTCTCATTCTTTTAAACTCTAGTGAATACAGGCCTAGTCAACCCAATCTCTCCTCATACGACAGTCCTGCCATCCCAGGAATCAGTCTGGTGAACCTTCACTGCACTCCCTCTATGGCAAGTATATCCTTTCTTCGGTAAGGAGACCAAAACTGCACACAGTACTCCAGGTGTGGTCTCACCAAGGCCCTGTATAACTGTAATAAGAGATCCTTGCTCCTGTACTCAAATCCTCTTGCAATGAAGGCCAACATACCATTTGCCTTCCTAACTGCTTGCTGCACCTACATGTTTGCTTTCAGTGACTGGTGTACAAGGACACCCAGGTCCCTTTGTACATCAACATTTCCCAATCTATCACCATTTAAATAATAATGAGAAGTCGCACAACACCAGGTTATAGTCCAACAGATTTATTTAATTTTACAAGCTTTCGGAGCAGTTCGCTCCTTCGTCAGGTAAGTTTAGCAGTGAGAGAATCTCCCAGAATTCACAATTTAAACACAGACAAAATATATTCAAATCTTTCCCACATCAAAGAGCATAGCCAAGACAATGAGATGTGTCTAATAATTAAATAATACTCTACCTTTCTGTTTTTCCTACCGAAGTGGATAACTTCACTTTTATCCACGTTATACTGCATCTGCCATGTATTTGCCCACTCACTCAACCTGTCTAAATCGCCTTGAAGCCTCTTTGCATCCTCCTCACAACTCTCAATCCCACCTAGTTTCGTGTCGTCAGCAAACTTGTAAGTATTACATTTGGTTCCCTCATCCAAATCATTGATATATATTGTGAATAGCTGGGGCCCAAGCACTGATCCCTGCGGTACCCCACTAGTCACCGCCTGCCACCCCGAAAAAGACCCATTTATTCCTACTCTCTGTTTCCTGTCTGTTAACCAATTTTCAATCCATGCCAGTATATTACCCCCAATCCCATGTGCTTTAATTTTGCACACCAACCTCTTATGTGGGACTTTATCAAAGGCCTTCTGAAAATCCAAATACACCACATCCACTGGTTCTCCCTTATCTATTCTACCAGTTACATCCTCAAAAAACTCCAGTAGGTTTGTCAAACACGATTTCCCTTTCATAAATCCATGTTGACTTTGTCTAATCCCGTTGATATTTTCTAAGTGTCCAGTTATCACATCCTTTATAATAGACTCTAGCATTTTCCCTACTACTGATGTTAGGCTAACCGGTCTGTAGTTCCCTGTTTTCTCTCTCCCTCCTTTTTTAAATAGTGGGGTTATATTTGCCACCCTCCAATCTGCAGGAACTGTTCCATAATCTATAGAATTTTGGAAGATGACAACCAAAGCTTCCTCTTTTAGTACTCTGGGATGCAGATTATCAGGCCTGGGGATTTATCAGCTTTCAGTCCCATTAATTTCTCCAGCACTATTTTTTTAATTAATGCTAATTTCCTTTAATTCCTCCTTCTCACTAGACCTTTGGTTCCCTGGCATTTCTGGGAAGTTATTTGTGTCCTCTTCTGTGAAGACAGAACCAAAGTTTTTGTTTAATTGCTCTGCCATTTCCTTGTTCCCCATTATAAATTCTCCCGTTTCTGACTGTAAGGGACCTACATTTGTCTTCACTAATCTTTTTCTTTTTACATACTTGTAGAAGCTTTTACAATCCACTTTTATTTTCCTTGCAAGTTTACTCTCATGCTCTCTTTTTCCCCTCTTAATCAATCTCTTGGTCCTTTTTTGCTGAACTCTAAACTGCTCCCAATCCTCAGACTTGCTACTTTTTCTGGCAACTTTATATGACTCCTCTTTGGATCTAATACTACCCTTAATTTCTTTGTTAGCCATGGTTGGGCCGCTTTTCCTTTTGTGTTTTTGCGCCAGAAAGGAATGTATAACTGTTGCAATTCATGCATTCGTTCCTTAAATGTTAGCCATTGCCTATCCACCGTCATGCCTTTTAATGAAGCTCCCCAATTTATCATAGCCAACTCACTCGTCATACCATCGTAGTTTCCTTTATTTAGATTTAGGACCCTAGTTTCGGATTGGACTTCTTCACTTTCCATCTTAATGAAGAATTCTATCATGTATGGTCACTCTTCCCTAAAGGACCCCGCACAACAAGATTATTAATTAACCCCCTCTCATTGCACAATACCCAATCTAGGATAGCCTGTTCCCTAGTTGGCTCCTCTACGTTCTGGTCTAAAAAAACATCTCGTACACACTCCAGGAATTCATCCTCCACAGTATTATTGCTAATTTGGTTTGGCCAGTCTATATGTAGATTAAAGTCACCCATGATTACTGTAGTACCCTTGTTACATGCATCTCTAATTTCCTGTTTGATTACATCCCCTACATTACCACTACTGTTTGGAGGCCTATAGACAACCCCCACCAATGTTTTTTGCCCCTTGGTGCTTCATCGCTCCACCCAGACTGATTCTACATCTTGATTTTCTGAGCCAATATCCTTTCTCACTATTGCTCGGATTTCATCCTTTACTAACCACGCCACCCCACCTCCTTTTCCTTTTCGCCTGTCCTTCCTAAATATCGAATATCCTTGGATATTCAGCTCCCAGCCTTGGTCACCCTGCAGCCATGTCTCCGTAATCGCAATTATATCGTATCTGTTTATATCTATTTGTGCTGTTAATTTATCTACCTTATTACGAATGCTTCATGCATTCAGATACAGTGTCTTTAGAATTGTCTTTTTAACATTTTTAGACATCTTAACATTTTTTGGTACTATGGCCCTATTTGTCTTATTTCCATTTTTTCTTACCCGGACCCTATTTGTTAGTGCACTCTTTTGTTTGTACGCTCTGTCCCTTCCTGACACAATCTGGTTATCCTTACCCCAATCACTTTCCTGCACTGCTTCCTTGTCTTTTCTCTTTAGCATTCTAGATTTCTATCCACCGAGACACCCCCCGCCCCCCTTATTTAGTTTAAAGCCCTATCTACCTCCTTAGTTATTCGATTCGCTAGAACTCTGGTCCCAGCATGATTCAGGTGTAGTCCGTCCCAACGGAACAGCTCTCTCTTCCCCCAGTACTGGTGCCAGTGCCCCACGAATCGAAACCCACTTCTCCCACAACAATCTTTGAGCCACGCATTCGTCTCCCTGATCCTATTGACCCTATGCCAATTTGCTCGTGGCTCCAGTAATAATCCAGAGATTATGACCTTTGTGGTTCTGCTTTTTAATTTAGTCCCTAGCTGCTCAAACTCTCTCAGCAGAACCTCTTTCTTTGTCCTACCTATGTCGTTGGTACCTATGTGGACCACGACAACTGGATCCTCCCCCTCCCACTCCAAGTTCTTCTCCAGGCCGGAGGAGATGTCCTTTACCCTGGCACCGGGTAGGCAACATAGCCTTCGGGACTCCATGCTCCTGGCTGCAGAGAACAGTGTCTATCCCCCTAACTATACTGTCACCTACTACAACCACCTTCCTTTTTACTTCCCCCACTTGAACGGCATCCTGTACCACTGTGCCGTGGTCAGTTTGCTCATCCTCCCCGCAGTCCCCGCACTGGTCCACAAGGGTTGCAAGAACCTCGAATCTATTGGACAAGTGCAGGGACTGAGGTTCCTGCAATACTACCTCCTGGATCCCCGTACCTGCCTCACTCGCAGTCACACCCTCCTGTCCCTGACCACGTGTCAATTCTAAAGTATTTAATCTAAGGGATGTGGCTGCCTCCTGGAGCAAAAGGTCCAGGTAACTTTCTCCCTCCCTGATGTCTCGCAATGTCTGCAGCTCGGACTCCAGCTCCTCAACTCGGAGCTGAAGTTCCTCGAGCCGCAGACACTTACCGCAGATGTAATCGCCCCTGGACAAAAATGTCCACAAGCTCCCACATATTGCAGCAGCAACACATCTCCTGTTCTCCCATTATTTTATTTGTTTAATTAATTTGTTTAGTATTAATCAAATTATTTACCTCATTTAGTTTATTAAAATATGTTTAGTTTTTAAAATTTAGTTATGTTATATGTTAACTTAAAACTTAGCCCACAGTCACTACCAATCACTTACCTGCCTTACCTGTAACGTCACACTGCCGTTTTCTCTTGTTGATGCAGGTCTGTTGCTGCTTTTATCCCTGCTCTCGGGACTCCGTCTGCTCCCGCTCAGGTCCGCCGCTGCTCTGCAGGAGAAGTTAAGAAAAGCAAGCACCTCCTTCCCGCACTTCACCGAACTCCCACACTTACCAAACTCGCAATTGTTCACTCTGTGCTTCTGCAAGATGGCACAGGGGCGGGATGGGTACCCGCCCCCAGATTCTGCCATTTTTCCCGGCAGTCCTGCCTCCTTACCCCCCCTCCCCAGGGCTGGCAAAATCACCCCCATACTGTTCCAGATTCAGACTGCTCCAGACTGACTTGTCCAGAGAGAGATGGATAGACAAAGCTGACCTCCCCCTCAGCTCCTCATGTTGGAGATTAGTTTATTGATCTGCCAATCAAAGCTACCCCTCTGAATGAGAGAGATCCCCTTTTTGTGTGGAAGCTATGGCAACTATATTGTCTTTAGCTATGCAACCAGCTTCCACCCCCACACTGGGTTTATTAAATGAACATCTTTCTAACAATGAAGGTGGGAATGTGCTCAGTGGTATCCATTGTCTCAAAATTGATGAAAATACATACATCTGAGATGGCCGATTGGTCTGGTATTCCAACTAATTTGTTCTAAACATTCCAGATAGCTTGTGTCTCTCTAGGAGTTGACCCTTTGTGAGCCAAAATCTAACTTCACAGTAGCAACATAACACAAATTAAAATTCCTTACAAGCCAAACAGGTAAAAATCTCAATATGCTGCACCAAAGTTCTAGTGACCTGATTACAGTCTTTAAGTGTCAATCCTAGCACAGTCTGTCATGTTTAATTTCTCCTGGCTTCATCTCTTTTGGCCGAATGCTACAGCAGTGTGGCCTATGTAGGAAAATTTTGGGGTTTTTATCCTTGGGTTAGAGCAGCCTTTTAAAAATTTGCCATGTGGACAGAGTAGCTCTTGGACTTGCCCAAGGTTTCTCTAGGTAGTCTCTCCGTTTAATTTGGTTTAGGAGGTATTTGCACCCTCTTTTTATCCATCTCTCCGTTTATCTGGTGAGGATATTGGGCTTCACACTATAGGAAGGATTTTGAGGAATTAGCATGAATACAGCACAGATTCATGAGGATGCTGCTTGATATGAGGAAATACAAATACAAAGAAAGACTTGAAAAGGTGGGCCTTTATTTGTTACAACAATGCAGATTACAAGGCAATGTAACAGAATTTTTTACAATTATGAAAAGATGTGACAGGGTAGATAGAAGCAGAATGTTTCCAGTAGTTGAGGGGTCAAGAATGAGGAACCATAGATACAAGATTAAATGTAAGAGATTTCGAACCGGCAGAAGAAACCTCTACATTCAGACTTGTGAGGCTGTGGAATACACTTACAGGGTTAGTGGTTGATGCAGGAACTATGTCAACATTCAAGATTAGCGTGTATAGGTGGATGAAGCAAAAGGGATTGAAAGGATATGGGATAGGGTGGGTAAATGTGATTAGAACTATTTGCTCACATGGAGAGTAAAGGCCAACATGGACTGGTTGGGGACGATTGGCCTGTTTCCATGTTAAAAATACATAGTTGCATGTTTCATTGTGTTGGAGTGCACAGAATGCTTTGTTACTTTAGGAATTTCCAGTGGTTATTTGTTTTATATGGAAAGACATTCTTGGGTAATTTGGTGATGATGCAAGGTATATCGAAATGACTAAATGAGTGTAGTCTCCATTGTACCATATTGCCAGTAAATATAGCAGCCTGTCCCTTGCACGTTTACAAGACAACTATTTAAATTGACCAACGCTTAGGACTATGTTTTCAGCAAACCTATTTTGGTAATAGAGGTTAGGGCTTCCCTCTTACCTAAATTGGTGGTGTTTTTCTATGGCTTTGACAATGCGTGAGGGATGCCTGTATGATGAAAAAAGTAAGATTTTAATCATTCTTCAAATGAGAGCATCTCTTCTGATTCCTCCCAACAATCCCTTGGGCCCTACAGGAGATCTTTGTTTTATTGTTTGGGTGACTGGGAAGCAAGTCATTCTTTGGATATTTTAGGTTAAAAAGAAGTGAATTACTGCACAGATCCTGTGCCTTTACAGAGGGCAAGAGCACTTAATCACATGGGAAGTAAAAAAAAATAATGATTCCCCAATCAGGATTCGATGTTCCTTCATTATGTGAAGGATGCTGTCATTTATAGCTAGCTAATCTGACTTTATCCACACTCTTTCTTTCCATCATCTAGACTATCCTCCAGAATGTTCACAAAACAAAGAGCAGTGTGAGATAGAACTCATTGCGTAGCTTATTTTGTTGTGTGTCTTTCATTTCTTTTTCTTGATGAATAAAATTACACAATGTTTCTTTTTGTTGTTTGCGGTTTACTTGTCTTCATTTATGTGCCAATGGTCACATTTTGTATATCTACAAATTGCCATTATCCGCCAGCGAATAAGGAAAAAGGGTGGTATAAGCACTGTAATACTGGCACTAACGTCACAGCAGTATTGATGTGATTTTCATCAATTTCTTGGTAAAATGTGACTGAATCCAAAATTGTTGCATATGTGGAATGTCATTGTACATATGTAGTGGCACCCTGATTTTGAGGGAAAATTGGAACATTATTGATAAAAAAGAATGCCTGTATGAATGAGGATAGTGGTGTTCAATGTGCTGGTTTTTGCATAAAGTGCTTGGTGATACAGCATAATATGATGAATTTTCTTTTAACTATTTTTAGAAGAGATGGTGGAGGAGTCTATTCACAATGTGATTTTGCATGTGCTTTCTTGACCTTGGGAATGGTCAAGGCAGCTGAGAGGAAACAGAGCTGCATCTAGCCTGTATTAAACCTCATCTTGGAGTTCTTTGTGAACACCAGTAGTTGAAGAAACAAATCCTCTTCCAGCATTCTGTTTCCTTGCCATGATAATCACAAAGTTTATCCAAAAAAGGAAAGGACCATTTAACTACCAATGATGATGTCATGGATCTTTTAGATAATGGGATAATGGATCAGCTCAAAAAGGTCTGTTTGCACTTCATTAGTTTAGTTGACTTCTACAATTTGCGAATCTTTGTGATTAAATCATATCAGTTTCTGAAAAAAGTGAGAGTTGTTGACTTTGTGGGTTTATCTGGGAATCCTTTTGCTGTTTATGGCAGTTAATAACTATCCTTTGCCTCTCTGTCAAATGATACTTGATTTAAGGCATTCTTCTGGCAGATTATGTCTGACTTCCAAGCAAAGTTTCTAAGTTCTCCGTATATCTTAGAGGGAGTTACTTAACTTAATTAATCACGGTGACCTCCAAGTGTATAATTTACATTGCCAAAACATTTATTGAGATAGAAGGGAACATTTGCAGGATATAGACTGCTTGTGGGTGATGATGATTTACATCTAATTCATTGTTTCTTAGTCAAGGTTATGGCACTACTAAACAAAGTGCAGCATATATCTGAAGTTTCAAAACGATTTAAGTACTGAGGCACAATGGTAACCTACTGCTTTGTTGTAATTTGAGCTATGTTATATGTAAACAAAATAGATTAGCAGAAAAAAAGGAAACATGTACTTGAAATATAATAGATAGTTAGCTATTTTTCTGTAAGTCTGCAATTAATTATGGACTTTGCAATCTTTGGTTTGAAAGGAACACCATATTAAAGAAAAAAAAGCTAGGCGAGTACTTTCTGCACAAAGAATTTCACCATCTCTTTCTCTTTCAGTTACAATATCTTGTACCTATTAGGAGATATCCTCAACTCTTCCTGTATATTTTGTAATGTATGGAAAGCTGCCATTGCAGGTCTCAATTTTCCTTCTGAACTGCTTTACTGATCAGCGCTGGCTAGTTGGGTACTGCTGCATACTCAGCCAGTTGTCTTTTTGTTGTGGCTTTCCATCTCTAGTTATAGTGCCAGCCTGTGGTTAAAATCTCGAGCCACACAGGCATGTTTGTCCTCCCAACCCATGTTGGGCTCAGGAGGGCATATATATGTAGGAGATATAATTTATTTTTAGAGATGGGAGCGTGATTTCTAAAAGCCTTTCTTTAACATCCTCTTCAGTGCCATAAAGTCACAGCAATCACAATGTGGTTTAGTGTTGTCTTATGGGATGTTGATACGTTGTTCCATTATCTCATTATGCACATTTTTGACATGGTAGTATTTTAGCCAAATCTTTTTCTTGCTGCACTTTTTTGAAAGAGTATTCACCAATAAAGTATAAGGCTTAATCTTGGAGTTTATTATAACACATATTCCCATGTATTCTATAATTTCTGCATTAGAAATACTTAATTGTTTAAATTAATGGCTGGTCCCCCTGTTGGAGATGCCAACCTTATTCTGTGCCCAAGGTTTAGGGACGTGCTGAGGCATGTAATTAGTTCTTGAAAGAAAGAATGTGCTTTAATATAGAGCTTTCACTTTTTCAGGATATCCCGAAGCGCTTCACAGCCAATGAATTATTTTCAAGTGTAGTCACTGTTGTTATTTAGGCAAATGCGACAGCCAATTTGTGCACAGCAAGGTCCCACAAACAACAATGAGATGAATGAGCAGTTAATCTGCTTTTAATCGTATTGGTTGAGCATTAAATTGTCAGATGCAGCCATAAACGTTGGCTAGGACACTGGAGAACTCCTCAGCTCTACAAATAGTGTCATGGGCTCTTTTACGTTCACCCTAACAGGCAGAGGATCCTGGTTTAATGTCTCATCCAACACTACTGACATTGCAGCACTCCTTCAGTGCTAAAGTGTCACCCTAGAGTTTGTGCTCAAGTTTCTGGATTGGGGTTTGACCTTCTCAATCAAAACCTGAGCAGATTAAGGTACTCTGTGTAGTTTGTTCACTTTGGCTAAAGATGTAGACAATAATCCAAATTCTTGGTGTTAAGCAAATGACAGGAGGAAATGCTTTCCAAAATCTGAAACAAAAGCACCGCAGCATTTAATTACCGTTGATGGTTATTAGTTTGAATAAGTAGCCACATTAGCTCTGAATTTTTCTTTAAATTAGGGTAATATAAACACTGCATATTTAGAAGATGCATTAAAAGGAAGAGTTGAATACATTTGATATGCAAAACGCCTTTGACTTTTTGTAGTTAGGGTACTTTGAATTTTCAGTACAGAATGTGATTGTTCAAACAGTAAGCAAGCTGTGTTTTGAGAATTCCAGATTATTTCAGCTGAAGTAAAATGATGCAAATTAGTGCTATTGACGAGGAAAATCTGTACAAAATAAATAAATTGAAGCAATTACTAGCAAGCTTTAGGGCTCTCAGCATTAAAGATACATCATGGTGACAATTATCAATATTGTTGTCCTTCGCAGCTTGATATAATAGTGATTCCTGTGACAACACTCGCCTAAGTGTAATAGTTTATTACCCTAATGCATTGAAATAAATGTTAATTATGATTGTGATAGTTCATCCATTCTAAACAGAATATTTAGAATGAGAATATTTATGGCTGAGTTCACATTTTGACATGAAATGTGTATTTTTAAGTTAAAGAATAATAAATATTTAATGTGATATGTATTTCATGGTTAATGTCAATGCAGCTTTGTAATTTGCTGACAGATTTTGTTTTTTTTTGCAGCACCGTGTGCAATACCCCATTTATAAGTTGGCCTGTAATTTGCCCAATCTGGGTAAATCAAGGCAGTATAGTTTCAGTTAGTTAATGCTGGAATTCACGCTCATTACCATGTGCTTCGGAATCAAATTTCTACATCGAACTGCTGTATTATTTACTACTAATAATGAACAAGAAACCTATCTATAGACACATTTATCCATTATCTTTGCATACTAGGGACTATGCACAAAGCAGAAATGGGTGATACAATTTACCCATGTATGCTAGAACCTAGGTTGTACCATTTTTTAAATGTTGCCATTAAGTTCTATGTATGTGTCTTTTCAGTCACATTTTTAGTGCCTGATTATTCTCTTGATTTAACAGCAGCAGATTTGCAAAACCACCTGTGACAAGTTTTCAAGTGTGAATGAGGCAGTTTTACATGTACGTGTGGGTTTTTTTTGGATGGAGGGGGGAGAATTTTTGCTCTTTTTATCTCTTTCTAGTTACCCTTCTTCATTGTCATCTTTCTGACTTAACCACTACCCTCCTTTAGCTAAAGAGCTTCTCTGCATCTGCAATCAATGCTGTGCTCTTGATGGGGTGGGATATTGACTTTTGATGATGAATGATGCTTTGGGTTATTCTTGTTTCAGTACTGAAGACTAGAATAAGGCAAAAGTTCAAATTATGTGTAATCCTCTGCACCAAGAAAGTTTCCATAGTTTAAAAAAGTCCTTAAAACCACACAGAACATTCATCTTTGTAATGCTGGCTCTTAAACTTAATTATATCACATACCATTTGGGGTTCTGTCTTATTCTGGTCTTCAATACCAAGAATCTTAATTTTATAAAAAAGACTTTCAATACTTCCAATGTTTTAATCTGCATTCGAGATTTCTTATTTTTATGTCAAGTTGGGCGACTAGATTTAGTATTAACTAAGCAGCCTCTGGTGGCAACAAATTTGTTGTGTACAACACTTGCTTTATCCTTGTGTTGCAAAAGAACAAATCCTATGGTCAGACGGAATGTTTTATTGACAATATTGATGACCATATTATTTCCAATTAAGGTTCCTGATCTTACTTATTGTCTGCCTCAGGTTTTTAAAATTGTAAAAATGGTGGTATAGGAACAAAAGCACCCTATTGAGCCTAAGGTATGTTAAATAGGACAAAGCACCAGTTAAACATTTCCTAATGTTCTGAAGTGATGAAGATATTCTTACACCTGACATTTTGGTGAATAAATCTTGCGTTTTGTGATTTCTGGGCTAGTGTGTGAGCACAGCAAATTGTTGTTCCAATGCAGCCTTCATGAATGCCGGTAATTACCACCTAAGAGTTTTTGGTCTTTGCAGTGCTGTTGGAGGCAGCAAGTACAGTCTACAAATTTATCTTTTTTTATTCGTTCATGGGATGTGGGCGTCGCTGGCAAGGCCAGCATTTATTGCCCATCTCTGGTTGCCCTCAAGAAGGTGGTGGTGAGCCGCCTTGAACCGCTGCAGTCCGTGTGGTGAATGTACTCCCACAGTGCTGTTAGGGAGGGAGTTCCAGGATTTTGACCCAGCGACGATGAAGGATCGGTGATATACTTCCAAGTCAGGATGGTGTGTGACTTGGAGGGGAACTTGGAGGTGGTGGTGTTCCCATGTGCCTGCTGCCCTTGTCCTTCTAGGTGGTAGAGGTCGCGGGTTTGGGAGGTGCTGCCGAAGAAGCCTTGGCGAGTTGCTGCAGTGCATCTTGTAGATGGTACACACTGCAGCCACGCTACGCCAGTGGTGAAGGGAGTGAATGTTTAAGGTGGTGGATGGGGTGCCAATCAAGCGGGCTGCTTTGTCTTGGATGGTGTTGAGCTTCTTGAGTGCTGTTTGAGCTGCACTCATCCAGGCAAGTGGAGAGTATTCCATCACACTCCTTACTTGTGCCTTGTAGATGGTGGAAAGGCTTTGGGGAGTCAGGAGGTGAGCCACTCGCCGCAGAGTACCCAGCCTCTGTCCTGCTCTTGTTGCCACAGTATTTATGTGGCTGGTCCAGTTAAGTTTCTGGTCAATGGTGACCCCCAGGATATTGATGGCGTGGGAGTCGGTGACGGTAATACCGTTGAATGTCAAGGGGCGGTGGTTAGACGCTCGCTTGTTGGAGATAGTCATTGCCTGGCACTTGTGTGGCGCGAATGTTACCTGCCACTTTATCAGCCCAAGCCTGAATGTCGTCCAGGTCTTGCTGCATGCGGGCATGGACTGCTTCATTATCTGAGGAAGGGAAAGTCTGGTGAATTGTCTTGGCCAGCCTGCAATAAAAATCTAGGAATAACAATATGTTACAAGATTAATGAGGTGCCACACAAGTTGTGATCAACATATGCCAATGTGAAAGATAGCAGTGATAAAGCCATAGCACCACCTTTACTGCCCATCCTTTTTGTCAATGAAGTGGTGCTTGGCATGGTGAGGCCTAAACAGAGCCCAAGGAAATAATGATAACATAAGTGATCTGCTTTAAATTATGTTTAAGGCTGATAAATTCTGATTTACCAAAACAGTATTCACAGCTTAAGGATCATTTGCAAATAAAATCCAGAATTACTCAGTTGGTGGCAAAGGAATATAGATAAATATTTTGTTGCATCTGTAGAGATATGCTGGTTGAAACATTGGGCCGTATTTTCCGATCGGAGGCTTTCCGCGTGCGGAGGCCTCTGATCTGGAAAAAATCTACGCACTTACCTGAGGGCTCCCGAGGTGCGTATAGTTCCGATGCTGGGCCTCTCCAACTCCAAGTGCGCAGGGCCCACGTATCCCAGAGGCACATGCGATTCGCAAGCGTCCCTGGGATCACGTGGACCATGGAGAACCAATCAAAGAAGGGAATCTCCCTTCATTTCACTTGACAGATAGACCTGTCAAATATATGAATGGAGATCACCCCAAAAACACTTTTTAAAACATTAAATAAATTTAAAAAAAACCCCACATTTTAAGTTGAAATTACAATAAATGTAATATTTTAAACAAATTTTTTTTGAAAAACATGATTAAAGTTTTTTACGGGGCTAAAAATAAACTTATCTTTTTTTAAAAGTATTTAAATGATATAAATTTTTAAAAACTTTTTTTCAACCAGGCGTAAGATTTCTAAGGGTTTTCTGCGGGCGGAGGTTCTGCAGAAAGCGGAACTATCCGCCCGCAGAGGCCCTTCTCCAGGGCAGCCGGAGGATCTGTCAAGAGCATTCTTGACAGTTTGGAAATGCCGGTTTTCAGTGTATGCGCTGTGCATGCCTGAAACTGGCATTTCCGATGTCCCTACGGGTGTGTACACAGCGCGTACACACCCATAGGGATCGGAATATCCTGCCCATTATGTGTAAGGTGGAAGGTTTATGATAGCTGTTGCTATACAGTGGATTCTCCATACTTTGCATCAAAATAGATCAAACTTTTGGTGTGGTCACAGGCCCCAGATGTCAGATTGTATTGGATTATACTTTAGCATATCAATGTAAAACCTCAGTATTCTGAAGTGTTTTGCTTAAACCTGAACCATACAACATTCCATAGCAAAACCAAGCCAAGGGTTGACAGCATATTTGATGACACACCACACTTTGAACAAACCTTGCTGATGGCAGTTGTAGTATTCATGTGACTCAGGTTCTAAAATAAAAATAGAAAATGCTGGAAATATACAGCAAGTCTGTCAACATCTAATAAGAGAAAATGCCAAGTTAACTTTTGGGTTTAGACCCTTTGTCAAAACTGGATTTCAATTCTGGTTTGATTTTCATCACTGTGAACCTGAACAAGAGACACATGGTGAAATGAAAGCATGTGGACATTTGACAAAGTTAGCTGCCATTGATGAGGTTAGTAGTGGTTGCTTGAGTACTGTGTTCAGTTCTGGATGCTAAGAAACAAGGGAAGAATTTGATTTGATGTTCTGCCATCTTCTGAAGTGACTGAAGAAAATGTGTGAATGTGACTTTTGCAGTGTGTCTGTTGTCCACCATCAGTATGTATGACTATTTGTATGCATAGTATAAGGTGCAGCAAAAAGCTTTCACTTGCATCATTAAGATTCTGCATTAATGCCAGACAAATAACAGGCTTGGGTAGATTTACAATACATTTCATTCAGCACCTTCATCTGTCATTCCCAATAACCTGGAATCTCTAAAGCTATCAAACATTGCATATATCAAATGAAGAGGGATTTACTACCAGTGAACTTTTGCCTGCTTTTATAATGGAAAACTACCTGAACAATACAAGCTGGGTTATCGCACCTGAACAGATACAGTAGAAGACTTTTTCTCTTGCTGCGACAAGATAACAACAACTGGTTTGATAAAAGTGCACCGAGGGATAGTTCCATAGCTTACACTCATTATTAGAAAATGCATTTCCATCTGTTTCGTAACATAATAGTAACATAATACAGATTAAACTTTCTTCCATCTCTCTGTAATTTATAGGTACCACCATATTAAAATCTGACTTTATGGGATAATAACCATATTAAATCCTCTTGGGAACTGTGGCGAACAGCTGTTACTTTGGAATAAAAACATTTCATTTGTGGAATGTAGGCAAATGGATTTCTATATATATTTTTTGTACCTTTACCTTTTTTCATAAGTTGACAGTGATCTTTTTAAAAATGATTATATATAGTGTACTGAATTTGGTTTTATGCATGCGATGGCTTAGTGAGTATAAGAGGGCCATGTAACAGTGCCATACCAAAGACTATAGTTTAAATTTTCAAAAACTAAACATTTTGCACCACATTTAAGGTTGTTACCATATAAGTGTGTAAATAAATAGTAGAATGACTGGTAATCAATTAAAATTTATCTTGGTTTAAAGGGAAAATGTGTTATAAAGATATTATTCAGAGCTGTCATGTATTTTTCAAAATGGTTTTGAATAAGGCCTATTGTAACTCAAATCAAACTTTAATCAAATCTGCTATTATACAACTGAAGCTTACTGTGGAAAATTTGCCATTTATGAAAATCTCATTTTTCAAAATCAATAAATTTCTATTGGCACAGGAAATATTTTAAAACACAATCCAATAATATATGAAACGTTTTGCATTTATGTGCTTCCTGTCATCTTTTCCCATTATAAATTCCAATGACCAGATTTATATTGGCCCGGATTTTGCAGTCAGCGGTGAAGGAACAGCGCTCACCGTTCACTACGTTGACAGCTGCCCACAAAGTTTTCTCGGGCTTTCGAGCAGAGACTTGGTCTAACCCGGCGTCTGATCCAGCACAGCGCCCTCTACAGGGAATCTGTGAGCAGGGCAAGGAATAGCAAGGTTCTCCAACTAATCAGATTGAAGAATCCTCAGAGACACGCAGAGTCTAAACCAGGAAGTATAAATTAGAATTAGATCATGTATCGTAAGCAGAAAAAGATTGAGATAGACAGATGGGATTAAGAGACAGACAGAAAAAGTTTAAAAAAAATTAAATCTGAATGAATAAGGCTCCACACTTGTAAAAGTTACATTTTTGGAACCAGAGAGGTTGTTTGGCAGTAATTATCAATTATCACACCGTTAAATTTTTAAAATTTACTCCTGAATGAACCAGCCCTAACTTTTGCTGCCGTCTTTAGTGGGCAAGTACCTCAAGTTCACGCCATTGCAGTGAGGACTGTTACAGCGCACACTGGAGGAGCAGGGTATCTCTGACAGCAACTTCCGGATTTCCGCATTTAAATGCACATGTGCGGATGCCAGAAGTTGCTGTCTGACTTGCTTCGCTATTACGATGAGAGCTGATGGAGAGCTCTGGAATTCCCTCCCTAAATCTCTGCGCCTCTCCACTTTTCTCTTTCCTCCTTTAAGACGCTCCTTAAAACCTACCTCTTGGACCAAGCTTTTTGTCATCTGCCCTAACATTGCCTTTGATAACACTCCTTTGAAGTGCCATGGGACATTTTATTACGTTAAATGCGCTATATAAATATAAGTTGTTGCTGTTGTCGTCATGCAAAATCCAGACCGATGGAAACTGCCTATGTGAACTTGGCACAATGTAATTACCCCCTCCCCTCAGTGCTGGTACTGCAGCACTCCCCCACTGGCAGGAGCGTATAAGTATAGCATGCCAAGTTTACATGGCAGTTTTCATTATAAATGTAGATGTAGGAATTTATAATAGAAAAAGACTAGTAAGGAGAGAATGTATGACTTAAGATGACAACTGAATTACACTTAAATACAAGTTGTTGTTGTTACACTTGCATGGTCTGATCCATTTATTACTACACTCTAACCTTGCTTTACCTAAAAACTACGCTTTATCTTGATACCCTGTGTGCAATGCCACAGGAGATCAGCTTAGGGTATAAGGTTTATGGGAATGCATTTTGGGTGCGAAGTATCTTTAATGATGCCTCTGTTGCTCAAACAACTTTGCTCCAAACTGTTGGTTTTATTGATGATACTCTGGGATATACTTGTGATAGGTTCATGCAAGCATAAATCTGCAGGTGTCATTACATAGCAATTAGGAGCAGAGATTCCAAACTTTTTCCTTCCCTCCCCCCTCCCCCCCCACTTACCTGGCCCATGGGTTACAGAGGCCAGTTATGGTGCTGTGGCTAAGATCAGCCAATTCAGCACAGACTGGCGATTACACCTGGTACTTTTGTGGTCTGTCGGAATCTCTATCACACCAGGAGGTGCATTGTTCAGCATACCATTTGGGGATTGTACTGTTTTAAAGAGGACTCTCATTTTGGATATTATGCAACAGGAACATGTTCTTCAAAAGGAAGGAGCACAAAGATTATGGCCCAGAAATTGATCTCGCTCTGTTCCCGCGGGGGTAAGGCTTCCCCGCGATCTCTCACCTCGCTTGTGCTTTTTCAGATCCAGCTCGCACGAACTTCATGTTCTAGAGATCAGCTGGGCAGTGCTTGCGTATCCCAGCGGCGTAGTGAATTCGTGCGAGCTGTGGGATCACGTGACTCAGTTAGAGCCAATGGCAGCACACCATCTTCCATTCATAAGTTTCACAGCACGGCTGTGAAATCTATGAATCTTACACCCCCCCAAAATAACAGCTAAACCTCAATTAAATTTTAAAAAAAACCCATCACATTAATAAAATAAGTATAGTTAATTAAATTAACCATTTTAAATAAAAAATTAAATTTTTGAAAAAATTTAAAATCTTTTAAAAAGTTATAAAAATAAACTTACCTGTCTTTAAAGTCTCTAAAAAAGATATACCTGTAAAAAAAAATTCAAAAAAATACTTAATTCACTACTTACCTTCTTAAAAGCGGGTCTTACTCCTCCTTTTTACATTTCCAAAATCTTCTGTACTTACCTGCGCGTCCAAAGCATGAAGTGCACAGCGTGCGCGCAGCCTGTAGCGCGCACGCGATGCACCCAGGACCCGCCCCCTTTTCAGAAGAGCAATTGCCGGTTTTCAGCGCATGCGCAGGGCATGCAGAAAACCGGCAATTGGAGTGGGAATACGCGAGAGTACGCAGTGCGTACTCTCGCGTCCCGGGATCAATTTTCGGCCCTATATCTTGTATGACAGATTCAGTTGATGCATGAAATGAGAGGCTCTTCTATTAGAAAATTATTTTAAAGCAACATTTTGTGGGTTGCAAGCTGATTTTGACTTGCGATTGAAACCAATTATTTTAACTATGCAGAGAAACACAATGTTTTAAAAAAAATCTGTTAATTAGTTAGAATGTCCTCTGCATGGATAGAATACCAAGTCTATTAAAGGATATTAGCTCAATATCCCTGTTACAAGTTTAAGGCTTCTTGGGTATACGTTTAAAGGTATTATATAATAACATAAGCCAGATGTGTAACAATAGTTACCCCCCTTGTGAGCTGAATTTTTTTTTATTCGTTCAGGGAATGTGGGTGTTGCTGGCAAGGCCAGCACTTATTGCGCATCCCTAATTACCCTCGAGAAGGTGGTGGTGAGCTGCAATTTCAGAGGGTAGTTAAGCGTTCCTTCCATTAGTGAACCAGATGGGTTTTTACGATAATCCGGTAGTTTCATGGTCACCATTACTGATACTAGCTTTATATTCCAGATTTATTTAATTAACTGAATTTAAATTCCCCACCTGCCGTGGTGGGATTTGAACTTAACCACTATGCTACCGTACCTCCCTAGGTACTGAGTATTCGTGTGCTTTTTTAATCTCTGAGGGTAAACCCAAACAATAATGAGCAGCTTCAACGGGGCGTGTTGTGGCAAAGGGCAAGCAACATCCAACCGCATTCTGGATAGCGAGCAGGGGCCATTTTGAAGATTGCACCCTAAAGTGAGTGCCGTTATTAGCAGGAGAAGAAGTGCAGGAGCAAGATGAAGGGGATGACGAGGAGGAGGAAGGTAATGATGATGATGAGGAAGACTAGGCTGAGCTCTGCTGCCAGCTTTCAGAGCTCTGAGACAAAAAATTATTGAGACCTCCCAGCACACCAACAATCCCACCATTTGACTCGCTCTTTGCAGCCACCTTTTGAATTCCTGACAACACCTGCTACCTCGTGTTTCTCTGTGTCAGCCAGAGTAGTCTGGGCTAGCTGACTATGTGGAACCAAAAAATCCACTCAGAGGCTGGCAGGGCAGTAAGTGTGCTGACATCCTGGGAGAGGACAGCATAAGCTCTCTCGTGGAGCCAATGCCAATGTCATGGGGCTGTGCCTCTACATTCTCTGATCTATATGAGAACAGTGTAAAAGTGTAGTGATGCTCTGGAAGCCCATATTCATGCTCTCCACACTCCTATCTATGCTTTCCTTCATGGATTGAAAGGCTGAGGAGATGCTAGACCCTAGAGCAATGATGACAGCTGTCTGAGCCCCCAGAAAAGCTGTCGGCTGTCACCAGAGGGTCCATCATTGTGGGCCTCACTACAGTGTTCATAGAGCTGCCACTGCTCCATGGTAAATCTGTGGAATTCTCTGCCCCAGAGAGCCGTGGAGGCTGGGTCATTAAATACATTTAAGGTGGAGATGGACAGATTTTTGCAAGATAAGGGAGTGAAGGGTTATGGGGAGCAGGCAGGGAAGTGGCTTTGAGCCCAAGATCAGCCATGATCTTATTGAATGGCGGAGCAGGCTCGAGGGGCCAAGTGGCCTATTCCTGCTCCTATTTCTTATGTTCTTATGTTGACTGCATGGTCTCTAGGCTGTGCTGGATGACCCCACGCAAGCTGCAGCTGGGCTCCTCCATGCTCTCTGCCATTGTATTATCCTGCGAGAGGACAGCATGAGCCTGTCCCATAGAGGCAATGTTGCTGTCATGGGGCAGTGCCTCTACACTTTCTGCTCTTCGTGAGAACAGAGTGAAAGAGTGTAGTGATGCTCTGGAAGCCTCTATCCATGCTCTCCTTTATGGATTGAAAGACTGAGGAGATGCTAGCTCCCAGAGCTATGATTACAGTAGTCTTAGCTCCCTTCGAAGCTGTCACTAGAGACTCCATTGCTGTGGGGGCCCCTGTAGTGCTTCTAGAGCTGACCACTCTCTCCAAGATGGATTGCACGGTCTCAATGCTGTGCTGGACAACCCCACACAAGCTAGAGCTGGGCTCCTCCATACTCTCTGCCATTGTGTGCAAGCTTGCTGGCAGGCTGCTCGGTGCACTTAAAAGGTCCTGGTGTATAGGAATCAGTCTTTTAATGTAAGCTATACCCACAAGATCTTTTTCCTGTGTGGCAGCCATGTCCTTGTGGTGATGGTCCTGGCGTTGATGTGCTCTGCCACCTGTGTCCACTGCTGCTGATTAGCTTGGCGGGATATCTTCCTGGTATGAAGAGGACGTCCCTCCTCCTGCCGACCTCCTCCATCAAGACCTCCAGCGCTGCATCCAAATAGCTGAGTACCCTTGTAACTTCTCCTTAGTCTGCCATGTTTACAAGTTTCCTTCCGTTTGCCTGCAGCCACAGTACACCCCACTTAAGAGGTGCAGGCTGCCTTTAAATACGACATGGACACCCGATATTTACGCCCTGATTAGACGAGCTGCCAGTCAACAAAGCTTCTAGTGCTAGCAGCTCACCTATTTCGTGATCGAGGGCTCCTGACCAATTTTACTGTCTAGTTCCGCCCATGTGATTAGGCACAGGCTGTCTAGGCCCAAAAACAGGCCTAAACAAAGTTCTACCCTCGAATATCTCCATTTTGTGATTACACCCTTGTGCAACATTATGGGACATTTTTCTCCATTAAAGGAGTTACATAATTGCAAGTTGTTATCGTTGTTGAGATCTGCCTTTGTCACCTACAGTTTACCTAGGAACCAGATCTTTAGACAAGATCAGCAATAGGGACAATTATGCAAGTGGCTGATAAAGTGATCTCAGCCTTGAACTGCATCATTTCAAGCCACCTCAGAAGATATATGCCAAATTATTCAATCCGCAATCCACTGGTGCATGAAGCAGGCGATAGATGCTTTGTTTGCCAGGACCAGCTCTTTCATCCCTTTCCCCATGGAATACAGCCAGCAGCATGAGACAGCATTAAATTTTTTCCTTGTGGCAAGTTTCCTTAAAGTGCTGAGCATTATAGATGACAAAGAAGTGACCATGTGGGCCTCTATCTCCAAAATCATAACCAGCCTACCATGTCACCTCTGGAACGGGAAGGAGACTAAACGGATTGCTTGTTCGGAGTGAGCATTTCTTTTTGTCACGTTCCAGGATTTTTTTGACGATTCCATAGGAATGATTTGAAAGTAAGAGTTACGTTTAATGTTGGCATTTTTAAGAGAAATATATTCACAAAAAAGCCACCTAGACAAAAGGTGGTTAATATGCTAAATGGAAATTATTATCCCCAGAGGCCAAGCATTGAACAAATCATTGGCATTTCTAGGTAATGGGGGAAAAATACCTCACATCCGTTATTTTGGAATGTCCTTTGATCTGTCATTGAAGAGAGAGATTAAAAGAGAGCGGATGGGACACAGGCTGGCAGAGAGAGAGGCTTTTTTTAAATAGGAAATCTGCGAGGACAGTCAGGTTAGTTAAAGGGAAAGCTGTAAATGCTTTCACTGAGGAAAATGGGTTAGAAATACTGGAGGATAATTAGAAGCCATCTTGTTTAAGCCAGGTAAGTCTATTTCTTAGTGCTTCCCCTTGTGATAGAGTATGATGTGTATCTTCTACCACTTAACTGTGTGCTTCTGATATGTACTTCGCCATTGGGAGGAGGAAATGAACACTCAGTTCACAGTTGAAATAAAGCCAACCCATATTAATTTAGAAGTATATTTCAGTGACATAATAAAGTCTGCTCTGCAGTAAAATGGACATAGATATGCATATGCAAAAGGATCTGAACGGTTGCTTGATTGGGAGCTAAAATTTGAGGAACAAGTAACAGTCAACATGAGAGCCTTGGGTTTTGCAGCAACGGCTGGACTTCTCCGAGTGTAGACTGCACTCATGTTGCCATCAAGGCACCACAAGACCAGTCAGGAGCTTAGGTAAACAGGAAGGGGTTTCACTCTATTAATGTGAAGCTTGTATGTGATCACATGTAGTGCATTAGCTGAGTGGGGGAAGAAGCAGGTTTCTAGGATAATGAGGTGGTGTTGATTGGGAACTAAAAATTGAGGAACAAGTAATAGAAGAGTTGCAGGTTCTGCAATTGACACCAGAAGAGAAGAACATGCCATTAGTGGAAACAGTGAAGGTAGCAAGCAGCAGGTGAGTGTCTGTTAGGAATGAAAATGAGAGGTGGTATAGTGGGCCCTTGTGATTGGTGGTGAGGGATGTCATGCAGAGGTGGTAAGTGCTCTGAATGCTGGGGGAGGGAGGAAAGGGACTGTAACCAGGTGCAATGCAAGAGATGGGGGAAGGAGGAGCTGTAATCACCTTTGCTGATCTTGTGAGGTCATTGAACCTCTTCCTACACTGTATCCAGATCTTTGGAGTGATGCTACAAGAACTCACTTGATCTTGTACGTGTCTTCAAGCTTTCTGAGTGAGTCTGTTGGGCATCCTCTTCCCACTTTATGGGAAAGCACTTCCTCCCGGCCCTAACCTCTGCTAACAACATCTCTAGGGTGGAGTCTGAGAACCTGAAGGCAACTTTCCTCTCATAGCAGTGCTCTCCAACATGTAACAGAATCAAACTCTGAACTGAATGCAGTGAGAAAATCATTTTGAAGAGGTACATTCTCCCATGAAATATGGTGCCTCAGGAGTCCTGCCGGAAATTCCACAAAAATTTGGGCGGTCGGGTGTCCTGCCGCTGACTCAATATGCTGGCCAGCCCACCAATCATATGATAATGAGGCCCAGCCATTAAAATCGGCTAGGCCTCATGTGATAACATCGTTCGGGCACACCGCCTTCCCCACATCACACCCACACGTGTCCTGCTTTCCGTTAAAATCGCCCCCTATGCGTAATTGCTGATTTTTTACAGTGCCTAGAGCCTAGCACTATATTTCTTGGAAACTTATATGAAAATGTCTGCAGGTATAGAAGTATAAATTAGTCTTCTATTAGTTGTTCAATTCATGAGAATAACCTTACCCAAAATAGCCACTTAAGAATACTGAAACTTTTCCTTTTATTGTTGACATTGAGATTGGTTACTTCATAAATAGTAGAAAGAGGTTTCTTCTGTTTAATGGTAGTGTATTAAGAAACGGTGCCTATATAGTTGTGTGACTCATAATCAATGAGATGTTACTATTGTAATAGCTAACTGATTAGTAGTGCATTTCATTGTATCTGCTTTGGAAATTTCTGCTGGTCCTAAATTAATGTCATACTATCTGTAGCATATTCATCTTATTCTCTGGAGGCTGAACTGGACATATTTGTGCAAAGTCATGTTCTGTCCATTGGGTAAAAGCACCACCTAATGTAGCAGTAAACCATATAGACCATTGGATTCCTGAACTGTTAGTTGAACAAAGCAGGGACAGTAGTTGGGCCTTGGTATCCCTGGATTAGAGAAAAAAAAAGTTTCTGGGGAATTTTTTTTTTTCTGCTCTTGCTCAAATATGATATTGGTGCATTTACACTACAAGTTCAGCTGTAAATTCAGAGTTTACCTACTTATTAACGCTTTAAAAGTAAATTCTTGGTTGTGAAACGCTTTAGGTCTTCCTGAGGATGTGAAATCTGGTATAAATAGTTTGTTTGCTCTTAATATTGGACTTGAAATGGTTTCTGGTACTGCAGTTGTACTGTAAACATTGCTAAATTAAATCCCAATAACCATAGCTAGTTTTGTCAAGAAATATATTTGAGCCAGCATTTCCATAGACTACAATTTTTTTTTAAAAAGAGCTATTTATAATATTACTTGTACCTACTGCCATCTTAAGTTGTTCATGGGTGGCTACGTCTAAACTGAGACTTTCGTGCAGTATGTACAAAAGATGATCAATGAGCTGACCTACCTTGTATTGAGCAATGACCATCTAATCAGGGAACATTTTGTGCTTGTATCTGGATCGGGAATTCTACGTGCGGAATGAATGGAACGTAGTTTAGTACATTGAGTTCAGATTGGAATTCTGTTTGGAATAGATATGTATTGTGCCTTTATTTTAAGATGTTTATTATTGTGGATGCCTATCATTCATTGGTGCCCATTTATTTTCTCCCATGTAGGTGTGACATGGTGATCTGGAAGTTGCAATAATATGGATGGGACTTTAATTGTTAGACATACCTACAGATTCCACTAGACTTCAGCAGACTTGAGTTTGGTAAGATTCAGTATCTTCTCAAATAAATATCCTGTAATTTACCTTTAAGTACTGTAAATAACTTGATAGAAGTAAGGAATAAATTACACATTACATTTTGAAGGCTGCATTAAATTTAGTATTTAGTTAAATCTTGGCAATTTGTGTAATTGGCGTGATTTGCTGCAAAGCACAAAAAGGTCTCCAAAGCATTTGTATGATCTCTTTTTCTGCACGAGTAAAATATAGTTTACACTGTTGTACTCTGGAATGGCTAGTGTGGTTATGACAATCCGTGAATAAGTAAATATATTATTTGGTTGTATGATTACCCACTTTCTCCAGTAAACATTTAAATCATATTCTCTCTTTCACTTCTGTTGCTCAATCCAATTAGCCCCAATGGAGAAAGAAAGACTTGCATTTATATAGTGCCTTTCATGTCCTGATGACGTCCTTAAGTGCTTCACAGCTAATGAACATAAGAAATAGGTGCAGGCCCCACGAGCCATTCAATAAGATCGTGGCTGAACTTCTTTATCAACTTCACTTTCCCGCCCTATCCCCGTATCCCTTGATTCCCTTAGTGCCCAAAAATCTATCGATCTCAGAAGTACGTTTAAAGAGTAGTCACTGTTGTAATGTAGGCAAACGTGGCAACCAATTTGTGCACAGCAAGGTCCCACAAGCAGCAATTTGATGAAGACCAGATAATCTGTCTTTAGTGATGTTGGTTGAAGGATAAGTGTTGGCGAGGACACGAGAACTCCCCTGCTCTTCTTCGAATAGTGGCATGGGATCTTTTGGTGGACGGGCATCAATTTAGCATCACATCAGAAAGACGGCACCTCCCTACTGCACTGAAGTGCCGGCCTAAATTCTGTGCTTAAGTCTCTGGAGTGGGGCTTTAGACCCATCACCTTCTGACTCCAAGGTGAGAGTGTTACTGCTGAGCCAAGGCTGACTCTTTATGCAAGTCTCTTTGCTTATATTCTGGTTTTCATGATTTGCTGTCGTCACAATAATTCATTGATGTAACAACCCTGATCCATAATTTGGGCTCTACATTCAAATTTACTGATGCCGTGCTCCCGTCCCTCTGAATATTCCTGTATTTTACTGAACTTTGTGGGTATACAAATACAGGTAAACAATTTGTGAAATTGGCTGATCTATCAAATTTCTAGTGACCATGCTAACTAGTGAAATAGCCACTGAGATTTTTTTGAGAGAATTCACAATCTCAGTTTTCTTATAAATTCTCAGTAGCCATTTTACTGTAGCACCCATGTTGTTTAACCTGGGTTCCTGGCCTTGCGAGCCCAGAAGAGAACTGAGGAGAAATAGCAGAAAAATAAAAGACAAAACTAAAGAAATGGTAGGAGGGGAAGAAACACAGAAATCAGAAGGGGAAAAAGAAGCAGTGATTGAGGGGGGGGGGGAAAGAAACCAGTGAGTAAACATAAAATTTATCATTTTATGTATACTATTCGTAAACAGTTATAGAAAAGTATGAAAACCTTTTCATTGTTTTTACCTTTTATTTGCTTGGTGCATTCACACTGGTGTATTTACAGAAAATATGCAGACAAACGTTAAAAAATGCAGCAAATGTGCAGTTCACATAGAAGTCTGATTGAGATTTGGAAGTATTGGATGCAAGTTTCAGTGGAGCCATTCCATTTACAATTTATTTTCCAGTGAATGCATCTGTAATAGAAACTTTTAAACAAAATAAAGATATGAAGAATTGCATATTTCAAAATAACATGATTAAATTTACTAATAAAATTATATCTTTGTCTTTTAATACCTTTTATTCAAGTTTTTACATCAAGGCCTCCACCCATCTCAAAAGCTTAGTTTTCAACTGGACATTTTTCCCCAGAACAGTTGAAAGGAGTTACCAACCATACCTGCACAATCGAAGCATATGCAGTTTTCAGAATTTACCTGCATACATCAGTAAGTTTTCCTCTGAACTCTCCAAGTGCAAACTATAACCTGATTTTGTACCTGCAGTGGGGAGAATTGGCCTCACTGAATTTTGTAAGGCTTGACAATCCTCCTTATTTTAATAGCGCAGTTGACTTGGGGGAAGAAATCCGATGAGGAAGGGAAATGCTTTTTGTTTGGCTGCAAAATCACTTAGATGGGGATTACAATGGAAGAATGTGGGGATAATTGCCCCATTTTGAATGCAGTCTTCCAGGTCATTTGCTTACAGTATGATTGAGCAGCCATTAAAGTCTAGATTCCCTGCCAATTTATAACATCTGGATGTCTTGTATGTACTTCTAGGTGACAGCTGCTCTCCGCTACTGTGAACAAATTACATGAGAGACTCCATTCACTCACTTGACAACCTCCATCCAAGCAACTCGCATGTCTGCTTTGAAAGGTGGGGGCCTTGACTTCCAATGAAGGCCGCTGCCTTTTGCTGCACCTCCTGCAGCAGGATCTCAATGGTGTCACCTTCAAGAGGGCAGTTTTTCCCACATTCCTCTTTGCCTCCATTGAGGCTAAAGTAAGTATACCCACCACATTGCAGAATTGTACACATGGTGCAAGTCAAGACTGATGTGCGGCACCCTTAGGAAGGTGGAATGCAAAAGAACAGATATAATATTTTCCCTTTTCTACACGCTCTGTCATTGCAGAAAATCTGAAAGAAACACTTTTTCTGGGATGTGCAAAAAAGCTTGCACTGTGACACAGATGTTGAAAGGTGTGGAATAGGCAAACAGATAGTAGATGCAATTTAATGTGGAGAAGCGTGAAGTAATGCATCTTGAGAGGAAAAATAATGAATGGGACTATACATGATTTGCATTGGAGTGCATTCACATGAGGAGGGATGCGGATTTGCTATGTGGATGGCTGTCTGGTGCTCTGCCAAATTCTGTTATCTCAATGTCTTGTGTGTGTGTTTCCAGGAGAAGGCTGCTCACAACTACTGTGAGGGACCTGCTCATTTGAAGGAGCTGTTGCGATTTCAAGAAATGGCTTTTAGCATTTTTGGTCAGGAGTCGATGGAAGGAGTAGGGAGGGAGAATTTGGAATTATGCTTTCACTGCTGAGCAAGTATGCTCCTTTTATTAGTCTTATTGATATCCTTACTCTCTCATCCAGCAACACAGAGGCATACATTGCACAACAGTAGCATGACATGACATGCTATATATTTGCATTGTACTGTTCTTGGCAACCATTTCATCCTGAAATCTTTGTAATGCATCTCTTTCTCTTCCTATAGGGTCTTCCCAAGAAACATAGAAGATAGGAGCAGGAGTAGGCCATTCGGCCCCTCGAGCCTGCTCCGCCATTCAATGCGATCATGGCTGATCATCCAAATTCAGTACCCTGTCCCTGCTTTCTCCCCATATCCCTTGATCCCCTTAGCCTTAAGAAATATATCTAACTCCTTCTTGAATATATTTAATGAATTGGCCTCAACTGCCTTCTGCGGTAGAGAATTCCACAGGTTCACCACTCTCTGGGTGAAGAAATTCCTCCTCATCTCAGTCCTAAAAGGCTTACCCCTTATCCTTAGACTGTGACCCCATGTTCTGGAATCCCTGCCATCGGGAACAGACTTCCTGCATCTAGTTTGTCTAGTCCTGTAAGAATTTTATAAGTTTCAATGAGATCCCCTCTCATTCTTCTAAACTCTAGCGAATACAAGCCTAATCGACCCACTCTCTCCATACGTCATTCCTGCCATCTCCGGTATCAGTCTGGTGAATCTTCGCTGCACTCCCTCCATGGCAAGAACATCCTTCCTCAGATAAGGCGACCAAAACTGCACACACTACTCAAGGTGTGGTCTCACCAAGGCCCTGTACAACTGCAGCAAGACATCCTTGCTCCTGTACTCGAATCCTCTCGCTATGAAGGCCAACATACCATTTGCCTTCTTAACCACCTGCTGCACCTGCATGCTTACCTTCAGCGACTGGTGCACAAGGACACCCAGGTCTCGTTGCACTTCCCCTTTTCCCAATCTATTGCCGTTCAGATAATAATCTGCCTTCCTGTTTTTGCCACCAAAGTGGATAACCTCACATTTATCCACATTGGGCAGATGCTGTATAATCACCCAACCTGTCCAAATCATACTGGAGTTCCTCTGCATCCTCCTCACAGCACACACACCCACCCAGCTTTGTGTCGTCTGCAAACTTGGAGATATTACATCTATTTCCCTCGTCTAGATCATTAATATATATTGTGAATAACTGGGGTCCTAGCACCGATCCCTGCGGTACCCCACTAGTCACCGCCTGCCACTCGGAAAAAGACCCGTTTATTCCAACTCTTTGCTTCCTGTCTGCCAACCAGTTTTCTATCCAAGTCCGTACCATACCCCCAATCCCATGTGCTTTAACTTTGCACGCTAATCTCTTATACGGGACCTTATCGAAAGCCTTCTGAAAGTCCAAATACACCACATCCACTGGTTCTCCCTGATCTATTCTACCAGTTACATCCTCAAAAGATTCCAGTAGATTAGTCAAGCATGATTTACCTTTTGTAAATCCATGTTGACTTTGTCCGATCCTGTCACTGTTTTCCAAGTGCTCTGCTATTACATCTTTTATAATGGACTCTAGCATTTTCCCCACTATCGATGTCAGGCTTACCGGTCTATAATTCCCCGTTTTCTCTCTACCACCTTTTTTAAATAGTGGGGTTACATTAGCTACCCTCCAATCCATGGGAACTGTTCCAGAGTCTATAGAATTTTGGAAGATGACCAGCAATGCATCTACTATTTCTAGGGCCACTTCCTTATGTACCCTAGGATGTAGATTATCAGGCCCTGGGGATTTATCGGCCTTCAATCCCATAAATTTCCCTAACACCATTTCCCTACATATACTGATTTCATTCAGTTCCTCCCTCTCATTAGACCCTATGTTCCCCGACATCTCTGGGACTTTATTTGTGTCCTCCTTTGTGAAGACAGAACCAAAGTATGTATTTAATTGGTCTGCCATTTCTTTGTTCCCCATTATAAATTCCCCTGATTCTGACTGCAAGGGACCTACGCATTACTTCACCAATCTTTTTCTCTTCACATATCTATAGAAGCTTTTACAGTCAGTTTTTATGTTCCCTGAAAGCTTACTCTCATACTCTCTTTTCCCCCTCTTAATTAATCCCTTTGTCCTCCTTTGCTGAATCCTAAACTGCTCCCAATCCTCAGGTTTGCTGCTTTTTCTGGCCAATTTATATGTCCTCTCCTTGGATCTTATGCTATCCCTAATCTCCCTTGTTAGCCATGGTTGAGTCACCTTTTTTATTTTATTTTTATGCCAAACCGGGATGAACAAATTCTGTAGTTCATCCATGCGATCTTTAAATGTTTGCCATTGCCTATCCACCGTCAACCCTTGAAGTAACATTCCCCAATCCATCCTAGCCAACTCGCACCTCATACCATTGTAGTTTCCTTTATTTAAATTCAGGATCCTGGTCTCTGAGTCAACTACTTCACTCTCCATCTTAATGAAGAATTCTATCATATTATGATCGCTCCTCCCCAAGGGGCCTCGCACAACAAGATTGCTAATTAATCCTTTCTTATTACATAATACCCAGTCTAAGATGGCCTGATCTCTAGTTGGTTCTTCGACATATTGGTCCAGGAAACCATCTAGGAATTCCTCTTCCACAGCAGCGCTAGCTAATGACATTCAGGATCTGAGCACTTCACAGCAGGTTGCGTCACATGCTCCACCTGTATCAAGCACCATCACAGATCCAAGGACCTTGGGAAATACAGTGAATTTGAGGAGGAAGCACCAGGTAAAGCATCAATTACATGTGAGAACAGCAAGAGTGTGTGGCAACGAAGGAGTAGCAAGAAGTTGCCCTGAGAGACAACCCACGATATTCCTCTGCTCTATGGGCAAGGAATTAGTACCCTATTGGGTCAGTCTTCAGAAGAGAGTTGATCAGTCAGTGGCATTTTTGAGATGGTGCTGAACACTCTGGAGGAATTGTTGGAGACTGTGCAGCAGTGCACCTTTTGTGTGAGAGAGGTACACAACTGCAGTGCTATAGAGTAGAGAGAAACTTATGGCTATCTCCAAGGAGGCCCAGAGGTCAAAAGGACGAAGTGCAGACACATTTTCTCCCATGAACACTGTCTCTGGGGCTGTTGAAGCTTGGGGGCCCCAACTTGCGGGAGGCTGTTGCTGCCAGATTAGTTTGAGACAGCCTTGATTGTAGAATAACACAGCGACGTGAAATTCTCACTATCTGGTCTTCTGGAGGCCACTCGTCATCCTGTTGGGGTGCCCAGTACCTGGGGCATAACAGAAGAAGTGGCAAATAAGGCAGCCTCCTCTCTCTCAGGGACTGCATATCCTTCCAACATAGCCCACCCCCTGAAGAAGTACTAGTGCTGGTGGTGGAAGCCCACACTCCAAAGTACAATACCACCTCCCTTGAAGCTCCGTAATGCACAACAGCAGCCTGCCACCACACTTCTGCCTCTCACTCAGTGAGCACTTAAATGTTGTAGCTGGTTAGGCTGTTACAGTCACCAAAGAGAAGTGTGATAAACAAGGAGCAGCTCTTTATGTAAATATCACCATATAAATTTGGAGTAGTTTATCTGTAGTGCACACAGCTTTTGTTGAGAAGGGCCATGCTAAGTTAATAACATTAGGATAGTGCAGGATGGCAGTTAAGATGGAGTGAATGGAAATGTCTGCCACACCAATCTTCCTGGCTGCACCACAGTCACCTCCTTTTTTCTCTTTTTTGTCATCCTCCAACTCTTCTTCACCCTCCTGCTACTACTGTGCTATGGGTCTACCCTTCATCCTGCTGCATGCTTACTCTTCTTTGCATTGCAAAGTTATACGGGACCATTATTATTTTCAACATTTTAGCTGGGTTACAGAGGATTCCGCTTCTCCGCGCCCCCTCCCCCAGCTTGTGTAATCCAAACAGTTGAATCTTTGCTTTAGCATCTCAATGGCGTGTTCTACAGTAAATCTGGCGAGACATGCACCTCCGTTGTATTTGCGTTTCCAACATGGCTTCCAAGACGCCAGGATATAACAGGAAGCAGAGAGTTGGGATAAATGGTTCATTCTCGGACTGGCAACCAGTAGCCAGTGGTGTTCTGCAGGGGTCGGTGCTGGGTCCCCAACTCTTTACAATCTATATTAACGATTTGGAGGAGGGGACCGAGTGTAACATATCAAAGTTTGCAGATGATACAAAGATGGGAGGGAAAGTAGAAAGTGAGGAGGACATAAAAAACCTACAAGGGGATATAGACAGGCTGGGTAAATGGGCGGAGATTTGGCAGATGCAATACAATATTGGAAAATGTGAGGTTATGCACTTTGGCAGGAAAAATCAGAGAGCAAGTTATTATCTTAATGGCGAGAAACTGGAAAGTACTGCAGTACAAAGGGATCTGGGGGTCCTAGTGCAAGAAAATCAAAAAGTTAGTATGCAGGTGCAGCAGGTGATCAAGAAGGCCAACGGAATGTTGGCTTTTATTGCTAGGGGGATAGATTATAAAAACAGGGAGGTATTGCTGCAGTTATATAAGGTATTGGTGAGACCGCACCTGGAATACTGCATACAGTTTTGGTGTCCATACTTAAGAAAAGACATACTTGCTCTCGAGGCAGTACAAAGAAGGTTCACTCGGTTAATCCCGGGGATGAGGGGGTGGACATATGAGGAGAGGTTGAGTAGATTGGGACTCTACTCATTGGAGTTCAGAAGAATGAGAGGCGATCTTATTGAAACATATAAGATTGTGAAGGGGCTTGATCGGGTGGATGCGGTAAGGATGTTCCCAAGGATGGGTGAAACTAGAACTAGGGGGCATAATCTTAGAATAAGGGGCTGCTCTTTCAAAACTGAGATGAGGAGAAACTTCTTCACTCAGAGGGTGGTAGGTCTGTGGAATTTGCTGCCCCAGGAAGCTGTGGAAGCTACATCATTAAATAAATTTAAAACAGAAATAGATAGTTTCCTAGAGGTAAAGGGAATTAGGGGTTACGGTGAGCGGGCAGGAAATTGGACATGAGGCTGAGTTCGGATCGGTCAGGGCCCTGTGGGTGGCGGAGCGGTCCTGCTCCTACTTCTTGTATTCTTTAGATTTGAGGTTAGGATCAGATCAGCCATGATCTTATTGAATGGCGGAGCAGGCTCGAGGGGCCGATTGGCCTACTCCTGCTCCTATTTCTTATGATATGGCAGATCGCACCCATGTACACATTACGGCTCCTCACATCAACTCCATTGACTGCATGAACAGAAAGAGCTTCAGGTTATGTCGGAAACATCAGAATGCAAGGTAGTGTGTGACTACATCATAGGGCACAAGAAAATGCACATTATCGAAGAAGCATCCATGATACCTTCGTTTTGTGGCAGGCCACATTGCCTGCTTTATTTGAAAGCTCAGATTTGTTTTTAGTGATGCTGACTGAGGGATAAATATTGGCCAGGACACTGGAGAACACACTGGAGAACACTCCTGCTCTTCTTTGAATAGTGCCATGGTCTCTTACATCCACCTGAAAGGTCAGATGGGTTCTCATAAATTCCTGCTTTACTCCACATCACCAATGGAGTCTCTCAAAATTGGGCCTTCTATCTTCTCATTCTGTGTAAACTTTTCGCTTCAAAATTCAGTTAATCTTTCACATTTGAACTATTACTGCGTGTTTTAATTTACTTCAGCGAGATAGATATATTTATTATTCTGAAACACATTTTTTCTGTATTTATTGTAGCAGAAAGATTATTCCTAAGTTCTTTTTCTTTTTTGGAGAACAAAAGAGAAGCAAATTAAATGTTGAAAACTTTTGAAGTAAACAACTCGGACTAATTACATACATTGGTGTTTGTTTAAAGTTTTCATAATATATATGTATATTAAATTCAATACGTGGACCGCATGTTTCATTGAAAACTTTTATGGTAACCATACCCCGTTAGTAAACCTATTATACTGCTTGTGGTATCAGATCAGTTACCCCTGTCAGAAGCACTGTGATAAGAGTTTTCAACGTCAACCACCCTGGCGTCCTACACAACAGGACTAATTGGTGGGGTCATAAGCAGCATTTCCTGCTCTACAGTGTAAAGCTAAGATGAACTAGTAAATTAATGTCTGTTCATTCTTCTGCACCTGAAGACACAGGCCCCAGAAGAAGTCCCCGTCTATAATACCACCATATCTGTCTGCCTTTGTTGTTTGACGCCCTGCTGCCGCACTTCCAACAAAGTAACACCAACGAAGTGGGACCAGTTCCAAGGAGTTTCTGGCCATAGTGTTTCATAAAGTTTTTGATAAGCTGTGTCTATATTTACAACATTCAATGTCATTCTTCACAAGGTATTTCTCCAGTGCTGGTTAAAGGAGTTAACTGCTTAGCATTAAAAACATTTTGAATGGCACTCTGCAAAATAACTACTACTTTCTCTGGGGGAGGGGAGTGTGAATCCCAACACCCACTCTGACAACACTGTCCTAACAAATACCCACTGTTTTTATTTCCTTCAGCCAATACCCTGTCTGTGTCTAGGTTTTATCTTAAATTTCCACTGCTTTCAGTTTCATCAGTCAAACTTATCACATGTTTTTAAAAAAATCCTAAGTGCACCACAGCATATCATTTTTCACTGTCCACTTGGGATGTAATTTCTTCAACAAAAAAGTCAAGCAAGGTAGTCAGGCAGGATTTACTAACTTTCAAAGCCATGTAGCCCCTTATTTATTAGATTATTCTCATACAGGTGGTACTCAGGTTTGCTCCTAATAATTGTTATTTTAGTAGATATTGATGTAACACTTATGGGTTTGCAGTTGTCTGAAATAAATTTGTCCCCTCTTGAAAATCAGTATTGTGTTGGCTTGTTTCCCAGCTTGTGGTACCGCTCCAACATTCAGTGACATTCTTATGATCATTGCCAACATTTCACAACTTTAATACCTAGTCTCTGTTGGTACCTTGCTGTTTTGAGCCCTTTAAGCTTGTCTTGAACCTCCACCTCATTAATGTTGAAATCCTAAATCTACATGGACTACTCCATTAATGCAGGACATGTTAGTAATCTTCTCTGTTTAATACTTCAAAATTAAGTTTGTTAACTGTTCTCTGCTCATCCTCCAATGTATCCCTCTTGGCATCTTTTAAGGTTCTATCCTCTTGCTGTTAAAGTACTGAAAGACTTCTTTGCTGTTTTTGGCATCTGCACCTATACTCATCTCCAGCTCTCTTTTTGCCCTTTTGACAAGCATCTGCAGTTTTCTATAATCTTCAAAGTGGGCCTTCTGCCCCTTCTTATCTCAATGCTGATTCTGTCTTACTAATCTATTTATATTTATTCTATTTGCAGTTATGTTTTGTGAGTCTACTCTAGTTAATCTTAGGTCTTTGTTCTGTATGTTCTTAGTATGCCTTTTGAAGTACTCAAGTTAGTCTTGGTGGAGGTGTTAATAAATAATTTCCTCCCAATTAGACTGCTTTAGCTCTTTCCTCTTATAGTTGGCATTTTAAAAATTATACATATAGCTGTTGGCTGTATGCAGTGTTGACTCCCAAAATATAATGAACTTAATCATATTATCGTCATCAGCACTAGAAGTGCCTCGACTTTCATTTTATGTATGCTGTCAGGATCACGCCATTACCAAGTCCAGTTGAAAACTGTCGCTGTGGCTTCCCTGTCACGCTGGGTCATGAAGCAATCGTGCATTATATTTACCAATTCTGACTCTGACGTTCCAATTTACATTTGGTTGGCTAAAATCCTCCATTGATATACCTTCCCATTTCATAAATCCTCCCTTTTGAGAGATTATCCTGTACTTCCTTTTATTCTAAGCTGGCAGTCGGTAGCAAGCGCTTAGGTTTCTTTGTGTCAGAAATCTCCAGCTAGAGTATTTTGTTGGATAGTTTTTCCTCATTTCTGTTTCCTTTACCTATATAAAGATAAGAGGCCAATATTTCAGGTTCTGCCCAAAACAATAACCTGTCATTTCTCCTTTTGAATACAGTCACTGTCTACATATAGGATGATGTCCTCAGCAAATGTGATCTATGTTTCTAGAAGTGCCCTTCTCCATATGGTTTATGAATACCATATGGTTTATGAATAGTATAAACAGCAGGGGACTTGGAACTGTGGAATCTACTGGTTGCTATCCTCCAGACTAAGTCTGGTACATTTAATGTCACCATTTTCTGTTGATTGCTTTTTATTGGCAAACCAGATTTGAATCCAGCTAGCTAATTTGTTGTCTATCGTATGCACCATTATTATCATCAATTTAAAAGCTTGGATGTAGAACCTTATCAGTTACCTGCAAAATTTAAGTAATTCAGATCCACTGGATAACTCTTGTCCACTGATTCAACTACCTCCCCAAAGAATTCCAGTAGATTTGTGAGGCATGACCTATTGCTTCTAAAACTAATCTGACTGCATCTTATGCGGTTAGATGAATATTAATTGAATTCTGTAAAATGCTGTCTAGTGTTTTCCACATTTGAAAGTTAGATTTGCTTATCTTTAATTCACTGAATCATGTCTGTACCACATCTGAGGAACACCTAGTCTATTTACCTAATGCTCAAACTACCGTCATGGGAAACAGTCTCTTCAGCAATTGAAAAAGAATGCCCAAGCGTCATCTGGACACTGCAAAAGCTACAACTGTACTTAAAACTGTATCTACTGTGTATTCTCACCACAATCCCTGAGTGTAATTACAATCAACCTGTCACAATTATGCAGCTCTATTGTGAGGGAGCGTCACCCTGCACAAATACAATACAAGTATCCAATGCCCTTGTCTTATGGACTGTGAAAGTTCAGTAGCAGCCTGGACTAGCTCGCACAAGGTTTGTGTAAAGGGCATCTTTCAGCTTTGCAAAAGCATTTTCTGCATCAGTGGACCCGATCATTTGGTCGGGCTTCACCTTCCATGTCAAAATAAATAAGCCTTGGTCCGCATAAGTGCTGTGTTAACAATATTCAGAAGTATTGAATCTGAGGTGAGTGATCTGACAAAAATACTTCTTGCATTCTTCTTTCTTTCTGCCATGTTAAATAAGGGGCTAAAAATCTGGCTCACTCATAAAATGGCTCAACTTGTTTTGATGTACTGTATTCCCAGAGCAGATATTGTCCCTGATGCTCCTCATTGGAATGCATGTTAGCACTTATTTCTGGGGAGTTACGAAGAGGACAAATATGCAGAAACTTCCAATACCAGCTCTTTGTCCCAATAGTGCCTGATGTGCATTTCCTGGCGTGCAAGCGGAAAGGAGCTTTATAAGTATATGTTAATGACACGGGAGTGCCATTCTGATGTTTCCCACATTTTTTGCCGTGATAAACACTCTACAGAAACAAAAAAACTATAAATACATGAGGAAGAAAGGATTAGAAGAATATATTGATGGGGTTAGATGAGAAAAGATAGGAGGAGGCTTGTGTGGAGCATAAACACCGGCATAGACCTTTTGGGCCAAATGGCTTGTTTCTGTGCTATAAATGCTGTGTAATTCTATGTAGTATAACTGGGTGTCCCAAGATTTCTAGGCACTAAAAGGCACAAGTAATAAACTGCTGATTTTAGGCCATGTTTACCCATTTTTCATTTTTTGTTTTGTTTCTTCCTGGCATATAGGTTCTCCTGAGCCTTTGTGCCAATTGTTTTTTTTCTGCAAGACCATGCAACACCCTCACCTCTGACAACAAGTGTGAGGAGCTCATGGACTTCTTTGTCTCTAAGATTGAGACCATTCATTCAGCTGCCTCTGCCACTTCCTTTCCTTCCCCTAGCCCACCAGGCCAAACTTCCTCTAAGGTTCCCCCTGCCCTAGCCCTGAACTCTCATCTTTCTCCAGTTTTTCTCTGATCTCCCCTCCTGAACTCTCCGTGCTTATCTTCTCCATGAGACCCACTTCCTACTCTCTCGACCCTATTTCCACCAAACTGCTGACTAACTTCCTTTTCTGGCTCCCATGTTAGCTGCTATTGTTAACAGTTCTGTCTCTCTAGGTACTGTCCCCCTTTCCCTCAAATCTCTTGGCATCACCCCTCTCCTCAAAAAACTAACCCTTGACCCCATTGTCCTTGCAAACTACTGCCCCATCTCCAACCTCCCTTTCCTCTCAAGTCCATCAACGTGTTGTCATCTCCCAAATCCGTGCCCATCTTTCCCGCAATTCCATTTTTGAATCCCTCCAATCAGGTTTCCGCCCCGCCACAGTACTGAAACGGCTCTCATCAAAGTCACAAATGACATCCTTTGTGACTGACCAAGGTAAGCTATCCCTTCTCGTCCTTCTGGACTTGTCTGCAGCCTTTGACACGGTTGACCTCGCCATCCTTCTCCAACGCCTCTCCACCGTCGTCCAGCTGGGTGGGACTGCACTCGCCTGGTTCCATTCTTATCTATCTAGTCATAGCCAGAGAATCACCTGCAATGGCTTCTCTTCCCGCTCCTGTATCATTACCTCTGGTGTCCCCCAAGGATCTATCCTTGGCCCCCTCCTATTTCTCATCTACATGCTGCCCCTTGGCGACATCATCCGAAAACACAGCGCCAGTTTCCACATGTATGCTGGTGACACCCAGCTCAACCTCATCACCACTTCTCTCGACCCCTCCACGGTCTCTAAATTGTCAGGCTGCTTGTCCGATATCCAGTTCTGGATGAGCAGAAATTTTCTCCAATTAAATATTGGGAAGACTGAAGCCATTGTTTTCGTTCCCTGCCACAAACTCTGTTCTCTAGCCACTGACTCCATCCCTCTCCCTAACACCTGTCTGAGGCTGAACCACACTGTTCGCTACCTTGGTGTCAAATTTGACCCTGAAATGAGCTTCCAACCACATATCTGCGGCATAACTAAGACTGCCTATTTCTACCTCCGTAACATCGCCTATCTCTGCCCTTGCCTCAGCTCATCCGCTGCTGAAACCCTCATCCATGCCTTTGTTACCTCTAGACTTGACTATTCCAACACACTCCTGGCTGGCCTCCTCCGTTCTACGCTACGTAAACTTGAGGTCATCTAAAACTCTGCTGCCCGTGTCCTAACTCGCACCAAGTTCCATTCACCCATCACCACTGTGCTCGCTGACCTACATTGGCTCCTGGTTAAGCAACGCCTCGATTTCAAAATTCTCATCCTTATTTTCAAATTCCTCCATGGCCTCTCCCCTCCCTATCTCTGTAATCTCCTTCAGCCCCACAACCCCCCGAGATATCTGCGCTGCTCTAATTCTGCCCTCTTGCGTATCCCTGATTATAATCGTTCAACTATTGGTGGGCGTGCCTTCTGTTGCCTAGGCCCTAAGCTCTGGAATTCTCGGCCTGAACTTCTCCGCCCCTCTACCTCATTTTCCTCCTTAAAACCTACCTCTTTGACCAAGCTTTTGGTCATCTGCCCTAATTTTTCCGATGTGGCTCGGTGTCATTTGTTTTGTCTTAATACACTTGTGAAGCGACTTGGGACATTTTACTATGTTAAAGGTGCTATATAAATACAAGTTGTTATGATGGCCATCAATAGGCTGCCCAGTGCGAGGTGCTGCAAAGAAGAGAGACCCCTGTAGAAATGCCAGGCAGGTTGCGATGTACAAGAGGTGCTCTATGCCCATGCATTGAATTTCACATGGGCAGACAGAGGTGATGAGATAATTAGTGCATGTTGAATGGTTCTTCAGTAGTATCCTGATCACAGCATGTAGCGCTTTATGTGCTACTGGATTAAAGGGCAACACGGTGGCATAGTGGTTAGCACTGGTGCCTCACAGCGCCAGGGGCCCGGGTTCGAATCTGACCTCAGGTGACTGTCTGTGTGGAGTTTGCACATTCTCCCCGTGTCTGCGTGGGTTTTCTCCGGGTGCTCCGGTTTCCTCCCACAGTCCAAAAATGTGCGGGTTAGGTTGATTTGGCTATGATAAATTGACCCTTAGTGTTAGGGGGGGATTAAATATGTGGGGTTATGGGGATAGGATGGGATATGTTAGGGGGAATTAAAATACGTGGGGTTACGGGGGTAGGGTGGGATATGTGTACTGTGGGGATTAAAGCAGGGACAGGGTACTGGACTTGGATGATCAGCCATGATCGTATTGAATGGTGGAGCAGGCTCGACGGGCCGAATGGCCTACTCCTGCTCCTAGATTCTATGTTTCTATCAGCCAGCAAAGTCTGATTAGTTGCACTTGCCAAGATATCACCAACCATTTTTTTAGGCTTTGGCGCACTTAACCTGCCAATGACTATGGGGATGTGTCTTTAAAAGTTCTGGGTTAGCAGAGCCAGATGCAGAGTTCGGTCACTGGCTGTGCCAGCCCAATCAGCTGAAGTCCGCAAATGGGGCTTTCTTTTTTCCTTCATTTCTTTTTTGTTACTACTTAATCCCCTGCCTGTTCACCCTTGAGAAAGGCTGCTAATGGATTGAAATGCCTTCTGAGACTTTCTAAAGGCTTTCAGAATTTATTGATCTCCTGATTTTGATACTTCCCTTTAATGTTCCCACACTTGGCCCAGTCTGCACCTGGATCTGTGAGCAAAGAAGTTGACACAGGAAATTAGTGCTATCAGCATATTACCACTCCGACAGAATCAGCACCACTTCTTAACCTTTCCACACGACTGGCACTAGATGAAGAAAATCAGGGCTATATGTCTGACAGATATCCAGGATATGTGTCAATCCATTCAATTCAAATACAAGCAATCTGTGGATTTTATTTGAATATATGGTTGATTGGCAGCTCTATTTGAATTTAAGAGATGCTAATTTACATTTCCTGGTCAGATTTTGAAAAGTATCTCCGTCTGTTTTGTTCCAATTAAGTAGTCTATTTGAACCCATCAGAGAGATATAGATGGACCAGGGAGATGCTATAGAAGGTGAGCAACAAACAATCATATAATGTAAAATCAGGGAGCTTGAACCAGGTTCAGTTCATATTGAAGTTTAGCATAGCAAATGCAACCATTTATTTTCTTTCCTCTGAGGAGGTATTGGTAAACCTATAACTTAGTAAATCCACAGTGCATTATTGCTACTGTTTACTTATTTTTATTGTTGAATACATTTGTTTGACAGTTTATAGCCTAAGCCATGGTCCAGTAGAATGTTTATTCTACCACCTTCCAAAGTCAAAGAGGATCACACATGGTCTCATGATATAACCAGCAAACTGAATAAAGGGACCAAAGTTTTCTGTACGATTTATGGGTGCGTTACCAATTACCTGGACAAGGAAAAGCATACTGTAGTTTGTAGGAAGATGGGGTTCACTTTTATTGGAGAAGTCTGACGTGTTTAAAAAAAAAAAAAAAAAATTACTAATGAAATCTCAACAGCATAACTATCATTAGGGTCACTGAATTACAGTGACTGAATAAGTCAAATTCTATTTTTATAATGTATTCTGGGATTTTCAGAAATTTTCATGGGAACTAAATGAGTGACCTTTTTAAATTATGAATACATCCAATTACATGTGTTCTCATCTTTGCTGCTAATTTTTTGTGCAGAACCTTAACAAATGCCATTAGTTAGTTCATATTGACAACATCCATAGATACTCCCCTATCCACCATGCTAGTGACCTCAAAAAAAAATTAACTGGTTTAGTCAGACTTGACTTGCCCTTCAAAATCCATGCTGCCTATCTTTGATCAACTGATACTTGTCCAAGTGCTCAGTCACTCTGTCTCGAATGATAGATTCCAGTAACTTTAGTTTGATAGTAATACTAAAAATTTTGATTGAACATTTTTAATTCACACATATATGGAACATTTTTGGGAAGTCTTGGAAGAACAAATTTATAAATCTGTAAAACAAAATGTATATGGCATCCTGGATTTTGTAAATAGAGGCATTGAGTACAAACGCAAAGAGGTAATCCTACATACATAGCATTACATACATAGGATATACAGCACAGAAACAGGCCATTTGGCCCAACCAGTCCATGCCGGCGTTTATCCTCCACTCAAGCCTCCTCCCGTCTTTCCTCATCTAACTCTATCAGCATAACCCTCTATTCCCTTCTCCCTCATATGCTTGTCTAGCCTCCCCTTAAATGCATCTATACTTTTTGCTTCAACCGCTCCCTGTGGTAGCGAGTTCCACATTCTCACTCTCTTTAGGTAAAGAAGTTTCTTCTGAATTCCCTGTTGGATTTCTTGGTGACTTATCTTATATTGATAGCCTTTAGTTATGTTCTTCCCCAGAAGTGGAAACATTCTCTCTCTATCCACTCTATCAAAACCTTTCATAATTTTAAAGACCTCCTATTAGGTCACCCCTCAGCCTTTTTCAAGAGAAAAGAGACCCAGCCTGTTCATTCTTCCCTGATCTGTATACCCTTGCATTTCTGGTATCATCCTTGTAAATCTTCTCTGCACCTTCTCCAGTGCCTCTATATCCTTTTTATGGCAACCAGAACTGTACACAGTACTCTAAGTGTGGTCTAACCAAGGTTCGATACAGGTTTAGCATAATTTCCCTACTTTTCAATTCTATACCTCTAGAAATAATCTTAAACACATCCAAATCATTAGTTAGCCACCACTTAGAATATTGTCTCCAATTTTCACCATACTACTTTAGGAAGGATGTCAAGGACATGCAAAAAAGATTGACTATGATAATGTCAGGATGAAAGGCTTTAGTTTATTTAAAAAATAAAAATTGATAAGTGTATGAGGCGAGACCAGGCAATTGAGACCAAGTAGATAGCCCTTTCAAAGAGCTGCTAGAGTTGTGAATAGTTGAATGGCCTCCATCTGTGCTGCAATATTCAATGATTCTGTGGAGGAGTTTAAAGATCAGTCGTCTTGTACATCTTTTGATTTATAAGTGTATATCTGGAAGCCTAGCTTTGTAGTCTGTGCACTGGTTAGCTGTGCAATCACCTTAGTACTGTAGTAGACAACATCATAACACGGTTGCTATGAGATCATGCAAATTGCCAGTAGAAAAACCTGCGTGAACAACTGATTTGGGGAGTCTACCTAGGAATCTCCATAGTATAAAAGCTTGTTAATAAGTATCCTTTGATAACTTATTGAGAAGTCTATTGAAAAGAATTCTAGTTATAAACATGATTTCTTCACTGAAATAAAGGGCTACATAACAATGGTTACAAGACTATGACATTCTCTTGGAAATTTCACAGTTTTCAAAATCACTGTTATTAACCCATAGAGTGTTATAATCTGTGCAGGATCCAGAAATAATAGTTTTCTCTACAAAAGCATCAAAATACTATTTGAGAACAAAACTGAAAAATAATAAGACCATGTTGAATTCTGAATTTTTTGTACCGTTTACTATCTTCTATACTTCTATAAGGTTCTCTCCTGAACTCTTCTTTCTCTAATTCTGGCCTTCTATTCCACCATCCTCGCTATTGTGGTAGAGCCTTCAGTTGCATTGGTCCTGTTTTCTGAAACTGTCTCCATAGACCTATTTGCCTGTTCACCTCTCTCTTTCAACCTTTAAAAATGTTCTCAAAACTCATCTCTTCAGCCAAGGTTTCTGCCTCATCTCCTAATCTCTCCTTTGCTCAATGTCCATTCCCAATGCCCATCAGTGAAGTGCCTTGAAGTTTTCTAGGTTAAAGGCACATTTAAAAATTCAAGTTGTTTTGTTAACTCTGTCAACTTTTAAGGAAAGCCCAAGTTTCTCCAGTCTTTCCTTGATAATTTAGACTTCTAATGCTAGGGATCAGTCTTGTGGCTCATCTCTAAACTGCTTTCAGAGCTTGAATATCTCTGTTGTAGCTCAGTGACCAGAACTGGACACACAACTCATAGCTCATGGTTTTGGCTTTATAGTGCAGTTTTCCATTTGGTTTGTTGATTGCTGCTCTTCAATGATTGACTATATTAAGCATTGAGTTCCCAGAACCCTTGGATCGCTTGCAACTTCATCTTTCGCTCTACCAGCACCGTTCGCAGAGTACTTGCGTCACCTATTTTCTTAAGTGCAGTACTTTACACTTGTCCATATTAACTTTCATCTGCCATTGTTTCACCTACTTAAATATTTTGTCTAACTCATTTTGCAATTCATGAGCTATCTTGTCAGATTCAACTGTCCCTCCTATTTTGCTGTTGTCTATGAAGTTGACCAGTTTTATTAAGCTTCTAAATCCAAGCTGTTAATTTAAATTAGAAACACTCAGCACTCCTCCCACCCCACCTTTTTATATAACTCCTCTAAAAAGTATTTGCGTGCTTCCTATTCTTCAGCTAATTTCTTATCCAATTCCAGGTTACACAGAATTACATAGAATGTACAGCACAGAAACAGGCCATTTGGCCCAAATGGTTCATGCCGGTGTTTATGCTCCACGAGCCTCTTCCTACCCCTCTTCATCTACCTTCCATTCCTTTCTCCCTCCAGTGTTTATCTAGCTTCACCTTAAATGCATCTTTGCTAGTCGCCTCAACTACTCCTTGTAGTAGCGAGTTCCTCATTCTAACCACTCTGGGTAAAGAGGTTTCTCCTGAATTCCTTATTGGATTTATTAGTAACTGTCTGTCTTGTATTTATGGCGCTAGTTTTGGTCTCCCCCACAAGTGGAAACATCTTCTATACGTCTACCCTATTAAACCCTTTCATAATCTTAAAGACCTCCTATCAGGTCACCCCTCAGCCTTCTCTTTTCTATAGAAAAAAGCCCAGCCTGTTCAATCTTTCCTGATAACCTCTCAGTTCTGGGATCATCCTCATAAATCTTTTTTGCACCTTCTCCACTGCCTCTATATCCTTTTTATAATATGGCCACCAGAACTGTGCACAATATTCCAAATGTGGTCTAACCAAGGTTCTATACAAGTTTAACATAACTTCCCTGCTTTTCAATTCTATCCCTCTAGAAATGAACCCCAGTGCTTTGTTTGCTTTTATTATAGTTTTAATTTCAACCATCCATCGCTTTAAGTATTAGCCTTTTGTGCAGAACTTTGTCAAATGATTTTTGGAATCAAGGTATACTACATCATGTTTTCACAGTCCACTTGCTGAAAAATGTCAAGGAAGTTGGTCAAGCAAGATCTTCCCCTTCTGAATCCATGTTGGCTTCTTCACTCAGCTATTATATCGATAATCTTTAAACTTACTCCTGATAACCTTTTCCATTATTTTACAGAATACTGAGGTACGACAGCATATGCTAATCACCTGCATCTGTTTTGTCACACTTTTTGAAAATAGGTACCAGTAGCTTATTTCCAATTTATTGGGATCTCCCCAGGATTCATTGGCTGACAATTTCCTTGGGGTTCTCTGGCTCCATCACTATAACTTCGGCACAAATTTGTCGGAATCCCTGTTTATGTACAGAAATAGGGTTTCCGCTGAACTTCGACCAAAGTTATGGCAGTGGAGCGGGAGAAGATCCGAGGAAATCCCAGCGACTGATATCATCCCTGGATGGATTTTTTGGCACTTCTATCTCATTTACGGTGAAGCCATTAATTTGTTTTGGTTATTGCTATTTGAGGAGAGCATAGTATATACTTTGAGTAAGCAATCATTTATTATATTAACTCTGACAGATTCCGTGGTACTGTCATTGTATATAGGTAGAAAGAGGCAGAATAAGCTTTTGTGTATAAATAGGTTAATACATCATGCTCTGTATAAATGTAAAGTTAAGGTTGGGGAAGGTCTAAATTGGTCGCTTGCCTCCAGTGTGTCTAGCTTCTGGAAGATGGCTTTTATTTTTAACTTCCAAATAGTATTAATGAGTCACTTAAGCCAGGCAGACTTTGTTTAGGAGCTGCAAACTCCCTCTTGTGGATCATTCAACCTGGAAATGGCTGTGACTTCTTTATACATTATTTTATGTCTGATTAGAATTTGCTGTGGATTCCATGCATTTCAAAGGCTAATGGGATATTTAAGCTTCTGGCCAGAGAGACAGAAAGACTGAACCACAAAAGATGTGGGAACCAGGGTGGTCCTGGTGAAACAGAACTGAAAGCAAGTGCAGATAAATGTTACAGACTGTTGGTAAAGAGACTCTTACTCCTGTCACTGTTGTCATGGCTACAGTGTAGTTTTACAAGATCTTGTTATCTGCCTCCACTTTTGAGTACAAGTCCCATCCAAGGCTTTTTCCTGCACTGGGGGAGTGTTGGGCTGGTTCAGGCCCCCTTGGTTGCACTCCGCCAAACTTGTGGGGAGATGTGCGGTGGGGGGCCAGGTTGCTGGCAGGGAAGAGATCAGCTTCTCGTCCATTTACTGCAGTCATACATAAATCTCTGCTGTTCTGTATTTTTGTATTTGATCTTGGAATGTGGGTGACGCCTGCAAGGCCACATTGAGTAACCATCTTTGGTTGTCCTGAGAAGGTGTTGGTAGACCTTCTCCTTGAACTGCTGCAGACCTTGTAGGAATGGTACTCTCACAATGGTGTTGGGAATGGAATTTCAGGATATTAACCCGACAACTATGAGGGAACAGTGGTTTGGAGGGATCTTGGAGGTGATAGTGTTCCCACAGCATTGCTGCTCTTGTCTATCTCAGTGGTGGAGGTCGCAGTGTTAGTATTGTGGCTTCAAAAGCAGGGCAGAGACTTGGTACTCTTGAGACGCGTGGCTCACCACCTGACCCCTCGTAGTCTCTCCCTCTACAAAACTCATGTTAGGAGTGCAATGGAATACTCACCATCTATTGCCAGGCTGCTTGTCTAACATCCAGTTTTAGATGAGCTGCATTGGGAAGACCAAAGCTATTATCTTCTGATTCTCATATCTAAATAACTTCAGTGCCTTGCCTTTCCCTATCTCTAACCTTTTCCAGCCCTACAATCCACTCCCCCACCCTTAGAAATTTGTTACTGACTCTGGCCTGTTGTGCATCCACCTCCCTTTGCCCCACCATTGGTGGTTGTGCCTTCAGCTGCCTAGACCCCACACTCTGGAATTCCCTTCCTAAATCCCTTTGCCTCTTACCTCCTCTCCTACTTTAAAACTCGCTGCTTTGACCAAGTTTTTGGTCACCCCTCCTAATATTTCCTCCTTTGGCTCAGTGACCATTTTTGATATGCCTCTGAAGCATTTGATTTTTTTCTACCATATAGGCACTATATACATGCAAGTTGTTATTGTTGAGGTAAGGTCATTGAAGTAGCCAGGGCGCCTGGTGCGCCTCTTGGCATGCCTTTCTACACTCTGCATTGAAATAGGGTTGGTCTACTTGCTTGATGTCGATCAAGGAGTGAGGGATGTGCCTAGCCACGAAGTTACAGATTATGGTCATATATAATTTTGCTGCTGCTTATGGCCCGCAGTGCCTCATGAATGTCCAGTTTTGGGCTGCTAGATCTGTCCCATATATTAATTTTGCATGTTCAGCATTATGCTTTTAAAAAGTATCCACTTGTTCTCTTTGAATTGTTTTGATGGCTTCTGCTTTTAAAGCAAGTATCAGGAAATAGTACTGATAAGTGGGGCATTTACAGGTTTCTGTGCTGTGAAAGTAGGCTCTTTCCTGTGGTGAGAATGGGCTGCTTTCACATTGCAAGTTAGCATTTTCCCCACCCCTCAGTGGAGTTCCCTGATTCTCTGAAAGCTGGAACCAGCAATGATTGGGTAAGAGAGCTAAGTATGCCGAAGGTATATAAGGAACCTTGGACATAAACAGTAGAGGGAAGGAAAATTGGGAGCGGAAGAGCAGGGAAAATAGAAACAGCAGAAAAAATAAAGTAAGTGTGGCAAAGAACCAGTAGAAATGAAGCACGCAATGCAGCAGCAAGAAGCAAAGGATTCTAAGAGAAGGAACTTTAGAGTAAACAGCACACTAAGAATTATAGTATGAGCTTATTTTTCTTTAATAAAATCCTATTTCATGTGAGTAGATAAACATATAGAAGTAATTTTAGTACATATTTTTCTCTATGCATTAACATTCATATATTTATGGGAAAGCAATACAGGAAAAAGTTTAATTGTGGTGGGAATTACATCATGCCTATATTTTTCTTTATCCAATTTCTACTTCATAATGATTGCTTGCAACCTTTTTTAAACAGTGCTGCAAATCCATCAGTCTTTTATGTCTCTTCCCATCAATTTGCCTTCATTGTTCAGTGTCTTTTTTAAATGTTCACTATCTGCAGTTGACAATTCCAATGCAATTATCAAGCCCACCAGTGCTTTCAAGGTTATTTCAGACATTCGCTTGCTTCAATTACTGTTAGGGATGTACTGTAAAAATGGCTCTAGGTTTTCCTCTACCATTACATTTTTGCACTTACTACAGACTATAAAAATGCAGAGAAAAAGCATTGGCATGCCTGCTAACAAAAGGTGAGTCTTCCTGTTACCATCTGCTCAGTGCATGCCAGTAGGCAAGCACAGATATCACTGGTGTTGAAGCTAAAAGAAAACACATCCATTGCACTGAATATTTTTTCCCAGTTGCAATGAATGATGCTTTGTACTGTATTTTTACATCAGTGTGACCAGAGTGATTTTTTTTTTATACGCCTTTAATCGTTTGAATTATGGTCAGTTTCTATTTACATTTTAATGTGTGCTCAGCTGTATTTTACAAATTAAGTTCTATAATCCAAGAGTTATTAATCACTTCATGTTTAATTATTAACACCCATCCGTGCGGTTGATTCACTCTATTGCGTTTGATTGTTAGCTTTTTATTGCTTAACATAACATTTACTTTTTACTCTTGTTATAAACTTCATTAACCAATCTGGTTAATATGTTTCTCATGGAGTTTTAGTAGTGTGACTCATGATGGGGAAAAAGCAAACTCTAGGCTTGTTAATTGAGGTTTACTCTTAATGAAGAATGAAACTCCAAAGAATCCCACAGTTCTTTGTCGAAGTAACGGAGAGGGTTGATAAGAGTAGTGCAGTTGATGATGTGTATATGGATTTTCAAAATGCGTTGGACAAAGTACCACATAATAGACTTGTTAGCAAAATTGAAGCCCATGGGATTAAAGGGACAGTGAAAGCAAAATTAGCTAAGGGACAGAAAGCAGAATGTAGCGGTGAATGGTTGTTTTTCAGACTGGAGGGAAGTATGCAGTGGTGTTCCTTAGGGGTCGGTATTAGGACCACTGCTCTTTTTGATGTATATGAATGACCTGAACTTTGGTATATAGGGCATAATTTCAAAGTTTGCACATGATAGGAAACTCAGAAATGTAGTAAACAATGAGAATAGTAATATACTTCAGGAGGACATAGACAGACTGGTGAAATGGGCAGACACATGGCAGATGAAATTTATTGCAGAGAAGTGTGAAGTGATACATTTTGGTAGGAGGAATGAGGAGAGGAAATATGAACTAAATGGTACCATTTTATAGGGGGTGCAGGAACACACATCTTTGAAGGTAGCAGGACAAGTTGAGAAGGCTGTTTACAAAAAGCATATGGGATCCTTGGCTTTACAAATAGAGGAATAGAGTACAAAAGCAATGAAGTTACGCTAAATCTTTATAAAACACTGATTAGGCCTCAGCTAGAGTATTGTGTTCAATTCTGGGCACCACACTTTAGGAAGGATGTCAAGGCCTTAAGAGAGTATGCAGAAGAGATTTACTAGAATGATCCCAGGGATGAGGGACTTCAGTTATGTGGAGAGACTGGAGAAGCTGGGGTTGTTCTCCTTAGAGCAGAGAAGGTTAAGAGGAGATTTGATAAAGGTATTCAAAATCATGAATGTTTTTGATAGAGTAAATAAGGAAAACCTGTTTACAGTGGCAGAATGGCCGGTAACCAGAGACAAAGATTTAAGGTGATTGGCAAAAGAACCAAAGGCGACATGAGGAAACATTTTTTTTACACAGTGAGTTGTTGTGATCTGGAATGCACTAGCTGCAAGGGTGGTAGAAGCAAATTCAATAGTAACATTCAAAAGTGAATTGAATAAACACTTGAAGGGAAAAAAATTACAGGACTATTAGAAAAGAGCAATAGCAAAGGAATGGGATTAATTGGATAGCTCTACCAAAGTGATGGCACAATGGGCTGAATGGCCTCCTCCTGTGCTGTATCATTCTATGATTCTCAGAATAAAATAGTTTAGCTCCTCTTCTGTCTACATTTTCTATTATTGTTCCTTGTTTCAAGTTTTCATTCCTCGTTTGCACTGCATCTCCCCATCTATACACTGCTATCTGTCAGTAAGAGAAGAAGAAAAGATTGTGGTGGGGGGTGCACAGTGCTTCTTTGACATCTACAAAAGCATCTTAATTTTGTGGGCAATTTATGGTCCTAAATCTATGTTTAGAGTGAAAGCTAGGGCAACAACTAAAATCTCAATAAAATGGAAATCTCTGGATGAATAAAATATGTTTGTGTTCTCCGACTGAAGCAAAATATGCCTTTCTTTCACAGTGGCCCTGATTTTATGGCGGGGCGTGATCAGTCCCTGCGAGGGGCCTGGGCGAGCAACAAACTCGCGTGTCGAGGACTGGGGAGATTTTCGCTACCGAGCCTCATTTCCCTATTCAGACCCCAACCCCCACCCGAACCTGGCAGAATTCACTGCCTGGCCGGCAGAAACTCGGCTGGTAGAAACCCATCATGGGGCACCTGCGGGAATGGTCCCTCACAGTCAGGTCAGTGGTGAGGGGGGTACGGGAACGCGATTAAGGGAAGGGGGCAGCCTTGGGCAATGGAGGCCCAAAGTTACCTAGTGATGGCCAGAGGAGCACTCTTGCTCCTCCTGGCCCATAAGGAAACCGACATTTAAAAAAAACTTGCCTCTTCTGGCCCTTGTACCAGCTCCCAGCAGGTTTGGCCTGGCAAGGAAGCAGTCGTTCTCTCTCTCTCTCTCTCTCTCTCTCTCTCTCTCTCTCTCTCTCTCTCTCTCTCTCTCTCTCGCCAGCCCCCCCCCCCCTTGCTCAGGCCCCCAGTTAAAATAGCAGATTCGCCCCAATGACGTCATTGTAGGTGTACCATTATGCTCAATTTAAATTATCAATATTGCAAGACATTTTACCGTAGCAAAACTTTAAACTAATTTCCTCTAAGTCACATAATAATTTTGAGTTTAATACCTTCAGGGAACATAAGATCCAACTGCAGCAATGCTGCCAAAAGTTGAGAAGGTGGTGGTCTCTGTACTGCACTATCAGGGTATGCAGGAAGTCTCTGGTGAAAAAGTTCAGATTAAAAACCAAGCAGATAGCATGCTTACAAATAAACCTTTTAAAATTAACTTAATGAATTATTTGTTAACTGGTTAGGTTTTGATGGGCTAATTGACTCATTCTAAATCTCATACTCAAACTGTGCTGATAAGGTAAATGGAGTAACACTGCCAAATGAACACAAATCACTTGTTATCAGTGTCAAGGACCGTGTTACTACTTTGTCATTTACTTTGTACTTATTCACTTGTGATCCATATTGAATGAGATTACTAAAGTATTTCTGCACAATGTAACTGTTAAAGTCTATTAGTTATTATTAGTTTTGCAGTCAAATTAATGTAGATATGGTGGCTAAGTTTTTGTGATCAGGAGCATCTCAACATTTTTCATAGTTATTTTTAGATAAATGTTTTAAATGAAATTAATAACCATGTTTTTAGTAATGTGTTGTTGTGTACAATTAGTGGCAGCCAGCTCAATAGGAAGGGACATGTCTTGTATTAATGTGTGCTGAATATACTGTATTGGGCAATGCATGATTTTTATTTTGCTGACTTTTCAGTTGGCCATCTTTTGTATGTGGGTTTCATGTGCGAGTCCTAATCTGTTAATAGGAACATAGGATCCTGAGTAGGCCATTCAGCTCCTTGAGCCTGATCCACCATTCAGTCAGATCATGGCTGATCTGTACCTCACTCCATTTACCTGCTTTTGATCCAAATCCTTGATACCCTTAACCTAACAAAAATATATTGATCTCAGTTTCAAAATTTCAATTGACCTAGCATCCACAGCCTTTTGGGTTCCAGATTTCCACTACCCTTTGTGTGGAAAAAGTGCTTCCTGATTTCACTCATGAATGGCCTAGCTCCAATTATAAGATCATAGAATCGTAGATTTGGTTACAGCACGGAAGGAGGCCAATCAGCCCATCGAGCCTGTGCCGGGTCTCTGCAAGATTGTGCCATGTTGTTCTGGATTCCCCCACCAGAAGAAATAGTTTCTCTGTATCTATGGATTGAAAGGTAGCAAATGTAACTCCGGTATGCAAGAAAGGAGGGAGAGAGAAAACAGCGAACTGTAGACCAGTTAGCCTGACATCAGTAGCAGGGAAAATACTAGAATCTATTATTAGGAACGTGATAACAGGGCACTTGGAAATCATAATCTGATTGGGCAGAGCCAACATGGATTTATGAAAGGGAAATCATGTTTGACAATTCTGTTCAGAGTTTTTTGAGGTTGTAACTACAGGGTAGATAAGGGGGAACCAGTGGATGTAGTGTATTTGGATTTTCAAAAAGCATTCGGAAAGGTGCCACATAAGAGGTTATTACACAAAATTAGGGCTCATGGGATTGGGGGTAATATATTAGCCTGGATTAAGGATTGGTTAACGGACAGAAAACAGAGAGTAGAAATAAACAGGTAATTTTTGGGTTGGCAGGCTGTAACTAGTGGAGTACCGCAAGGATAAGTGCTTGGGCCTCAACTATTTACAATCTATATCACAGACTTGCATGGGGGGACCGAGTGTAATGTATCCAAGTTTGCTGACGAAACAAAGCTAGGTGGGAAAGTAAGTTGTGAGGAGGACACAAAGAGGCTGCAAAAGGATATAGACAGGTTTAGTGAGTGGGCAAGAACGTGGCAGATGGAATATAATGTGGAGAAATATGAAGTTATTCACTTTGATAGGAAAAATAAAGAATATTTTTTAAATGGTGAGAAATTGAGAAATTTTGGTATTCAGAGGGATCTGGGTGTCCTTGTAACCAAATCACAAAATTAACATGCAGGTACAGCAAGGAATTAGGAAAGCAAATGGTATGTTAGCCTTTATTACAAAGGGATTGGAGTGTAAGAGTAAAGAAATCTTACTGCAATTATACAGAGCTTTGCTGAGACCACACCTGGAATACTGTGTACAGTTTTGGTCTCCTTACCTAAGGAGGGATATACTTGCCTTAGAGGGAGTGCAACAAACGTTCACTAGACTGATTCCTGGGGTGGGGGATTGTCTTATGAGGAGAGATTGAGAAGACTAAACCTATACTCCCTAGAGTTTAGAAGAATGAGAGGTGATCTCATTGAAACGTATAAAATTCTTAAGGGGCTTGACCGGGTAGATGCTGGGAAGATGTTTCCCCTCATTGGGGAGTCTAGAACTAGGGGGTCATAGTCCCAGAATAAGGGGGTGGCAATTTAGGACTGAGATGAGGAGAAATTTTGTCACTCAAAGGATTGTGAATCTTTGGAATTCTCTACCCCAGAGGGGTGCTCAGTCGTTGAGTATATTCAAGACAGAGCTCGATAGATTTTTGATACTAAGGGAACCAAAGGATATGGGGATTGTGCGAGAGGGTGGAGTTGAGGTAGAAGATCAGCTTCTTCTCGGGATAGTGCGAGAGGGTGGAGTTGAGGTAGAAGATCAGCTATGAGCTTATTGAATGGCGGAGCAGGTTCGAGGGGCCAAATGGCCAACTCCAGCACCTATTTCTTATGCACCCTATTGAACCCTTTTGTCATTTTAAACACCTCAATTAGATCATCCCTTAGCCTTCTGTACTCAAGGGAATAGAAGTGAAGTTTATGCAACCTGTCCTCATAATTTAATCCTTTTACCCTGGTATTCTGATGAATCTATGCTATACCCCCTCCAAACCAATATATCCTTATATTAAATGTTAATTAGGTTTCCTGTTTTTCTCCGAAGATAATTTTTGTAATTTAGAGACATGCAACAACAACTTTCTCTAAACTTCAACTCAGTTTAACATTTCATCTTACAGATAGAGGGGTCCCGTCTGCCCTCACAGGTGGACGTAAAAGATCCCATGGCACTATTTTGAAGAAGAGCAGGGGAATTCTCCCAGGTGTCTTGACCAATATTTATCCCTCAACCAACATCACTAAAGCTGATTATCTGGTTATTATCACATTGCTGCTTGTGGGACATTGCTGTGTGCAAATTGGCTGCCGTGTTTTTATATTACGATGGTGACTACACTTCAGAAGTACTTCATTGGCTGTAAAGTGCTTTGGGACCTCCTGAGGTTATGAAAGGCGCTATATAAATGCAAGTTCTTCCTTTTTTTCCATATCTAATTTTGCAGGTGATACTAAGTTAAGAGGAACAGTAAGTTATGTGGAAGGGAGGAGAAAGTTACAAAGGGACATAAGTGAGTGGCCAAAACTATGGTAAATCGAGTTCAGTGTGAGATCATCCACTTTGGAAAAACAACCAGCGGAATATTTTCTTAAATGGTGAGTGTGTGGCAGAACAAGGAGTTTTAGGTATCTATGTACAAAAATCACAAAGCTAGTATACAGGTACAAAAAGTAATCAAAAAGGCTAATGGAATGTTGGTCTTTATCTCAGAGGTTGGAATTCAAAAGTGTGAAAGTGATGCTTTAGTTGTACAGAGCCGTTGTCAGATCCCATCTGGAATATTGCGTTCACTTTTGAGCACCGAACCTCAGGAAAGATCTATCGACCTTGGAAGGGGCACAGTGCAAATTCAGCAGAATGACCAGGGTTTAAAGGGTTAAATTCTGAGGACAGGATGCATTAACTTGGCAGGTGGAGGACTGCGATTTGGAAAAATCTCCGCCTGGACCGGAGGGCTCCCGGGAGGCGCAGAGTTCCGTTGCTGTTCCTCTTCAAACTGCCGGTGTGCAGGGCACGCGTATCCCAGAGGCGCAGGTAGTTCGCAGCGTCCCTGGGATCACGTGGGCCATGGGGAGCCAATCAGAGCAGGGAGTCTCCATTCATAGATTTGACAGGAAGACCTGTCAAATCTATGAATAGAGATCACCCCCATAACATAAGTAAAACTTCAAATAAATTTAAAAAAAAATCAAATTTTTAAAATGACTATAAATTACATAAATTAACTATTTTAAACAAAAATTAAAATTTTTGAAAAAATAATTAAAGTTTTTAACGGGGCTAAAAATAAACTTACCTTTAAAGTATTTAAAAATGATAAATCAGTGGAAACATTTTTTTTTTTTACTTCAACTCTTAGCCTGGTAAAAGCAGGCCTTGCGCCTGCTTTTACATGCACAAGAATCGTAAGTGTTTTCTGCGGGCGGAGGGTCTCCAAAAAATGGAACTCTCCACCTGCAGAGGCCCTGCTCCAGGGCAGGCGTCCGATCTGTCAAGAGGATTCTTGACAGATCGGAAATGCCGGTTTCCAGCGCATGCGCAGTGCATGCCTGAAACCGACATTTCCGATGTCCCTACGGGTGAGTACACAGCGCGTACTCACCCGTAGGGATCGGAATTTCTGCCTCAATGTATTTAGAAGATCTAATCTAGGTACTTAAAATGATAAAGGGATTTTATAGGGTAGATACAGATAAACTATTTTCTTTGGTGGGGGAATCAAGAACAAGAGGGCGTAATCTTAAAATTAGATCTAGGCTATTTAGGAGTGAAATCAGGAAGCACTTTTTCACACACCGGTTAGTAGAAATCTGGAATTCCCTCCCCCAAAAGGTTGTAGATGCTGGATCAATTGAAACTTTCAAGACTGAGATTGAGAGATTTTTGTTAGGTAAGGGTATCAAGGGATATGGAACAAAGGATGCTAAATGGAGTAAGTTGCAGATTAGCCATGATCTTCTTAAATGGTGGAATAGGGTTGAAGGGCTGAATGGCCTATTGTTTCTATGATGCTGCCTGCCTTTAAAGGCATGTACTCTACCTCATTTATATATAACTAAGTGGGGTTGATTTAAAGGGAATAAATAATTGGAAGTGCGTTGCAAGTTATAGGGGTTGGATGAGATCTTTAATCCACTGAGCTTTACTGTTCTGGTTTATACTGTGATCTGAACCCTGCGAATGTTTTATAGTCTTCAATACAATCCCATTTATTTTTTTTGTATATTGTAATGCATACAAGTTTGGTTTATAGCTATAATGGTAGACCAGAATATATTGCTGTCTAACGTAGATGCTCTCATGTCTACTCCAAATAATTACCATCAAACTATTAAATCTTTTCTTGTACAATGATGGAAGCCACCATTCAGAATTATATGGTCAGTCATGGGTCACATGGTTTGGTTTGATTGCATTTAATATTGGTATTCTGTTCTCTACTAAACTATTCAAATGCTCTCAGATTTTTAGCTTGTAGACTGGAATTTTGTTCAAAATTTATTAAGTTTGTTTTATTGTCTGCAAAGCTATTGTGCTGTTTATATAATGGCCCAGAAATTGATCTCGCTCTGTTCCCGCGGGGGTAAGCTTCCCCGCGATGTCTCACCTCGCTTATGCTTTTTCAGATCCAGCTCGCACGAACTTGATGTTCCAGACATCAGCTGTGCTGGGCTTGCGTATCCCAGCGGCGTAGTGAATTCGTGCGAGCTGTGGGATCACGTGACTCAGTTAGAGCCAATGGCAGCACACCATCTTCCATTCATAAGTCTCACAGCATGGCTGTGAAATCTATGAATCTTACACCCCCCCAAAATAACAGCTAAACCTCAATTAAATTAAAAAAAAAAACCATCACATTAATAAAATAAGTATAGTTAATTAAATTAACCATTTTAAATAAAAAATTAAATTTTTGAAAAAATTTAAAATCTTTTAAAAAGTTATAAAAATAAACTTACCTGTCTTTAAAGTCTCTAAAAAAGATATACCTGTAAAAAAAAATTCAAAAAAATACTTAATTCACTACTTACCTTCTTAAAAGCGGGTCTTACTCCTCCTTTTTACATTTCCAAAATCTTCCCTACTTACCTGCGCGTCCAAAGCATGAAGTGCACAGCGTGCGTGCAGCCTGTAGCGCGCACGCGATGCACCCAGGCCCCGCCCCCTTTTCAGAAGAGCAATTGCCGGTTTTCAGTGCATGCGCAGGGCATGCAGAAAACCGGCAATTGGAGTGGGAATACGCGAGAGTACGCAGTGCGTACTCTCGCGTCCCGGGATCAATTTTCGGCCCATAAACACGATTTTGCCTTGTGGCCTACAAAGGCTTTCCTTGATTGAACCAGCCGCAGTCAATCCCTACTGCAGCTGACATTCACTTCAGCTCATGGTTTCATAATTTTGGCTGAGTGCCATGGTTTATGCTTGGCTTCCCATGACATCTGTCTTTGCTATTTTCTAGCATTGCATGACTTTTCAGAATGTAAAGCTTGCTTCACACAGCTTGATGTGACCAACCTATATAAGTATATACAATATTAAACAGGATGGAAAAGATGAACCTGGAGCATTATTTTTGGGAAAGCAATGACAATAGGACAAGGGGCATAGGCTCAAACTGGTGAAGGACAAATTTAAGACTGAAGAAGAATTCACACAAAGAATAACTAGCCCTTAGACTCGACTTCCAGGAAGAGCAGTGGAGGCACAAACCGTACAGTCTTTGAAGACTCTATTGGATGATGAGATAGGGGACTTCAGGTTTTTCTTTTTGAATGGATGAGCCTTCCTCATCTGTTGTTGTCATGTTATTTGTCTGCTGGAGGGATCCTGGCTACTAACAAGCTAAAGCTAGATTTTTCTTGTAAAGAAACCTCAGAATTCAGCTCAATGAAGAAACACACTTCAAGATTCTCCAGAAGCTGAAGTAGGGAATATTTACAAGACTGCTCCCTTAAAAGTGCACTAGTCAATCCACATTTCACACTGGATCCACACCACCACCTCCAGTGTTGGTCACAATTGGTGAATCCCTTCTGTGAAAGCGAAATTTGGTACTAATCAAATGACCAGAATATCCTAATTTCTGAATGACTGCTTCTCTTTGGTGACAGCACTTGAAGATACGTTGGTTCTGGAATTAGTGTTGGTCCCAGTCATCTCCAACATAAGGTCTGCTGATTGGCTGTGAGCAAACCTTTCAACATCAATGATATTCTAATAAATGGAAAAGCAAGATATCTGTTCAGGAGTTCCCATCTGAGATATTTCTGCAAAGATTAATTTGGTACAATATTCTCAGCCATTGAAAGTCTGTTCCATGATATAGTCAACTTTGTGAAAATGTGTGGTGTGTTTGTTTGCTCATGCATCTCCTGCTAGTAAGCCTCCTTGGACAGTGGTACCCCGTGCGTTCTCCACTATCGTGAGAATTAGTTATAAACCACTGTTTGTTCAAAGCCCTTCTTTGATGGCACAGATTACTTCTCGTAGGGTGGGTGCCTACCTGGAGGGAACGTGGTTGCAGGGAATGTGGCATTGTTCTCGTGACATGTGGCACAAAAATGAACTTGACCTCTGAGGTTGACTTTGAACTGTTTCAAGAACCAGTTGTAGATGGCAAACAGGACGTTGATGTGACCTTGAAGCACTCAATGACATCCATTATTGTTTGTGGTATTTATAGTATTTTAGAGAATAGAAGCCAAAAGGAAGAAAAAATGCTTTTAAATTAGAAAAAGAGAATAGATACATTTAATTGGATTAAATAGGAAAAAGGTAAAATTAAAGTTAAAATGGGTAAGAAAGAATAGGAAGACAGTAAGCAGAAGTTAAGGGCTCAAATTTAAAATTGTTTTAGGTGTTTCTTTTTGTAGTAATACAGAAACAAAGCTATTCCTAATATTTGAGTAGCTATATTAATGTAACATTAGTGTTTGTTACACTGTCAAGATGTGTGAGCTGAAAATTAGATTGCTTGGCCTAAGATGGTAATTTCTCAGCAATTTCAGGTCATAACTACTGCTCCCATTTTCGGACAGCAGTTGGTGGTAATGATTCTGCTTTTGTCATTTTCTGCTCTTCGAGACCCATCTTTTGTTTCTTTTATTGTCCCATTACCACCCCCATTTTGCCTTGCACCATCATCCCTTTTGTCATTTAATCACTCCTGCCATCCACCCTATCACAGACCTTCCCTTTTGTTCTTCCCCTCCCCGTTTCCCTGCCTCTGTACTTGCTTAAAACCTGTTACATCTCTTAACTTTTTCCAGTTCTGATGAAAGGTCATCGACCTGAAACGTTAACTCTGTTTCTCTCTCCACAGATGCTGCCTGACCTGCTGAGTATTTCCAGCATTTTCTGTTTTTATTTCAGATTTTCAGCATCTGCAGTATTTTGTTTTTGTATTAGTTGTTGCAAATGGTTTGGCTTATTCTGAAGCTGCAACATTGTTCAACTTCATGCTCTATTTGCATTTTCAGGAAAATTGAGGTCGCTCAAAATTTCTGTAAGATGCCTTCGCAGCGTGCCACTGCCAGCAATGCTGAATACAAGGTGGTGCCTCACACCAGGGTTGATGATGAATTTGCTATTCGGGTATGTAGACAATTTAAAAAATCTTAGATCTTTGCACTGATATATGAAGCTCTGTCTTACTATTAGGTTGCACTTTCCCATATATTTTTGATTATTTTTATCTGGAGAAGCAACACTCTTTAATATGCATGACATGCCTTATTATAGTGTACATGGAAAATAGTTTGAAATCTGTTTTTCTTCCAAAGTGATTACTATAGAACTGAATAAACTTTAAAAGTGAAGACTGGTCTTAAGCTGTTATTATGTAGAGGTGACCTCTACTAATGGGTAGGATAAGATAGCATTGAGAAACCAGTTACCTGACGTCTAATTACAAAACGGTTTACCCCCTCCCTCTGGTAAACAATCAGTTTGTTGGTACTGTGGTATTTATCTGAAAATAAGATGAGCAAACATCACAAAGGCATTGCATTTAAAATATTCGGTGTATGTAACTTACAGCATGTATGGAACTTTTAATATGTATGGCTAGAATTAATCTTGAAACAATATTAACAAAAGGTTCTAATGAATAATTTTCTGCTGGTTATATTTCTAAGGTGAATATTTTGGTTTAAAATGTTTTTTAGTAAATAACAAGATTATATTTTTGAGTGCAAGTTTTCATTCTCTTTGTTAAGGCATTTGAATGGTTGGTCATTAACATCACGCATTTTGACTAACAGTCTTGTATTACTGGATCAGAAACTGCAATTTTTAACGAACCGTTATAAAGTTGTATTACTGGATCAGAAGCAGCAATTTTAACTAACACTCTTTAAACATACTAGTTTTGATTTATTAAAAGAGCACTGTCTTCATAAGGAAGTTTTGAACTAACATTTTTCCGAAGAACCGAGCATTAAGCACGTTATGTTATGATGCAAGTATGATTGAAGTCACCATATTGTGTATTTGAAAAATCCTTTTTTGTTTACAAACATTTTTTAATGAAGATGATTTCCTTTTCATTTTTTTTTTCAAATCACGTTCCTTAGAACATAAGAAATAGGAGCAGGAATGGGCCACTTGGCCTCTCGAGCCTGCTCCGCCATTCAATAAGATCATGGCTGATCTTGCGCTCAAAGCCACTTCCCTGCCTGCTCCCCATAACCCTTCACTCCCTTATCTTGCAAAAATCTGTCTCGGAGCTCATTAGTATATAATAAAAAATAAACATATTATTTGAGTTGGGCTGTTTTCAAGAGTTTTGCAGCCGATATAGCTTCAGGGTTACAAAATGAAATGTTTTACCTTGTGTTGTGGTTTTTCAAATGATAATACCACATTTTAATCCAGGTTCACTGTTCAGCACACCTGGATAGATGCCCAACTGGCTTTTGCTCCCTGCCTACCTCAAAACAAATGTTTTAAGATCAAGCTTCCAAAAAATAGTGACAAATAAAATAGAACTTTTATAGAACTTTTAGATTTTCACTCCTATGGTGCAACTTATTAACTGGAACTGAAATGGTAAATGATAAAAGTAAATTGTGCAAATTTTCATCTTGACCCCATGAACATTGAGCAATGCCTGGGCAAAGCACAGAAAGGCAAATCTGGCAGAGAGGATCGCAGCATGTCCCTTACAGAACCCACTGGATTTTCCTTCTGTTAATTTCAATAGAAAGAAAATCAGGTGGATTCTGTTATGTCATGCAATCCTCGCTGCCAGATTTGCCTTTCTGTGTCCCGTTCAGGTGATGCCTAACGCCCAGAAGACAAAAATCCAATGTCCCTTTATTTGAAGTTTCTAAGTTTGTTTTTAACACATTAGATAATCAATTCCCTAATGATTGCAACTCGTATCACCTTCCTTCAGATCAGGTAGAGTAACAGACATAAAGGCCGCGATTTTGCCGGTGCTCAGAGGGTGGGTTTGGAGGTGGGTCAGGAGTTAAATCTAAAATGATTGACGGCGGGTTGCGAACCCGCCTCCACGCAACTTTCCAAAGTGTCGGGTTTGCAACTCCAGATCAGACCCGACGCCAAGCTGCGGGAGGGGCACTTATGCTAGTTAACAGCTTGTTAACTGCCTGGATAATCCTATTTTTGAGAGGTCGCACAACACCAGGTTATAGTCCAACAGTTTTATTTGAAATCACAAGCTTTCAAATAAAACTGTTGGACTATAACCTGGTGTTGTGCGACCTCTCAATTTTGTCCACCCCAGTCCAACACCGGCATCTCTGCATCATAATCCTATTTTGTCAGGGTTTTTCAATTTTGCCACATTTTCACCGTGTTCCACGGCGTTTAACAAACACGCCAGCTGATTTTTTGTCGGGTGTTCCAACAAGCTTAATAGTTCACAGCTGCAACTGCAGCATTAAAGCTAACCTGCCACATCAGTTCAATTTCAAATGTCAGAACTTTCTGATTTCAGGATTTGGAAGACATATTTCAGGTGTATTGAGATTGTAAGTGTGTGTTGTCAGATCTATATGCGCTGTGACCTCCTTAGAATAACCTCTCTCCACAGTGACTGAGCGCTTATAACCTTTCATCCTCAAGTGAGATATATACCAGCAGAATGGAACCATTTATACTCTCTCATCCTGGTCCTCAGATTTGGAGGATGAGCAGCAGCAGAACCAGGCACACCAGCAGCACCAACAACAGAACCAGGCACACCAGCAGCACCAACAACAGAACCAGGCACACCAGCAGCACCAACAACAGAACCAGGCACACCAGCAGCACCAACAACAGCGCCAACCTTCTCCTCAGCCACCAGATGCTGCACAGGACAGAGGCCATCAACGCAGGGCTGCACCGCGCCGCGGGAGATACCCCCAACACCGGGTTTACAGGCAGAGGATGAGCTTCCTCAATATGACTGAGCAGCAGTGCCAAAGGAGGCTGAGACTTTCGCGAGAGGTAGTCGCTGACATCTGCACAATGCTGCACCAACACCTGCAGCCCAGAGGAGCGGGTGAACACTCCTTACCAGTGGCTGTCAAAGTCACCACCACCCTCAACTTCTTTGCGTCAGGGTCCTTCCAGGGATCAGCTGCAGACATCAGCGGCATCTCCTAGTCGGCCACACATAGATGCATCATGCAGGTTACCAATGCCCTTTTGCCAAGTCGGCCAATTACATCCACTTCTCAATGGATGAAACAAGTGTTACCGCGCGGGTGGTTGGGGTTGCCAATATGGCAGGCAAGGGTGCAGGGTGTCATCGACTGCACATGTGGTCATCCGGGCACCCCATCACAACCCAGCTGTATTTGTGAACCACAAGGGCTTCCACTTCCTTAACGTGCAGCTGGTGTGTAACCACAGGAAGAACATTATGCATGTGTGCGCAAAAGTTCCCTGGCAGTTGCCATGACTCGTACATCCTGCAGCAGTCCACTGTGCCTCAGCTCTTCAATCCGCCAACCCAACTTTCCGGATGGCTACTTGGAGACGAGGACTATCCCCCGAAAACGTGGCTAATGACACCGATGAGGAGGCCATCAAATGAAGCTGAGGAGCGTTGCAATGAGAGCCACATTTCCACCAGAAGCATCATAGAGCAAACCATAGGCTTGCTCAAAGTGTGCTTCAGATGCCTCGACAGATCTAGTGGTGCCCTACAGTACGCACCAGCCAGGGTGTTCAGAATCATTGTGGTCTGCTGTGCCCTGCACAACATCGCACTGCAGCGTGGCTTATCGCTGCCTGAGGAGCAAGTGGCAGAGCGCACAGACTCCTCGGAGGAGGAAGAGGAGGAGGAAGAGCCGAATAAGGCTGCAGATGAGGAACACCTGGCGGAGGCGGCTGTCCCAGTGCTACCAGCACGCGAGCTCATTGCTGGCCGTGAGGCAAGGGATGGACTATTCCATGCCAGATTCGCGTAACTTTACGCAGCACAGACGTGGCTGGCACATGCACGAGGGTTGGCAGAACCTCCATTCCACACCATACAGCATTTGTACAATGAACTTTGCATTCCTATCGCTCTCCCCACCATCACTGCAGATGAAAGGCGCCCTCACCCCTCACTCTGCCACTTCCAATTCTGAGCACACATAGGGCAACGCATTGAATCATTGACATCGCATTACTTTAATACAATAGAAATAAAGATCACAAACGCAACTTTGTGTAATATGAAAACACCCAAGTGACTACCCTTGTGACTATTTGTGTTTTAGCTTTCTCTTGCGCGTGCTTCTACAATGTGCTTCCCCTGTGGCTTAAGCAGATATAGAGGCAGCGTGCTCATTTCCCTGCTGAGCCTGCTTAGACGCCTTTGGCGGTTGTCCTTTGGATTTGGGAGCCTTGGCGAGCTCCGCCAAAGTCTGCTCCTCCTGCAGCTGTGCAGGGGCAGAGACGGCCATCTCTGTTGGGCGAGGCATCTGGGGCTCTGATCGAGGGCTCGGCAGTGAAATGGGAGTGTGGCTTGGAGAGGAGCCCCCACTTCCTTGTTCTCGACCACCACCATCCCTCTCATGGGTCTCCCGCACTTCATTGCTAGCAAGTAGCTGGGGAGCACCTTGCTGCACATCAGTGGGGTCATGTGGACCCGTCTCTGTACTGACAGTCCTCATAAGGGGGACTTCCATGTACCTCTGGTTCCTCTCCCATCTATCTTCTTAGGCAGTCCCTCGGAACCGAGGATGACTTGCTTCCACATTAAAAATGAGTCCTCAGGTGACTGATGAGTCCAATGCAAGACCTACAGTCTCTGTCACAGGTGGGGCAGGTGGGTGGGGTGCTTGGGTTGACGTGCGCTCCTTGCGCTGTCTGCGCTTCGCTTCCGCTTGCTCCCGGCGAAGAGACTCGAGGTGTTTGGTGCCTTCCCGGATGCTTCTCCTCCACTTTGTGTGGTCTTGGGCCAGGGATTCCCAGGTGTCGGTGGGGATGTTACACTTTTTCAAGGAGGCTTTGAGGGTGTCCTTGAAGCATTTCCTCTGCCCACCTGGGGCTCTCTTGCCGTGCCGGAGCTCCGAGTAGAGCGCTTGTTTTGGGAGTCTCGTATCGGGCATGCGGACAATGTGACCCGTCCATCGGAGCTGATCGAGCGTGGTCAAAGCTTCGATGTTGGCCTGAGCAAGAACACTGACGTTGGTGCGCCTATCCTGCCAATGGATTTGCAGGATCTTGCGGAGGCAGCGTTGGTGGTATCTCTCCAGTGCTTTGAGGTGCCTGCTGTACATGGTCCATGTCTCTGAGGCATACAGGAGGGCGGGTATCACTGCTGCTCTGTAGACCATGAGCTTAGTGCCGGGTTTGAGGTCCTGGTCTTCAAACACTCTCTTCCTCAGGCGACCAAAGGCTGCACTGGCACACTGAAGGCGGTGTTGGACTTCGTCGTCAATGTCTGCCCTTGTTGACAGTAGGCTCCCGAGGTATGGAAAGTGGTCCACGTTGTCCAAGGCCTTGTCGTGGATTTTGATAATCGGGGGGCAGTACTGTGTGGCGGGGGCAGATTGGTAGAGGACCTTTGTCTTATGGATGTTTAGTGTAAGGCCCATGCTCTCATACGCTTCGGTGAAGGTGTTGACGATGGTTTGGAGTTTGACCTCCGAGTGAGCGCAGACGCAAGCGTCGTCTACATACTGTAATTCGACGACAGAGGATGGGACGACCTTGGATCTGGACTGGAGGCGACGGAGACTGAACAGTTTCCCGTTTGTTCTGTCCACGAGCATGGAGGGAGTCATCATCAAACCGGGGAGCAGCCTTGGTCCGTTTGCTGCCATACTGCAGCAACCAGCATTCGGGTGCAGAATAAAGAAAGTCATAATCAAAGGGGACATGACCCCCTTAAATATAGAGGCTCCCAGCGTGTCATCAAGCGTGATCATCCAACCAGCATCCACCGATTGGGCCGGGTAGCATGCACGGCGTCCCTAATGAGGGCAAACTGGGGAAAATCATTATTGCATGGCAGCTGCAACCGGCAGTGGGACTGGAACCCGCCAAACAATGGACCCGTCACCATCCCACCACCGAGCAGAAAATCCAGCCCAAAGAGTCCATTGTCTTGCCATTACTGCTCAGCACTTAGGAAATGCAAACCAAGCTGCAAGTGGGTGGGAATGCACAGATGCAGTTTGCCAAATCTACTATCTAGAAAAATGGTGGACATTGTGAGACAGCAAAAATGCTACTCCACAAATGATTAAAAAAAACCTGAATTAGTGTGAGTGGGCTGAAGAAACTACAGGTGCAAGATCCAGCTCACCTTTCATTTGTGTATTCAACACATTGTAAAAAAAGAAAGAAGTTGCATTTATATAGATTACATAGATCTCAGAACATCTCAAAGTGCTTTATAGCCAATGAAGTAATTTTAAAGTATAGTTACTGTTGTAATGTAGGGAAACGCAGCAGCCAATTTGTGTACAGCAAGGTCCCACAAACCGCAATGAAGTAATGACCAGATAATCTGTATTAGTGATGTTGGTTGAAGGATAAATGTTGTCCGGAACACTCTTGAGAACTCCCTTGCTCTTATAGTGGCATGGGATCATTTATGTCCACCTGAGGGCAGATGGGGCCTCGGTTTAATCTGTCATCTGAAAGACGGCACCTCCAACAGTACAGCACTCGCTCAGTACTGCATTGAAGTATCAACATCGATTATGTGCTCAAGTACTTGGAGTGGAGCTTGAACCCCCAAACTTCTGTCTCAGAAGCAAGAGTGCTACTACATCTTGTCAAGTTGCAGAAGTAGTTTTTATCCAAAATGTCAAGAGGAAAGAAAGTCTTCAGTGAATAATTTTTATTAAAGTACTCCCCCATTTTGAGTCAGATCAGTTTTTAAAACCTGCCACTGTAATGACAGTAGATGGTACTACCTGTGACTGGCCAATGGCCAGTGGCGAGCGGTGATTAGTATCTTGGCCACCTCCAGAAAGTGCCAGTGACTTTGGGTGGGTGAGCACCTAAACAAGGGTAGTGGGACTGTGGATGGAGGAAATGCTATCAAAAGGCGGATGAGCTAATCCTTGAATTAGCACAAGCTGTGACGCAACTGCAATACATAACAAGTCAATGAAAGAGTAACCATGGACAGTCCTATAAACAACACCAGAGTTCTGGTGTGGTGGACAGTCACAAGCTCAGATGATAGTCAAACGATGAAGATGACTCCTTCATTGTATATAAGAACATAAGAAATAGGAGCAGGAGCAGGCCATTCAGCCCCTCGAGCCTGCTCCACCATTTAATGAGATCATGGCTGATCCGATTTTGGCCCCAACTCCACTTTCCTGCCCGCTCCCCATAACCCTTGACTCTCCTGTTGCTCAAAAATCTGTCTATCTCAACCTTGAATATATTCAATGACTCAGCTTCCATAGCTCTCTGGGGTAAAGAATTCCAAATATTCACGACCCTCTGAAAGAAGAAATTCCTCCTCATCTCCATCTTAAATGGGCGACCCCTTATTCTGAGACTATGCCCCCTCGTTCTAGATTCCCCCACGAGGGGAAACATCCTCTCAGCACCTACCCCGTCCAACCCCCTCAGAATCTTATGTTTCAATAAGATCATCTCTCATTCTTCTATACTCCAATGAGTATAGGCCCAACCTGCTCAACCTTTCCTCATAAGACAACCCTTCCAAACCAAGAATCAACCTAGTGAACCTTCTCTGAACTGCCTCCAATGCAAGTATATCCCTCCTTAAATAAGGAGACCAAAACTGTACGCAGTACTCTAGGTGTGGTCTCACCAGCGCCCTGTACAGTTGTAGAAAATATATTGAAAAAATATGCCTGCATAAAAAAATTAACATTGACATTTTCAAAAATGTCAAAACTTTATCTGAATGAAAGCCTATCAGCTTTCCATCTTGCTGCTAGGCAACTCCATCAGCTCACCAATGAGGAGGCATCCCGAGTGCTCCACTGAATTTAATGCAGTGGCTTGGCAGTCAATCCAGAATTCTCTCCTAACCCCTGCGCCCCCTTCACTGGTTCCAGGAAAGCACCCTTTTGGCTGGATAGAGCTGACATCTGAACCTAAAACACAAAAAGTAACTGAAGATTGAATAAAATCACCCCAACAAATTACTATTCATTAAAGGTATCATGAGGATTATAAAGCCTTGAGGTTCAGATGATCATAATGAGCTATGCCAATTTCTGTTTTGCAATTAATGCAGTACAGTAATAAGAGACTTTGTTTTCAGCGTAGTATGTATTAGTTTTGAATTGAGATTAAACAGCTGTTCCTGTCAGCAAGCTGTATCGTGTTGTACAAGTCTATTTAGCTTTTAAAGCTCTCTTTCTTTTTTAGCAAATCTACAGCTTTGGCCAAAGGTTAGGACAAGGCAGCTATGGGGTAGTGATTGAGGCTACACATAATGGAACTGGCAAGAAGTGGGCAATCAAAAAGGTCAACCGGGAAAAGGTAAATTATTCTTGATCATTGCCGTCTTCATTTAAAGTAAAGTACGTTCAGTTTTAATATAAAGCTGAATTAATTATCTTCGGGGAGTGGGGAACAGAGAGCACTTTCTTTAATTTAGAAATAAATGGAAATGGAAATTATTGAAATGACGATTAGTTTCTGAGAGAAAAACACTTTTAGGCCGTACTATAAATCCTTGTTTAAATCTTAGCGTGCAAATATTGAAAAGGAACTTGAATATGCAGGATTCCCTAAACCAAATTTAAAGCTTTGAAATATGCTAGTTTGAATTGTTAATATAGAAGGCTTTTCTAGATTTACATACCTTGACTGAGTTATTTCTATTTCCAATCCAGGCTGGGAGTTCCGGGGTGAAGCTGCTGGAACGGGAAGTCAGCATCTTAAAGCAAGTGGACCATGAACATATCATTCATCTGGAAGAGGTGTTTGAAACCCCCAAAGTAAGATGCAACTAGATTTGTTCAGCATTTTGGGAACAAGATTTTCATTTTGCTAACGTTCTAACGTTAAAACATTTGAAATACCTAACATTTTTCATGACTTCCTCCTTAATGGAGAAATTAATAGGTACTTGGGTGTGGTTTGACTTTATTTCCCCTCCATAACTAGTAATCAGTTGAACAAAACAACTATGGCGTTCCAACAGTTATTAATAACATTTTCATTGTTTTTCTGTAAGTTTAAAAAAAAAATTGTGGTATTATTAGTCCCTTATCTGCTCACATACAGATTTCCAGCTCAGAAAAATTCAAAATAACTATGACCTGCATATAAAATGAGTCAACAATACTTTGGGCTCTACCTTTCAAGCTATCAATCTGCCATGTCCTTCTTTCAGGCGCCCAGTCTGCCACACCATACCCTCATTGGCTGATGCAACCCTCCCCCCAAGGTTCCCCATCTGCTGCGTCCCACTCTTCCTCAGGCCCGTGGTCTGCTGTGCCTTCCTTCTCTCAGGTTCTCTGCTGATATGTCTCACATCTTGCAGTCTTCTGGTCTGCTGCTTCCCCCCTCTCGGGCTCCTGATCTGTTGTCATCGTTGTTTCCTCCCTCCTCTCCGCCCCCCACCCCTGTTTTGTGGCTGCTTTTCTTTTTCCCTCTTTCCCTCTTCCTTTCTTCTGTCTTCCTCCGTTTATTCCTTCTCTATGTCTCACACCACTCTCCTTCCTTCAATATATCTTTTTGAAATAGTATGTATAAATGTTAAAAAAAAATTTAAACTGCACTAGTTTGCATTGTTAATAAGGAAGGCATTCATAGGTTACTACTCTGGTGATTTTTTGTTTTGTTTTCAGTGGCTTTTTAAATAAAAAAAAAAGCACATACAATTGGTGATGAAATAACAGAGCTGCACCATCATACGCTCACGGTAATTTTCACCTTCACTTTCACCAGTTGGGCGGTAAACTGGCACAGCAGATTGCTCGCACTTTGCAGAACCCACCTGATTTTCAATTTTATTACAAACTGGCGATCCACTCTGCCAGTTTATTGCCCAAGCGATGAAGGTGAAAACTATACCCTCTATTTACTAAAGTGGTAGATTATCTTGTAAAACAGTTTATCAGATAAGGGCCCGGATTTTGTAGTGGTAATGACGGCGAAACTGTCAGCGTTCGCCATCATTACTCCTCTGAAAGGTCATGATGCGGAGATGCCGGTGTTGGACTGGGGTGGACAAAAGTGAGAAGTCGCACAACACCAGGTTATAGTCCAACAGCTTTATTTGAAATCACAAGCTTTCGGAGCGCTGCTCCTTCCTTCACCTGACGAAGGAGCAGCGCTCCGAAAGCTTGTGATTTCAAATAAAGCTGTTGGACTATAACCTGGTGTTGTGCGACTTCTCACCTCTGAAAGGTGACAGCAACTTCTGGAATCAGTGCATGCATAGATAAACGCGGAAATCCAGAAGTTGCTGTCAGTCATTCCCTGCTCTGCCACAGGTTGTGCTGTGGAACTCCCCAGAGCTGGCAATCAATTCAAATCACAGTTCCTGGCTAAAAGTCCCCCTGTTACGCTGGAATATCGCTGTTAAAGCACCCCTTTCCCCCACCCACCCCCCCAAAAAAAAGTTAAGCCTTGTTGAAAGAGGTGTAACTGGGTTTTTAACTGTGTATTGACTGCTGAACAACCGTTCTGGCCCTGAAAAACGAATTTTATATTTGTGGAATGTTAAATTTTTCCATTAATATCATTAAGAATTACAAGTTTTTAAAAAAAAATGTTTAAAGTTTGTTTATGATATTTCAGTTGCTACCTTAATCCTATGTGTATGTCCCAATCTTTATTTCGCTCTCTGTAAAATTTATAGAAAGTAAATTAGAATCTGTGCATTTTACTTCCTGGTTTGCTGTCTGAGAATTCTTCAAACTGATTGGCTGCTCAATGACATCAATGTTGCTGCATGCTGGAGATTTGCTTGAATTTGGCGCCAGATTCAAACTAAGATCGGGAGAGCTGAAATTCATGCCACAGAGATTGCTAGATCTTTGTGTGCAGCTTTCTTCGACGTCAGTGGTGAGCTCCGTTGCTTCGCTGCTGACCGCAAATTCCGGGCTAATATAGCCTCTCTAACAGCATTGAAGCTGAACTAGGTAAATGAGGAAGCAATTCACTGATGGAACATCCTAATACCTTATGAATCATGCTGCTGTCATGAAGTTAGTTTGTAAACGCATATTACATACAACTGTGGTTCAGGCCCACATTTGAACATAAAGCTGCTATGTGTTCTATTTGACAAATTACAGCAATATTTACTTTGTTATCTATCCTGCTCAGGTAACCTGCACGGGGGTTTCATTAGCTGGCCAAAGAAGCTGTTCCCTTCCTGCACGCAAATCGCTAATTAATCAGTGGTCAAAGTCATGGCATTTTAGCTACAGATTTCAGAAAAAATATCACTACTGTACACGTCACATTCCTGTCTTTCCTGTTTTCTAATGGAACGGCATTTTTAAAAATGGCACTGGTGGTGATGGCATTGATAATAACTATATTTCTACCATTAGTAATTGCCTTTTTATTTTAATAAAAATTAAGCAACTATCTGCAGATTAGCCACCATTTTATAGTCTTCCCATGACACAGGGATAGCAAGTCAGTCACTCCAAATAATATGGGTTAGATGCATTCTAGACTCTTTTTAAAAATAGCATTTAAATTAAATTATTCACCAGATGGCTGGGGGCTACAATATTACATCACCTTGAATAAAACATATTACCCTTTTAGAACTGAATTAGCACATGCTATAATATGAGGATGTAAGATCTCCTTAATAGATAACAGTAATAATTATTCATTCTATTATCTTTCAGCGAGTGTACCTGGTGACAGAGGTCTGTGAGGGTGGAGAACTAAGTACAATCCTTCATAGAAAAAAACGCTTAAGTGAGAATGAGACAAGGCATGTGATTCAAAGCCTAGCAAGTGCAATTGCTTACCTACATAAAAATGGTAAGATTTCATTGTAGGACTTAAGTACTTATTTGGTATTTATGCTAAATAAGATAGTAATTTTAAAATTCTAAAGCAATAAAATCTGTAATAGGTAAAGTACTCATTTAATGAAAATTTTCAGTTCAAGTACTAATTTAACATAAATGATTTGCAATAAGAAAATTATTAGGGATTTAAAAATTTTATTCACCTAATAAAAATGTTAATGTATTAGAAATACAAGTTTAATCAACTATACTTATTCCGTTTGTTTATCAATCCCACTCTTTCCCATCCCTATCCTGCCCTGCCTCGATGCTGCCCTGCTTCATTGTAGACTGCAGAATAATCAGGACAACAGGCTTGTCAATGGCTGCCCTTTGAAGTCACTGTAGAGTGCCATTGAGGGGAAATCACTGTGGCTTGTTGGCTACAGGCCTGTTTATGGTTGGCCTGATGCCACCATACAGTACCATTGAGAGGAAAAACACTGTAAGGGAAGTAGCAACAGCCTGGTGTCAACTGTGGCTCAGTGGTAGTACTCTTGCCTCTGAGTCAGAAGGTTTAACTTCAGCACAAAATCTAGGTTGACTCTCCATTGCAGTACTGAGAGCATGCTGCACTGTCGGAGGTGCCGTCTTTCGAATGAGACATTTAACAGAGGCCCCATCTGCCCCCTCAGGTAGATGTAAAAAATCCCATGGCACTATTCGCAGAAGAGCAGGGCTATTCTCCTTGGTGTCCTGGCCAATATTTATCCCTCAGGCAACATCATTAAAAAATAGATTATCCGGTCATTATTACATTGCTGTTTGCGGGACCTTGCTGTGTGTAAATTAGCTGCTGCGTTTCCTACATTACAACAGTGACTACACTTCAAAAAGTACTTCATTGGTTGTAAAGCGCTATGGGGTGCCCTGAGGTCATGAAAGGTGTTATATAAATGCAAGTTTTTCTTTTTTAAGATGCTAGTGACTAGGGGGATTGCATTGGAAGTGAGGCAATACATTAGAACTTATTAATCTGGCCCACTTAGTTTCAGCTGTTTTTGCAATTTGTTGAATGTATGATGATGGCAGTTTTTTTTCCCCACTATCAGAATTACCTTTTTTATTCCAATTTCTGGGGTTTCCTGCCTCACTTAAAACATTTGTGCTGTGGCTTCTCTGTCAAATTTAAAACCAGTGTTAAGTATAAAAAAAGCCACTGTGGCTCCAAAACCAACCCCTTAAGGCTAATAGCAACTTCATGGCTATTAATATAAATGACAGTGTACAAAAAAGTAAAATTTATTTCTTCATTCCTCAAAATGTCCAAGAGCTTAGCTTATGGTACACATTAATACACAATATATGAGGGAGTTTCTGTGTGCTCACTGAAGTCCTAATATGTTAAATTCATCAGCTTGCTTATATTGCACATTTACATGTTGAATATTGTGTGGTCTTTCTACAGATATTGTCCATCGGGATCTAAAACTGGAAAACATCTTGGTTAAAAACAATGAAAGCAACAGTGAAATTGACATGAAACTAAACATCAAGGTCAATGAAATGGATTGTGCAATGTTGTTATTTTTACAAGTTTTTAATGTGTTTCTAAGGTCAGAGGTTCCCTTTCTGTTGGTAGCATGAAGAGTCTCTTTCTAGAATGAGACTGTGCAGGCTCCAAGCCCAGCAGTCCATTCAAGCAGTAAACTCCAAATGCTACCCTTCTAATTCATTATAAGATTCGTATAAGCTTAGAAACCTATTAAAAATCGTCCAGTTTGGTTTGCCAAACCGTATTGGAGCATGGATCAAGTGAACAATTGTTTGACATTACCCAAAAACATGGGGCGGTTTCCACATGTATACTGTGACATCCAGCTCTACCACCTCTTTCGATTCCTTCATTGTTTCTGTGCTGTCAGACAGCTTGTCTACAATTTCCTGCAGTTAAACATTGGGAAGACTGAAACTGCCACCACAAACTCCACATCCATGCCACCGATTCCATCCCCTTCTCCAGCCACTCCCTCAGGCCGAACCAGACTGTTCGCAACCTCGGAATCCTATTCGACCTCAAACTGAGCTTCCAACATCGTATCCTCTCCATCACAAAGACCACCTACCTCCACCTCTGTAACATCGCCTGTCTCTACTTCTACCTTAGCCTGTCTGCTGCTGAAATCTCATTTATGCTTTTGTCATCTCCAGATGACTATTCCAGTGCTTTCCTGGCCAGTCTCCCATCCTCTATTCTCTGTTAACTTTGGCTATCTGTTGCCTATATCCTATCCTGCACCTAGTCCCACTCACCCATCACTCCTATCCTTGCTGCCCTACATTGGGTCCTGGTTTCCCAACACCTTCAATTTAAAATACTATTCAATGTGTTTAAAATTCCTTCATGGCCTTGCCCCTCCCAATCTCTGTAACCTTTTCCAGCCCTGCAACTCCCCCTCCTCCGCTCCTCCAACTCTGGCTTTTTGTGCACTGCCCTTCTTACCACCCGGCCATTGGCAACCCCGCTTGTAGCCATCTAGGTGCCATGCTCTGCAATTCCCTTCCTCCCTACCTAAACTTTTCACATTAGTCTTGGATGAAGGAATAGAGAGTTGTATATCCAAGTTTGCAGATGACACTAAGTTAGGAAGCACAGTAAGTTGTGTAGATGGGAGCAGGAACATAGACAGACAAAGTGAGTGGGCTAAACTATGGCAAATTGATCAATGTGGGGGAGGGTGAAGTCATCCACTTTGGATCTGAGCAAGACAAATCAGAATATTTTCTTGAGACCAGGTGCTTTGGAGGAGCAAAGGGATTTAGTGTCCATGTGCACAAATCACTAAAAGCTAGTGCACAGGTACAAAAATGAATCAAAAAGGTTAATGGAATGTTGGCTTTTATCTCAAGCTGGTTTGAATTCAAAGCTGAGGAAGCAAAGCAAGAGCCTTTGTCAGATCCCATCTGGAGTATTGCGTACAGTTTTAAGCACCGCATCTCAGAAAAGTTATATTGGCCTTGGAAGGGGTACAGCACAGATTCAATAGGCTTAAAGGGATAGATTATGAGGAAAAGTTGCATAAACTTGGTTTGTAGTTCTTTGAGTTTAGAAGATTGAGGGTGATCTCATCGAGGTGTTTGAAATAATAAATGGATTTGTTAGGGTAGATACGGAGAAACTATGGCCTCTGGTGGATGAATCCAGAACAAGGAGGCATAATCTCAAATTAGAGCCATGGAAATTAGGAGTGAAATCGGGAAGCATTTTTTCACACAGATGGTAGTACAAGTTTGGAACTCTCCCCCAAAAGGCTGTAAATGTTAGGTCAATTGAAATTTTCAAGACTGAACTCAATATATGTTTGTTGGGTATGAGTATCAAGGGACGTGGAGCAAAGGCGGATAAATGGAAGAGGTACAGATCAGCCATGAACTAACTGAATGGCAGAGCAGGCTCGAGGGGCTGAATGGCCTAGCCCTGTTCCTATGCTCATAAATCCCACTGCCTCTTCACTTCCATCTCCTCTTTAAGACCCTCCTTAAAACCTACCTCTGTGACTAAGCTTTTAGTCACCCCTTCTAAAATTTCCTCTTTTGGCTTCACTCAATTTTTTGTTTGATTATGTCTTTGTCAAGTGCCTTGGGACATTTTTGTACATCAAAAACATTATATAAGTGCAAGTTATTATTGTTTTAATGCTAATAAATTGTATATAAGTTTGGTTTATACAACTGTTGTATTATTACCATCACTTCCCTGTCATCAATTATTTACAATTGAGTAAACATTTTAGGAGAGATTTTCCTGAGTTTGTGCCCAGGTGCACTGGATCGCCTGGGTGCAGCAAATAACAGAAAATCGGGCAACTCATAGCGTAAGCCCATAAAGGAATCCGCCCAGTTTTCCTCCATATAAATTAATGGAGGAAAATCAGGCAGATTCCTGTACAGGTGGATGTTTTGACCCCCCGATTTGCTGCTTCCAGGTGATTCAGTGCCCATGGGCACAGACCCAGGAAAATCTCTTCTGTTAAATCTGCAGTTATCCATTTGCAAATGGTTCAAATTACACAAATTAAACTCCTCTTCTGTTTGTTATAATATGTCAAGCTATGCAGAGCCAGCAAAGCTAGTTGAGCATTCTGTCTAGATTTATAATACAGTAATATGAATTTACAACAAATTAAAATTTCTCACTTTTGCATTCTACATATCGCCTTGACTTTAGGCAATCTTAAGCATGATCGTACAGTGCTGAACAAATGAGGTCTGCTTCATTGAAAACACATTCAAACACTGTCTTGGATATCAAGGCAGTGTTTTTTTTATAGCTGTACTTTTAAACATGTATTCCATCATGGAAGTAGTCTCAGACATGTAAAGATGCTCTGTAAGGAACAAACTTGTATGGTGAGCATCCACAGTGGGAACTCTGCAGACTGAATGCACCATTTGCAAACAAAACACAAAGCTGAAGAGTTGATGCTTAGGAGAACTGTGCAGAAAATTGGTGCTCAGAAAAATGTATTCTATACTACAATCTCCAGTCCATTCTAAAATGTTTTCTTTACCCAGGTGACTGATTTTGGACTTTCCGTGCAGAAAGGGGGTGTTGGTAGTGACAAAATGTTACAGGCAACCTGTGGAACACCTATGTATATGGGTAAGGAATCTGTTGTCATTTACATTCCAATTTGTATTTTCTCCACAGAACTTTCCAATTAATCTTGCATAAGTGACCAATGCTTTTTTTAGTTTTATTTATACAAAATTGTTCTTTCATTCTCTGTTTTTGTACCAAAGACATTGTAGGTGTTTGTGAAAGTGTGACCTTTGGCTAAGATGTTCCACTACACATTACATTTATCTCAACTATTTCCCTGTGCATAAAACAAGATTAAGATTGTAGTAAATGTTAACACTAATAGAAGCATTCCATACCAATTCTGCATACCATCATGCCGTGACACTAATTTATTTGGTGGAGTAAATCCTGTTGTACAACCAGGCCTGTTTTTAATGACCCTTTTTTGATGCTAATAATTATTAAAGTTGAATGCACCAGGCATTGAAAGTTAGTATTTTTCTATACATAGCTGGGTAGAGAATAATAGATCCGAGTCATTGCAAAAAATATGTTGGAGCATGGAATGCTTTACCACAGGGAGTAGTTGATGCAGAGACCATTGAATCTTTTAAGGGGAAATTGGATAAATATTTGAATCGGAGGAAGATTGGAGGCAATGGTGGGGTGGAGCAGGGCAGTGGAATTAGTTTTGAATTGCTCTAGCAATGAGCTGGCACTGACACGATGAGTAAACTGGCCTCCTTCTGAACTGTCAACCTCTTTGGTTCAATAGTAAGAAAATCTCATTGAGATGTTTATGTGATATCACAATCATAAAAAGGTTACTTTATTGGCACCTGAACCCTGTCATGATCTTGTTATATATTCACTCCCACAATCGCAATAATTTTATATCTAGCACTGTTACAAAAACACGCTGATATCACTAAAAAAAGATTGTGATGTCCTCACTGGAATATTGAGAGTTTACTTTTCAGTGGATTACTGAGAAATTGCACACTTCTCAATCAAATTTTCTACAGTTTATTTTATATAACAAATGGCATATACATGCCGAGGTTTAAATATATTCATTAACATAATGTCTTGGGACACTGGCCTATTTATAAATATTACATCAAGGTTTGACTAAGCAGCTTTTCACAAGCAACAGAAGGCATGTTCTTACAACATAGTCTCAACTCTTGAACTGCGGCCATTGAGGCTCCCTGTAGTAATTCATCAAGTATAGAATAAGACCTCATAGTTTTCCAACCTTGAGTCATTAATATAAATGAAGATTTTTTTTCAGAAAGTAATGTGCGATCATGGCAGAGAAGAGCTAGGTGAACAACAAAGAAATAATTTGGTTTAATGATGACCAGCCACTGGTCAACAAAGAAAAGTGTGAATTATTCCCATGGTGCATGCTGAAACAAATCCAAATTTAGCAGACAAATTGGTCATTATTTTAGGATGGCAGGCTGTGTGGGCCAGTTTAAGTTGTTTACTTCATTCTCTTTTAAAGGTAGCATTTTTGGTGTCCTTCTCATTGCAGTCCCTGGTCCTAGGAGAACACCAGATGGTGCTATTATTACTGCTATTCAGCATGAATGAATGTGAGAAGTCGCACAACACCAGGTTATAGTCCAACAGCTTTATTTGAAATCACAAGCTTTCAGAGCGCTGCTCCTTCGTCGGGTGAAGTGAAGAGATGCATATAGGCACAGCATATATAGTCAGAGAACACTGCCAGATGATTACAGTTAATCTTTCTAACTGCCCTTTATCACACCTCGGCAGAGAGATAATCACAGCAATCAAAGGTGTGGATGGTGTCCAAACAGGTCAGTCAGGAAAACATTACATCAAAGACAATGAGGTGGGGTCACAAGGGTTGAATGTGGCAGATGCTGGGGTCTGTATAAGAAAACAAAAAACTTTTTTTGCTGAAATCACAGCAGGTCCGGCCGCATCTGTGTAGAGAGAACAAGCCAACGACGACTCGAGTCTGGATGACTCTACGTCAGGTGGGGTTACATGTAGCGTGACATGAACCCAAGATCTCGGTTGAGGCCGTCTTCATGGGTGCGGAACTTGGCTATCAGTTTCTGCTCGACGATTTTGCGTTGTCGTGTGTCTCGAAGGCCGCCTTGGAGAACGCTTACCCGAAGATCGGAGGCTGAATGTCTTTGACTGCTGAAGTGTTCCCTGACTGGGAGGGGACACCCTGCCTGGAGATTGTTGCGCGGTGTCCGTTCATACGTTGTCGCAGTGTCTGCATGGTCTTGCCGATGTACCATGCTCCGGGGCATCCTTTCCTGCAACGTATGAGGTAGGCAACGTTGGCCGAGTCACATGAGTATGTACCATGTACCTGGTGGGTGGTGTCCTCACATGTGATGATGGTATCTGTGTTGATGATCTGGCATGTCTTGCAGAGGTTGCGGTGGCAGGGTTGTGTGGTGTCGTGGTCGCTGTTCTCCTGAAAGCTGGGTAATTTGCTGCGAACGATGGTCTGTTTGAGGTTAGGCGGCTGTTTGAAGGCGAGTAGTGGAGGCGTGGGGATGGCCTTAACGAGGTGTTCGTCGTCATCGATGACATGTTGAAGGCTGCGAAGAACTTCGGGTAAGCGTTCTCCAAGGCGGCCTTCGAGACACACGACAACGCAAAATCGTCGAGCAGAAACTGATAGCTAAGTTCTGCACCCATGAGGACGGCCTCAACCGAGATCTTGGGTTCATGTCACGCTACATGTAACCCCACCTGACGTAGAGTCATCCAGACTCGAGTCGTCGTTGGCTTGTTCTCTCTACACAAATGCGGCCGGACCTGCTGTGATTTCCAGCAAAAAAAGTTTTTTGTTTTCTATACAGACCCCAGCATCTGCCACATTCAACCCCTTGTGACCCCACCTCATTGTCTTTGATGTAATGTTTTCCTGACTGACCTGTTTGGACACCATCCACACCTTTGATTGCTGTGATTCTCTCTCTGCCGAGGTGTGATAAAGGGCAGTTAGAAAGATTAACTGTAATCATCTGGCAGTGTTCTCTGACTATATATGCTGTGCCTATATGCATCTCTTCACTTCACCTGACGAAGGAGCAGCGCTCCGAAAGCTTGTGATTTCAAATAAAGCTGTTGGACTGTAACCTGGTGTTGTGCGACTTCTCACATTTGTCCACCCCAGTCCAACACCGGCATCTCCACATCATAGCATGAATTAAGACATTAGCAACGGACTTGACAATGGCAGTGTGCACTAAAAGAGATAAAATGTTTTTTTTTAAATAAAGAATGCTTCTCTAATGGTTTATAATTTGTGCTATTCACCAATTTTCAGCTGCACAAATACAATAAAAAGACTGGTGGTTTACACAAGTCAAAGTGATTAGATCATAGAGATGTTCTAAGTTTCTATGTTTACAATAATACCAGATTTTGAAACTTAGGTGACATTTTCTTCATTTCAGGGTCAAAGATGTGTGGATAAAATTGCACTGTGATGTTAGCATACATTATTTTAAGCAGGTTAGCACCTGCATCAAAATAACAGACAAAGGAATTTCATACAAATGTGTGAAATTCAACTCCTACACTAATATCATACAGCAGGATTTCAGCCCTGAGGTGACTAAATTAGTAGACACTACAGTAACAATGGAATTCCTATTTTACTGCACAAGTGAGGAAAAGTGCATAACCATCACAGCTAAAGTAATCAGGATTAAATATATTATTTTTCAGAGAAAACAAATAGCTGCTTGTGACTAAATGTCTAGCCATTTTTTTTGCTATTAGATATAACTAAAGCAGGAGTGAGGTATAGGAGATTAACAGTTTAAGCAATAATACAGTATAGGATATTGAATCAACTGCTGTGCGTTGGACTTCACTTATAAACGTTTTAATTGTAACTACAGTTCCAGTGGTTAAAAAAAAAAATACTAAGGTTGTTTTAGTATCTCATTCTCAAATTTTTTTTTGTCTTGGAGAATAATTGAAAAGGGAAACCACATCGATTTAAATGACTATTTCTAGCTTCAATTCATATTACATGATTCTGATTACTATTATTATCTGCCTTTCACTTCTGCATGCTACATGTATTTGATCCAAATTGCAAACCACAGGCCTTTCCCATTTGAGCATGAGTTTGTGTACCTGTTATGTCGCATTGCATATTATTGTGCTTAGCCAGTTTGAAATTTTTGCGATTAACTAGTGAGCATAGTTACTTGATTTTTGTATTATTTGTTTCAGCATCTGCTCTGGTTCCACTGAATCATTTGAGAACCTAAAATCCTAATCACTTAGCTGGGTTTGGTAAAAATGATTTAGGGGGTCTTTACATTGACGATCCTAAAATCTGGAGCTTTCCATCAATCTGCACTGCTTTCTGAAAACTTTACAAACTGTTTTTGCCTCCAAACTTAGGTTCTGTTGCAGTTGTGCAAGTGTTTCAGCAGGAATCACTTTTTTAGTTCTTTCTGCCAATCTCCCTCCAATGTCTTCTCCACACGGAACCAAGTAATTGCAGCCCAATGATATAAAATAGAGCCTGTAATATTAAAGGGGGGGAATTAAATAAATAAAAGCATCCAGCTCCGCCGTCTGGACTGCTCTGTTCCCTGCCCCTCGCATTCTAATCATTCCAGCTGCAGGAAGGAGATGGGCATAAATGAAGTTGAAAAAGAATAGAAGCAGGAAATACAAATGCAGCTAAACAAATGAGAAGGAACAAGTAAAAATATAGAAGGTGAAGAGAAGAATGGGATTGAGAGGGAGTACGACTACTACTATTATCGTATGGTAAAAGAGGTGATTAGCAATGTTCAAATAACCAAGTCCAAATTGGTGAGCCAGTGGGTAACTTTGGAAGTGACTTAAAGCAGGCACTGATTTACAATGTGGCCCATAGTTTGTGACTGGTGTTCGCAGTCACATTGTGCGGAATCTCATCTTCCAGGGGTGTAAGAAATGAACGCATCTGCCATGTGATGTTCTGAAACGGTTCAATACGGACCACTGTTTCTGGAGTAGGTTGAAGCCTGGAAGCTCTCTTGAAGGGTGGCAATCAGGTGTTCATTTAGGATATTAGCATTATCCCAGAACTCTCTCCAGTGTGAGTGTTAGCCTAATACCAAGAAAGACTTGCGAGATTTCAGGCGTGCCTTCCGAAGGTTCTGGAGATCCTCGTGAATTGGTAAGTTCAGGTTGGTCATGGTTCGATTGTACTCATGACCTTTATGTGTCTCCAGATTTTGGGTGGGGATGCATAAAAACATAAGAAATAGGAGCAGGAGTAGGCCATTCGGCCCCTCGAGCCTGCTCCGCCATTCAGTAAGATCATGGCTGATCATCTACCTCAACTCCACTTTCCTGAACTATCCCGATATCCCTTGATTCCCTTAATATCCAAAAATCTATTAATCTCTGTCTTAAATATACTCAACGACTGAGCCTCCATAGCTCTCGGGGAGAGAATTTCAAAGATTCACCAACCTCTGAGTGAAGAAATTTCTCCTCATCTCAGTCCTAAATGGCCGACCCCTTATTCTGAGACTGTGACCCCTGGTTCTAGACTCCCCAGCCAGGGGAATCATCCTCCCCGCATCTACCCTGTCAAGCCACAGTGGGAAACCATTGAATGGGTGTTGATTTTAATGTTCTAGTTATGACTCTCATTGCGGCATTAAGCTGCGCATCCAGACATATGTGAACAGCCCACCCATACTGGTGCACAATATTCGACAGTGGAATATACCAGTCCCATCACTGTTCAAAGTGTGGGCACATCGATACCCTATGTTGTGCCTGTGAGTTTTCATACGAGGCTAGTCCTTGCTTTTACCTTCTTGTATGTCTTTTTCAAATGAGTTTTAAAACTCAAGCTTCTGTCCAAGGTTACACCAAAGTAATTTGGAATAGAGCTCATTTCAGACTAGTTCACCGCAAAAAGTGACATTAAGGCCGCGATTTTGCGTACGGTGTCGTGCCAGCTGGTTTCCGGGTTCCGGTCCCACCCCCAGCTGCCTCCACTCCACAGACGTGATTTTCCCTTGATTGGCCTTGTTGAGCCCGCCCTGCAGGCTTAACGGCCAACTAATAGGAAGCGGGTCTGATGACGTCGTTTGATGACGCATCATCTGCCGGTTTCCTTAAAGGGACCATGCACAATTTTACTTTGACAGTTGATTTCTCAGTGCTTTACAGCATTGAGGTGCTGAAAACACTGACAATCACTGCACAAAGGTGAACTCTTGCACCTAGGCTCTCAGTGACTCCCTCCATATGCTGGAATAGATGGCAGCTGCAGGTGAGATGACAGAAGCGATCTGTCACTGGTGAGAGCGGTTCTCCCAATGAGGTGGCACTGGACATATAGTTGGATTTAAAAACTTGTAAGCTAAAGAAATATGTATATGTTTTAATAATGTAGTAACCAACATTTTCTTTGCTCTGAAACTTACCATGTGCAACATTGCATCCTTCACACTACTTCTGCAGCTGTCATCTTTTCACAAACATTGCACCAGACTCTCAACACGCCACACTTACCTGGCGTGGTGTCCGGATGTCGGGAAACCCAACCAGAAGCGGGAAAATCGAAAAACAGGCTGAAAACTACTGACAAGTACCTGTTAATAGGCAGGTAATTGCCTTTAATCCATTTCCCGTTGCTAGGTGTCGGGTCCATTTGCAAATCGGGGACCCGACACTTAGGAAAGCTGTTTGGAGGCGGGTTTGGGACCCGCCGTCAATCAATAGGACTTTAACCTCTGAGCGCCGGCAAAATTGTGGCCTAAGTGATTCCTTGACAGTTTTGTTATTTCGGTGAAAGGCTGTCACTTTGGTGTTTATCGAGTCAGCGGCTCCAAGTTTATGGAGGACTATCTACCCAGGCTTTGTGAATAGAATGAGTGGTCAAGATCCTCCACTATCTCATTCCATTTCTTCAGGTGGATAGAGTTCAATGAATCTAGTAGTGGTTTTGCTGTGTTCAGATCACCGTTCTTCTCATACTCTTTGAAGAGTGCTTCTGTACACGGCTGCCAGAAAGATACAACTCTTGCAATAACTGCAGGGAATATGTTTCAGGTTTTGGAGGCATTGGGGCAGAGTAATATATCAATGCTAATCTGGTTTCTAGATTCCACTGGAAGCCAGCCTTAATGTCCCTAGTAATGACAAGAACCTGGTCACAGCCACTTTAACCCAGGCTGAAATTTGCCTGTTCCAATGAGGTGATACCAGAAATGATGCAGCTGTTGAGCAACTCACAGATTGGGCCTTGTTTACAGATGTCCACCTACTTTTTGACCCCAAACAATCAGGCACCTTTCACTCAGCAAGATGAAACACTGAACACAACCCAGACCTATGTTTTCTGATGAAAGGCAATAGCCATTGCAAGTTCCTCTGCAAACTTCACAAACAGTGCGTAGAAAACTCTTGCAGCCAACACCGCCCCACTATTCTGCATGTCGGCTTTGGAGCTCTGCTGATTGAATTAACACAAAAGCTGTGCTGTAATTTCCACAAAGTGAATTGAGTTGAGTATACTGCAAATGTTGAGGACGAAACACCATATCAACTTGATGCCAGTGGACTATGACTGCTTTAATCACCACCTTGTTATAGCTGCCTGAAACACATTCTCCACAGCAAAGCCTGACATGTATCCATAAGCTTGGTGCTGCTGACTTGGTAAAACACCATAAACGCAAAGTGACAGCATCACACCTTCTCCGTGACGCAAACCTGCCAAGCTGACTAGACAGAACGTTCAGAAAGAGATCTTTCTAAATGTATCTTTCCAAATGTCCAACAAAGCCCCGCACTTGACCACTATCATCCCCATATTATATAGAAGAAATAATCCAGGCTCTCGTGACCACTAAAAATTGAAAAGCTGCTGGCAAGGACAGCATTTACCTCTCATTCCTCAAGAACTTGGGGCCAAAGGGATTAGCATGATTGGCAGACTTAATCACTGCTGTACATTCGACAGGGATGATTCCAAAGCTGGCATGAGGCGATAGTCCTTCCCCTTCTCAAACAGGAAACCAGCATATGATGCTACCAGATATTGCCCAGTATCACTCCTCTTCACGTTGGCAAGAGAGAGACGATGTGAAGGAGAAGAGGGAGAGAGAGAGAGGCCGAGGAGAAAGAAGTGGGGCGAGTCGGCACAAAAAGTGTGAGGGACAGATAAAAATAAATGAAAGCTCAAGTGGCTTTTGGTAAGGGCTGTTGCTAGCATGGTTGCATGGTAGCTGTGACTTGCTGCTGGCCATTCTCACTTAATTTTGCTCAATTTTATATTAGTTTTTTGGCTTTATAATATGGCTCACAGCAACCTTCATTAAAGTTTACAGTGATTCCATTCATCTGATGGCTGCAAGTTCCGACACACAGATGCACAAGTTCCTCTTTCTAAGCTACTGGAGAAGTGGGCTCTGATTCAAATACAGATCTTCTTTGAATATTGCTGTTGTCAGCCAACTTCTCAAACCTCAACGTGCCCTAAGTTGAAACTTGTTAAATCCACCATAATGAAGGTGGAGAGTTGCTATAGTATGAACACAAAGGAGAAAATCACTGAACTGTTGGCAGTGGGAAAAGCATCTTTCAGAGCATGTTAATGATTTAGAAAACAGGCGTAGGAGAAATAATAACTCCATTTTTGGGGTCCAGAGGAGGGTCAAAGGTGATTTCATGATCTTGTTCATTCCTAAGCTCTAAGCGTGACAGTTTGATTTTAATCACATCCTGTCACATTACCACCTCCTCTTGCCTTGATTATCTCTTAATGTCTCTCAATGTCTCTTAATTTCTATCCTACCACTGACCTTCCCTTTTGTTCTTTCATCCCTCCCCCTTTTCCCAGCATTATACTTGCTTTATATCTATTTCATTTCCTGCTTTTTTCCAGTTCTGACGAAAGGTCTTCGACCTGAAACGTTAACTCTCTTTCTCTCTCCACGGATGCTGCCTGGCCTGCTGAGTTTTTCCAGCGTTTTCTGTTGTTAGTTCGATTTTAATGTTCTCCCAAATATAGCCTTCGCAGCCTTGACGTCCTATTTGACACTGAGCTGAGCTTCCGACCCCGCATTCTCTCCATCACAAAGACCACTGACTTCCACCTCTGTAACATTGCCCGTCGTCACCCCTGCCTCAGCTCATTTGCTGCTGAAACCCTCTTCCATGCTTTTGTTTTTCCAGACTCAGCTATTCCAGTGCTATCTTAGCCGGCCTTCTATCTTCCACCCTCCTTAAACTTGAGCTCATCCGAAACTTTGCTGCCCGTATCCTAACCTCCACCAAGTTCCTTTCACCCATCACCCTGGTGCTTGCTGACCTACATTGGCTCCTAGTCCCCCAATACCTCGATTTTTCAAATGTCTCCATGGCCTCGTCCCTCCCCTCCCTATCTCTGTAACCTCCTCCAGCCCTACAACCCTCCAAGAACTCTGCGTTGCTCCAACTCTGGCCTCTTGTGTATCCCCCTACTACCTTTGCCCCGTAATTGGTCAGCCATCTAGGCCCCAAGCTTGGGAACTCCCTCCCTAAATATCTCTGCCTCCCCACCTCTCCTCCTTTAAGACCCTCCTTAAAACCTACCCTGTTGACCAAGCTTTTAGTCACCCATCCTAATATCTCCTTCTTTGACTTAGGCCGCAAATTTAATAGCACTCAGAGGGCGGGTTTGGAGGCGGGGCGGGGGGCGGAGTTATGGAACTCAGCAAGACACTTCTCAAGGTGTGCACAGATCTATCCAATAAGGGGCAGTGTTGGAAAAATAGATTTCACTATGACAACACATTACCAAAAACTTCACATGGACATTGGCTAAACCTCTCAAGTGCCTACCCTTGTGTGTTGTTAGTTGGTATGCTTGCAGTAGAATGAGGGTGAGTGTGAGGGGTGGCTAGTGAGATGCGGAAGTGATAAAGTAGATAGGGTTGGGTGGAGGTGCAAGGTAAGTTGGTGTCCCGGGGAGGTCTCGTCCGCCCTTGGAAGGGAAGAGAACCTCCCTACGTGTTGTGACTCCCTCCATAAGCATATGGAGGGAGTCATTGGAGAGCCTGGGTGCAAGCGTTCACCTTTGTGCAGTGATTGTCAGTGTTTGCAGCACCTCAATGCTGTCAAACACTGACAGAATAGCTGCTGTGCTTACATGCATAACAACAGTCATTGCACTTCCAAATAATTTGTTGTATGTAACCCACTTCCAGGCGTTTTACAGAGATGTGATAAGGCGCAATATCAATGCCAAGTCTTTCTTTTGTATTGGAGGAGGGGAGGGAGGGAGTCTAAGAGATACTTCAGTTCTTTTTTTTTGGCATTGCATTTATTGCTGTATTTTTGTATGTTACTTTTCAAATTATTATTGGGGGCTTTTCAAATTGTTACTATTGGGGGCTATGTATTGTCTTGCTGGTGAGAAGAAGGTACAGCTTTAATTGCTTATGCTTTTGCTATACAATTATTTTAGAAGAAATAGTGATTGCCTACAGTGGGCTTCACTAGATAGCGGAGGTCCCTTTGATATTTGTTTTGGCTTTCAGAAAGCTTTTGACGAAGTTCTACATGAAAGGTTTCTAATTAAAATAAAAGCTATGAGAGTCCAGGATAGAAAGTGGGACTGAGTAAGAAATTGGCTTAAAAATAGAAAACAGAAAATACTAATAAAGGGGTGTAATATCAGATTGGGGAAGGGTAGGAGTGGAGTGCTTGAATCTCTGTTGTCTAATCTACCTAAATGATCTGGATGTCACAACAAATTGCAGGCTTGCAAAATTTGCATGTAACACTAAAATGCGAGAGTAGTAGAAGGAGGATGCAATTAACAATTTGGAAAAGATCAGTTATGCAATTGGTCAGATAAATGACAAATTTAATTTAATACTGGCAAGTTTAAGGCATTAAAAATGTGACATAAGTATGCAATGATTTAAATAGAATTATTGCATGGTGACTGGGAATAGTAGTAAATTAAGCACAGCCTCCACCTCAGAATGTCTCCGCTGCTGGCTTTGATGGTCCCAGTTGCTAGAAAACAGGATATTGCCCTTACTCTGTTCTTAATCTCACTTGGGCAACTTTCGCTTCACCCAACTGCTCATCTCAGTTCCCGTGTTCCATTCCCCACCCAATTGCTATACTCACTCCCTGTACACTATTTCCCAACCTAAGTGCTGGACTACCTCTATTACTAATCATATTACTTTCTCTTTATTTTCAGCTCCAGAAGTTCTCAGTGCCCATCAGTACACCCAGCAGTGTGACACGTGGAGCATAGGAGTCATTATGTATACATTGTAAGCAACCTTTGAAGGAAAATAATTTTATATGTATCTGTGGTATATATACCCATTTTTATACTTCCCAACAAGTTGCAGAGGCTCATCAGAAATTCATAACTGCCAGCCTTGATCAGAAAAAATACAGGCCATCATATATATGACTGAACTTTCACTGTATTAGAAGGTGTGTTTGACTCCCTCTAGAGCAAGTTACTGACATGACAACAACAAATTTGTACAATTTGTAACGATATGGATTGAAGATGTGCAGGTGTTTTTTTTTAACACATGATTTAAAGAGACAGCAATCAGGGCAGACCCGCTTAATATTTGTCATTGTTCTAGTCTTTTTTAATAGCCCCATTCTGCTGCCTTTTTTTTTTGATAGCTCTGTTCCCTGCTTATTTTTCTTTTATTAACCCCAGCTCTCTTCTGTTTAGGTCAATTTCTGCTACTTTTTACATAATAGGCATGGTTGTGCTGCCTTTCATTGTTTTAATAACCTAGTTGTTGCCTTATTTTCTTACAGCCCGATTTTCCTTTTTCTTCCTTTCTTGGAGCTACTTTTTAATAGTCCAGGCATGTTGTACGTGTGTTTTTAAATGGCCCTTTTTGATTTTCTTTCCAACACTTTTTTTTTTTTAAAAGCCCCATTGTCCAATGTGATTTCCCACCCCCACCTTATTTTCAGAATTTCTCTTCAATGCATTTTACCCTTTTTCGGAACTCTTATTCCCTGCTGTGTTTTTTCCTTTTTCCAACTTTGCTCTTTTTTTTCCCTCCATACACTCACCAGACCAAAATTGCACATCCCAATTTCTTTACTACTCCAATCCTTCATCATTCCAATCTCCCCAATACTCACTACCTCATTACTTCCTGCATCCCCTATACTACTCATTACCCCTCCCCCCCCCTTCACTATTTTGTCCATTGCTCATGGAGATCTGTCAGCAATGAGGGGAGGGGGAACACAGTCCTGACAGCACTGTGGGTGTGGGGTGGTCCCACATCTGGAAGGATTGGATTATAATTTTCTAAGAGATCTCTGCCAATGTTGAATTCTATGTTTTCTGATTAGTTCCTGAATTGTATGTGTCTGTTTCGTTGTCTGCCTCAGCTTGACATATTTTCTGATATAAAAAAATGAAGAGCATTTATTTGAAAGCTTAATTGAAACCTACTGAAAATATAGTCTGTAATTAAATTATTTTCAAAACCACATGTGCTAAATTATATGGATTGCATTCAACTGAGAAAAATAAATAATTTGTTTATAATTCAAACATTAGTACAGTCTGACATATTTCAAGTGAATCCCTTTTTCTCCTTCAAATACTTTTGAAAAACAATCAAATACTTGGGCTGACTAAATGCTACTTTGGCACATGCTCAGACTACAGGATCTGCCTTTAGCTCTGGGCAGAAATATCGAGTTCAAGCCCAGGCTTTTGGGTAAGGCTGAGGCCTTCAAGTAAAAACACTTCAATGAAGGTATTAAAGGACACGCAATACATTTCAGTTGGTAAATTGTATTTTTTAATTTGTTTAACACTTTATTTCGGACATTAGAATTTTCAGTTACTGAAGGAAAAAATGGCACAACATTTTTCTTTCAAAGAGAATTTTGACTGAGTCCATTGGTTCACTTTTCTTTTCTATTAATTGCTAAGTTCTCCTGACTGGCCATGCAGGATTGGTTATTTTTATAACTCCTTGGTAGATTCTCATTCGTAGTTTTCTAGCCATTTTCCTCACTTTGATTCATTATTCCCTACCTCTTCAGTTCGGATATATTCCTACTTTTTTTTGAGCCAATCAACAATGTATAGTGCCAGAAGTGTGATGGCTAAAGTGTAGCTGTAATAGAAAAATGTGACACGAATTGTGAGGAAAAAAACAAAATGTTACACAACAGGAAGTGTGTGCTGTTGTAAAACTTGCCAATCTACCATCCTGATGTGTGTGACTTTTCAAAAGTCAGATTCAGTTCTCACTTTGTAATAATTTAATTTTTGCTAACTGAATAACACAACTTGTTTTTCCATTTTGCTCACCTTATCTTAATATGCTATTTTTTTTTATTGGTATGGCTGTAGAGGTGATAGTGGCTTTCTGGTATTTTGGCCAAGTGGCATTCTTCATGTATGAGCAGAGACAGTGTTGCAGGTTATTCAACTGTAGAGCACATCGATTATATCCAATCCAGTTCTCATTGGAAGTTCACTGGCATACTTCTAATAGGGATTACCGGATAGCAATCAGGAGCAAGAACCTTGGCTCTTTTTTCTCCTACCTAACCCAGTGGTGCTTAGGCCAATTGTAGCATCCCAATTGCTGCAGTTGGGTGAAGTCAGCTAACTCATCAAAGACTGAGAATAGACCCTGGAACTTTTTGCTCTGTATAGCTTAATGCTATCCCAGACGGCGCTATTAAATTCCACTTGCTGATTTTATTATTTGCAAGTAGTATAAATTAACAATTACTAAAACATGAAGCTGATATTGTATTGCTAGGTAATTGCATATGTCAGACAGCTATACATTTGAGTTGAGAGAGAGAAGTAAATCAATCATTTCATTTCAGTTTAAAAAAAAATGAAATTCATAAGGAGAATTGCGAGAACAAAAGAATTGAAAAAATTGTGAAACTCGCAGGTAAAATAACACTTTACAGTCAGCACCACTTTGCTGTAATCACCAGATGTTGCTGCCCGTAGTGCCAAAATTAAAATATAACTGAGTAGGCAAAAGAGCTAAGTTTCTTCTGCTATGAAGCCATCCAAAGGCAGATCATTGAGTGGTTTAGAAATACTGTTAATTGCTAATAAAATAAAATTATCACCTGATTCTTTTCATGCAGGCTTTCCGGAGATCCTCCATTTGTGGCCAGCTCAGAAGAAAAACTTGCTGAGTTGATAAACAAGGGGGAACTGCGCTTTGATGATGCAATCTTGCAGGAAATTAGTGATGGTGGTAAGTAAAAGAAGATCATTTTGAACCATCCTAACTTATATTTGGAGCAAAGTTAGTTGTTAAGCATAAACATGCTCCTGTGGAGATTGGATGGTACAGGTATTATGGAAATAAAAAGCTGCAGGGTTGAAACTTTCAGTTTATCATTACTTTGCCCCAAATACAGGGAATGCGGGGCTGATGCTGTACTTTAAAAAATTTGTAATGTAAAATGATTTGTAGTTTTTTTTTAAGGTTTTAGAAATAACCCAATTGTTCTGAGTTCACCCATTTTTTTTAATAATTTACGACCAGTTGCAAAGGCTTGTTAGAAATTGATAACTGCCAGCCTTGTTCAAAAACTATAGGCCATTGTATCTATTACTGAACTAGTCACAAAGTCTGTATATATTAGGTGTGTTTGACTCCCTCTGAAGCAACATAACAATTTTGCAACATTGGCAACAATATAGATTGAAGCTGTGCAGGTGTTTTTTTAAACTATCAAAGAAACCCAATTTCAATGCCAATAGCTTTATTCAGGTTCGCAAGAATGTGACATGTAACTATATACAAGTGCTATAGCAAAATACTGACGAAAGGTCTTTTCGACCTGAAACGTTAACTCTGTTTCTCTCTCCACGGATGCTGCCTGGCCTGCTGAGTTTTTCCAGCGTTTTCTGTTGTATATACAAGTGCTGCTGTTCTTAGGATTTTTGCTTCCCTCATAAAATAAACCCTGTTATGTTTTCCAAATATACAGTAGCATGGATTGCTCACGGTCAGCTTTTGTGACTTTTTCTCCAAATGGCACTGCTGTGTTACAGAGCTAATAAAAATGAGATTTACTGAGCTTTTCTTTTCTCTTTGTAGCAAAGGATGTGCTGTCACGTCTTCTAAAGGTGGATCCTGCCCATAGAATCACAGCCAATGAGCTTCTTGACAACCCATGGGTCACGGTAAAGCTGTAGCTAACTTAATTTGAGAAACTGTACGTAATATTACATATGGAGGATATACAATGAAGCTGGTCCATCTAACTCCAAACCTTTTTTTTTCTTCTCTCCTGCTAGAGAAACCTGGGTATTCTTGTGCCTTCATGTTCAACATGTTTAATTTTGCAGCATAAAAGCAAACTATGCTGTTCCGAGGCAGGGTTATCCCAGTCTCTGCTGCAATGTTTACTCCCAGAGTGAGAGCAGACCAGCTTCAAAATGCAAAGAAAGTTGGGATAGCCCTGCTGCCCAATAGTGTTCCTGAGAGTTTTGCTGCAGGAACAGATACATTTCCATATTTAACATGGAAGAGTGTGACTGGCCAGGAGAGAGACTTAAATACATATTAAGTAGCAAGAATTCAGACATTGGTGGGAGTGGGTCATAGACATATCAGGCAGGTCATGGGTGAGAGGCAGGCAGACTGCAAGTTGCTCATGAATCCTATAATGACTACCAACGGCTGGCCTATAATAAAACTATTTCAAAGACCTGTTTGTATCACAATCAAGATAGCTGATGGAAGCAGACTGTCTGTGAAAAATAGTTTAGTTGTTCACATTGTAGCTACTAAGGTATAAGAACATAAGAAATAGGAGCAGGAATAGGCCATTCGGTCCTTTGAGCCTAGTCTACTCAATCTCTGCTCATAGGACAACCCCCTCATCCCAGGAACAAGTCTAATGTAAGGCAAGTATATACTTCCTTAGGTAAGGAGACCAAAACTGTACACAGTACTCCAGGTGTGGGCTCACCAAGGCCCTATATAATTGTTATGATGTGGAGATGTTGGACTGGGGTGGACAAATGTGAGAAGTCGCACAACACCAGGTTATAGTCCAACAGTTTTATTTGAAATCACAAGCTTTCGGAGTGCTGCTCCTTCGTCACCTGATGAAGGAGCAGTTCTCCGAAAGCTTGTGATTTCAAATAAAACTGTTGACTATAACCTGGTGTTGTGCGACTTCTATATAATTGTTGTAAGACTTCTTTACTCTTGTACTCCAATCCCTTTGTAATAAAGGTTCACATACCATTTGCTTTCCTAATTGCTTGCTGTACCTGCATGTTAACTTTGTGATTCATGTACAAGGACACCCAGGTCCCTCTGAATACCAACATTTCCCAATCTTACACCATTTAAAAAAAATTCTGCTTTTCTATTTCTCCTACCAAAGTGGATAACTTCACACTTCTGCACATTATATTTCATCTGCCATGTTCTTGCCTACTCAATTAACCTGTCTATATGCCTTTGCAACCTCTTTGCGTCCTCCTCGCCGTTTACTTTCCCACCTAACTTTCTATCGTCAGCAAACTTGGACACATTACATTCCGGTCCCCTCATCTAAGTCATTAATATAGATTGTAAATAGCTGAGGCCCAAGCACTGATCCTTGCAGTAGCCCTAGTTACAGCCTGCCAACCCTTAAATGACCCATTTATTCCTACTCTCTGTTTCCTATCCGTTAACCAATCCTCAATCTATGCTAATATATTACCCCCAATCCCATGAGCCCTAATTTTGTGTAATAACCTCTTTTGTGTGGCACCTTATTGAATGCTTTTTGAAAATTCAAATACACTACATCTACTTGTTCCCCCTTATCTACCCTGCTAGTTATAATCTCAAAAAACTCTGAACAGATTTGTCAAACACAATTTCCCTTTCATAAATCCGTGTTGACTATGCCCAATCATATTATGATTTCTAAGTGCCCTGTTACCGCGTCCCTAATAATAGATTCTAGCATTTTTCCTCCTACTGATGTCAGGCTAACTGGTCTATAGTTCCCTGTTTTCTCTCTCCCTCCTTTCTTGAATAGCGTGGTTTTGTGTTTTTTCCAATCCACGGGGACTGTTCTAGAATCTAGGTAATTCTGGAAGATCAAAACCAATGCATCCACTATCAGCCACCTCTTTTAAAACCCTAGGATTGTAGGCCATCAGGTCCAGGGGATTTGTCAACTTTTAGTCCCATTAATTTCTCCAGTACTATTTCTTTACTAACACTAATTTCTTTAAGTTCCTCATTCTCACTAGACCCTAAGTTCCCCACTATTTCCGGAATACTTTTTTGTGTCTTCTACCGTGAAGACAGATACAAAGTATTTGTTTAATGTCTCTGCCATTTCCTTATTCCTCAGTATAATTTCTTCTGTCTCTCCCTCTAAAGGATCCTCGTTACTTAAGCTCATCTCTTCCTTTTTACATACCTATTGAAGCTTTTACAATCTGTTTTTATGTCTCTTGCTTGTTTACTCTCATATTCTCTCTTCTATTTCTTTATCAATTTCTTGGTCATCCTTTGCTGAATTCTAAAATCTTCCCAATCCTCAGGCTTGCTACTCTTTTTGGCAACATTATAAGCCTCTTCCTTTAATCTAATACTATCTTTAACTTCTCTTGTTAGCCATGGTTAGGCCACTTTTCTCGTGGGTGTTTATTCCTTAGAGGAATATGTATTCGTTGCGAATTATGAATTAATTCTTTAAATGTTTGCCATTGCTTATCCAACGTCATATTTTTAAATCTAGTTTTCCAACTTGCCCCTCATACCCACGTAGTTTGCTTTGTTCAGATTTAAGACCCTAGTTTCAGACTTAACTAAATCACTCTCAAACTCAATATAAAATTCTATCATAGTATGATCGCTGCACCCCAGAGGCTCCTTTACTACAAGGTTATTAATTAATCCTTTTTCATTGCACAATACTAGATCTAAAATAGCCTGTTCGCCAGTTGCTTCCTCGACATACTGATCTAGAGAACTATCTTGAATACATTCCATGAACTCGTCCTCCACGCTATTACTGCAAATTTGGTTTGCCCAGTCTAGATGAAGATTAAAGTCCCCCATGATTACTGTATTACCCTTGTTACATGCACCTCTAATTTCCTGATTTATACTCTGCCTGACACTACAACTACTGTTAGGGGGCCTATAAATTACTCCCACCAGTGTTTTCTGCCCCTTGTTGTTTCTTAGCTCCACCCAAACTGATTCTACATCTTGATTTTCCGAGCTAAGATCCTTTCTCTTTGCTGTCTTTATCCCATCCTTTATTATCAGGGTTACAACGCGCACCCGCACCCCCCACCCCACTTTTCCATTTTGCCTATCTCTTCTAAAAGTCAAATATCCTGATATATTTAGTTCCCAACCTTGGTCGCTCTGCAACCACGTCGCTGTAATGGCTATTCGATCAAACCCATTTATTTCTATCTGTGCTATTAATTCATCATTTGCGCATTCAGATATAGTGCCTTTAGCTTTAACATTTTTCTATTTTTCCCTGATGTCACCTTAGTCTTGAATGCCCTATTACCGTTTTCCCTTCCTGACTCACTCTGCTTATTTTTGCCCAAATCGTTACTCTGCTCTACAGCCTTAACATTTCTCTTACTGCTTTTGAATTTACCCTTTCCTGAATCCTCCCACCCCCTTCATTAGTTTAAAGCCCTATCTAGCACCGTTATTCGAATCGTCAGGACACTGGTCCCAGCCAGTCCCACTGGAACAGCTCCCTCTTTCCCCAGTACTAGTGCCAGTGCCCATGAATCTAAACCCCTGCCTCCCACACCACTCTTTCAGCCACGCATTTAACCTTCTAATCTGTTTGTCTCTATGCCAATTTGTGGGTGGCTCCGGTAACAATTCAGAGATTATTACCTGTGAGGTTCTGTGTTTTAATTTCGACCCTAGCTCCTAGAACTCTCCCAGCAGAACCTCATTCCTAGTTCTACCTATGTCGTTGGTTCCTACGTGGACCACAAACAAATGGATCCTCCCCCTCCCACTCCAAGTTCCTGGCACCGGGCAGGCAACACAACCTTCGGAACTCCCAGTCGTGGCTGCTGTGAACAGTATCTATCCTAATAGTATGCCAATGTGAGGAATAGTTTGCAGGACTAGGATGTTTTTTAAACTTCCTCCAGTCGGTGAAAAGATTTAGAGGTGATGTGTGTAGCACATCTGATTGTAAGCAAATAATAAAAGCAAATAATAAGTTTACATACCTGTTGGTTGATGTATATTGATTTAAAATGCTGCACTTTAGTAATTGTAAGTAATATCTCTCCAATGCATTCACTATTTCTCCTATTTGATGGATTTGCAAGAGATGCTTGGAATTTTTTTTTTAGACTAAGCTCAAATAGAAAATTCCACCTATTTTCTTTCTCTCCTAGGACCATGAGTCAATCGGCCAGTCATGTCCGCTCCACCCTATTTTCTAGACATGGCAACTCTTAATCCCAATTACCTGCCCTTTCTCCATATCCCAAAGCATCCTTACTTCCTAAATAAGTATCTACTTTTTAAACGTCAGTTGATTCTGCATCTATGGCCTTCTAAGGCAGGGAATTCCACATGCTCGCCACCTTTTTTGTACCTGTAAGCTAATTTTTAATGACTGATGTACCTGGATACCTCCCTTTAATCATCTACTCTTCAGTTAGACCATGCTCCCATCTGCCAAGTTTAATACCTCATACTTTCTTGCATGAAACTGCATCTGTCATCATTCTACCCATATATTTAATCTATGTCCTTTTGCAATCTTCTGGTTTCTTCTTCGCCATTCACTGTTCCTGCTATATAGTTTAGTGTAATCTGAAAACTTGGGCATCCTCCTCTATTCCCATCTGGGGGTTCAGACTATTGTATTTTGTGTTGGCCTCCAGGCCCCATTTAATCTTGTGTATTTTCCTCATAATATGAAAGTAATTAGAGCTCGTTAAGTGCACATTGAGGAAGATGGCTGATACTCTATTGAGGAAGGAAGGTTTTGCATCCCATTGGATGCTCCTTTTTAATCTACAATGACCCGTATTTTCCAATGCCTACGGGTGTGTACGGGCTGTGTACACACCCGTAGGGACATTGGAAATGCCAGTTTCAGGCATGCGAAGCGCTTGTGCTGAAAACCGGCATTTCCGATCTGTCAAGAATCCTCTTGACAGATCGGACACCTGCCCTGGAGAAGGGCCTCTGCGGGTGGAGAGTTCCGCTTTCTGCAGAACCTCTGCCCGCTGAAAACCTTTAGAAATCTTACGCCTGGTAAAAGCAGACGTAAGGCCTGCTTTTACCAGCTTAAGGGGTAGAAATTAGGTCGCGCCCCATTTGGGGCGCAAATATCGTCCGGACGCAAATATTAGCGCCTGGCGCTAATTATCGGCACTGACGGGAAACTTCACTTTTACCGCCCCGGGAGGTGAGTGGAGCGCTAAAGCAGGCGCTGCACACCTCTCTTAAGGCGCAAAGGCCGAGCAGTGAGGCGCTAACTCGGAGCGCTGGCCAAGCTCATGTAATGTCAGTCAGCAATGGAACACACACACAATGGCACGGGCCAGTTTTTAAAGGGGATGGTTAATCTTGCTTTCCATCCACATCCTGTTCAATGCTGCCTTGAATCTCGGCCTGGAGAGACTTGCACATCAAATGTGCTGGAAAGAACAATGGAGAGCACCAGGCAAAGAGCTCAGAGTGCAGCTCCCACGGTCTCTGCTAAATCGATACAAGGAATGGCAAATCAAAATGAACCTGCAAAGTGCTGCTCAGTACCCAAAACTCCTTCACACAACGTTGAATCTCTCCAGAAGTCTCTCCCTCTCTCTCTCAGAATGCGTAGTTCAAAAATGCCACCAACAATAAAAGACAGGAAGAGGCCCCCTTTAAATAGCGCCCCCCCAGCCCCACAGCGATTGATAGCGTTCCAGTCTTCTGGTCGTTGGAAGCGCCAGGCGGTAAGGCAGGGGGCGCCACTCAATTTCCGCTCCGGGGCGCCCCAAGGGCGTTGCATCATGGAATGACGTCACAATCTGCGCGCGCAGGTGGTCGCAGCGGTAAGTTTTAGCGCCGCCGCACAATCTCAAGTTAAGTTCTCGAGCGGCGCAAACATCGCTGCGCCCGGGCGTTAGCGGCTTTGCGCCCCATTAGCGCCCTCTTAAGGCGCTAACGGGTGGCGCAACCAAGTGAATTTTTACCCCTAAGAGTTTAAAAAAGTAATTAAAAAATGTTTTTTCACTCATTTATAATTAAAAAATACTTTTAAAAAAGGTAAGTTTATTTTTAGTCCCGTAAAACTTTAATTATTTTTTTCAAAACATTAAATTTTTGTTTAAAATATTTAATTTACTGTAATTTTAACTCATTTTAAAAACGTGATAGTTTTAAAAAAATGTATTTAATGTTTTAGTGTCTTTTTGAAGTGATCTCCATTCATACTTTTGACAGGTCTATCTGTCAAAAGGATGAAGGGAGATTCCCTTCTTTCATTGGCTCGCCTGGCCCATGTGAGCCCAGGGACGCTTGCGAACTGCCTGCGCCTCTGGGATACGTGGGCTCTGCACGTTTCGACTGTGGAGAGGCCCAGGAGTGGAAGTGTCCGGACCTCGGGAGCCCTCAGGTAAGTGCGTAGATTTTCTTCCGATAGGCGGCTTCCTGCGTGTGGATGCCTCCTATCGGAAATTACGGGTCTGTGTTTCTGCTTGAAATTAAACTTTTTGAAAATTAGAAGTAACATTTAGGGTATTTCCAGATATGGTAGCCTAGTGGTTATGATACTGGACCAGCAATGCAGCGGTTGTGAGTTCAAAGTGCAGCATGGCAAGTTACGAAATTGAATTCAATAAATCTGGTAATTTATGGGCTAGCTAATATGTGTCCCATACTATGTGGTTGACTCTTAACACCCTCAGGGCAACTGGTGATGGGCAAAAAATACTGCCTTGCCAGTGTTGCTCAAATCCCAAGAACAAATCATAATTGAAAAAGAGCCAGTCCAGTCCCAATGTTGGACTGGATTGCAGCGTGCACTGAGAATGTAAATTTTTTTAAAGGCTGGCCTCACCAGAAAAACTGAGCTGGTTAGCATATTCAGGATGCCTAACGCCTGTTTTAAGCGGGCGCCCCACACACTTGGAAGCCAATTTGGCAGCTGGCAAACTTCTGGGAGAGATTGGGCGTGTGAGATCAGGTCCGGAAATTGATCCCCTCCCCCACTCAAATTTTTTGCCAAAAAGAGAATCAGTTTCTCCCCCATGAACTTTGCCATGCATTTCTTTCAAATTATTACAACTCAATTTCACAAATGTCAGTAAAGCCTGTCTTAATCAGAGATAGTGAAATCCTATCTTTACTAATGTATTGGGGCCTTTTTTTAGTATACTAATGCAGCTGCTTTCTTTAAGATATCACTAAAAATATTGCACACGGACTGCAGCGGTTCAAGAAGGCGGCTCACCACCACCACCTTCTCAAGGGCAACTAGGGATGGGCAATAAATGCTGGCCTTGCCAGCAATGCCCACATCCCATAAACGAATAAAAAAAACAATATTCACAGCACAAATCTGTACTTGCAAGAAAATCTAGTAATTATGTTCCACCTTTAGGTTTTTATGTAATGAAGCTGTGGCTTATTCATCAGTGAGAGGGCTATCTGAGTCTTGCAAAAATTGATTATTTGATCACAGAGAATTTTTTTTTAACTAGTCCCCTATGTTTGCAGGTAGCAAAAAAGCAGTGTTAAAGAGTGGTTCTATGTGCCAAATTTTACAGGAAGTACAATTTTATCTTGTGAACTCAAAGTATACCCAAGAATGGCAAATTTTCAAACCTGTGAAGCATATTCACATGTAGGTCTTCAGCTACAAAGGACAGTGACTGTTAATGTTTTAATTTGCTGAGTTACCCAAATCTCTGAATCTAGTCCTTGAATTCCAGGGTGACACTACAGCCACACAAAGGCCACCAAATGTGCTTGAAATGATGAAACAGTGGAGGGATGACCTGGATGGAGATGAAGAAGGATCAATTACAAATAGTTCTGTACCAAACAGTATTTTTCAGAGTATGCAGACTAGCCAGGAAGGCGGAGAGGGTCCTACCAGTAGCAATGGTATCTCGGATAGTTCCAAAGAAACTGACACTGGTGATAACCAGCCCTGCACTCATTCTAAACAGGTACAATTTTTAATGGAATTTTATCAAAAATACAATTTATAGAAGAAGAAAGAATGAGCTTGCATTGCACCCTCCACATCCTAGATGCCTCTGGGTAAATGCATAGCTGGAGTAAAACTGAGCTGTGGAGGTATGATCTTTGTTTAGGGCTGGGTTCGCTGATCTTAACCAGTATTACAGTCGAGATGCTACAATTAAGAAGAATGTGGCTGTCATGGTAGAATCGCTATGTAAGTTGTGATAAGTGAAGTTTGTAATAGTACTGAGTGTGTGAGGATGAGGAGAAGAATGCTTAGTGAATTCTGATGCAGTGATTGCCGGACTCTGCAGGGTAGTGGGGGAAGACAATGTTGAGAGTGCTGTAAAGAGGCTGTGAGTGGTGCTGCTGTAATGAGAAAGTATTTTAGAGGGTTCTTACCTTGACCACTCTAGTCAGATCACTGATTTTTTTTTCAGCACTGCAGCCATGTTCTTGTGGCAACGCCTGTGGCATTGACATCCTCAGCGTTGTCCTCCCACTGGCTCCTCATCAGATGCATGGAGGGCTTCCTACCCCTGGGGATAAAGAATATTCCTTCTCTCCACTGCTTGCACCAAGGCCTTTAGTGCCACATCAGAGAACCTTTGTTCGCTTTCTCCCTCCTTCAGCCATTTGCTCCAGAAATCACAGTACAGGTTTTGCAGCCAGAGTGCACCTCCTCTTTAAGAGGTGCTGGCTACCTTTAAGCCCACCTCTCTGAGAGGCGTGCTGCCAATGAATAGCGCATATAGCACTGGCTCCAAGCACAATTGATTATAATCAACAGGCAGCATGGATTTTAGCAAAAAGGCTATGTTTGCCTACATAACAGTCTCTAGTTTCAAAGTAATTAATTGCATGTGAGTAGCTCACTGTGCATTGAGACATTTGTGAGAAACATGATGAGATGCAATACAATTCTTTACTTTCTTGGAAGGAGCTATGGGGTAGGTTTTTGTCTTTACCATTTGGCCATTAAGCATCACCTAGGCAGAACGCAGCAAGCAGGATGACATCCCGATAACAGAACCCAACTGATTTTCCTTCTGTTGAAATTAATAGAAGGAAAATACGGTGGATTCTATAATTGGCGAGCAATCGGCACCACTGGATTTTCCTTTCTGTGCTGTGCCCAAGCGATGCTTTTTGCCCCGGTGGTACTGCTGCGAATCAGTGTACAAGAACGTTGCTAAGTACAACAATCTGTAGTGTGAACTATCTCATAACAAATCTGATTGAGCAGCAATGTGATCTAAATAGTTTTTCTTTCACTGAGTGTGTGGGGCTGTGATTATGAGTAAAGAACAACATAGTAATTGTTACTGATGCCATGAAATTAATCAGATGAGACTGATGAGGTGCAGCTTATATTACATGAATGAGTTCATAGAATCATAGATTGGTTACAGCAGGGAAGAAGGCCATTCGGCCTGTCGAGCCCGTGCTGACTCTCAGCTAGTCCCACTCCCCGCCCTTTCTCCGAAGCCCTGCAAATTTTTTTCCTTCAGATACTTATCCAACTCCCTTTTCAAAGATAAGATTGAGTCTGCCTCCACCACCCTTTCAGGCAGTGCATTCCAGATCTTAACCACTCGCTCCGTAAAAAAGTTTTTTCTTACGTCGCCTTTGGTTCTTTTGCCAATCACCTTAAATCTGTGCCCTCTGGTTCTCGACCCTCTGCCAATGGGAACAGCTTCTCTCTATCTACTCTGTCCAGACCCCTCATGATTTTGAACACCTCTATCAAATCTTCTCTCAGTCTTCTCTGCTCCAAGGAAACAACTCCAGCCCCTCCAGTCTATCAACGTAACTGAAGTCCCTCATTCCTGGAATAATTCTCTCAATCTTTTCTGCACCTTCTCCAAGGCCTTCACATCCTTCCTAAAGTGTGGTGTCCAATTCTGGGCACAATACTCCAGTAGGGGCCGAAACCAGTGTTTTATACAGGTTCATCATAATTTCCACGCTTTTGTACTCTATACCTCTCTTTATTATGCCCAGGATCCCGTAAGCCTTTTTAACTGCTTTCTCAACCTGCCCTGCCACCTTCAACGATTTGTGCACACATACCCCTAGGTCTCTCTGTTTGTGCACCCCCTTTAGGATTGTACCATTTAGTTTGTGTCCTCTCCTCATTCTTTCTACCAAAATGTATCACTTCTCACTTTGCTGTGTTAAATTTCATCTGCCACGTGTCCGCCCATTTCACCAGCCTGTCTGTCTTCCTGAAGTCTATCACACTCCTCCTCACTGTTCACTATACTTCCAAGTTTTGTGTCATCTGCAAATTTTGAAATTGTGCCCTGTACACCCACGTCCAAGTCAAAAATATATATCAAGAAAAGCAGCGGTCCTAGAACCGACCCCTGGGGAACACCATTGTATACCTTCCTCCAGTCCAAAAAACAACCATTCACCACTACTCTCTGTTTCCTGTCACTTAGCCAATTTCGTATCCATGCTGCCATTGTCCCTTTTTTTTATTCCATGGGTTTCAACTTCGCTGACAAGCCTATTATATGACACTTTGTCGAATGCCTTTTGGAAATCCATGTACACTACGTCAACTGCATTACTCTCATCGACCCTTGCTGTTACCTCATCAAAAAACTCGATCAAGTTGGTTAAACACGATTTGCCTTTAACAAATCCGTGCTGGCTTTCCTTAATTAACCCACACCTATCCAAGTGACTGTTTCTAAAAACTTCCCCACTACCGAGGTTAAACTGACTGGCCTGTAGTTGCTGGGTTTATCTTTACACCCTTTTTTGAATAATGGTGTAACATTTGCAGTTCTCCAGTCTTCTGGCACCACCCCCGTATCTATGGAGGATTGGAATATTATGGGCTGTACCTCCGCGATTTCCGCCCTCATTTCCCTCAGCATCCTAGGATGCATCCTATCCGCTCCTGGTGATTTATCTACTTTAACTACAGCCAGCCTTTCTAATACCTTTCTTTATCAATTTTTATCCTATTAAGGTGTCTCCACTACCTCCTCCTTCACTATGTCTATGGCAGCATCCTCTTCCTTGGTGAAGACAGATGCAAAGTACTCATTTAGTATCTCAGCCATACCCTCTGCCTCCATGCGTAGGTCTCCTTTTTGGTCCCGAATCGGCCCCACCCCTCCTCTTACTACCCGTTTACTATTTATATGCCTGAAGAAGACTTTTGGATTACCTTTTATGTTGGCTGCCATTCTATTCTCATACCCTCTCTTGCCCCTCTTATTTTCTTTTTCACTTCTCCTCTGACCTTTCTCTATATAGCCTGATTCTCAGATGTATTTGCAACCTGACATCTGTCATACACGTTCTTTTTCTGCTTCTTCATATTCTCTATCTGTTTCGTCATCCAGGGAGCCCTAACTTTAGTTGCCCTGCCTTTCCCCCTAGTGGGAATATACCTGAACTATTTCCTCTTTAAAGGCAGCCCATTGTTCCATTACAGTTTTGCCTGCCAAGCTTTGATTCCAGTTTACCCAGGCCAGATCCGTTCTCATCCCACTGAAATTGGCTTTCCCCCAGTTAAACATTTTTACTCTAGATTGCTCCCTGTCCTTTTCCATAGCTAATCTAAACCTTATGGTACTATGATCACTGTTCCCTAAATGTTCACTTACTGACACTTGCTCCACTTAACCTACTTCATTCCCTAGAACCAGATCCAGCAATGCATCCTCCCTCGTCGGGCCGGAAACATACTGATCAAGAAAGTTCTCCTGAACACACTTCAGAAATTCTTCCCCTTCTCTGCCCTTAACACTATTACAATCCCAGTCTATATTAGGATAGTTGAAGTCCCCCATTATTACTACTCTATAGTTCTTGCACCTCTCTGTAATTTCTCTGCAAATTTGCTCCTCCATATCTTTCCCACTATTTGGTGGTCTATAGAATACACCTAGTAGTGTAATGGCACCTCTATTATTTCTTAACTCTAGCCATATAGATTCTATCCTTGACCCTTCCAGGACATCCTCCCTCTCCAGCACTGCAGCATTCTCCTTAACCAATACTGCCACACCACCTCCTATCTTCCTTCCCTATCTTTCCTGAACACCTTATAACCAGAAATATTTAATAACCATCCTGCCCTTTTTTGAGCCAGGTCTCAGTTATTGCCCAACATCATATTCCCATGTGGCTATTTGTGCCTGCAGCTCACTTACCTTGTTTACTACGCTTCATGCGTTCACATACATACACTATAAACCCATCTTAGACCATCCTGTATTCTCTCTTAGTTTGACCCCACCTAATAACTTACTATTTCTTACTTTAGTGCTTTCTGCCTCTCCCAATCCTTTGAGCACTTTATTTCCCCTTTCTAATGTTACATCCTGGTGCCCATTCCACACAAGTGTAATGTAATTTGTAGCACATGTCCTGATTAATTGTTGTTTATGTGATTGGATTTGTTCAATTTAAGCGAAAGGTATTGTTCAGTTTTAGCATAAGACTGCTATTCATCTCATTTGTTTTTCGGTTTTATGTTTATTTGCTTAGGATGGGTTTCATAACACTGAAGCGAATGTATAATGTTGCAGCTACAAGTTATATGCAGGATAGGATGAAATTGTTTTTGTTTTAATGGAAAACTTCTTGCAAGAAGTGTGTGCAATTTTGTGGTTTTGAAGATGGTTAACCCATTCTATTTGTTTTAACTAATGAACCTTCCTTCATGCTTCTTTATAATTCACTTTGACCTTAATCTGGCACTCAGTTTGGGACAAATCTTGTTTTGACAGCTAAACTAGGTCCTGATGCTGAAACAGGCAACATTGGTATTTGAATAATTCAAATTGCTAATTAGTACTTTTTAAAAATGTAATTTTTCAGAGCATTAAGAAGAATACCATTGCGAACTTTCCTGTCGATGGGTCACTTCCAATGAAGAAAACGAACAAGTTCAGCAGCAATGTGAGTGCCAACAAATAATAAAAAAAAGTAAAATCAGATTTGAAATGAAAGGGTTAATTGAAAATAGAACAGCAGATAATCAGAATTAGGCTATTTAGTCCAGATGAAATTGGCATTAAATTACAACGAATGTTCATTTACAATCCATATGGTTGTGTGTATATATTTGTAAAAATGTGGATCTGCAAGTGAATTGGCTACTGTATAAAGACAATAGTACTTCTACTGCAAATCGATAACCTTGGTACCATTCAGTACTTTAGACTTAAAATTGTATATGTTTAACATGCATGACTTTGCTACTTAAAGCATGGTAGAATTTGTAAACTATGGGATATATGATTTAGTTTCGCCTATGTGACTAAAATTCTAGGAGTAAAAGATAAAATAATTGATTTTTTTTTTGTTAATTTGTCCAAGCTATATTCAAGATTAAGAATGGTGCTAATATGGCCTAACTTCTAGTTTGTAAATTACCATTATATTTTACTAGTTGTGATTACTAGCCACAGAAGCAATTCTATTTAGTACTGTCCAGTTGTGCCAGCCATGTTATACTGGCCAAGCATACTGAGCATTTTGACTTCTTCCCAGATTCAAAACATCACCTTTAACAATAGCACATGTGTGCACTGTGGTGAGTTTCAGAGGAAGGCAGAGCAACCAGTATAATCTGGGTGGCACATGTTATACCTAATTAGTGGAACACATCTGTTGACCCAGTAAACCATGTTTACACCAGGTAAGCAAGTTAAATATCAGCAAAGCTGATCAATGGGATATGATATGATAGTGGGTTATAAATGTCAGCCTTGGCTCAGTGGTTACATTTTTACTTCTGAATCAGAAGGTTGTGGGTTCAAACACCACTCCAAGTGTTCTTTCGGATGAGACATTAAACTGACGGCCCGTTTGCCCTCTTATGAGTGTAAAAGATCTCATGGCACTATTCGGCAAAGAGCATGGGAGTTCTCCCAGTGTCCTAGCCAACATGTATTCTTCAATTAATGCCATCAAAAACAGATTATCTGGTCATTATCTCATTACTGTTTGTGGGTCCTTGCTGTGTGTGCAAATTGGCTGCTGCGTTTCCCTACATTACAACAGTGACTACACTTCAAAAGTACTTAATTGGCAGTAAAGTGCTTTAGCACATCCTTGGGTCATGAAATGCATTATATAAATATAAGTTCTTTTTTACTTATGCTATGGATAAAGCCATTACATAGGCAAAGACTGTGGCATGCTTTTGATTAGCGATCTGCTCCTATGCTTCTTCCAATGCTGCTTTGAAACAGGGGAGTTCAAATGTGTCTCAATGAACTAGGAACAACTCTCCTGGAGCTTCCTAGCCTCTCTTCTGTGTGTCCCTATGGCATCAAGACTATGATTAGAAATGCAGAACATTGAAGATGATGAACACAAACCTGCATCTTTCCACTCTCTGGTGCAATATGTTGGTGCATCACTTTTTCTTTAGTTCTTAATTGAAGATGCCAGGGGGGAAAAAAATGTCACTTGCAAAATTGAAAATATTTAATCCTGCATTCTGCTTCCACCACAAAAATGGAATGCAACCTAATAATGTGCACACATGTAAAATAAGAATTAAACAGGGCTATCAAAGAGTGGCTAAGTGGAATAGACTTTAAAAAGTAATGGAGAGCGTAGTGACAAAATGTATAATTAGGAGTTGACAGAATAGATAGTAATCAAAGTAGGCTTGGATGACAGGAAAGGTAATAAAAACGATTAAAGGTAAAGAAAAGGCATTCTGATTTTAAAGGTTGTCTGAGAAAGGAAAATGAAAGATTAGTATAAGGAAAAACTGGAGTCCTGGGAAAGAACAAATGTGTGATCAGCCATAGCTGTAAAGGAAAACCTTGATCCCTGTTGAGTCGCCCAGAGATTGGGTTACGGAATGTAGCTACAATGGGCTGCCTTAAGATAAAAGCATGTGGCAGCTTCCAGGGAAGAAAGCATTCACTTGCATGATGGTGTGCTGCTGGTTGAAAGTGAGTTGTACAGGTGTTCCCAAAGACAGTCTGGAACGACCCCGTGCCATAGAAGTTAAAAGTGAAATTATGCTGCAGTTCTATTGCAGCATGTGGCATAACTATGTGACATTGTCTTTTAGAAGGCGAACCCTCCGCAGGCACCCATCCTTGGTTCAGTACAGGTAAGAAGACCTCTAGGGATACTGGTTTCTGGATGTCGTGCAGTGCAGCCTCCCTGGTCTCCCCCCACTGCTTTTTTTTTTAACTCATTTTTAGACTTCCTCCTAAAGTCTGCTACTATACTCCTCACTATTTACTACATTTCCAAGTTTTGTATCATCTGCAAACTTTGAAATTATGCCCCTATACCCAGCCAGGTCATTGATATATATCAAAAGAGCAGTGGTCCTAATACTGACCCCTGGGGAACACCACTGTATACTTGCTACCAGTCTGAAAATCAACAGTTCACCACTACTCTCTGCTTTCTGTCTCTTAGCCAATTCCGTATCCATGCTGCCACTGCCCTATTAATCCTATGAACTTCCCATGGTTGAGCTCTCAACCTCCCACAATGGCGAATGGTTAACCCATCTCTACATGCCTTGATATGACTCTAACCCGCACTTTTTATTAGAGGTTTCTCCCTCTCGGATATTTTCTCTGTGGAGGAGTCACGGAAGTAGCAGCAAATCTGGCAGCCTTCCCAGACAATATGTAAGAAATTCCCTGAACAAGACCATCAGTGAGTTGATTAGATTAATAAGAGCCATTCTAATTCTGTGTGTTAATATCACTGAAAAGCCAAGCAGTAGTTATTGCTTGGGAAAGATTTTTTGAGAACTGGTGGAATCTGCTTAAAGTATCAGTGTGCTATAACCAAAAAGGGTATGAAAAGTAAGATCTTTTTTTAAAAGAAACTGCGACACTCGACCATCCAGCTACTGCAAAGTCTGGTTCAACCTCCGCCTTTTCACAACAATGCATGGATTTGCCGAGCATAATACTTTTGCTGTTTTGACTATTGTAGCTGAAACTAAACTGCAAAAAAAAATATTTGGCTGAGTCTACAATGGAATTTTGACATGGGGCATCTGGCAAAACTTCTTGTTGACATGGGTATGGTGATTGGGATGGCATTGTAGAAACATAGAGAAACATAGAATCTAGGAGCAGGAGTAGGCCATTCGGCCCGTCGAGCCTGCTCCACCATTCAATACGATCATGGCTGATCATCCAAATCCAGTACCCTGTCCCTGCTTTAATCCCCACAGTACACATATCCCACCCTACCCCCGTAACCCCACATATTTAATTCCCCCTAACATATCCCATCCTATCCCCATAACCCCACATATTTAATCCCCCCCTAACACTAAGGGTCAATTTATCATAGCCAAATCAACCTAACCCGCACATTTTTGGACTGTGGGAGGAAACCGGAGCAACCGGAGGAAACCCACGCAGACACGGGGAGAATGTGCAAACTCCACACAGACAGTCACCCGAGGTCAGATTCGAACCCGGGTCCCTGGCGCTGTGAGGCACCAGTGCTAACCACTATGCCACCGTGTTGCCCTTGTGACTGGCAGAGGAGGAGGAGGAGCAGCAAACAAGAATCCACAGGCCTGCAACTGCTGAGAGTGAAAGCAGGAGGGGAGCTCGCAGGAGGCCTTACTTCACTAGTGTACAGGCTAAGAACTTATTTCCTGCAGTGTAGTGAGGAACACTATGCAGTAGCTCCACTTTACCAGGGAGGCCATCACAGAGCTATGTCACCTGCTAGAGCAACAACTGCAGCCCAGCAACAGTTCATGTTTGTCCTTGCCTGTGGCTCTGAAAGTGACTGTGTCCCTGCATTTTTATGTCTTGGGGGCATTCCAAGCTGCAGCAGATGACATTAGTAACATTAGTCAATCTGCTGTGCATGCCTGCTTCAGGCAGGTGATGAATGCGCTCTTTGACAGAGCAAATGACTTAATCTCCTTCCCTGTGGAAGCTATGAAGCAGGAAGACAGGGCTCCAGGTTTTGCCAAGATTGAAAACATTCCCCACCTGCAGAGCGTCAACCACTGCGCATACATAGCCTTGGATGCTCAAATTCAAGACCCCGGAGTATACATGAACAGGAAGGGCTTGCACTCGCTGGATGAGTAGCTAGTGTGCAACAATGTGCGGTGCATCATGTAGGTGAATACTTGGATAATATTTAAAAGAGCACTACTTAAAAAGTTGATGGTACTCAAAATAGAAATGTTGTCAGGCCCAGGTGGCAGTTATCCGAGAATACTGTAGGAGGTTGGGGATGAGATACCAGAGGCTTTAACCATATTTTTAAAAAATCTTTGGAAACTGGAATTGTTCAAAAGGATTGGAGGGTGGCAAATGCTCAAACCCCTGTTCAAATAAAGAGAAAGGAATAAGACAGGAAATTATTGGTCAATTAGTATTAACTTGGTCATGGGTAAACTTCTAGAGTCCATAATACAGGATGGAATTGGTAACCACTTATAAAGGTATGGGCTAATCAAAGACGGCATGGATTTGTAAAGGGCGGGTCGTAGTTGATAATTGAATAGAAATTTTTGAGGAAAGCCCAGAGTAGATTAAGAGAATGCAGTGAAGGTTATGTAAAAGGTATTTGATAAGATGCCACTTTAATACAATGTGGAATTAATTTTAAAGAGAATGTAGCTGCATGGATAAAAGGATGGGTAGAGGACAGAAAACAGAGTAGTAGTAAATTAACGAAGATTCACCAGACTGATACCTGGGATGGCAGGAATGACGTATGAAGAGAGATTGGGTCGATTAGGCTTATATTCGCTAGAGTTTAGAAGAATGAGAGGGGATCTCATTGAAACTTATAAAATTCTAACAGGACTAGACAGACTAGATGCAGGAAGGCTGTTCCTGATGGCGGAGGAGTCCAGAACTAGGGGTCACAGTCTAAGGATAAGGGGTAAGCCATTTAGGACTGAGATGAGGAGGAATTTCTTCACCCAGAGAGTGGTGAACCTGTGGAATTCTCTACCACAGAAGGCAGTTGAGGCCAATTCATTAAATATATTCAAGAAGGAGTTAGATATATTTCTTAAGGCTAAGGGGATCAAGGGATATGGGGAGAAAGCAGGGACAGGGTACTGAATTTGGATGATCAGCCATGATCACATTGAATGGCGGAGCAGGCTCGAGGGGCTGAATGGCCTACTCCTGCTCCTATCTTCTATGTTTCTATGCTTTTCGGATTGGCAGATTGTGGTTAGTATGTTCCCAGGGATCTATGACAGAGCCACTTTTGTTTTCCAGTTATATAAGTGATTTGGACATTCCCATAACAAGGATATTAAGAACTTTGCTAATAAGTTAGAGAGCATGACAATCTGTAAGGGCAAATGCAAGATATTGTAAGGAGACACACACAGATTAATATAGTGAACACATTGGTGGTAGATGCAGTTCAGGAAAGAGAAGCAGTATTTTGGGGGGAATAGAAGTCTGAAAGGAAGTATGCCCTAAATGGTAAGATGCTTAATAGAGTGGAGGTACAGATATATCTCGGCATATAGGTATTTAAAGGTGGAAGTACAGATACAAAATGCCACAAAAAGGCAAAGAGGTCATGGATTTTATACATGGAGCATTGAATTTAAAGCAAGGAGGTGATGTTGAATTTGCTACAAGATATCGGTTAGGCCACAATTGAACTGTTTTGTGCAGTTCTGGGCACCCCATTTTAGGAAACATTTTGGCACTATCGAAAGAGTTGATTCATTTAGGATGATACCAGGGAAAGAGGTTATAGTTATGAAAAAAAGACCTGAATAATTGGGGCTTTTTTCATGAACAGAGAAAGTTAAGAGGATATATATCAGAGGTTTTTAATATTTAGTAGAAAACACCATACACACAAGGTAAATGTACATCATGTGTATATTTACTTAACAATCAAGGTTAAAATACACTTGCATACACCATGCAAATATGAGTATTGAGATCACATGCCCAACAATGATGTCTATTATTTTTTATTTACTGATTGAAAATGCAATGAGCTACATCTGGATTCCCAATTATCCACATCTGGCTAGTGGCTAACATATTGGACAGCATTGCTATAGATGGCAAAGCTCTGCACACCTCCTCTCCTGGCACACAGGAGCACTGAATCAGCCTTGCTGTTTTTTGAGCAAAAAGGGGTTAGTACTAAATGGTTAATTTAAGTTTAGTTCAAGACCAAAGCAAAGTGGCTCAATGGCCTGTCTTAGGGTTTTATACAACACAACAGTATGAGATCACATGTGGCATTGCCCATCTGAAATGTCCTGATTACATTTCATATCCCTCAACACAATGTTTCCCCATTCAAGGATGTACTTTTAATGTGTATGGTGAATGCAAATTATTTGAAGAATGAAATTCCTGCCAGGTAGATAATCTGTCTTTCTGCAACATGCAGCACTATTTCTTCTTCATTTTTTTGTGTCATTTTTTGCGCTTATGAAAGTGAGGAAGGTTTTTGTTTTCATTTTTGGAACCAATTTTTTGCCATCAAGCTCTTCTAAATATGTTAAATTAGGTGCAGAGAGATTTCCTTGTACTCTGCCCAACAATATGACTTAACCCCAACCACAGAAGGCCATCCCCCATAATGTGCCAGAGTGATATTTTCATTTATGACACCAGCCATTCTTAAGGCCTCTGAGTGGTGCTGCTGATCTGGTGCCAAATTTTGTATTATGGACTCACATTAACTAGGAACTATTACTTACCAGGAACATGGCTTTTTCACCACCATGGACGTTCTATGGTTTTAATTGTTTGCAGTTTCACAATGGCAAACATTTGGGTAAGTATACAAGTGGGGTTGGTAAACTAAAAGCCATTGCAGCATATGTGGACCAGCAAAATTGGATGACTGAAATTAGCTTTGGACACAGCCAGGCCCTATAGGGTTGACCTGATTATTAGTGCAGCACCACGTCATATCTACAATTGATCTTTTGTTGTGAAATATATTCTGTAAAAATAAAAGTCATGTTATAAGAGGTATATAGGTTCATATATTCATCAAAATATGACAGAAAATGAGGTTCCATTCTACTTAAGATTATAAAATATTTTGATCTTGTATCTTTTCATTTTAATCATAGTTAGGCCTAACTATTGGGATATTTAAATTGAAAGCCATAGCAGCTGTTTCTGATAATATTTTGCCTATCCTTTGTTCTCACATGAGGTTCTGGGGCTGAGTGAATACATACATCCCATCTGAATTTGAGATTGAAGTATGAAAGAGATCAGTCTGCCCCTGTTTATGTTGTTGTGTATAAACAGTCCTTCATCAGGTTCACAGCGGTGGGCCAGGTACCTCAGGCTTGTGAAATATTAATATTTTGAAAGTTGCCAATGCGGACTAAGCTATTTATAATGGCAATCAACTGTTAGAAGGTTCAAAACCCACATAGGTGCCACCTGCAAGTTGTAATTGATTAAACAATTATTTACCTGCCTGTTGAGGAAAAAATCTGGGGCTGCTTTAAAACTTGTTGCCTAGTGATCTTTTGATCTGAGGTAATAAGCTACAGCTTGTCACCATATCTTGAGTTCACTCTGTTCAACTGTATTTTAATATGACTGTAACAGAACTCTGAGTATAGAGGAATGTACTTACAAAAAAGCTCATCAAAAGATGAGATCAGTTTAAAGGACTCTGAGAATGAAATGCACTTCATTATTCTAATTTTAGAAGACAGTTTAGATCATCAGAGTAAGTTAAGTGCAGTATTGCTATTTTGAACTGCTGATTTACCTTGCTCTATTTGTAAACTTGATTAGTAGTTTTAGCCTTAAACTATATTGTCTGTTCCATCTATCAGAGAGGTCAGGACTGTACAGATATATATGGTATATACCCCAGCATTTCAAGAGTGGATTATTAATCCTTCGGCATGCTATTCCCAGTCATTTCATGCATCAGGTTAAGTTGCAGTTCATAAGCATCTGCCTTTTGCAATGAACATGAATAAAGAGCATTTGGAGAAAGGCCTGAATTGTAACACAATAGTCCCTAGAAAAACTTATAGGATTGCAGTTTCTCAACTTGAACAGTAGTGTACAGCTGCAAAAATTTACAATTTAAAAAAAAAAGTCACATGCACATTTTTATCACAATTCAAAAAACAAATTGGCAGACCTCCCGTGGCATTGCCCCACAGTAAATTGGAGCATATGCTCGATCTCTTACTTAGTTGTCACCTTGGTGTTACTGCTTCTCCCTCCTCTTGGGCTTTTCTCGCTGGCTTCCTCTCTCCTTTCGGGTGAGAAACGGTGTATAGCATGCTGTGGCATGGCAGGGAATAGAGCTGCCAAGGGGCATGGGCTGCATTTTCTGGTGGTGGATGTGGGGCACTGGCCATGCAGGGAAGGGACCCACGGATGGCTGAGGGACACATCTTCAACTGGCAGCTGCAGGGTATTGTCACTGGAAGGATCCAGTCAGGGCTATGGGGAGAGAAACCCAGGTGGAGGGATTGCTCCAGTCACTGGCAGGGATTGCTTTTAGTAGAGGGTGGGGGTGGCGGGGGCTGAAAGGGATGCGAGTGACATCTGGTTCGCAGATACTGGGAGCATCCAGCCAGGGCCACAGATAGGATTTGAGTTGTGTTTGGGGGGAGGGGGGGAAGACTTTGAGGAGGAATACAAGGTGACAACAGAAAAGCAGCTCCAAGGGGGTGGCTTCCAGGCTTGATGTCTGCTCCCACATCCCCATCACAACCCATTGCTTCTCCTTCCTACCACTTCCTCATCCCTATATGCTCCCTACCACTTGTTCATCTGTATCCTTCCCTGCTTCTCCCTTCCTGGAGTAAATCTATGTTGTCTCCATCCACCACCAGAAAATGCAAAAGATTAGTTTTAGTAAAGATGTTTTGCAAAGTTTTGGGCTGGGTCAACTGGTTTTCCACTTAATCAATCTGGTCATTGATAACCTTCCTCCACCAGTTCAATTGTACATCAGTACTGCTTTTCCTTTTCCTTGTCCTTGAACCTGCACTATGCTCTGGATGCTGACAACATTCTATTTTGTCTTTGCCCTTGTTGTGGTGTTCCTTTTGCTCCTCAAACCTGTGTTGTTTCTTTACAGTCTCTAATCTTAGTATTTTGAATTGTTCTTTGTCCTTTTCCTCTACAGCCAGATATACACTTTCTAATTCATGATCCATGTCTTTCATAACCCTATTATGGAATTTTAAATACTGCTGTTAGCTTCAGGTAATTTTTTCAGATTTAAAGTTGGCACACTGTTTTGGTCTAAGCTGCCATGAATTTCTCCAATTCAAGCTTATTCCAGATGCTTTTTCCTTATGTGTTCTAGGTAAGTCCTCACTCCCTATGAAGTATTCTGGGATACCAGGACACAAGGCAAACAAAGAGTACTTTTAGCATCATGGTATCCCCAAAGGAAAAGTACAGGACCTCATTGTATCCTCCTGATCTCTCCAAAAGATGGAAAATGCCACACTAATAGACCTTAGGCTGAAAACCAAGAATTAAGTTTATTAAGAAATAAGAATAATAGTAACGCCATTAAAATATCAGATTTTAGCTGGTATATAATACTACATATATATAATACTTCATGTAAGTCAGTGTCAATTTCAAAACAATAAACGTCAATTATTCTTTCACAGTTCTCTGTCGTACTTTAAACAACTTGGACTACACATCTTTATGAAAAGCTGTTACATGAGAAATGAACTGGACAATTTCTTCGTTAGCCTTTGCACGTATAGCACTATAGCAAAAAAGAAACTGAGGAACATAAGACACCAGTCACAATTATATGATTTTCTTTATTTTGATCCAGGCTGGTAATAAAAAAGATTAAATAAACAAATATCACTTACAATTAAAGCTGACCCACTGAAAAATATTTCTTGCTGTGACAGATCTGCCAATCAAATTAGATTTCACAGGTATCAGGACGGTCTTCCAGACACCAGGGAAGAAATTCATACACCTTGAAGACACAGCCAAACTGCAAGCGTCTTGCTTGCAGGACCTCCTGATTAGATCATTGCGAAGACTAGAAATGGGACTATAATGGACTAATAGCCTCGTAATCACACTAACCACTTCTAACACTTGCGTGGACTCTGTCTCCCAACACTTGTTAAGCAAGCCACATAAACAGAAGTCAGACAAACTTCCACTTGTTAAGCAATCTACTTAAATAAAAGTTAGATAACTCTTTATATTAGCATCTACATATTGGCTAGTGATGTGGATTTGTTCAAGACTAACTTTGCACACCAAGCTGTAGAGAGTATTGCTTTCCATAAGGAATAGCTGGGAATCCGATTTAGGATCCAAAACAAGAAGTGTTGGAATAAAAACATGTGAAGCTTCTTGTGACCTGAAACTAGACAGACCCCTGATCTGTCATACTTAATGTGGAGCCTTTTAATGTTCTGAGAGAATCTTAGATGTTTACAACACAGAGGGAGGCTATTCAGCTTATGTTTCTGCTGACGTTTTGCTAGATCAATCCAAAAACGAATCCCACTGCTGTGTTCCATATCCCTGCATTATCTTCTGTTTCAAATATTTATCCAACTCTTTAAAAGGTATCATGGTCTCTGCTTCAACCACTCCTTGTGACAAAGCATTTAATATGTTTCAACAATCCTTGGAGTAAACAATTTCTCTTAAATTCTATCCTCCCTCTCAGTAATTTTAAATTGATGGCCCCACATCAATGACTTCCCGACCAGAACAAATAGTCTTTGCTTTTGAAATAGTCTTTCTTTGTTCAGCCCTTCATAGTTTTAAAAAGCTCTATTAAATCTAGTGGAAATTGTCCCAGTATCTCAAGTCTTTCCTCATAACTAGTTTTTGAACCCTGCCCGTCATCCTGGTAAATCTAAGTAGTGCACTCTCTTTGACTCCAATGACCTATAATGGCCCGGATTTTGCGGTCAGCGGCAAAGGGATGGTGCTCACCGCTGACCTCGAAGATTTAGCGGGCTCCATGGCGTCGATTTCCCTTATTACGACGTCAGTTTCATTCTGCCACCATCTATAGGGGAACTCTGGCATACAGGAACAGTGAAGTCATCATGCAGGCTGAGCAGCCAATTAGATTGAAAGAATTCTCTCATCACAAACTAGGAAGTAAAAAGCACTGATTATCATTCACTTTTTAATCATTTTACAGAGAGCTAAATAAAGTTTGGGACATACACATGGGATTAAGGTAGAAACTGAAATATTATAAACTTAAAAAAAAAAATTATTTCAAAAATCTATGGAATTTTTATCATGGAAAGGAGGGAATTATACTCCAGAATTGTTAAATTAGTTTTTCAGGGCCAAAGAGGTTGTTCAGAAGTAATTATGACTTAGTACACCTTTAAAAACTCAGTTACACCTCCGTTAACAAGGCTTAACTTTTCTAATGGTTTTTACAGCGAGAATAGTGCGTCAAAAGCTGAAGTTCACGTCAAATCAGTGATTTCTAATGATTGCATCTGCGAAGACTGCAACAGTGCACCCTGTGCAGGAGCAGGCTATCACTGACAGCAACTTTTGGATTTCCACGTTGAACTGTGCATGTGCGGACACCAGACGTTGCTGTCAGTTTTACACAGTAATGACGGCGAACGCAACCGCAAATTACGGGCCAATAGGTTTCCCAACATTGCACACAACACTTCAAATGTGAGCTAACCAAGGCATTGTACAATTTATCATTAGCTCTTTGCTGTTTACCTCTATGCCCTTATTTCTAAAAGCTAAAATGCTATTGGAGGTTTTTTTATGCCTTTATATACCTGCACGCACACCTTTTAAGGAATTGTGTATTTAAACCTCTAGGTCTCTCTGTTGATCCACAGCATCTTTCCATTAAATCTATACTTCTGTTCCTTATTTTTCTACCCAAACTGCATTATCTCACACAGTATCAAGTGACCAATGGATAGCAAGTAGACTAAATTAATTCTTCTTTACTGTGCTTATGGAGCAGTCTCCCTAAAACAGAAGTTGAATTTTCGGGAGATAAAAGAATTAGAAATTTCAGCTAAGGTGGTCACTGATAGGCTAAGGAAGTTACAGGAAGACAAGGAATCCGGCCCAGATGAACGTCATACAAGGGTACTGAAAATGCCAAACAAAATTAATCACATCCTTGCCATTATCTTTAGAGAATCATTTTAAATGGGAGCAGTTCTTAAGGATTGAAGGTAGCTAAGATGACACTAATCTTTAAAAATGGTACTGTGACAACATGGGTAACTACAGACCAGCGCCATATGTTACGGTAAAGTATTAGAAGTCCTTGTGAAAGTTGGATAATGAAATACCGAGATGGGTATTGTATTATAAGAGGGACTCGGTATGGATTTTGCCTAACGTTCGCTAGAGTTTGTGGAGAAAATGATAGACCTTGTTGACAGCAGACAGTTTGTTGATGTGATGTATTTTAAATTTAATCAAAGCTTTTGATACTATTTCACACAAACAATAAGTTCACAAGGTAGCAAGGCATGAAATAGCAGGCAAAATTTTGAGAAAGATTGAAAACTAACTAAACAAAAAGCAAAAGATAGGAGCGGTAAGGGCTCACCAGCAGGGTGCTACAATAATCAGTGGTACAATAATCAGTGCTGGGGCCATTGCTGTTTACGGTATATACAAATGATTTGGAGTGGGGGGATAGAAGTAAAACTGTCTCAGTTTGCAGGTGAGACCAAATTGAAGGCATTCACAGAATACGAAACATGCAAATCAAGGGCTCTGGATAGGTTGGAGAGTGGGCTGATGAATGGCAAATTACATTTAATGTGAAAAAATGCAAGGTCAAGATACTAGGGAAGGGAAACAGTGGGAATATAAACTAAATGGCTTAAGTTCACAGGAAACAGCAAATGAGAGGGATCTCAGGGTATTGGTTAGGGCAGTGGGCAGCAGCAGTAAAGAAATCTAATGTTTCTGGTTATACCATTAGGAAATAAGTGTCATCATAATGCAGGAAACATGTCAGAGAGCTTTCATATCAATTTATATAGTTTCCATAACAGGCAACGGTCTGAAGCTGAGCCAGACCGTTTGCAACCTTAGTGTTGTGTTTGACCCTGAGATGAGCTTCCAACCGCATATCCACTCCATCGCTAACACTGCCTACTTCCAACTCCGTAACATCACCCGACTCCGACCCTGCTTCAGCTCAACTGCTGCTGAAACCCTCGTTCCATGCCTTTATTACCTCTAGACTTAACTATTCCAATGCTCTTTTGGCTGGCCTCCCATCTTCCATCCTAGATAAACTTGAGCTCATCCAAAACACTGCTGGCCATATCCTAACTCGCACCAAGTCCTGTTCACCCATCACCCCTGTGCTTGCTGACCTACACTGGCTCTCAGTCTGACAATGCCTCAATTTTAAAATCCTCATCCTTGTTTTCAAATCCCTCTATGGCCTCGCCCCTCCCTATCCCTGTAACCTCCTCCAGCCCTACTAGCTTTTGAGATCTCTGCGCTCCTCCAATTCTGCCCTCTTGCGCATCCCCAATTTTAATCGCTCCAGCTGTGCTTTCATCTGCCTTGGCCTTAAGCTCTGGAATTCCCTCCCTAAACCTCTCTACCTCTCTCTCCTCCTTTTAACATGCTCTTTAAAACCTACCTCTCATCTGTTCTGATATCTCCTGTGTCTCAGTGTCAAAAATGTTTTATTGATACCGCTCTTGTTACGTGCCTTGGGACCTTTTGCTGCGTTAAAGGCGCAAGTTGTTGTTTATAGTAGGCAGGAGCAATGACTTTCATAGAAGAATTATGCACCCATACTGGATGCAGTAGTCCTGTTCAGATTGGGAGGCACCTCCTTCATCAGCAAGGGGTGATCAAAATGGCCCCCTTGAATAGATGAGAGGGAAGCTAAAGCCACTACGGTGTGAACCCTGATAAGAATATATTTTGAGAATGAAGTTCAAGATCACTAGCAATCAACATGTCATGTCTGTTTAACTCCAGGTAATAGTTTAGCTATTGAATAGGTGTAGCTAACTACACAGGACCTACAAGAAAATCAGTAAATCTAGTCAATGACATCTTCAACACATGTCCCTTAGGGTACATCTGCACTACAAGTTTAGTGTCAGAGGAAAGCAATTTCAGCTTTGCATCAATGCTAAGCTGACAGTATAGACCCAGAGTCCATCCTGATTCTGTGGAGAATGAAATGGAGTGAGATGACCTGGAGGGTGCAGTCTCACATTGCTTTGGTTTGACACAGCTAAGAATGTAAATCACACATGCCAAAGCTCATTTTTTAAGCTGACAGTGCCTCAACCTACATGTCAGTTTGTCAGCATTGGGCAAGAAAAAAATCAGTTTTTTTTACTGGGATTGGAAGTTGTCAGTATTAACAAATCCGATAATTTGAAAGGTGGGACTGGAATCAGTCAGGTTATTTTCTCCCATTGTTTGTGGCACAGAAATTTGAGGCAGAACAAAATTAAAATGAGACTGTTTTCGGAAAGTCACAGATACAGAAGTGTTTAATTAGTGTTTGCCCCAAATAAGTTATATATAACAAATTAGCTGCTAAAATGCAGCTTTTAAAACCTTTTTAATTTGTTTAAAGGAACTTTCTGAGGCATGCCTGGCTGTTGTCTTATGTGAAGCATTATTTTCTTAAAGACTGGGTGTAATTGCTTTTTTGTGATAAGTGGACGTTCCTTGGTTTGAAAGCACTAACTGGCTCTATTTGGGATTTCTTGTCACTTGTACAATTGCCAGGGCTTGGAAATAAAATAGGGAACAGGGTTGGAGTGATGATATGTTTTAGTACTTTAACAAAGATGCACTTAATTAAAATATGTGCCAAAATGCTAATTGTTACACCAAATTAGGGGTTAAAAATCCAAGTGTTTTGAGGGGGGCATGCCTCCATAGAAAATTAATCTTATGCCTTCAACACTCCTATCTTCCTTCAGCAATTTCTAAATCACTAATGCTGCGGAATATACGTTTATGTATTGCAATAAAAATGATGCAATATTGCGTATACCTGCAACTTAAGTTAGGATAAGCCTGTGTTCCACTCGCAGTCTAACTCCTTGTCTTCATGTGTCATAGGCTTGTATTCAAAGCTGGGGGCTGTGTCAGCTTTTTTTGAAGCTGTTGGTCAGCTTTTGCTTATTTTCTAGGTTGGCATGCATGATAAATCCAGCGTAGTATCAAAGCTGATTTACCAAGTGCTCAGGGCCTACCACTTTTTCTAACACTCTGTAAACCTAATTTAAATGTTTAGAGACCAGAGATTTCTCCCTCCCATTCTCTAAATATTTAACTTTCTAACTTGCAACTTATAATAATTTACAAACTAATGCCGTTCTATGATTCTAACCCAGGGTGATTTTGAAACTTGAATCTTGCTTACATTTTGAAATTATTTTATGGTCAATTTTCACTTGTATTTTGGTTAATTTCAGCCTCCTGGGAACAGCAAGGCCTCTCCAAAACTAAGCATGAAACGATCACCATTACAAGATAAACGACCATGGTCACCCACACATCTGATCCCATCAATCAGATCAGGTTCTATCTCTGGTAAGCCAGAGGTACGTAGATCCATAACCCCAACCAGTAATGGCTCTGGATATAAACACACAAATAAGTCTACTCCCAAAACCAAAAAGAGCACATAGGATAAAGAATTTTAACAGCGAAACCACTAAACTGCAAAATGATGCCAAATGCAAATACTTCAATAAGGAACCATGGATTGCAATGTTGATGAATTTGGCTTTCTTCTCTTTGCTGCTGACCACTATGAATGCTAGTGTGCATAAAGGTTGTTTTTTTTTTACTTTGAATTATATGTTTCACATAGTTTTATATAAATTCCAAGAGAAAAGTATGAAACAAGAAAACTTTTCACTGATTAGCTTTCTTTAAGTATATATTAATACCCTGCAGTTGGACCCTGTAGAAGACTCCTAATTTATCTTGCTTAAAGAGATACCAGTACTGTTGGAAATCAGAAATAGTTTATTTAAGATGTCTGTCTTTGTTGTTTGGAAGGAATTTGTTGTGTTTGCACATTAGATTTACTGTCATTGCTTATTTAATTAGTTGCTACCTGGAGGCTGCAGAAACCCTAAAGGAGCCAATGAATAGTCTGCAGTGAGAAGTAGAACATATTTTTCTATACAATTAGTTGACTCGCATGAAGAAATTTGTCTGTTCTCAGTCTGTTATTTAGCAACCCATACTTTCATTATAAACATTCAGTCACTCTTAATCTACAAGTTGAGTCAATTGCAGTGTTATTTTCAAGAGTTGCAAATTGAGCAATTTTATACTGACTTCTTCAAAGGGAGGACAGAAAAATGTAAGATATGTTGGATAAAAGCAACCTCTTATTTACACAAGAAGTATTACTGTAAAAATGTACTTTATGTGGCTAACTTTAATGCACTTGAATGTGGTTGTACCTGAGCTGTACATAATACATTTTCTATTGTTCTGTTTAAATATATTGAGTTGGCCTAAGATGTACTGTAGCATGACATCATGCACCAGGAATCCTGGGACGTGTTAACTTGTGCATGTCCATCCAGATAACTGTAGAAGGGTAATGATGCCTGTTCTTGACTAAAGTTTTCTATAGCTCATACAAAAGCAGATGTTCTCTTTTGAGTTGGAAAATAAATATTACCACCTTTGAATGAAAACTTGCAGGGACGTGATTTTTCATCTGTAACCTGATTCATGTTATTTTACACGAGCTGATTTAAAATTTAATCCTTCCTTTCTAAAGTATTCCTTTTAGAAACTTTTTTCCCCAAAGTAGTTCAAAAAGTACTGTACTAGTTATAAATTTTGTACAAACATAAGTGTGTCCTTAGCATGATATTGACACTTTAGCTAAAATGTTGACACATTCTTGTCTTGAGGTTTCAGAAGCTCAGATGTATCATAAAAATGTTAACTATAAAATTGAATTGTCTTTACATAGCCTTATTCTGTGCAAATACTTAAGAATGTTTGTGTTGCCTATGTCGCTGCCCTCCATCTGGCGCCAGTTCTGATCATGTTTCTGATATTATTTCATCATGTCATGTCACTTATTCAGTTCTTATTTGACCGAGGTGTCATTGCAAACAAGGCTGAGCACAATGACCCCAAATAAGTGTGTTGTAAATGAACAACAATTGTGACATCTGCCCATCAAACTTCAATTTATCCATGTTAAGTGGTGGATGGCATTTTAAGTTGAGCATTTTGCCAAGCGTAAACAGGTGGGTGAGTGAAATATGCCTTGTGAAATACTCCAACACCGAATGTCACATGGAAGTAAATTCCCATGATTCACCTGGGGCTTTGGGCACCCAGAACAGGCATGAGAACGAGCTATTAGAAATGTGACCACTACACCATATAGATTGGTAATTTATGGATTCCTGTAAAATAGGCATATGCATAGGCATGTCTCCTTGTTCAAATAGTTGCAGAATAAAATATTGCAAACTAAAAGGTTATATGTTACTAATTGTGAATTGAAACTTTCACCTTTGTAAAACAATGCTCACTCTTTGTCTTCAAGTAAGTGAAAAATGTGCAAAGTTCAAGTGTAAATATTCTGGTTTTAATGGCATTGCAATTATATGGTAATGTATTGCATTTTTTTGGAAGGATTAGTCTACTTGTTCTCTTTACAGGTTAACCTTATAAAGGACTAACATACCTATTCACAATGAATTTAGGTGAACATATTTGTATGTTTCTTTTTCAATATGTAATTGATGCCCTGCTTGGCATTAAATCCCTTTTTGTTCTTGCAAAAGTTCTGGACTTTGCTTTTCTGTGATGTGTTTCAGTAATATCGCATTTAGGTTTTTCTTATTTCCACTAGCTGGAAGTACTTGTAATCCAAATGCTTAATGATCAGGGCATGTCTGTTTTCCTTTTAAGGTGGACAAATATTTAACATGGCAGCCAAAGCGAATACAAATATTCAAAAAAATCTTAAGCAATATCTGAATATGGTATCAGCTAAATTTACATAAGCCTCCAGACTAGAGTTCTTGAAACATTCAGTAATTCACATCACTGTACTTGGCTGTAAGTTAAAGTTTCTAAACAATTCTTGAGTATTCGCAGACTAAAACTGTGGCATAGATCTTACCATGATATTTGTGGTGTACAAGACTGGCTTTCTATGTGTTTATGCTACATATATATGCAAAGATACTGTAGTTTGCAGAAATGATGTTTGTGATTTGTCCATTCTTACACCTAAACTCTTAATATTTCATCTTGAATTTTGCACTTCTGTTACATATCCATTTGATGTACTGCTGACGTTACATGCCCACATTTTATTGCCAATGACCTATTGTTTGTGTAGGTTATTCACTCTATCATTAGCAATGGTAAATAATAAAAATTAGACAATATGAGAACTATTTCCAGGTTTAATTACACGCTATGTTAGCCAATGGGCGAGTCCTTTGTTGTTTTTGTTTGTGGTTTGTATGTACATTTGTGGCTGCAACACTGGCTCTGAACTAATCTGTAATTCATGTCAGCCATTCTGTATAAGCAATTCTACATGAAGCCGAAATTGATGGCAGCAATTGTCTGCAGTAAACTTCTGCCTGTTGCTAAATACACAAACTGTCAAAGGTCTTCTTGCTTGTTACATTATACAGTAATGTCAAAAAAGTGAGCCATAAAAGACTGCACACATGTCACTCATATTCCAAAACCTGCTCATCCACGCAGAGGTGATATCGAGGGAAACATGGCATGGCATTGGAACAGGATTTTGTTTTTTTAACAGCATCTTATGTTTTTTGCCATACGCAGACCCCTGTGAGAATGGGCACATAACCAGTTCCCAGGTCAATAATGCTAAAAACTGCAGGAAAATGGCCCTGGTTGGCTCTCATTCCGATTCTTTACTTCCTGAAGAAGAGATTGGGGATTGATTATGCGGTGGCATAAATCCTGTATTTTTTCACTGCTTGATTTGGCTCATTACTAAACCAATCTATCATGCTCCTGGCCAACATTACTATTGAATATAAATTAAACTATTTAAATGCAGGGAAGTAAAATGGCCATAAGATGTAATATGCAATTTCCTTTCCCCCCACCCAAAAGAAATAAAGTTACAACACAAACAATTTGCATTTGTGCTAGTGAGAAAATAAAAATCTTTTTTCTCCCTACTGGCCTCCCAACCCATCAAGCACTAACCAGGATTGGTAATTTATGCAAATTGCACAGCGACACAAAAGGAGAGCTTTTGTGTAATCTACCAGCTGCATTGGAGTCAGCACCAAAGGAAAACTGAACTTCAGGCACAGATTAAAGTTAAATAGCAATAAGAATTGCAAGCTGCTGGCACATCGGGACATTTTGAGCTTTTTAATTCAGGCAAGGTGGGCCTAATGAGCATAAATACAAACAGACACACAAAAAGACATGATCCATCATTGAACAAACATTACAGGGCCAATATTCTTTCCTGTGAGCCTGGGAAATGTCTGTTCCCAGGTGCAAGTAAGAGGAAAAGGGGGGAGACCCATGATGCCGGGAATTACTGTGGTATCCCCAAAGGGAAAGGGCAGAGTGTTTGCATCTGCAACATTGATATAAACAAGTTGGTTTGGTATTTCAGTTAAGGGAATCACCCAACCCGAGGTCAGAAACTTAATAGCTCAGTCTGGCTTGTACCAGGCCACAAATACTGACCTATCATACCAACCTTGCAACCACATGAAAGATTACACATATGCATATCCATTTCAAAATAAAAATTTTAACTCTGATGAGCTTTTACCACATCTGCATCCATTCACATTACCTTTAGCCTACTGTTACCTCTATACCTAGTCAAATATTCTTTTTAATAGTGTGACAAAAATGAAGTGCTTTTGTCTTAAGATTCTGCATAGTACTGACTTTATTAATTCTGTCATGGCACATAAGGGGTTCATTCAGTTTCATTCACAGAAATCATATCCCAGCTTAACTTGATACAATAGTTTGCCTGTGCCTGATGTCCCAGGGAGAGGCCAAGCTGTTAATTCAAATATAATCCTTGTAAGATTTGTTCAAATACATGCTTTTTTTTAAACTTAACATACAATTACTTAAATCTGCTTGGTCATGGTAATTTTTAAAAGGTATTTATTAATCTGTCTGCAGTTACCTGGTTTCTTCCTCCCTCCCAACTTAAGTAATGAAGTGATATTTGCAATTTTCCAATCCAGAAGTACAATTCCTGAATCTAGAGCTTTGGAAAATTATGACTAACGTATCTGCAATTTTACCCTGTGGTGGAAAACAGTCTCATTATTTTCTCCATTACCATTTTCTCTCATATTAAATCCACTAAGCTTCTCCCCTTGACTTACTTTCTGGATCTCTTGTATCACTTTGTCGTCTTCCATTGTGAAAATGGATACAAAGTACTCATTTAACACCTCCCCTTTCAGCATTCCGAAGGAACCGTTCCCTTCGTGACATCCTGGTCCACTCGTCAATCACCCCCAACACCCCTTCCCCTTCCTACGGCACCTTCCCATGCAAGTGCAGGAGATGCAACACCTGCCCTTTTACCTCCTCCCGTCCCACCGTCCGAGGCCCCAAACACTCCTTCTAGGTGAAACAGCGATTTACTTGTACATCTTTCAATTTAGTATACTGTATTTGCTGCTCACGATGTGGTCCCCTCTACTTTGGGGGGACCACACGCAGATTGGGTGACCGCTTTGTGGAACACCTCCGTTCAGTCCGCAAGCGTGACCTCTAGCTTCCAGTCGCCTTTCATTTTAATTCTCCACCCCACTCCCACTCTTACTCTGACCTCGGCCTCCCACACTGTTCCAATGAAGCTCAACGCAAGCTTGAGGAACAGCACCTCATCTTTCAATTAGGCACTTTACAGCCTTCTGGACTCTACATTGACTTCAACAATTTCAGATCTTAACCACTGCCCCCATTTTTTTGGACAGCAGCTGTTTGTAATTATTCTGCTATTCCCATGTACATCTCCTCTCGATCCATCTTCTGTTTCTTTACTTATCCCATTACCATCCCCTTTTGCCTTGCACCATCATCCCTTTTGTCATTTAATCTCTCCAGCATTTTCAGTTTTTATTACTCATTTAACAGGTCTGCCATTTCTTTATCATCCATTATAGTCTCGCCTACATCTGCCTTTAATGGCCCAACATTCTCCTTTACCAATCTCTTAATATATTTCTAAAAACATTTGCTGTTAGCTTTGATATTACTTGCCAAGTTTTTTTCATATTCCATTTTTGCACCCCATTACTTTCTTTGTATCCCTTTGATGCTTTTTATAGCTCTCGCAGTCTGCTGGATTTCCTTGCGTTTGTGTAAGGTTTTTCTTTTAGCTTGATACTGTCTTCTTTCATTTGTTGACCATGGTTGCATAACTACACAAGTGGAGCCTTTCCCTTTTAGAGGTATGGACTACTTCTCACCTGCAGCTTTGTACCTATCTGTGGATGTCCCCTCTGTGCTCTCCTAGCAACAATACCATTACTGGAAACAGGCTCATCCAGTTGGGGTTTTTCAATTTGGTAAGAGGGAAACAACAGTGCAGCGTCAAGGCACAGAGTACCTAAAGATATGTAACATGTGCTGTTTGAAACAACAGCTGGCATTTATATAATCACCTCTCACATGAAAGAACATCACAAAGGGAGAGGTGGATACTGAGCAGGAAAAGGAGGAAATTTATGGAGGGCACACCAAAGTCATGGTGATGAAGATGAATTTTCAGAAGGCCTAGGAAAGCAGTAAAGATAGATACCAGAGTGAAGTTTTGCGAATTAATTCCAAAGAACAGGGCCACTGATTCTGGAATAGGTGAAGCAGCAAACAAGCAGTCATCCTGAGTCAGAGGTGTGGAGGATGCAAGCAAGGATATATGATACTCTGACAAGATGGAGCAAGGCTACAGAGCAATTTGACAATGAGGCTCTTGAAGTTAATTTTCTAGGACAGAGGAAACCAGTGGATCTTTGTAAGGACAGTGTGTGGGGCTATGTGGGAGAGCTGGGGAACAGTCGGGGAACACTTCAGCAGTCAAGGACATTCAGCCTCGGATCTGTGGGTAAGCGTTCTCCAAGGCAACCTTAGAAACACACGACAACGCAAAATCATCGAGCAGAAACTGATAGCCAAGTTCCGCACTCATGAAGACGGTCTCAACCGGGATCTTGGGTTTATGTCACGATACATGACGTGATCCGGACTCGAGTCGTTGTTGGCTTGTTCACAGATGTGATTCCCAGTAAAAAAGTAAAAATTTTCCCAGTAAAAAAGTAAAAATTTTAAAGCTTTTCGTTTTACATACAGACGGCAGCTTTTGACACGTTAGAACCCCTGCGACTACACCTCATTGTCTCAGTTGTATCTTGCTATGTCTTTGATGTGGTACCTTCCTGGCTGACCTGATTAACTTTATCACACCTCGGCAGATAGTCAGGATGATTTAATTTAGTGGTCTGCAATTGTAAGGTACACATGCTTTGTTCTCTATCTATATATGCTTTGGCGATTCTGTATCTATTTACTTCACCTGAGGAAGGGGCAATCGATAGCTCCGAAAGCTTGTGATTTCAAATAAAACTGTTGGACTATAACCTGGTGTTGTGCGACCTCTCAATTATGTGGGAGAGCACAGGGACTGGATTAGGTGAAGTTTGTGAAGGGTGGAAATGGGGAGGCCAATGAGCAAAGCATTGTAGAAGTTAATTCTTAAGGTTTATGAAGGCATGGATTAAAGAATCAGTATGTGTTGGGAGTTGAAAAGGATGACTTTACTTTTGTCAGTATTGAGCCAAAGGAAATTTTGACTCATCCAAGACTTGTAGAGGGTGTGGCATAGCGGCTAAATGATCCATCATTGAAGTCACCGCTGCTCATAACTGCTAATGGTCTGCTTAGGGACAGATAGTTGTATAATTGTAAAGACAGAGAAACCTTCCCTCACAGTTGAACCTTGTCCATTAAAGTTAGTGCATTTTTTTCTGCACTTTAGCATTCATTTAATGCACACCTCCACCTGCATCATTCCTGCTGAGTTGCCATGCTCTGTTATAAGCACTATGCTCAGCATGGACTTGCCAATGGCTATTCTGGCTTTGAGGGATAAAAGGGAGGTGCACTGGCACCTCAGGTTTCCGACGTAAATCTATAGGTGATCCAGGGCTCGCATGATAAGAGAGGTAAAACTATTAGGGCATGTTGGAACTGATCTATTTTCACCATCTACAATTCAACAGGAAGGCAGTTGTCAGGTTGTGTCGTATACTGGAGCCTGACTACATCCAGCACATGGACAGAACTTGCCCGTTGCAGTTATTAAAGTCATCAACCCATTGTACTTTTATGCTATCGCCTCATTTCAAGCCACCACTGGTGACATTTTCCAGATCAGTCAGTTCCCCATACAACACTGCATCAAGTAGGTCACTGAAGCCATGTTTTCCAGGGGCAATATACGTGCTACTTTCCCAATGGAAAGGAGGAAAGAAGTCAAGAGAGTGTACCAAATGGCTGATTTTCAAACGTGCAGGGGTTCATTGGCACCCATGTAACCATCAGGGCACCAAAGAGCAACCTTGTAACACATATGAATTGCAAAGGATTCCATTTCATCAATGACCATGTGGTCTTGGACCACCACAACAGAATAATGCATGTGACTGCAAGATATTCTTGCCTGGCTATTAACACTAGTCAGAAACCTCCACACTGATGTGGTGCAAAAATACAATGAGACTCATGTTTCCACCCAAATACTGGTGCAACATACAATCAGGATTAAAGCAGTGCTTCTGATGCAGCCTTAAAGTGTCAGCACCAACAACTTGCATTTATACAGTGCCTTTAACGTAATAAAATGTCTCACGGCGCTTCACAAGAGCGTTATCAAACAAAATTTGACATAGGAGATATTAGGGCAGATGACCAAAAGCTCGGTCAAAGAGGTAGGTTTTAAGTAGTGTCTTAAAGGAGGAGAGACAGCTAGAGAGGCGGAAAGGTTTAGCCAGGGAATTCCAGAGCTTAGGGCCTAGGTAGCTGAAGGCAGATGGAGCAATTAAAATCAAGGATGTGCAAGAGGTCAGAATTGGAGAAGCACAGAGAGCTCGGAGGGTTGTAGGACTGGAGGAGGTTACCGAGATAGGATGAGGTGAAGCCATTTGAAAACAAGGATGAGAATTTTTAAATTGAGGTGTTGCCAGACCGGGAGCCAATGTAGGTCAGTGAGCATAGGGGTGATGGGTGAATGGGATTTGGTGCGAGTTAGGATACGGGTAGCAGAGTTTTGGATGAGCACAAATTTATGGAGAGTGGAAGATGGGAGACTGGCCAGGAGAGCATTGGAATACTCAAGTCTAGAGGTAACAAAGGTTTGGATGAGAGCATCAGCAGCAGATGAGCTTAGGCGGATATGTGGGTGGAAGCTCATCACAGGATCAAATACGACTCCAGGGTTGTGAATTTCAAAGATCACCTGTGTCTGCAGAATTCTGCGCAACCTATGGAGTCCTTCCACAGGCAGTCCTGTGGTCCTCTCTGTGTATACTGGGTCCATAACAACTTGATGGCACGAATCCCTACTTTCAGTACCATCCCACCGTTCCTACATCTAATGTCCCTTCTGTGCAAAAAAAATCATCCTTAATCATTCCAAAGAAGGTACATGCAACTTATTTCTCTACTCCACATGCATATTCTTGCATCAATATTTGCCTCCTTGGTGTTTGCTTTTGATGATGGCATAGGATGTGCATTGTCCACTTTCTTAATCTCCTGCTCCTTCTAAGTGCCATCTCAGTGAGAGGAGTGATGTGCAGCAGCCAACTTGCTACACCTCAGTGGGGATCTTAGGACTCAGCTATGGCAAATGCCCTGTTTCTGCTGGGTCATGAGATGGTCCTGCCACTATTGGGCAACACGGTGGCATAGTGGTTAGCACTGGTGCCTCACAGCGCCAGGGACCCGGGTTCGAATCTGGCCTCGGGTGACTGTCTGTGTGGAGTTTGCACATTCTCCCCGTGTCTGCGTGGGTTTCCTCCGGGTGCTCCGGTTTCCTCCCACAGTCCAAAATAGTGCGGGTTAGGTTGATTTGGCTATGATAAATTGACCCTTAGTGTTAGGGGGGGATTAAATATGTGGGGTTATGGGGATAGGATGGGATATGTTAGGGGGAATTAAATACGTGGGGTTACGGGGGTAGGGTGGGATATGTGTACTGTGGGGATTAAAGCAGGGACAGGGTACTGGATTTGAATGATCAGCCATGATCGTATTGAATGGTGGAGCAGGCTCGACGGGCCGAATGGCCTACTCCTGCTCCTAGATTCTATGTTTCTATGTTTCTATTGCTAACATCTCAGCATTTAACCGGATTGCCTGTTGTTCCCTACTTTCTCCTTCTGCTGTCCTCTGAGGTGGCAGACTGGTAGGGCAGATGGGTCCTTAAGAGGTGATATCACAAAGATAGGTAGGAAAGTAAATTGTGAAGAGGGCATAAGGAGGCTACAAAGGGATATAGATAGGTTAAGTGAGTGGGCAAAGATCTGGCAAATGGAGTATAATGTGGGAAAATGTGAAGTTGCCCATTTTGGCAGGAAGAATAAAAAAGAAGCATATTATCTAAATGGTGAGAGATTGCAGAGCTCTGAGATGCAGAGGGATCTGGGTGCCCTAGTGCATGAATCGCAAAAGGTTACTATGCAGGTACAGCAAGTAATTAGGAAAGCTAATAGAATGTTATCGTTTATTGCGAGGGGAATTGAATACAAAAGTAGGGAGGTTATGCTTCAGTTATACAGGGCATTGGTGAGACCACATCTGGAGTACTGTGTACAGTATTGGTCTTATTTAAGGAAGGATGTAAATGCGTTGGAAGCAGTTCAGAGAAGGTTTACTAGACTAATACCTGGAATGGGCGGGTTGTCTTATGAGGAAAGGTTGGACAGGCTAGGCTTGTATCTGCTGGAGTTTAGAAGAGTAAGAGGTGACTTGATTGAAACATATAAGATCCTGAGGGGTCTGGACAGGGTGGATGTGGAGAGGATGTTTCCTCTTGTGGGAGAATCTAGAACTAGGGGTCACTGTTTAAAAATAAGGGGTCGCCCATTTAAGACAGAGATGAGGAGAAATTTTTTCTCACAGAGGGTCGTGAGTCTTTGGAACTCCCTTACTCAGAGGGCGGTGGAAGCAGAGTCTTTGAATATTTTTAAGGCAGAGGTAGATAGATTCTTGGTAAGCAAGGGGGTGAAAAGTTATCGGGGGTAGGTGGGAATGTGGAGTAATCAGATCAGCCATGATCTTATTGAATGGCGGCGCAGGCTCGAAGGGCCGAGTGGCCTGCTCCTGCTCCTAATTCGTATGTTCGTATGTATGTTCGATATTCTCATTTGTCTCTCCTTCTGTCATACCCCAGCTGCTGGCTGATACTTGTGGATAGCTAGCAATCTGTGTGGGGACAGAGCCTTGCGTCCAAAAGCATGACACCTGTCATCAAGGTGCTCTCAAACTGATCCCATAGCTTCTGTAGACCAGAAGCGTGACCTTCCCATAATTTGGAACGCAAGTTCTGAATAGTGGCAGACACAATGGTCATGATTCTCCCAAGCTTCTGTTCGAGTTCTTCAGACCCATGTGGAACACCATTCATGCTATCTTTCTTGTCCAATAAATTTATTTTTATCCCTACCTTTTCTTTCTGCCTTCCTACCACTTTGCTATCCATGTGGTGCATTCCCTTTAGTTCCATGTGCCATCTTTGCCATATGGTACCTTATCAAATGCTTTTAAAAAGTACTCATAAACAACATCAAATGCATTTCTTTTAGCTATCATCTCTGTTATTTCCTCAAATAATTTACTGCAAATAACCTGCCCTTTAGAAACCTGTGCTGATTGGCCATAATTAACCCGTCTCTCCAAGTTCTTAGTTATTTCATTCCATGCTATAGACTCTAGTAGTTTATCAACAACTAAAGTAAGACTAACTAGCCTATAATTTCCTGACTTATCCCTGTTTTCTATTTTGACGAGGAAGAGTCACATTTTTCAATTCCAGTACTCTGGAACCATTTTCCTTTCCAAAGAAATTTGGAAAATTATAGTCAGAGCCTCCGCTATTTTTTTAGCTTACCTCAGGGTCCTCGAATGTAAATGGTCAGGTCTCTGCAATTTGTTTGTTAAGTTTGCATAACTTATTTAGTAGCATTTCTTTTTGAATAATAACCTCTACTAACTGTTCTACACCCACCTCTGATGGTTCTACTCTGTGAAAACAGACTACAATATCTGCCTCCTTTGAAAACAGACTACAAGTACTTGTTTAGTATCTCTGCAATTCCCTCGCTCTTCACTACTAACTTGCCTCCTTTACCTCTTAGTGGCCCTATCCTTACCTCAATTATCCTCTTACTGAAACTGTGGACATGAAGCCTTTTGATTGGCCTCATATGTGCAATGTTACAGAAATATGGAGAATATTATGTAATTCTTTTACAGTATTTGAAAAATTCTATAACCCTTATATACATGTAGAAATACAAATGGTGGAAAATAGTCTTTTCTAATAAATTTAAAATACAATTTCCTTGATTTATTTGCAAAGCTAGTTCTTCACCCACATTTAGCTGTTTCAGATTTGGTGCAATTCAGTTTTGACCTTACATTCACCCAGAATGTATTTGAGTAGAGAGGGGTATGAATTTACCAATTTACTGCAAGTTATTCTATACCATTAAATCATGATGTACATTAATTAAATAGTGAGGGATTGGGTGCTTTAGCTCACACAGAGGACAGCTTTCCACCTCAATTCCAGACAGTACCATTGAACAGCCTGACGTACTTATTAAGAGCCCTGTTCATACTGCAATTAAATTACCACACTAAAAGATAATGTCATATACACTCATGTAAAACTGTAATCACCAACATTCACATTGCAAAGAAATTACTGAGTTGAAATAACAGAGATGGTCAGGCAGGGCAGCACCTTTGCAAAGGTGACCAGAAACTTAACTGGACGAGCCATATAAACACTGTGGCAAAAAGAGCAGGTCAGAGGCTCGGTATTCTGAGGCGAGTGTCTCACTTCCTGACTCCCCAAAGCCTTTCCACCATCTACAAGGCACAAATAAGGAGTGTGATGGAATACTCTCCACTTGCCTGGACGAGTGCAGCTCCAACAACATTCAAGAAGCTCGACACCATCCAAGACAAAGCAGTCCGCTTGATTGGCATCCCATCCACCACCTTAAACATTCACTCCCTCCACCATCGGCGTACCGTGGCTAGAGTGTGTACCATCTACAAGATGCCCTGCAGCAACTCGCCAAGGCTTCTTCGGCAGCACCTCCCAAACCCGCGACCTCTTCCACCTAGAAGGACAAAGGCAGCAGGCGCATGGGAATGCCACCACCTCCAAGATCCCCTCCAAGTCACACACCATCCTGACTTAGAAGTATATCGCCGATCCTTCATCGTCGCTGGGTCAAAATCCTGGAACTCCCTACCTAATAGCACTGTGGGAGTACCTTCACCACACGGACTGCAACGGTTCAAAAAGGCGGCTCACCACCACCTTCTCAAGGGCAATTAGGGATGGGCAATAAATGCTGGCCTTGCCAGCGATGCCCACATCCCATAAACTAATTTTTAAAAACCTCAATATTTTTCACTAGGATTTTAGCCAGTATCTGTGGGTAGTCTTTGTATTCATTGAAGTACCATAGAATGGAAGTAATTTGAGTTTTGTGGAGTAAATGATGATCTCTCATTCTCCTTTCCCCCAGTTTTTCTCCTGTTATATCCCTCTACCTTTATAGTCGTTGACCTTCATTTAGCTTTTCTTCAGCAGAATAGGAAATTGAAAGGCCACAGAATTTATTGAAATTTTCTGTCTTTAGCCTACTCAATAGATTAGGTTAAGGAAGGTTCATCCTAATGTCGGATGAAACTGGTGTTCAGACCAAACGATGTTTTATAAATGAACTACAAACATTTTCTCTCAGAAATTATCCCTATCTTCAGTAACAAGCTGCTACAAATCGAGATCTTTTGTGGGCCAAACATTCATATGGTCCTATGGAAATTGGGACATATCTGGACAGGAGGAGGGGAGATTAGGTAACCTGGAGCTTGCTTGATTGCTTTAGGAAGTCAGGAAAAATTTCCTGGTGTTTTTCTGATATTGGCCACAGAACCTTTTCTCTTTTTTTTGCCTCTCCCAGAAATTAGCATTACTAGTGGTTGGAGAGGGTGGTGCACAAGGTTGCAATGACTCATGGATAGGGTAAGCACCGATAATGATCTTTACTTGCCTTTATGAGTACATTTTCTATAGAGAACTCTTTAGAATGAAAACATGAATTACAATCTCTGCTTTAGAGTTTTGGGAATTTGTTCTTACATTTTCATATTGAAATAATTATTTCTGCAACCAAATTAGACATGTAGGCAGGCAATCCAGCATGCAGATCAATGCATAAGACTCGTCTTTGATACTTCTTAGTCAATCCGTTGGAAAGTGCTCATGTACAGATAGAATGGCAATGGGGTCAAAACTTGCCCTGTACAGAAAGCCAGAGGAAAAATGTTATCAGATTCTGGGATTCAATCTCCAACCTTGAGAGTCAATATAGCTTCTGACTTATCCGAGAAGTAAAATTTGTATTGTTTTTTCATAGGATAAATAACAATGTATGTTCTATTGGACAACAGCTAGCTCAAAAGGAATCTGTATATAAGAACATAATGAGAAAAGGTCATTGGCCCGTTCAACCTGTTCTTTCAGATGAACCATGTACAATTTCTACTGTTATGGATTCTCATTATTTTAATTTTTTTTAAATCTTTGGGAGTTAGATACCACAAGTGGAAAGTATCAAAGAAAACTAAAATTCTTGCCTAATGACAATCGGGGGAGGGAGGGTGGAAAGAGTTCCAGGATATCCGTCTAATATTTAATTCAAAGTGTTGCATTCCACGGATGATCCTATGGTAACAAATAGGACTGAAGCTATGGTATTCCATACCATAGAGTTTTTATACTTGTACTTACTCTTATGTTAAATTGAAAATCACAGCCAAATATTCATTTAGCTCCTTTATTTAAAGAATTAACATACTATTAACTGATTTTTGATAGGAATCTGTCACAACTACTTATCTAGAGGGATTTCTTTTAAAACCTGGTTTTCTTTGAGACTTGTCAATCATGCTCTTGTCTAACTCTCATGATTTCAGTTAAGTAACCAGTCTAAATCAAATTATCCATGCCTTTTAGCATTTAAAGGCCTGAATGATGAACTATTCTGCCCTATCTGTTCTCCAATGAAGAAAAAGTCCAACTTTACAAGTTAAGCTTCGTTGCAGTATTTTGAGTTTCTGCATCAGCTTGGTTCAGTTGGCGCCACTTAACTTGAGTTAGAACTTTGGGTTTAAGTACCACTCTAGGACTTGAGCATATAATGTAGGCTGATACTCCAGGGGAGTATTGTCTCAGGGGGATATTAACGATCCCATGGTACTATTTGAAGAAAAGCAAAGAGTTCTCTTGCGTTTCTGATCAACATTTCTCCCTCAATCAACAAATTAACTTGCCACTCATCTCATGGCTGTTTGTGAGATCTGTGCACAAAATGTCTGCTATGTTTACCGACACTTCAGTTACTGTCACTGCACTTCAAAATACTTGTATGTGAAATGTTTTGGGCCTGAGAGATTTGATAAACCACCATAGTAGCGATTTTAACTTGAGGCACCTAGTAACTTAATTTCTCCAGTTCCCTTTGAATCCTATCGATCACCTCAATATTGGCTACGTGAGCACGTGTATCAGCAATTAACTATTATCAAGTTATGCAGGCTAGAACTCCATGCTTCTCCAGAGCTTTATAACTAGTATCCAAAGAACAAGTTGAGTCACTGCAATTATTTTGTGCTGAGTGTTGTAATCTATTTGATTGTCATTTGATGTTTTCTGAATGTTAAACCAGAGCAGTGCAGTAATATACAGTAATGCCCATCAAATAACACCTCAGCCAGGATTGCCTGTTAAAGATTAGTGGAAGAACCTTGCCATGTATAGCTTGAGACAGTTAGTGAAATCAGTCCTAAACAAGCTAGAACAGCAGAAACAATGGTGATAGTGGCAGTAAAAAAAATAATCCGCGCAGGAAAAACAAATAATACTGCATATATCATACTAAATAACAGATAGCTTAGATAGTGTATTCTAGAGCTATAAATATACGTGGAGTGCCATTTGCCTTTAGCATATTGTAAAATAAAACTTAACATATTTTCAGTATAAATCATGCTGTACAATGTCAGTTCAGTGTGACTTGCATGATACAATCGTACACGCTTGTTATCTGTCTAAAATAGAATTACTGTCGCTGTACTGAGCGATAACACATTAATTTCAGGGTTCAGCTAACAGTAATAAACACTTTGAACTCATTTGTGTCATTGATTGAACCCCATGATGTGCTCGTTGAAAATATCTTTAGCTATCTCTTCTATTTGTTACATGTAAAAGGAAGCAATAGTAGGTGAGCATATATACTGCCTGCTAAAGTGACGATGACCTGGATCACTCCTATCATTTTCTGCTTGGATTGACAAAGTCATACAAATTTAATCCATTATTGGCACACATTCATAACTTAAAGTCCTCTTATATTTTAGTTATCCATTTGTTCATAAAATTAAGGCACAAGAAAGTGGATATTCACTGATATCATCAGTCTGATGCCCAAACCATTTTGATGGTTGGGCCTCATTTACATTTCATTGGCGGACTGCCCACACGTTTCCAGTGATGACGGGCATCCTGTCCAACTGGAGGGGGGATTTCCACAGGCCCAGCATTCATTTAAAAACTGAGTGCACTTCCTAAAGCAAGCTGTCAATTAACTCTGTAAATCTGTGCTGCTCCTGGGAGGTTTCTGGAGAGCAATATGTCGCAGGCAAGAGTACCTCAATTCTCTGCCACAGTGGTGGAGGTGCTTATGGAGCAGGTGTGGGCACGCAGGCAGGTGCTGTTCCCCTCAGATGGCAGGAGGGTGACCAAGCAGACCTAGAGCAGTCCTGGAGGGAGCTGGCAGACAATGCTTGCCAGCTGCAACATCACCCCCCAAGCGCTTCAATGGCCTGACCCGAACAGAAAGAGTGAGAAAGATGTCCTCCTATCTCCATTTCTCTGCATTATACCAGGCCACAGCACTTCCCTCCCACCCCCATGCACTCTAAACACTTCCCTACCCCACTCCACATCCTTCTCCTCAAATCACAAGGGGACACTGTACCAACTCTCCTCATTCCAAATACATACTCACCTGTTGCTGCTGGCCTCACAACAGGCACTATTAGCAGTCTGTGTTTACCTGCTATGCATTTCACTCCTCTGCTGACTATTTTCTCATTTCACATTGGAGCCACTTTCTCGCAAAGGATCACCTCACCATTTTACTTGCAACTTCATGCTTCTCCCTCTCAGCATACCCACTATCTGGAGCTGCCTCACACATCTGCACAATCCTTTATAACAACCACACACTAACTCATTCCCTCTCTTTTAGCAGGAGAAGCTGTCTTACAGTAATCAGGAAAGGACCAGAATGGGGCGGAGGTGGGCCAGTCTCCATTCAGGTACTCATCCAGATTGAGGAGGAAGCTATGGACATCACAGTCAGCAGGGTAACTGCCTATTACTTGTACCTTTACTCTTTCCTCAAGCAATGACACATTCAGGCAGCATGGAAATCTGCTGTTGTACAGTGTTGCTACTGCCAAACCTTTTTTCCAGGTCTTTCTGAAGACCTGGACTCTGATGGGAAGCCGGATAATCCTTCTGAAGAAACACTGGCACTTGCTCCATTACTCTTGAGCACCAGCATAGAAATCGGCACCCCCTCATGGGATAGCTAGGGAGTTAGAGGCTTCTGCACCTGGTGAATCACAGAGCACAAGTGAGCAGGAGGACGGGCTAGTGAAAAGGACAGCTCAGGAGGGCACAAGCAGGGATGTCGTCAGGAGGACCAGGCTCCTCGAGCCTGCTTAAGAGGACAGAGATGCTGACTTTAGGGACTCAGCCTTCAAAATGTTTTCTGCGCACCTGGAATTGTATGAGATGTTGGAAAACCTGCCTAGGTATGTGACAGCTTTTATGAAGAAGCATAGCCTTCTGATGCACAGCTCAGCAGAAAAGTGGAGGTAACTAACTCTGGGCTTATAGACCCACTGGGCAGAGTAAGGATGTCTCTGAGCAGTCCCCTTTGTGGTCTGCTCTTCCTCCAGCTAGAGGGGCTAAGATGAATCCCATCTTGAGCATGTTGCGGTCCCTCCCTGGGCTTCTTGAAGGTTTTGAAGCAGTAGAAAACAGAAAATGAGCAATTTCTAAGGCAACAACTTCTGAAGAAATCCATCCAGGTGAAATGCAAACAGATTCCAATAATCTGAGGACTTGCAGGTGAATAGCCCTTTAACTAACGCTTCCAAATGTCGTTTCATCTTCCCCACTGAAAATGACATGGGGTCCTATTGATGTCAGAGGACTCCAATTTAAATATTTCAATGAAGTGCTCACCTGCTTCTGGTGGGTGCCTGGGTGCTCTAATGAAGGCCCTGAGAAAAATGGCAGTGAAAATTGGCATACACTTGCACTGTTAAAATTCTGATTTTGAATTCGTTCAGTTAGCATTCCTGTGGTGGAGACATTGGACGAACCATGTATGATCCACATCTGTGCAATCTTTAAGTGCTAATGCAGACTGTAAAGCAGGAAGATAACTATTTGGAAAAATGGGGCAGTAAATACAGTACCGCGATTTGCAGGCTACTACTGCCCCATTCCCACAGGTAGAGTGACTTCAAATCAGCCCCAAGGTATTAAAGAGAGGGTTCAGAAGAGCTCATACCTGAGATGAGAGGATTTACTTATGAGGAGAGACTAAAGACTGGCTTTTTTCATTAGTACAAAGAAGAAGATTAAGAAGAGATCTAATAGAAATGTTCAAAATTATGAGGGATTTTGATAAGGTAAATCAGAAAACTATTTCTACTGGTCAGTGAATCCTTAACTAGAGGACATCATCACCAAACAAACAAATCCAGCAACAAGTTTTGTGTGAGTTTGCAGATGACACAAAACTTGGAAATGTAGTAAACAGTGAGGAGGATTGTAGCAGACATCAGGAGGACACAGACTGGTGAAATGGGCAGACACACGGCAGACGAAATGTAACACAGAGAAATGCTCTCTTTCTCCAGCCATTCATTCACCTGCATTATTTTACTGTGCATATACTCACAAGCATGTGGCACTGGGAGTAATCCAGAGATTACCACCTTTGAGGTCCTGCTTTTTAACTTCCTCCCTAGCTCCTGAAACTCTGACTGCAGGACCTCAACCCTTTTCCTGCCTAGATCATTGGTTCCAACATGAACCATGACTTCTGGCTGTTCCCCTTCTTCCCCCAGAATGTTCTGCACCCGTTCCGTGATATCCTCTACCCTGGCACCAGAGAGACAACGCCCCATGCAGGATTCACGTCGGTGGTTGCAGGAATGCTTGTCTAGTCCTCTGACCGACCATTATTCCATTCATTCTATAAAGAAAATGGTTAATATTCTATTACAATATACATCATTAATATTCGTTTTTGAGTTCTGAAATACCTTTGCTTCTGTTACAATTTTCAGGTCTGCCTTAAATATTCTCTCAGGTTCTGCAGTCACTCCTGTAAGCGATTCCTGTGTGTTACGTTCAGCTGCGTGCCCGTACTGCCCAATATCTAATCATATGATAGTAGAATCTAGGGAATTAACAATAGGACTGGGTATTATGGGGAAAATTCGTGGCCGCCACGAGAGTTGCCAGTGTCACCGGCAACTCGGGTTCACGGCTGCTGAAAATGGATGAAGCACTACTAGGGAAAAATTCGCGCTGGGGGCTAAAGATTTTTAGCCCAGCATTAACTCACTGTGTAACGCCCTCCTGGTGGTGTTAGTGCAGGCATGGATGTCGAAGTTCCCGTCCTGAAGCGGCGTTCCATCTTCCAACAGCCACTGGAAGCGAGGCTATGGAGTTCGCTAGGAATTGTGGGAAATTAAAAGGGTAATGAATGAAAGGACAATGCCCTCAGAATGAATAAAAATTAAAATGAAGTGGAAAAAATGCAGTTTTCAGCCCTTGCTGCCTTTAAAAATTTTTTTTAAAAAGATGTCCCAAATGGCAGTCTTCAGCACATAAAGCTGAATTCCTTTCTGAACCTCAAAAAATGGGAAAAGTGCTTCAGCACCAACACAAATGGCTCTGTAAGTCAAGGAAGGGGCACCCAGGGTGTCGCATGCAATACTCCAGTTCTGTGCAGGGGGGTCGACACTGCAAGAGAGGTCCTCTACCCACAGGGGCCTGGAGGCCCTCCAGAAAGAACGATGTGGGACCACATCACCGAAGCCATTACTGCCAGCAGTGTCGCCCCCACCACCTGGCTCCAGTGCCCAAAGAAGTGGTCAAGGTCAGTGAATGCATCTTCAAAAGCCGTCTCCTACCAACTGCATCACAAGCCTCACACACTTCTCAATGCACGACTCCCCGCCCCCCCTCCCCCCCAAATCACTCACCTACCAACAATCTGTACCAATCACGAGGCACATCTTCCATTCCTAGCCTCACCTCACCCCCTTGGAGGAGATGGTGCTGGCCATTCTTGGCAGGGGCATGGCTGAGCCCTTGGCCAGCGGTGGGGCAGAAAGGATACAAGATGCTGGTATCCTCCTTCTCGCATGCGCCTCTTGCTTTCTCGCCCTCCCCTCACCACAATTCCACCCTTGTGCCTTCCTCATTTCACACACCCAAGAAATGCAGCCTGCCCAGCCAGTGGTTGGCCTAGAAGAGGAAGAGGAGAGTGAAGAAGAAGAAGAAGAAACACCATCTCTTGATCAGTAGGATAGGTAAAGGTGCATACAAGGCAGTCACTAAGAGAATGCATAAGGGTAATGAGTTGATTTCTTGATGTCATATTGGATGGATAGAGGTATAAAGTTGGATTGGAAAGTTTGCTTTGTGATGGCTTTTATTTCAGCATTGTGGCCAAGAGGACGCTGTCATGGTCAGTAACAGGGAGGTTAGGTGTGGGACTAATGTTGATAGGGGAACTGGGGGTTGTGGTCACTGGGACCGCAGGAGGATGATTCCATTCCGGATATCCCGACCAGAAAGGGGCTGTCAGGTTGCATCCTTTCTTCTGCTTCCTCCTCTTCTGTGTCTTCCTCTTCCCTCTGCGAGTGGATGCTGTAAATCTGACATGACAGCATAAAATGCTGGAAATACTCAGCAGGTCAGGCAGCATCTTGAGCTGAGATGTGGGCCGCGATTTTGCAGACCAAGGGGGGTCCGGGGCGGCCGGGGGCGGTGTCGCGGTCCCAGCCCACTGCCTACTGCAGCCCACACTCTCCAAGTGATTTTACGTTAATAGAGCTTGTTAAGCCCGCCCTGCGAGATTTCAGGCCAATTAATAGGAAGCGGGTCTGATGACGTAATTTGATGACGTGTCATCAGCCGGTTTCCTTAAAGGGGCCATGGCCACATTGATTTTGACATTTGTGCTGTCAGTATTCTACAGCACTGAGATGCTGCAAACACTGACAAGCGCTGCACAGAGGTGCACGACTGCACCCAGGCTCTCCCATGACTCCCTCCATATGCTTATGGAGGGAGTCACAGCACGCAGGGAGATTCTCTTCCCTTCCCATGGGCGGAAGAGACCTCCCCAGGAGACCAACACAGCCTGGTTACACATTGCACAGGAGGTCACAAGCAGGGATGTCGTCAGGAGGACCAGGCTGCAGTGGCGCAAAATTTTCAATGATCTCAGTAGATCACGAAACATTACTGCCAAGCCACACTCAACCTCATCCTGCTGTGCCACTCATCACATCCCCATAAATCTGCCTTCCCTACCCTACACCTGCACATCCTTACTCACGCCAACTTACCTTGCACCTCCACCCATCCCTCTCTATCTACATTATCACTTCCCCATCTCACTAACCACCCCTCACACTTGCCCTCATCCTACTGTAAAGCATACCAACTAACAACACACAAGGGTAGGCACTTGGGTGGTTTAGCCAATGTTCATGTGAAGTTTCTGGTAATGTGCTGTCAAACATTGAAACCTTTATTTTCAGCACTGTGCGTTCTTGGACAGATTTGTGTGCACCTTTGGAAGTGGCTTAGTGAGTTCCAGTGAATGGTGAGACATAAGGGTACCCCCCCCCCCCCACCCCCCCCGCAATGGTGATAAGTGTGAAATGAATGGCTTGGGCATTGTAGGGATGCTTTACGGTGTTGGTGTGGGGTGGTGCCAACCTGGCGCATCATGTGACAGCCAGGGTGTACAGCGTCAAGTGAAGTAAATCTAGCCATGGTGAGGCCATCCCTGGCCTCCCGGGCAGCAATGTGCTTGGGTGCTGATGCCCTGTGTCCTGTGCAGCATCAGTTGATTGCGGAGAAGGCTGGTGTTGTTGTTGCTGCTGGTGTGCCCGGTGATGCTGGTGTTGGGGTTGATCATGGTGGGATTCTGGCGACCAAGGTGAGATATTTTCAAGGGGTACGATGCTGATGGAATAGATGGCAGGTGAGGCTGAGATGATAGAAGCGATCTGTCAATGGTGAGAGGTTGTTCCAATGAGGTGGCACTGGATAGAGAGTTGGCTCCAAACACTTGCAAGCTGCAGAAACCTCAATATGTCTTCCAAATGCAGTAACCAACAGTTTCTGAGCTTTGAAAGTGAACAGCTGTAACATGGGATCTTTTATACAACTTTGGCAGCTGTCAGGTCATGAGATAATTCAATGCTGAATCCACTCACGACATGCTGAGCTGACGCGTTCCCCGAGCAGCGGGTAACCCATGGGGGAGCATGTAAAATTGAAATGTAGGCTTAAAATAACAGTTAATTGGATGTTAACAACCCATTTAATGATGTGAATTACCTCCCCCGCTGCTTGGTGTCGGGTCTGTTCAGCGCCGACAGACCCAACACCTGGGAGACTTGCGTGGAGGCAGGTTGACAGCGGGTTCCCTACCCACTGTAAATCTTTGCTATTTTGACAGCTGATCCACCTCTGAACCCGCCCTCTGAGCGCTGGCAAAATTCAGCCCATGAACTCTGTTTCTCCACGGATGTTGCCTGACCTGCTGAGTATTTGCAGCTTTTTCTGTCTTCTCAGAAGCCTTCCTTTACCATCCAAGTCTTTGCAAGCATCCAGCAGTACTCCCTGCACACTTAAAAAAAACTTTCACCATCTATTGTAGCAAGCCATTACTTCAGTAAAATCAAAAAACCCAGTCCAAAAGCTTAAATGCAAACTTACCTGAAAGATGTGTGTGTCCCTTTAAGAGGTGCTGACAGCGCCTCTGTGAGTCTGCTTGCACACTGGGTTTACAGGGCGAGCTTTGAACCCAGCGCTGAACTTATCGCAAAGGTCCAAGTTCGCTGTGGTGACGTTAAGTCGGCGTGCTGTCACCGCTCCCTCATTTTACTTTGCAGGGTGATGCATCTCACCGGCAGCGCTGCCGGGCCTGGAAAATGGAGGATGCCGCGTGACTTGCCACCAGCTGGCGAAAGAGCAGTGGCCGCCCTCTTTTCACGATTTTTTGACGATAACGGGTGGTGTAAAGCCCCCGAATTTTAAGCCCTATGTCTTTCACAAGTGTGCCTCCAGGTGCACTGATCCAATCTTTCAGTAGGTTTACTGAGAAACACTTTAGTGAGTCAAGAGCAGATATGAATCATTAAGCTGCTTTATATTACAGAACGCAAGTGAATATCCAGAGTGACAGTTATAATCAAAACTTACTTCACTTAACCTCATACCACTCTTTGTCAGTAAGAAAAATATTGCTACATTAACCTTCTGGTTCTGACCAGCTCTGAACTTCAGATGAGTGAGTTTTGTCTGGCTAGGCCAGGTTCTCTTCCAGGCCTAACCGGTCTGACCTTGCCCTTGTGTTTCTTGCTTTCTTTTGTCCTCTTTCCATAGGAAGTCTTCCGGCCTATCCATTTTCCAGGGGTTGGTCAGTAGGGGTGCCAATTAAACCTGTACCACTGTCCCCAAGAGGACTTCTGCCAGATAACCTCCACTGAGCTCGCAGGCAAAGCAGAGATTGCAACCTACCGTGTGTGAATGCAGGGTGGAATCATCTGAATGTGTTAACAGCTTATCTATTGGTCTTGAACTGATAATGGGTTTGATAGCTGGCCCTTTCTTTTCAAGAGAAGCCATTGATGCACCCGACCCCATACTGTTTGAATAGCTCTAGCTTTTTCTTCTGTGCTGGCACTGTGTCCATTAAAATCTCAGAATCATGGATTCGACTTCATATCAAAACTATATTGTAGCTGAAACCAAAAGTCCCTGTCAGGTAGAATAGACAGGAATCCTGAAACACAACAGCATCTTATTGAAAAAAAAAATGCATTTTGAGTGCTAAATATTACAAGATGAATATACAAGACATTATTACAGTAATCTGAGCTGAAAAATTGTAAACTATTTTATACATTTTTGTCATAAAAAATGCTTTCATAGGCTTCAAAGGGTGGTTGTTAGTACCATCAATACTTACATAATGCGTCTGTAATGACAATTGAAGTAAATTCTTTTGTAGCATTGACGAGTGTTGCTACCTTTTTTCTGCAACCAGTGGAAAAGCTTTGTGTAGATATAATTGAATCTTATGAAGATTATATTAAATTATATGAGATACTGCATATTAAGGTAATAAATGATCTACATTGAACATGTATTATGTTAGCCATCAAAATGGAACACTGTCTCATTGACTAAATGCTTTTGTATCTAAGTAACTAATCAGAGCCTAGAGTAAAAGCCACTTGAAACAATGGATGGCATTTTCAAAGTGAGTACCATCAATCGTTTTCCTGACATTTCCCATTTTTTTGATGGTTTCTGTGATTGGGTTATTTGCAATTGTAATAAAGAACCTCATTTAAATATTACTGCAATTAGGTTTAACCCTGGAGAATAACTGTGTTCTTTTAAAAGCTTTGCTTTTAAAGTGAAAAGTTGTCAAAAATGATCTAATAGGATATTAATGTATGGTGATCTCAACATGCTGTCATCTAAATTGAATGTATAAGGAACATAATTTCATTCACCTTTAAAGGAGGAAGATTAAACAGACTGCATCTTGTTTGTTACCCTGTTATACCTGTAGTTTGCTTATTCAACCACAGATTCTACTATTGATAAGATCAACTTTTGGTAGATGCATAAAAGTTGTCTTGGGAATAACACTGCTTTGAAATTAGATCACTCAAATAGTGATTTTGCCCGAGAATTGATCTGATTTACCTTGTTAGATTGGGTCTTATTTAAAAATTGTAATTATTAACATGGTTGTTTAAAACCATGCTGGATAGGAGCACTAACTATTATATATCCAGGAACCAGAAATAAAATCCATTCATTTGGCTCCTTCCAGTCTTCATGAATCCAGGGCTGATTGGCTTCAATTTGGAGGGGTGATTTTAACTTTTGGTGATAGTGTAAAACTAGCGACATCGGAACAGCCACCCATTATACACCTCTTCTGATTTTGATTTCCATTGATTTCAATAGAAAGGAAAATCGGGAGAGGTGTCTTTATGTCACCCATGGATATCTTTAGCATGGTTGTAAATATAATAGGAGATAATAATTGGTAGATGTTCTAGTGAAGTCTAAGGGCAGATCATGACGCATTTAAAAAGTGTTTCGAGAAGGTTTGCTGTCTGAGGTGCAGCTAAATGCAAATTTGATAACAAAACAGAAAGAAACAGGATATTCATTCAGCAGAAAACAACAGTAGGTACACAGCAATGATATATCTGTATGTACTATCAAGCCAAATTGTGCTATTATTTTCAAACAGACACTGTACAAAACTGGATAATTGCAGTCCTATCTTTAGTTCCTCAAATTGTCTGTAGGTGTCACTTCAGATTCAACTGTACTTCATACCAGAAACAGCTTGGTTTACACAAGAAGAAAAGAGGGAGAAATTGGCTGAATAACCAGAACATGTTTTCTATAATAAGCATCAAAAACAATATCCATAATCAAATAATCAATTAATTTGTTAAACATATAACAAGATTTCAGTAGACAGCTGGACTATAGCTAGTTGCCCACTGTGTGCTGAATAACTGTTCATATAAGGACTAATAGGACAGCAGGTGATCACTATTGGATACTAAATAATTCATCCAGTATTTTTGCTTTGTGTACAAATCACTAGCAATGATATTTCTCAAAAATTGAAGAACATTTTCCCTATTATATTCATGTGAAAAGGTAATGCATGTTTTCTTTGCTACAGAAGTTATCTACCTGCTCGGCGTAAGTTATAATACAAATCACCTAAGCTTTTACATCGGCACAAAAAACTTTGCAAAATCCACTACTGAAATACCATCATGTGGACTTAAACATTGGGCCAGTATTTTCCGATCGGAGGCTTCCTGTGTGCGGAGGCCTCCGATCTGGAAAAAATCTACGGACTTACCTGAGGGCTCCAGAGGTGCGTATACTTCCGCTCCTGGGCCTCTCCAACTCGAAATGTGCAGGGCCCACGTATCCCAGAGGCGCATGCGGTTCGCAAGCGTCCCTGGGATCACGTGGGCCATGGGGAGCCAATAGGAGAAGGGAATCTCCCTTCATACACTTGACAGATAGACCTGTCAAATATATGAATGGAGATCACCCCAAAAACACTGTAAAACATGAAATAAATTTAAAAAAAATACATCACATTTTTAAAATGAGTGGCAATTACAATAAATTAAATATTTTAAACAAAAATTTAATTTTTTGAAAAAAAATTAAAGTTTTTTACATGGCTAAAAATAAACTTACTTTTTTAAAAAAAAAGTATTTTTAAATGATAAATGAGTGAAAAAAATATTTTTTTCACTTTTTTCAAATCTTATGCTGGTAAAAGCAGGCCTTACGCCTGATTCATTCTAGGAACAGTATATATTGAATAACATGCTGCATATATTAATCGAGTAACCACACGAAAATTTTAATTAGCATTAAACTTATCTTAACTTTTGATGTTTCAAAACATTTAAATCTATAATTGGTATTGGTGTACTATATTTCATTTGTCATTTCCTCTCATGAATATTGTGTTACCATGGTACCTCAAGCTGCCATCTTATTTACCAGTCACATCACAGTGTCATTCTACGAAAGGGTTAAGTACCTTTTTGTTGATGTCACTTCATACAACAGAGAACAAAGGAGTACCAGGAATGGTAAATAACTACAATTAAAACTATTTGCATTTGCATATAAAGTGCATTTTGCTCTTCTGGTTGATGGCGTTGTCTGGGATTAGATATTTTTTCTCAGATTGAAAACTGAAAAACACTTCTCTTTCAGCATAATTGATCCAGTAACACAATTGCAGGAATGCACAATATTAAGATTTTGTCAGGAACAGCAAAAAACTAGGAACCAATCACAGCGCACCTTTAATACTGATATTTTAATGTTTCTCAAGCAACAGTCAAGCCACTTGACCAGTATAACTTTCCAAAAGTTAATGCAATGTATGCACTTTTGAGAAAATAGGCTGAAGAGTACAGATTTATCAGCCAGGCACTGCACATGCTAGGAACATCTGTCTTGGAGGCACACAAGTAGATTTTGGTAGGGTAGTAAATATACAAGCACAGCAATATATCACCCAAAGAGTGAACTTGATGTCAACTAATTGGAGACTTGGCCTGGAAGACCAGAAGAAATTGCGCAACTTACAGAAGAGCACAAGGTAAGACATAAGTATTTCTATGAAGTAACAACACAAGACATATATGATGAACATAAAGAAAAGTAGTAGTGTTAATAATATATGCAAAAACACTGTACTGACACAGAGAATTGTTAGCGGAGGTGTAGCAAGTGAAGGAGTGAGTTAACATATCAGGGTTGCGGAAATTAATTTTAGGTGCCTTGATGGGAAAGAAATGTACAGCTAGGAAATCATTTCCATGGGTCAGTCATCCTCTTTCAATCACTGTTCTTAAGTTTAAATGTAAAACTTACACAACAGGTGGGCACTGCATGGAACAGGACCCTATTACATGAAAAAGCTAACTCTATACAATTGATTTATTTTGGGAGGAAAAATCTGAAAGATGTTTGGATTGTGGAGACTGGAGGCAAGTGCTGAACTATTGGTAGGTATATATTAATCATATATTCTGTGATTTGTACAACAGTACGTACAATCACAATTCAATTCGGTCCTAGGACCCCAGCTATTCACTATATATATTAATGATCTAGACGAGGGAACTAGATGTAATATCTCCAAGTTTGCAGATGACACAAAGCGGGGTGGGCATGTGTGCTGCGAGGAGGATGCCGAGAAACTCCAGTATGATTTGGACAGGTTGGGTGATTGGGCAGAAGCATGGCAGATGCAGTATAATGTGGATAAATGCGAGGTTATCCACTTTGGTGGCAAAAACAGAAAGGCAGATTATTATCTGAACGGCAATAGATTGGGAGAAGGGGAAGTGCAACGAGACCTGGGTGTCCTTGTGCACCAGTCACTGAAGGTAAGCATGAAGGTACAGCAGGCAGTTAAGAAGGCAAATGGTATGTTGGCCTTCGTAGCGAGAAGGTTTGAGTACAGGAACAAGGATGTCTTGCTGCAGCTGTACAGGGCCTTGGTGAGACCACACCTTGAGTATTGTGTGCAGTTTTGGTCGCCTTATCTGAGGAAGGATGTTCTTGCCATGGAGGGTGTGCAGCGAAGATTCACCAGACTGATACCTGGGATGGCAGGAATGACGTACGAGGAGAGATTGGGTCGATTGGGCTTGTACTCGCTGGAGTTTAGAAGAATGAGAGGAGATCTCATTGAAACTTATAAAATTCTAACAGGGCTAGACAGACTGGATGCAGGAAGGATGTTCCCGATGGCGGGGGAGTCCAGAACAAGAGGTCACAGTCTAAAGATAAGGGGTAAGCCATTTAGGACAGAGATGAGGAGGAATTTCTTCACCCAGAGAGTGGTGAACCTGTGGAATTCTCTACCACAGAAGGCAGTTGAGGCCAAGTCAGTAAATATATTCAAGAAGGAGTTAGATATATTTCTTAAGGCTAAAGGTATCAAGGGATATGGGGAGAAGGCAGGGACAGGGTACTGAGTTTGGATGATCAGCCATGATCTCATCGAATGGCGGAGCAGGCTCGAGGGGCAGAATGGCCTATTCCTGCTCCTATCTTCTATGTTTCTATGTTTCTACATGCCCAGGTAACTCTGTGTAGTACACCCACTGCCTGCTACAGTATCTGTTATACCTTATAGGTTTCCTATGCCCTGTGCACTCCTGGCCCACCCTTTCTTCTTCCTGCTCCACTGCAGTATTCCCTCCAGTGGCCATTACAACCCTGCTCTTAGGCAGAAGACTCCTCTATGCTATTCATTTCTTTCACTTCTGTGCTAATACTTCAAAATAAAGAAAAGAAACAACTTGCATTTATATAGCGCCTTTCATGACCTTGGTACACCCCAAAGTGCTTTACAGCCAATTAAGTACTTTTAAAGTGTAATCACTGTTGAAATGTAGGAAACGTGGCAGCCAATTTACACACAGCAAGGTCCCACAAACAGCAACGAGGTAATGACCAGATAATCTAGTTTAGCAATGTTGGTTTGAGCGATAATATTAGCCAGGATGCTGGGGAAAAACTCCCCTGCTCATCTTCAAAATAGTGCCATGGGATCTTTTATGACCACCTGAGAGGGCAGAACACACAACATTCTGACTTGGGCAAGAGTCACAGCTGTTCCCTTTGATAAACTCACTGACTCCAGGTCTGAGCTGGAGTAAAATACTTTTTGATTTAACCATGTAGATGTTCTTCATTGACAAGTAAAAATGGCCTCTTTTGTTACTTTTCATTAACCTTTTTATTCCCTTTTTGGAGGACTAGAAATCCTTAGGGCAGTCTGCACACAAGTGAGGAGTCCTTTGCCGCTTTCTCCCAATAGTACACCACTTTTTCTTCAAAGCTACTTTCTCCACTGAAGTCTTTGATTATTTTACAACGTTGTAGCCCTCCTAGAAATCCACCATTTTATATGGAAACACAGTTGTTTGTGAGCTGTGCCACTTCATATACTGATATTTTAGTTGTTAACAATCTGAGTTTTCCCTTTGAGCGCTATGATGATGTCTTTGGATGCGAGTAGAAAGAAAAGGTTTAGTTTTGAGGCAATGGATGGGGGGTGAAATTAGCTTTAGAGCACAGAAAATGCTGTGACAGAAATGAAGCATCTTTGCCCATAATGGATGATTTATTAAATTATTTCTTGTTGCTCACAGCACACATGGGGTTACAAATGATGACAGCGTGCTGCTTTTGCAAGCTGCAGAGAATACACATTCCAGATTGGCTGATATGTGCATGTTAATTGTTGTCATTATTTTTGATTTGAGGACACACATACCAGGTCATTCAAGATGTTTGGAGAGATCAATTTAAATACAAACCTCATGTGGGGTTGTTTATAGAGCATATTTGCTTGGCAGTTATTTTTAAGGGCAAATAATTTTTTTAATCCTGCAAATGGCTGACCACCTAATCTGGTTATGAGAGATGGAATGTTTTCATGTGCTTTATTCTGGGATATCTTCAAAGGAATTTAGATGGTACTGCACAAAGACAGTAGCCAATCTGAAGACAGAAGCCTCTGATAGAGCTAGTCAGAGGCTCTGTGGTAGTGGATGTCATGCAAGAACTAAGTGACCACATTTTCAGGCTCAGTTTTATGTTGAGGGTCTGTTGTTTCTGATATTTCAAGAATAGTAAAGTTGTAATAAGTATGCATATAAATTTATCAAGTGGTTTATAGCTTGAGCCCAGGTCTGATTGATTATATATTCTCCTGCCAACTGAAGGTGAGGAGATGGTGACACATGATGCATTCCAGTAAGCTGGAGTACAATGGCAAAGAACCTTTGTTCAGTCTCTGAGTCTCACTATATTTACCAAGATATTGACCACATAAAGGCAAATTAAGGGTCATTGGGGATGAGAGATTCACTTATGGGAGTGCCTAGTGATGCAACATCCAAGGAAGTATCTAGGGCAGAAAACCCAAAACATAACAAGTACATTAAATGCTGATTAAAACGTTGGCCCTTTTTTATTCACTCATAGGGATACCTGATTGGAAAGCACCTGCAAAGATGGCGCTCGACTAACGAAACAACCACTCAACCAGAATAAATGGCACACCGTGCGCCAATCCAGAGTGAGCAACTTCTGTGAGAAATGAGGGAGACCGCAAAAGGTGTAAATTAAGATTTACAGATTGAGATCTATAAAATAATAGTTGACAGTGTCACGGCACGATGTCGTGTTTTTTATGTAGTGGAGGACAAGTTACCAGTGCTCAGAGAATGGAGCAGGACTGGAAGCCCTTTATACAGCAGTTTCATGCAGTACCCAGAAGGCCTCAAAATAAGTGGCTAGAAGCATAGCAGTAGGTCTCGTAGTCCTGGAGTATAGCAGCAGGTCTCGTAGTCCTGGAGTATAGCAGCAGGTCTCGTAGTGCTGGAGTATAGCAGCAGGTCTCGTAGTCCTGGAGTATAGCAGCAGGTCTCGTAGTCCTGGAGTATAGCAGTAGGTCTCGTAGTCCTGGAGTATAGCAGCAGGTCTCGTAGTCCTGGAGTATAGCAGCAGATCTCGTAGTCCTGGAGTATAGCAGCAGGTCTCGTAGTCCTGGAGTATAGCAGCAGGTCTCGTAGTCCTGGAGTATAGCAGCAGGTCTCGTAGTCCTGGAGTATAGCAGCAGGTCTCGTAGTCCTGGAGTATAGCAGTAGGTCTCGTAGTTCGGGAGTATAGCAGCAGGTCTCGTAGTCCTGGAGTATAGCAGCAGGTCTCGTAGTCCTGGAGTATAGCAGCAGGTCTAGTAGTCCTGGAGTATAGCAGCAGGTCTCGTAGTCCTGGAGTATAGCAGCAGGTCTCGTAGTCCTGGAGTATAGCAGCAGGTCTCGTAGTCCTGGAGTATAGCAGCAGGTCTCGTAGTCCTGGAGTATAGCAGCAGGTCTCGTAGTCCTGGAGTATAGCAGCAGGTCTCGTAGTCCTGGAGTATAGCAGCAGGTCTCGTAGTCCTGGAGTATAGCAGCAGGTCTCATAGTCCTGGAGTATAGCAGCAGGTCTCGTAGTCCTGGAGTATAGCAGCAGGTCTTGTTGTCCTGTGCCCGGCCCATGCAAGTGGACAGGAGGAACAATTATGGGTAGTTGTCTCCTTTCAGGAAGAGTGCACCTCTAGTTAGGTACCCAGTAAGCCCCATCGAGGAAAATTGGCCCTTATATAACTGACAATTAAATTGCGGTCATTCAGTTCTCATTCTACAAACGATCTGTAAGCAAGGTACTTTACATTAGGGAAGCTTTGCATTATACCATAAAACTGTGGTGGTGCCAAAAATACACAGCACAAAATATCTGCTCATGTAATGCATATTTGCATTCTTTCAGAAACAGGTGGAGGGGCCCCTTTTTGAAGAAGTCATCGACTGGGAAACAGTACTCAGCATAGCTGACATACAAGTTAGAGGGGAGATGTATGCTATTGGTTTGTATAATTATAATTACATACTTCCTCTGTGCAAATGTATTTCAGCAGGCATAAAGGGTGACAGTGTTGCCCTGAAAAATGTGCCATATACTGTCCGCACAGCAATAACAACATGAATTGACCTACAATGTGCCATTTTCTTCTTGCCACAACCCCAGTAACAGCAAGTCAGGCCTTCTCAGCAACAAACCTTATTACAGTACTCAATGGCAATGCCACTTGAAGCATGTACCAGCTCAGAGGTAGGGAGTTTTAATAATTTAGAAGAGGAAGCACAAGATGAGTCACTTCTCAATGGTGTAGAAAGGGCAGGGATGGTGACTGAAGAATGGCTGGCTGATGCTGAGCAGACATATAGGAAACACACAGGCCTGTTGATTTGTCTTATGATCCAACCCCATGGTCACTTATGAAATGAAGCATATCTCACGAACACAAACAGATGCGCCAGTCACTTGCCTCTGTGCAGTGTTGCAAACTTAGTTTGCTAGAGTAGCAGATAAACACGCATTATAAATACACTGTTATTTTCATAGGCATAACCTATCATCTTAAACTTTACAGTCATTGTTTACTTTCAAAATTAACAGTTTACACATAAGCAACACTACTATTTATAAAAAGAACGCCCAATGAAACATAAAGGCAGGCCTCAAGGGAATGACTACCCAAAGTCTGGTCAGCCCATGCTACTTCCTGCAATGGCTGCTGAAATTCTGCCAGTTCCTCCTCCTGTGTCATGGTTTGTTATGAGCTATGAGCAGAAGGTCCACAGCAGTATTATGAGCCATGCTTCAGGCAGGTTAAATCATGTCTCAAAGAAATTAACAGGTCCTTGAATGACCACACAGATGTAGTTGAAAGCTCCCTGTATCCTGGGAATGCCACATCTTTGAGGAACCTTGTAAGCCTCTGTTGGTGTATGGTGGCACTGATTTTAATGTTTTCACCACCATTTAGAAACAGGACATCTATGGCCTGGGTAATGTAGGTTTGAACTGGAAACAGATTGCTCCCTTGCCAAATCTTCTGCCATTGCCCAGAAGGAGCATGTGACAAAAAAAGTTGAAAGCCTTTGACACTTTTACTGCTATTGGCAACATGGTGCTACGGATGCTCCTTGGCTTCAGGTCTGATGCTTCCATGATGAGGTGTAGTCATCTCACACTTTGCTTCTGGTGAGCTTGAAGTAGCTCTGATGCTGTCAGTAAACAAACTGTCTGGTGTGGCGATGGATTCTGGTGGTCCTTCTCCTATGCTCTTGGTCTTTCCTCCAATATATCTAGCTAAGTAAGACTTGCTTGTGCACCTAGGCTGCTGTGCTGGACTGGAATAGTTGACTCACAATGTCTTATTGTCTCTTGCTCTACATTGTGCTGACTCTCTCCACTCCCTTTATAGTAGGCAGCATCATCAGAATGTGGGATAAATGGCAAATATGAGGAAATCTGTAGGTTCACCTTTAATTTATAGGATCATAGAATAGTACAGCACAGAAGGAGGCCATTTGGCCCATCGAGTCTGCGCCGGCTCTTTCAAAGAGCAATCCAGTTAGTCTCACTCCCCCGCTCTTTCCCCACATCCCTGCATTTTTTTCTCCTCCAGGTATTTATCCAATTCCCTTTTGAAGGCTACTATTAAAGCTGTATTCATCACCCTATCAGGCAGTGCATTCCAAATCCTAACCACTCGTTGCATAAAAAAGTTTTTCCTCATGTCGCCTCTGGTTCTTTTGCCAATCACCTTAAATCTGTGCCCTCTCATTATCAACCCTTCAGCCATTGGAAACAGTTTCTCTTTATTTACTCTATCTAAATCCTTCATGATTTTAAATACCTCTATCAAATCTCCTCTTAGCTTTCTCTGCTCCAAGGAGAACAACCCCAGCTTCTCTAGTCTATTCACGTAATTGTATTCACTGGAACCATTCTAGTAAATCTCTTCTGTACCCTCTCTAAAGCCTTCACGTCCTTCCTAACGTGTGCTGCCCAGAATTTGACTCAATACTCCAGCTGGGGCTGAACTAGTGTTTTATACAGGTTTAGCATAATTTCCTGGTGCTTACCAAGCCAAAAATAAAACACCCAGGTGTCAGCATGCATTAAATCAGTGCAGTCCTGAGAGGAATTTGGGAGCATTTTCAAAAGTGCACTGATGCTTTGTTAATGCTAAAAGACCAAATTACACATTAACACACACTTAGTATGTACATTGGGGCTAACACACAAAGTAATTTGAGTATTTTAGTAATGTAACTTAAGCAGCACCGATTAAAACCTTGGTATTTTCATATTTTTGTTTCCTATTATCTATTAATATATATATTTCTGAAAACCTAGATATATTAGTTGATAATTTGTCCCTTTTGTTAAATCTTTATTCCTGTCTGGGTGACCTGAACTCTTCATGAAATCTGAAAGCTGAAAAGAAGCTGGTGCTTAACAGACCAGACTGGTATCTCCTGACACATCTTTTCCAACTCAGTCTGTCCCTATGCTGTTGCTGCATGCTTCATAAATACTGCAGTTATCCATCCCAAGCTACCTACTGATACCAAAATGTGCTTACAAAAAAAAACCCTGCAATACAGTGCAAATGATACAGAGAAGTGATGAGAGATAAATTTATACACAACTCGTGAGGTAGTATGTATAATCTTTCTATTATTGGAGTGTGAAATAGATGACGGAATTAGAATAAAGTAATCTTGAGTATTCATAGAAACAGAAAGATTCACACAGGTACTGATATAAGATCGGTTGTGTGGTCCTAGTCCTAAACTAGGATTATTGTGTTTTCTCTCTATCTCTCTATGCCTTCTCCAAAATGGAGGCAGATGACCATTGTGCTACATACTACCATAATGACTGGGATTTTCCGCTGTCTGCTCACCAGACTGTGATTTTCGTGTCCATTAAAATGAATGGGAGGAAAATTGTGGGCTGGTGAGCACATAAACTTAACCCCCCTGCCTTTAAGTGCACTAGTTGGCAAAGGAGAAACATAAGATAGGTTCCATTGATATCAATCTGCAGTGGCCAGCCACAACTTATTTACATGCTAAGGTTGTGTTCCTTGTGTGCTACCCATTTTGCTGTTGCAACATTGATGGAAAGGTTCCTCTGCCAGTTCTGGCATACTCAGTCTTCAGGCATTAGAGAGTAAGCATCATTCGTCACTGGGAGCAACAGCTGCTGGCTACTTTAACTGGTTTAATCTACCGGTTGAAGTGGTTTCTTGGGTGTGGCCACTGTCATGCACCAATAGTTCTGAGGAATCACAGGTGAAAGTTGAATGTAGTATAGAGACCACTATCCCAATCCACCCTGTCAGTGGTGTGACTCCTTTAGAATCTGAAGTACTGCTCTGATACCAACATCCCAGTTTATATTCAAAACCTTTATAAGACACTATTCTATATTGGAGTGGGTGCACAGAAGTTGGCTTTCACTTAGTATCTTTTGAACTTGTCTTTTAGTTCAACCATATTGGGCCATGATACTGATGGAGGTCAAGCCTATCAAACGTATTTCTATTGTACCCAATTCATTGTGTTGTGACTTAAATCTTCCCATTGAGATCCCATTGCTTTCCAAAATGGGAGATTCCAGTTTATTGGAGAAAATTAAACAATGCCACCTTGCTCGATGTGCAGAGCGATTCTAGAAGATGGCTCGATCAGGGAGAATTGTGTATTTCTTTGTCTAGTGCAGGCTAAATCTATTTGCATATGTATCTAATATCTTTATTGAATTATTTCATATTAGGAAGGGATTTCCCAAGTTGTTGTTTGTCCATTTTTTTCCTGATTTTCTCCCACAGGCAAGATGTCCCTCTTGTTAGACTGATTCTTCAGAGCCCTGAACATTATGCCTGAGACCTTTCCTAGTATAAATTCTATGATTTGCTGTTTGACCCCAAATACCCCAGCCAATATCAGGCCTACATAGGTCTTATACAGTTCTCTCAGCCTAGTCATCAAGACTGACTCCACAATACCTCTCATCATAGTTTATATGATTTTTTAAAGTTACTGCTGATTGGTTTAAATTTGCCTCCGAGTGTGACTGTTATTGACCTTTAGTTAAGCTTGTTAATGTAGTAGTGCTGCAATGGTTCTGTGCACAATGAGATATTGACCTCTTTTTCTTTTCTATTTATTTATTTGTTTTATTTTTCTCCTTGCATATTGTAGTTATTGCCATATAATCCAAAATTGAAGTTTTAAAAAAGCAGGCACCATAATCATGGTAAAGGGGGAGTATGATTCATTCTGTCCAGAGGAGGAAGGGATGACACGCCATAGCCATTAAGGCTGGGACGAAGGAGTGATTTAGAGTTGCTTCCTCATATTTCTTCCAGCAACGGAGATCATATTTTATTGAATGCTGATTGTGTTACAGAAAGTGCATGTGTAACATTTTCAGAAGATGCTTTTCCCAGAGGCTTTTCATTCACATAGACTTGGGGGAGGTATCTGTGAATATCAATTATGGTAATTTCTTTAAAGATCAAGCCTCAATATTAGGGGGGTAGTCCAGAAAATATGAAGGAATGCCATGAGGAACACCAATATTTGCTGGGAATAGCAGTAAGTATGGTGAAGGATTTTAAACGGTTACTCTTTAATTCTGTTGCAGGTGGATATGACACTTAAGTCCTTCCAGAATGAAACCTTCTCCCTCCTTTAACTCTGTCAGGAGGCTTTTGAAAATCTTTCTTCCAAGTCTACTTAACTGAACCTGTGTTCTATGTACCTATATTAATAAAGATGTTATAAAGGAATGGGATGAGTTTAATATCCTAGCAAGGCTATGGGGAAAGAGCAAGGGAGTGGGAATAATTAGATAACTCTTTCAAGAAGCCAGTACAGGTACGATGGGCTGAATGGCCTACTTTGTGCATATGAGTCTATGATTTTGTTGCACTTTAGAAACTGACAGGTACCAGACAATAAAAAGAAAATCTGTATCCTTGTGTGCAAGATTCTTGATCTACATGTATTATAAAAGTCCCTGCTACCAATATGAAATTCAGTTGTAAGCTGCTGAGATACTGGGGTAGATTTTTCGGAATGTAGAAAGGAAAATCTGGCGGGGAAGATTAACGGAAGGAAAATCCAGCTGGTTCTATAAAATGCACAATCCTCCCCGCAAGATTTTCCTTTTTTTCCTTTGCCCAGGCAATGTTTAATGCCCAGGCAGTAAAGACGAAAATCGACCTCACTGAAACTATTTCACTTAAAGGGTAATAGCATAGGGAACACGTGACCAGGGACGGCTATTGAAGCAAACAACAGTAATAGATTCAAAGGAAAACAATTGGATACATTTCTGGAGAAAGAGCTATGGTGAGAAGGCATGAAGGTGAGGTTTAGGTCAACCAAAAAGGGGTTGGCTTTCATGGGCTATTTTGCATTTCCTGTTCCCACAATGTGCTGTGTTACTAAGTGTGGCTTTTTGTAACAGCTTAGCAAATACTTCCATACCAGGCTGATAGGAAACTAAGATTTATTGCTTTTATATGTGGTTGGCGAGATTAGAATTTCACCACATTAATCAGAATATCTTACAAATTCCTGTCATTCTCAGTTAGTCAGAGAAACAAAACTAGACAGGAAATCTTGAGTGACTTATTCAGACAGTATTCTCTGAGGTATCTAAAAATTATAAAATTCTTAGTTTAATTGGATGTCGTCAAATGATATAGAGCCACCCTTTTAGTTTAATTGCAGTGATGAGCTTGTTCTGAGCTTGTTGTCACAGAGCATAGGCCAGCAATTGTCCTGGTTCACCCCCTTGGTTATAATAATTGGTTTCTCTGCATTGCATGATTCAACACACAATTAAAATTTTCTTCCACGGCAACTGGGTAATTCAGGTGTGGGGATAACAGTGAAAAATTTTTGATGAAGAAGTCTGGCTTATCCATGGGAGGATGCATAGATGTTGAGAAATCTGCTGTTTCTCTTGGAATTTGCCTCTTCACGAGAATTGAGCACGGCTCTGAGGTTTGAGATGCTTTCATCCACAGTAAAAAATAGCTTCTTAAATCAATACTACAATATTTCAAGCGGGTGGTTTGTGAAACATGGGCTACCCATTCCTTTTTAAATTACTATCTATGTTTGTTACTTTTCTGGTAAGTTTGCTAGATGTACACCCTCTGCATACACCTTTATAAGGAACGAGCCTCTTCTCCCATCTGTTGGGAGAGATTATAGCCTTTAAATTGGGAAAGGAGATTGTTAACTACCCTGTTAATACCAAAGTATAAGCTTCAATCAATCGGTAGTACTCGAATCAGAAGATTGTGAGATCAAACCCCTCTGTAGGATTTGAGCACATAATTTATGCTGACTCTTCATTGTAGTACTGAGGAAATACTGCACCAGAGATGCCGTCTTACAGATGACATTAAACTGCTGACGTAAAAGGTCTCAGGGCAATATTCAAAGAGCAGAGAGTTCTCCTGGTGTTCTGACCAACATTTCTCTCTCAACCAACACCACCAAATGCAGGTTATCTGGTTGTTTATCTCATTTGCTGTTTGTGGGATCTAGTGTGGAAATTAGCTGCCGCATTTGACTACATGACAACAGTCACTGCATGTCAAAAGTAATAATGAATTAGTTGTGAAGCACTTCGAGATATCCTAAGGACATGGTAAGACATTACATAAATATGACTGTTTCTAAATATCAGGGTACTATTATAGATATAGAGAGTCCCTTAAAGGTACTTGCTGCTCTTTTCTCAATGTCTGTCGGGCATGATAGAGTCTTAGGGGTAGAAATTAGGTCGCGCCCCATTTGGGGCGCAAATATCGTCCGGACGCAAATATTAGCGCCTGGCGCTAATTATCGGCACTGACAGGAAACTTCACTTTTACCGCCCCGGGAGGTGAGTGGAGCGCTAAAGCAGGCGCTGCACACCTCTCTTAAGGCGCAAAGGCCGAGCAGTGAGGCGCTAACTCGGAGCGCTGGCGAAGCTCATGTAATGTCAGTCAGCAATGGAACACACACACAATGGCACGGGCCAGTTCTTAAAGGGGATGGTTAATCTTGCTTTCCATCCACATCCTGTTCATTGCTGCCTTGAATCTCGGCCTGGAGAGACTTGCACATCAAATGTGCTGGAAAGAACAATGGAGAGTACCAGGCAAAGAGCTCAGAGTGCAGCTCCCACAGTCTCTGCTAAATCGATACAAGGAATGGCAAATCAAAATGAACCTGCAAAGTGCTGCTCAGTACCCAAAACTCCTTCACACAACGTTGAATCTCTCCAGAAGTCTCTCCCTCTCTCTCAGAATGCGTAGTTCAAAAATGCCACCAACAATAAAAGACAGGAAGAGGCCCCCTTTAAATAGCGCCCCCCCCAGCCCCACAGCGATTGATAGCGTTCCAGTCTTCTGGTCGTTGGAAGCGCCAGGCGGTAAGGCAGGGGGCGCCACTCAATTTCTGCTACGGGGCGCCACAAGGGCGTTGCACCATGGAATGACGTCACAATCTGCGCGCGCAGGTGGTCGCAGCGGTAAGTTTTAGCGCCGCCGCACAATCTCAAGTTAAGTTCTCGAGCGGCGCAAACATCGCTGCACCCGGGCGTTAGCGGCTTTGTGCCCCATTAGCGCCCTCTTAAGGCGCTAATGGGAGGCGCAACCAAGTGAATTTTTACCCCTTAAGGTTGTTTACAGCCAGATGCTAAAGGGGTAATTTAATGAATTTACACTCTCTGCACAGAATTTTGCATGCCAGGAATTCCGGTTCATGCCACTGTGATTTTCTGTTCAGTAATGTTAATGGCTGGAAAATCCTGGTGGGGGTGCATGCCTGAATTCTTAATATGTGCTCCTGGTGAGCAAAGCTCCGTACCGCGAGCTCGTTTATAAAATTAATCGTTAAATATACAACAAAATAGCTAATCAATTTGGTTAGAGGATGCAGAACTCTCTCCAGTTCCAGAAAATCTATCCCCAAAGTTCAAAGCAGAATCAAAAGTATCACATGACAATTGAGTAATATTAATCTTTCCTCAAATACTCATCAGATAAGATGCACAAATCTCATTCAAATAAACCTAAAGAAGCTGCAAGGGGATGTTGCTAAAATGGGGCAATGGGGAAAAAGTGACAAAATTCAATGTCAGTAAATGTGAGGTGAAACATTTTGGTTTAAAAAATAAGTAATAATTATACTATGAATGGCAAAAGTTGGATGATGTGAAAGAGCAGGGGGCTTTGGGGGTTCAGGTTAACAAGACATTAAAAACAGCAACTCAGATGGATAAGGCCATAAAATAAGCTAATGGAAAACAGGGTTTTATGGCTAGAGGTATAGGCCCTGAAATTGGGCTACTTACCACCACGAGTTACCGCCGCAATCCTGGAAAAAAATGATGGGAGCCACTCTAACGCCTGTCTCTGGCGCTGGACTCGGCGGCCGTCATTTTGGTGAGGGTCTTCACGCTACTGATAGCAAGCCGACTTAACGTCACGCTCTGCAAACTTGGACCTTAGTGCTGAGTTTAACGCTGGGTCCTAAGCTCGCTGGGAAAAGCTTCTTAAAGGGACTCACATCTTTCAAGTAAGTTTGCATTTAAGCTTTTGGACTGGATTTTTAATATTTTATTGCTTGTGTAGTGGCTTGGTGCAATGCATGTTAAAAGATTTTTAAGTGTGTAGGGAGTGCTGTTGGATGATTGCAAGGCCTCGGATGGTAAAGGTAGGCCTCTGAGAAGACAGAAAATGCTGAAAATACTCAGCAGGTCAAGCAGCATCCATGGAGAGAGAAACAGAGTTCTCATCTCAGGTTGAGATGCTGCCCGACCTGCTGAGTATTTCCAGCATTTTCTACTTTTATTTCAGATGTCCAGCATCCGCTTGCAGAGGGAAGAGGAAGATGCAGAAGGAAGGATGCAACCCAGACAGCCCCTTTCTGGACGGGATATCCGGGATGGACTCATCCGCCTGCGGTACCAGTGACCACCACCCCAATTCCCCGTTCAACATTTGTCCCACACCTTACCTTCCCTCTGTTACTGACCATCAGCATCCTCTTGGCCACGATACTGAAATAAAAACACATAGAAACAAGGAGCAGGAGTAGGCCATTCGGCCCGTCGAGCCTGCTCCACCATTCAATACGATCATGGCTGATCATCCAAATCCAGTACCCTGTCCCTGCTTTAATCCCCACAGTACACATATCCCACCCTACCCCCGTAACCCCACGTATTTAATTCCCCCTAACATATCCCATCCTATCCCCACATATTTAATCCCCCCCTAACACTAAGGGTCAATTTATCATAGCCAAATCAACCTAACCCGCACATTTTTGGACTGTGGGAGGAAACCGGAGCACCCGGAGGAAACCCACGCAGACACGGGGAGAATGTGCAAACTCCACACAGACAGTCACCCGAGGTCAGATTCGAACCCGGGTCCCTGGCGCTGTGAGGCACCAGTGCTAACCACTATGCCACCGTGTTGCCCACAAAGCAAACTTTCCAATCCAACTTTATACATCTATCCATTCAATATGACATCAAGAAATCAACACATCACTCTTATGCATTCACTCATATGCATTCCCTTAGTAACTGTCTTGTGTGTGCCTTTGCCTATCCTACTGATGTCACGCAGTGCTACACCAGTGGCTGCAGCATGGCTGGCGGAAGGCTGCTGACTTTCAGTGGGAGAGACTGCAAATGGCCTTGAGGAGCTGGTGGCTGGGAGTGTGAAATTGAGTGACAGTGTTTCTTCTTTGTTGTTCTTTCTTTCTTCTGTCTTCTTTCTTTCTTTCTTCTTTCCACCTCCACTGGCTGGGCAGACTGAATTTCTTGGGTTTGTGAAATCAAGGGTGGAGTTGTGGTGAGGGGAGGGTGGGAAAGCAAGAGGTGCATGCCAGAAGGAGGATAATGTATGAGGATACCAGCATCTCGTATCCTTTCAGCCCCGCCACTGGCCAAGGGCTCAGCCATGCCCCTGCCAAGAATGGCCAGCACTCTCTCCTCCAAGGGGGTGAGGTGAAGCTTGGAATGGGAGGTGTGCCTCGTGTTTGATACAGATTGTTGGTAGGTGAGTAGCAGTGCAAAGGGGAAGAGCAACATGGTGGCTGCCGCGGGACCCACCACCAGCTGGCGAAAGAGCAGCAGTTGCCATTTTATCACCATTTCATGGCGCAACACATGAATTTCTAGCCCAAAGCCTCCAATGCAGTGACTGCACACTTCTGGATGAACTTTAAAATGCAATGTTGCCATGGCTTCTTTAAATATCCTGGCTGAAAACGTGTCATGGATGACATCATCAGACCTGCACCATTTAATAGGGCCGGGTAATGTGCAGGGCGGGCTTAATAGGCCCGATTAGCGCAAAGTCGATTTCTGCAGCGAAATGGAAGCAACAACGGGGTCGCGACCTGCCACGCCGACCGCCGACCCGACCCGCCCAGGTACAGAAAATTCCAGCGCATGTCAGCATTTAAGAATAGGTTAGATAATTGGCTAAAGGAAAGGGGATAAAGGGATGTGGGAATAGTGCGAGCACATGAGATTAGGACTACTGCTTGTGTGGAGGATTAATACCAACACCAACTGTTTCAAATGCAGTAAAGTAGGTGTTCCAGAGCAATGAGTAAAATAATAGAAATATCACTGACACTGGCCAAGAATGCTCACTCAACTAGCAGCACCAAACAAATTATCTGGTCATTCATTCATTTATTCATTAATTCATTTGCTGTTTGTGAGATATTACTGTGTGCAAATTGGATATTGTGTTTGCCTACATAACAATAGTGAATGCACTTCAAAAGTAATCCATTTGTAATCGGGAGCCTACTGTCAACAAGGGCAGACGTCAACGACGAAGTCCAACACTGCCTTCAGTGTGCCAGTGCAGCCTTCAGTCGCCTGAGGAAGAGTGTTTGAAGACCAGGACCTCAAATCTGGCATTAAGCTCATGGTCTACAGAGCAGCAGTGATACCCGCCCTGCTGTATGCCTCAGAGACATGGACCATGTACAGCACGCACCTCAAAGCACTGGAGAGGTACCACCAACACTGCCTCCGCAAGATCCTGCAAATCCATTGGCAGGATAGGCGCACCAACGTCAGTGTTCTTGCTCAGGCCAACATCCCCAGCATCGAAGCTTTGACCACGCTCGATCAGCTCCGATGGACGGGTCACATTGTCTGCATGCCCGATACGAGACTCCCAAAACAAGCACTCTACTCGGAGCTCCGGCACGGCAAGAGAGCCCTAGGTGGGCAGAGGAAACGCTTCAAGGACACCATCAAAACCTCCTTGAAAAAGTGTAACATCCCCACCGACCCCTGGGAATCCCTGGCACAAGACCGCAGAAAGTGGAGGAGAAGCATCCGGGAAGGTGCCGAACACCTCGAGTCTCTTCGCCGGGAGCAAGCGGAAGCCAAGCGCAGGCAGTGCAAGGAGCGCACGTCAATCCAAGCACCCCACCCACCCGCCCCTTCAACCACCGTCTGCCCCACCTGTGACAGAGACTGTAGGTCCCGCATTGGACTCATCAGTCACCTGAGAACTCATTTTTAATGTGGAAGCAAGTCATCCTCGGTTCCGAGGGACTGCCTAAGAAGAAGAAGATTTGTTGCTCAGTGGTTTAGGATGTTCTGAGGACATGATAAGATCATAAATGCAAATTCTTTCATTCTAACAGCAACCACACCCTGAGAGACATATAGCAGCAACAAGCAGGGAATTGGCTATAACCAAGTGTATTGTCCCCTAAGAGGACCTATGAATTATCATTAGTAGTATGTGGTTTGCAATCATGCTCCTAAGTTACAGGGTTTGAATCTCCTTCCACTTTGCTTTTCTGAAGAGCATCTCAGCTGGTAACAGCACCGAGATGACAACATGTGCTATTGCAATGCTTTGGAACATCACAGTGGAGTTTTGGGGTCATGTTCCAGCAGGAATTTTTCAACCACACCAGCATCAAAGAACATGAGAGTACCTACACTGTGAACCTGTACTCAGACTGTGTTCAATGTCTGTCTAACAGAGGACAGGCACGATGTTCAATGTCTGTCTAACAGAGGACAGGGACGATGTCAGAAAACATGAATGATAGTGCAGCAACTCGAGGAAGAAGCAAGGAGTAATTTCTACAGCTCTGGCAGGTAAGGTTTCCTTTGGTGCAAGCTGCCCACAGAACCACTTCTTTTAACTCGTAGCTGGTACAAGTCTATCATTCTATGGAGCAGTGTTTCTGCTCACTGGTACATTGTTGTCACTAAGCTAAATTCTCTTTATGTAACATCATAAAGATACATTGTTGTCTGGGGCTTGTAGTTAACAAGACAAATAAACTAATACCTTCAATTGGATCAAATTTTCCAGAACATTTTTTTAGGAATGAGGACGTTCATGTCACATTAAAGTCAAAACTCTAAGGCCGCGATTTTCCCTACCTTGGCGGGTCTGTGGCGGCTGAGGTCGGTGGCGGGATGGCGGCCTCGCTGCCGGCTCCATCCCGGCCTCCGGCATGACTTTCCCCTGATTGGGCTTGTTAAGCCCGCCCAGCGCGTTTCCCGGTCCAATTGAAGGAAGCGGGTCTGATGATGTCATTTGATGACACGTCATCAGCCGGTTTCCTTAAAGGGACCATGAGCAAATTTACTTTGACATTTGTGTGGTCAGTGTTCTACAGCATTGAGGTGCTGCAAACACTGACAAGCACTGCACAGAGGTGCATGGCTGCACCCAGGCTCCCCCATGACTCCCTCCATATGCTTATGGAGGGAGTCACAGCACGCAGGGAGGTTCTCTTCCCTTCCAATGGGCGGAAGAGACCTCCCCAGGAGACCAACGCAGCCTGGTTGCACATTGCACAGGAGGGCACAAGCAGGGATGTCGTCAGGAGGACCAGGCTGCAGTGGCGCAAACTTTTCAATGATCTCAATAGATCACGAAACGTTACTGCCAAGCCACACTCGACCGCATCCTGCTGTGCCACTCATCACATCCCCATCACTCTGCCTTCCCTACCCTACTCCTGCACATCTTTACTCACACCAACTTACCTTGCACCTCCACCCATCCCTCTCTATCTACATTTTCACTTCCCCATTTCACTAGCCACCCCTCACACTCACCCTCATCCTAGTTCAATCATACCAACTAACAACACACAAGGGTAGGCCCTTGTGTGGTTTAGCCAATGTTCATGTGAAGTTTCTGTTAATGTGTTGTCAAACATTGAAATCTTTATTTTCGACACTTTGCGTTCTTGGACAGATTTGTGTGCACCTTTGGAAGTAGCTTAGGGAGTTTCAGTGAATGGTGAGACATAACGTTACCCCCGCAATGGTGATGAGTGTGAAAGGAATGGCTTGGGCATTGTAGGGATGATTTATGGTGTTGGTGTGGGGTGGTGCCAACCTGGCGCATCATGTGGCAGCCAGGGTGTACAGCGTCAAGTGAAGTAAATGTGGCCGCGGTGAGGCCATCCCTGGGTTCCAGGGCAGCAATGTGGTCGGGTGCTGATGCCCTGTGTCCTGTGCAGCATCAGGTGATTGCGAAGAAGGTTGGTGTTGATGTTGGTGCTGCTGGTGATGCTGGTGTTGTGGCTGATCGTGGTCAGATTCTGAGGACCAAGGTGAGGGAGTATAAACCGTACCCATGCTGATGGAATAGATGGCAGGTGAACTTGAGATGACAAAAGCAATCTGTCAATGGTGAGAGAGTTTGTTCTAATGAGGTGGGACTGGATAGAGAGTTTGCTCCAGACACTCCCAACATGCATAAAGCTCAATCTGTCTTCCAAATGCAGTAGGCAACAGCTTCTGATCTTGGAAAGCAGACAGCTGTGAGATGGGAGTTTTTATAGCACATTTCAAGCTGTCAAGTAATGAGATGATTCCATGGCCATTCAACTCCCACCCAGCTTAACAGACGTGATCACCGAGCAGCGTGGACCCCGTTGGCGAGCTGGTAAATTCTAAAGCTCAAAATTGTTGTTAATCCTCTGTTAACAAAGTTATAATGACCTGAATTGGCTCCCCCGCCGCTGCGTGTCGGCTCTGCTCAGCGCTGACAGACCCGACATTTGGTAAAGGCACATTGTGGCGGGTTGACAGTGGGGTCCCGACCTGCCACCGATTGCGCCCGCTGACTCCCCGGAAAATTCCCCCTTTACTCTTGTTTCCTTGTATGTATATATTAACAAAGCACAGCTAATCAAATCTATAGGGAAACTGATAAAGTTGGCATTAAAACTGGAAATGGTATGAGAACTCCATTGTAAAATGGGTATGAATTTTCTGTATGATTTGATATGTGTTTCTGTTAAGTATTAAGTCCTTTTCTGTATCTTAGAAACCTGGGTTTTAATCCAATCCAGATTGAGAAATTTAAAGTCAGTTTTTTCTAATATTTTTTGTGGAGGGGAAGGGCAGTCTTAACCCAGGTGGGCGTAAGTCCTTAATCCAAGTTGCACAGAATTTTCAGAAAAACCAGAAGAATAGTGGTATTGAAATAATAATGTCACACATGTCCTCAGCCACAGCCTCCTCCCCCCACTTCGCACATAGCACCGTTTTTTAGGCGCTACATGGCCACCTAGGATTTCAAAATGGGGTCCAAGATGGTATACACGCAGGACGCCATTTTGGTAAAGGGATTTGTGCGCTCGCACCAAACATCTGCTGGCAGCATGCAAAGCAGGCAGATCATGACGCAAATCAGTATGCAACCAAAGTCTCTCATTTTGGAACTCCACACTCCAGACAACAAACACGATGTTAATCGGCAAGAAGGACCCCTCATCAGCGCTATTTAAAGGGATCATGAAGTAATTACAGGTTAGTTGCTGGATGATTTCTTCCAGCTGCTGGTGCAATTGTATGCGTGTTGTGGCTGTTTCCTATACTTGACCAAAGTTTCAGTACTCTACAGTGGTCTGGATGGTCTTGGAAGTCCTTGTTGTGTCATTTAAAATATGCCAAAAGAAGTTGTTTCCAGACATAGGTGGCCTGGTAGGGCTTCCTCTGGGAATTGAACACGAATGAAGAGAGGCCATGCAGAGCAGGACAAGAGGAAGGAAGGTGGGGGGGGGGGGGAGCAGGGCGCTCAGCAGGAGGCCACATCCACGGAGGGACTTCAGGGAGCAATTCTCTTACCTCAACTTTAGCGAGGATCAGTGCATGAGACTCCTTCACTTCACAAAAGAGGTCGTGACTGAAATCTGTCAACTGCTGCAGTCACAACTGCAGCCTCATAGCAGGCAAGAACAGCATTGCCTGTGGCTGTCAAGGTGACCGTGGCTCTTAATTTTTTATGTCTCTGGCTCCTTTCAGGCTGCTGCTGGAGATATAAGCAGCATCTCGCAGTTTGCAGTGCTCTGCTGTATAAGGGAGGTCACTAATTCTCTCTATACACAGAGAAACACGTACATCTCATTCCTTCTTCCCCGAGACAAGCAGGCGGAGTGAGCACGAGGTTTTGCATGGATTGCAGGCTTTCCACTGGTGCAGGTTGCCATTGACTGCACACAAATTGCCTTGCAGGCTCCTCTTCTGAACTCGGCCATATTCATCAACATAAAGGGATTCCACTCCCTCAATGTGCAGCTGGTGTGCGACCACAGGCTGTGCATCATGCAGGTGAATGCCTGCTATCTTGGCAACAATCATGATTTTTTCATATTGTGGCAGTCCTCTGTTCTACCTGTATTTGAACCAGCAAGGCAAGTCCAAGGGTGACAAGGGTCATCCCCTTATGACCTGGCTCATGACTGTGGTCAGGCACCCATACACACGTGCCCAGCAGGCCTACAATGAGAGCCATGCTGCCACAAGGAACATTATAGAGCACACCATCGGTGTCCTCAAGCACCGCTTCCACTGCATGGACCGCTCTGGAGGAGCCCTGCAGTACTCAGCTGAGTGGGTATTAAGATTTGTGGTAGTATGCTGCATGCTGCACAACCTGGCCATTATGAAGGAATAGCTCTTGCCACCACTTATCAGGTGAGAAGCCGAGGAGTAGGAGCACAAGGAGGAGGAGGAAGAAGTGGAGAAGGAGGAAGAGGAAGAGGTTACAATGTAGGCAGCCCCTTTCTGCCAGAGCTCTACATGATCAGATTATTCATGAGCGATACCAATAATCTCAACTACACCTCCCCATTCACCAACAGTCCCACACTCCTTACCTTTCATCTCTCACTAACCATCACATCATCCTCTTTCTGACAACATATTTTGATTTCTTCCTCAGTTCACTGTGAAAATAATACATACAAAATGTAACTAATCACCCTTGTGCATTACCTGGACAAGCACGGACAAATAAAGGAGAGCCAGCACGGATTTGTTAAGGGCAAATCATGTTTGACGAACTTGATTGAGTTTTTTTGATGAGGTAACAGAGAGGGTGGATGAGGGTAGTGCAGTTGATGCTGTGTATATGGACTTTCAAAAGGCGTTTGATAAAGTACCACATATTAGGCTTGTTATCAAAATTGAAGCCCATGGGATAAAAGGAGCAGTAGCAGTATGGATACAAAATTGGCTAAGAGATAGAAAACAGAGAGTTGTGGTGAATGGCTGTTTTTCGGACTGGAGGGAAGTATACAGTGGCTTTCCCCAAGGTTCGGTACTAGGATCACTGCTGTTTTTGATATACATTAATGACTTGGACTTGGGGGTACCGGGCACAATTTTGAAATTTGCAGATGACATGAAACTTGGAAGTGTAGTAACAGTGAGGAAGATGGTAATAGACTACAAGAGGACATAGACAAGCTGGTGGAATGGGTGGACACATGGCAGATGAAATTCAATGTGAAGACGTGTGAGGTGATACATTTTGGTAGGAAGAATGAGGAGAGACCATACACACTAAATGGTACAATTTTAAAGGGGCTGCAAGAACAGAGAGACCTGGGGCTGCTTTGCACAAATCTTTGAAGGTGGCAGGACAGGTTAACAAAGCATAGGATCCTGGGCCTTATGCATAGAGGCATAGCGTACAAAAGTCAGGAAGTTATGCTAAACCTATATAAAACACTGGCCCCAGCTGGAGTATTGTGTCCAATTCTGGGCACCACACTTTAGGAAGGACGTAGAGGCTTTGGAGAGGATACAAAAGAGATTTACTAGAATGGTTCCAGGGATGAGGGATTACAGTTTTGTGGATAGACTGGAGAAGCTGGGGTTGCTCTCCTCAGAGCAGAGAAGGCTAAGAGGAGATTTGGTAGAGGTGTTTAAAATCATGAAGGAGTTAGATAGAGTCAATAAAGAGAAACTGTTTGCAGATTGATAACCAGAGGGCACAGATTTAAGGTGATTGGCAAAAGAACCAGAGGTGACATGAGGAAAGAAAAATTTACGCAACGAGTGGTTAGGATTTTGAATGTACGGCCTAATAGGGTGGTGGATACAGATTTAATAGTAGCCTTCAACAGGGAATTGGATAAATACTTGAAGGAGAAAAAATTGCAGGGATATGGGGAAAGAGCTGGGGGAGTGGGACTAACTGGATTGTTCTTCAAAAAGACAGCACAGACTCAATGGGCCAAATGGCCTCCTTCTGTGCTGTACTATCCTATGATTCCCTTAGTGCTTGTCTTCCATGTGCCTTTATCTTTCCTTATGCTCCTGTGAGGGGCTTCCCCAGTTCCTGCAGCATGGGTGGTGGAAGACTGCTGACCTTCAATTGAGGAGATTGCAGATGGCATTGGAGGATGACCTTGAGCAGCTCTGGGCTTAGCGGGTCCCAGCTTTAGACTGCACTATCTTGGCCTGGGCTGCAGCAGTCTGGGTTGGCTGGCTGACAGGCAACAGCAAGGACACTGGCGGGGTAGCAGGAGTGGGAGACGGGATGCTGTCATCATGAGAGAGGACAGCAGATTACTGTTCCATGAAGCCACTGCCACTCTCCTGGGATGGTGCCTCAGCAATCCTGGTGATCTGTTGGAGAACTGCTGTGATGGATGCCCTGGAAGCTCCTTTCAATAGAGGTGCCCGTAGCCACGATGGCAGCAGTCTGAGCTTCCACTGCAGTACGCAGAGCTTCGATAGCTTTGTGCTGCAGTGGAAACTGTGAGATCGGATGGCAGAATGAGTGTGTGACCCTGCCCTCCGCTGAGTTAGCACCTGTGGTATCCTTTCCCCCCGCCCTGGCTCCTGCGCCTGGTGTCACACCACGTGCAGATCCCTCCTCTATCCTATCCTCTAAAGTACGTGCAGAGTCAGTCTCTGAACTGGTGACTGTGAGGGTAAGATCGAGTGACGGTGTCTCTTCATCATCACTGTCTTCTTTCTCTTCCTCCTCTGACTGGGAAGGTTTCCAGTTCTTGGGTATCTGAAATGAAAAAAGGACAAGGATTGGGTTGTGAGGTGTTGGGTGAGGGGAGAGGAGAAAGTAAGAAGTGCGTACTTACACAATCTGCAGCTTGTGAGTCAGAAGAAATTGTGGAATGAGGGTGAAGAGAGAAGCAGAATTAGGATTACAGAAACCCTCTTTATCGATCCCTCCAGTGCTGCCAGTGGTCACGACCTCAGTGATGCCCCTTCCTATGATGGTCAGCACTCTCTTCTCCATGGGGGTTTAAATATGCAGGCGCGCTTGTCCTCCTCCAGTTCTTTCCTGCTGCATCCTGTTATGCGCCACCACCTTCTGCATAAAAGAAGGAAGTGTGTTCGTGTCCTGCAATATGTTTTGGGTGATGTGGCTGTCATGGTTGAATAGCTGCCAGTGGGTGTGAGGCTTGCAACAGTGCTAAGTATGTGAGGGTGAGGGTGAAGCATTGAAGGGTTGAGTACTGATTGATAGAGATTGTTGATAGGCGGGTGATGGGGGTGTAGTGAATTGAGCAGTGGTGTAGTTGGTAGGAGATGCCATTTGAAGATTGAACTCACTCACCTTGACAACTCGTGTCAGATCATTAAACTTCTTCCTGCACTGCATCCATGTTCTTGGAGCTGTACTCCTGGCGTTCACCTCCGCTGCTACTTCCTCCCACTGCCTCTTGGGCACATGTCATGAGGGTTTCCTTCCCCCCTGTGGATACAGGACATTTCTCCTTCTCTCCACCTCTTGCACCAATACCTCCAGTGCATTATCAGAAAACCTTGGTGCACGCTATCTCGCATGTTCAGCCATTCCTCAAAGTATCATAACACAGATTCAGTTATCAAATGACTCCAACCACTTCTTGCAGCCATAATGCACCTCCCCTTTAAGAGGTGCAGGATTCCTTTAAGTAGCACTAGCCACTCACTGCTGATGCGTGCAGCCATTGAACAGTACAAGTAGCGCTGGCTGCACGCAGAAATGATGTAAAACAGCAGACAGCATGAATTTAATGTGCTGCCTGCAGCACAAAGAATGGGGATGGGTTAGTCGCATACCATGATCCCAGTGCCTGTTTTTGGAGGTTATCCAATTTAACCCTCTATGTCTTTAACATCTCAGAAGAGCACACCAATGTACCCTTTTGCTTCCCACAGTTGTCAACCTTGTGCCCTTTTTGAATTAATTGCCAATTTATAGGCTGCTTCAGGGACATACATTCAATAAGATCTGGTTTGAGACTGCCCAAACTTACTTCATGAAGGACCCATACAACTGAAAGAGAGATTTTCATCCTATCAGCCTGGGCTGGATCTGAATTCAGGTCCCGGGGTCAAAGGTTTGTACACACCCCCATCCTGTCAACTTACTTTAGGCGAGTCTGCAGTGAAGCCTATATCGGTAGTTGTTTAGACAATAGCTTGCTGCTGACCTGGCAAGGCTATAATAGTTCATTCCTGCTGCTTTGATGAACTTCAAAAGGCTCACTATGAATTCATTACAATTTTCACACATGATGTCATCATGGTTTTGATAAAGAATTAAAAATTTCTGAAAACTCTTTATGTTGACTATTCTTAATGTTCAAATTCTCCAAAACTTGCACTTTGTTTTTCATTATTGTAATACTTCACCAAATTTTACTCTGTTCACCCATGATGCTATAGCTGTTAATTTAGACTCACACAGATGAGCAGAGACAATGTGGAACCAGTGATTCTTTATAGTTCTTACTAGAAACAGCCTCTTACACAGCTTGCTGATCGTATATCAGTCTGAAGACTCTACTGATTACTGATCAAGTAATTTCATACCTTACATTATATGAAGATATTTAAACTCTCCAGCCTAACCTGAACAAAACCACATGGCATATTTAATGAGTTATGAGGAGGCAGCAATTGTAATTCTTGGTAAATCTTTTTTGCTTTAGAGTATTTAATGGAACACAAGGTTTTTGTTCTGCTGTCACACGGGTTGTGATTTATATATAAATCTTGCAGTGGAAATGGAAGAACAGTTACTGCCATCACTAAAAGCCTATACAGTCTCTCATAGCTTGTGAATGAGGGCTTTATTGGCTTGTTTGAATTATGAATGTTGCAACTTGAAAATTAAGCAAATTATCACCCTTTTGAAAAGTTATTCAGGTATTTTTCAATGGAGAGCTCCATATCTATAAGAAAGTAAAATTTTTTCCACAGAAATATTTAGTAACTAAATGAACTGTAACTTCTATTTTTATTGTTTAAATGTATGCTGCTGAATTAATCCTGCAGGCCTGTTTGAAATATGTAAAAACAATTCTCTGTGGTTCCATATTAAAGGTGTCAGTAGGGAATAGCAGATCCATTTAAGCTGGGTTGTGCTTTGTACATTTTGTGTCCTCTGACACCAATTTAAAAAGCAGCCCCTTTAATATCCATGCAGACAAAGGTAATTACTCATGATTCTGCGTGTTAGTAAAAGGTTTCAGAGCTAATGTCTCAAGATGAAGATAGAGCCCAGTAAAGTACACTAATACTGAGTAATAACCCCATTACTAACTGCAGCTTTTGATGTTCATCATTTATTTGTGTCGACATGATACATTGCACCATGAAAAAGTTCATTTAGAGTAAATGGATGTGGATGTTTGTACATGTTTGTCAGTAAATGTCATCATCTGCCAGTTCTCTCTATTGGTAAAGTGCTGTGCCTTAACTCCTTCTGTTCTCCTAATAAGTCTGCTCATATTTGTATCAAGGAAAATAAGATTTAGATATTTTATTGTAACTGGAGGTGAGCTGTGTTTTTACCGTATGTTTTACTCATATGTTTGTGTATTTAATCTAAAGCCCTCGTCAGTAACCAGCCAAACATTAAAATATCTCCAATGCCTCAGCTCTCCCATTACTATTCTCAAGTCACAAAAACTAGTCTGAAAGGTTGAGGATAAACACCTTTTCAATCTGTAACCCAGCTGCTGGTGCAACATCAATTGCACCTTCAAGTGAAGTTAGACCTGCATTCTGTCCATCAGTGGCAGCTTCATGGACATTTTATCAATGTTGCTACTTAAACATATTCACAATAAAACTTACACTGAAACATTCTCAATAATTGACACTAAGACATCTTTGAGCTCTGTTTAATAACATGTTGATATTGCATCAATCTCTATATTTCTGTCACACTTTTGTCTCTTCCACGTTCTGCCCACCTCTTTATTTATCGTCTCCAGTGTGAAATCTATTGAAGTTCATGCATATTTAAATCATGTTACACATCTTATGCCTGGGACCCACCAATCATGGATTTCTAGTATACATTAAAATCTATTTCCACATGCTAAAGGTTATGCTAACAGATTAGGTTTATTTACTTTTTTATGATCCAAAAGCTGAAAATATATGAATAACTGAAGGGCCTCAAGGTACACACCAAAAGTTATAACTTTACTAACTGAAGCAGTTTGGCCTTATAAGTATATGTTGCAAATGCTTAAATAAGAAATTTGCATTTATTGATTTTAATACATTTTCTAAAGGTACAATTTGTGTTTAACCTTTTCACTGACTAGTTTTGTGGAAGTGATACTGTTGCAACATTCAGTTCCTTTGACTAATAATGTTGCTGGAATTTCTGTGCTTATTTTAATGAAGTAAATTTCATCTGTTTTGCATTCATTTCATGTTCTTGGTAACACAAAATTCACATTTACATAAAACTGATCTGATACTTCCTTGAACCAAATGAGGTCCCTATGGGAAAGGCCTACCAATGGTTTATACATTTAATTTATATGTAGCCAAAAGGTAGATACCGGTAAATGGTTGCTGGTGGACACTATGCTATACTATTTATTAAAGGTGGATATAGGTAGTGGATTCATTGCTAGGAGTACCTATATTACAAGCTACACATGTCTTTCCTATAGATTTATTCCATGTGTATCCCAGGACGCATTTATTAGTAACTAAATATAGTGAACTTGATTAAAATAAAATAAAGAAACATTCCAATGTCACTATTTACATAATGTGTAACTGAATGATATAAAATGACATTAATATTCATTTACAGTATAATGAAAAGCATAAAGCAGTCTTTTATTGTTTAGCTTATTAGAGGCATCTCAAAAGGTAAATGCAAACTACTATCATCACTAATAAAGACTTTCATAGAATCATAGAATCACACAGTACAGAAAGAAGCCATTGGGCCAGTTTAATCTCATTGCACTGACGGAACCTGCTGGTTACATATTTAAATATGCTCATTCCAGTGCAACTGCAGCAAACTGACTTAGGATTGTGATCTCTCTTGTGTACCATACAGTAAATTACAGGTCACGCTCACAATGTCAACGTGTACAATACATCGACCATTCCTGCCATTTGCTTCGGTTCATTCAGCTACTATTCAGCATTATCCATCACTTGATAGTGACACAGTATTATGCTAAATAAAATATTTTGAAGAAGATTGCACTGTAGTGGTTTCTGCTTGTGAACAAATTAACTTATCATTTTGTTTCAAATGAATACTTTATTACTTCCATTCATTGTAAATGTACTTGGGGGGAAAAAAATAACTGAAGGATAATGTACTGTTGGGACAGATATGGCTCAAAGGTTTAGGTAAATGACAGGTTTGTGATCTCAACCAGTATCATAACCCAAAGTAGCCTGCTTTAGCTTAATTGGAGATTAACCATATTCTGCACTATTTCAAACATTTGAGGGTTCAGGTATGGTTTGGATTCTGGTTGCATTTCTGCTTTATCTACAAAGTGTACAGAGAAACTGGCATGCTGGGGTCACATAAGTGCTTGAGCTTGGGTGCATTGCGTGTGGTGATTTGGTTATATCATATGGAAAACCCCGATGGTTTTGATTAGCCTGGGATTGTAAAATTCCATGGAATAAAATTCCATGTAAAGAGCTGAAAACCCCAGAAAGGAACATGTGCTTTGGGACCAAGCACACAATTACAAAAGAAACTGGCAAAACTTTTATATACCAATCCCAATATAGATCCTTGTTTTGGGAATAACTGAATTTAAGTTCTCGTTCCCATTGAGTTATTAAGTCATGGACACAAGTTGGTAATTCACCAATTGGTGTGTTGTTAATAGCCATACCTAATCCATTAGTGTGTGAATAAGAACTGTATCTCACCCACTGGTGTGCAGATAAATACTGTATCTCACTGGTGTGTGGAATCCTGATGGCAACAACAACTTGCATTAATATAGCACCTATAATGCAGAAAAAAACACCCCAAGACACTTCACAGAGGCGTAATCTGACAAAGAAGAAGCTGAACTAAAGGAAATATTAGGAAGGGTGACAAAAAGCTTGGTCAAAGAGGTAGGTTTTAAGGAGGATCTTAAAGGAAAAGAGGGAGGTGGAGAGGTTTAGCAGGGAATTTCAGAGCTTAAGACCTAGTTGGCTGAAGGCATGGCTGCCAATGGTGGGGCGAAGGGAGTGGGAGATGCACAAGAGGCCAGAGTTGGAGGAGGGCTGTAGGGCTGGAGAAGGTTACGCAGATAGGGAAGGGTGAAGCCATGAAGGGAATTAAACACAAGGATTATCATTTGAGGCGTTAGGGGACTAGGAGCCAATCTAGGCCAGTGAGCACAAGGGTGATGTGCAAGAGGGACTTGCTGTGGGATAGGCTATGGGAAGCAGAGCTTTGAATGAACTGAAGTTTATGGAGGGTGGAGGATGAGAGTCCAAGTAGGAGACCATTGTAATAGCCGAGCCTGGAGGTGACAAAGGCATGGATGAGCATTTAGGCAGCAGTATTTCTGATGCAGGGGTGGAGTCGGGTGATGTTACAGAGGTGGAAGTAGCTAGTCTTTGTGATGGAGAGAATTTAAGGTCGAAAGCTCAGCTCAGGTTCAAATAGAATGCCAAGATTCTGAACAATCTGAAACAGTAGCCATGGAGGGGGTTGGAATCGATGTCGAGGGTACGGAGTTTGTGGAGGAGGCTAAAGATGATGGCAAATCAATGTGGTTAAATTATTTTGTTACTATTTAAAGCAGTGTTTCTCAGTAATCTTTTCCTGAGGGTCACAATCTCAACCAATGGTGTATTTGATGTCCACTTTCTAGAATACTACACCGAAGTGTGATGACACCTGGATCTACAATTTGCCACACATTGACTTCCTTGATTTTAATCATGGCAGTGTGGGCAGTTGATAAGTAGAGGCAAGGAACTTCCCTACAGAAAGATAAAAGAAACTACAGGGACAATGGTTCTATTAAATAGTTGTACTTTAATAGGGCCCTTTTATTTGCTGCATGAAAACTGTGTTCAACTCTGCCTCCAAATAGCTTTCCCTTCCCACCTTTTGCTGCAGAGTAAGAAAAGCAAAGATAACAGCACTGAATCTCACCTGGGATAGCATCTGACACCTAGGCAGGCTGAATGAAGGCACAGAAGTATATAGAGCAGCAAATGTGTCAAGGTCCACAGGTGAAAGGGAGCCAGACCATGAATAGCCCCTGGTCAAACCTATGAGTACCACTGATTTAAATTAATTCACAGAGAAACAAGAGTAATTTTTAAAGCAAGTATACTGGAAAGCTAGTTCTGAGTTTTATTTTTGATTTTACAACCATTTGAATGATGAAACATTAGAACATATCTCTAAATTGAATGTCACCACTTGCGAGATAACACAAGTGCTTTAAAAAATCTATGAACTCGCTAGGGAGGTAACTTTACATAGGTTTATGATGAAGTAAATTAATATCAGTATATTTCTTGCCTTCAGACTCCCAAAAACCACTTTGTTTAATTTAATAATAAATTGTTGTGCTCCTAATTTTATGCTACATTATAGTTGTCATGCTTTTTGGATTGATTAGTGTTGTAGTAAGAACTGTACTAATGGAAAAAAAAGAAAGCATTGAAAAGGAATACAAATGACTCATGCAAACTCATACAAAACAAAGCTTTTTACTGCTAATTAGTGACCAACAGCCTAAGTACAGGACTGATATCAGTGCAAGTCCTGCAATTAATCTGTCAGCAATCTGTGCATTATGCCTGAGACCTGCTGGATGACAGTAACTGTCAAAATAATAGTCTGACAACCCTTGCACATGTTCCACATGCCTGCATAGCCATTTTAAATGCTCTGCCGAGCCCACAACATCCTCCATGTATTCTACCTGTTCTGTATAGGCCCTCTTTGCACGCAGCGGGTGTATATTTAAAATATACAGCGGTATATTTTGTTCACTTTGGCATGTTTGCTTATTCAGTGCCCAGGAGTTCTAAATAGTGTTTATTTGTACATAAAGTGTGCAAAAGGGATCTTGATTTAAAAAATGAGGAAATTTACTAAACTGTATCCAAAGTACATGTATGATCCAGCACTATATTACTCTCTATGTAGGCTCCTGTATACTGTGACAAGTAATTTGTTGGCAAGTATTTCAACAAAATATCCAAATAGACAAAATTAGTGGCACAAAAGGTCGGAAACAATGAAATGTGATGCAACACATAAAATATAGAGAGACTACAATGGATTCATGGGAGCGATTGTTACCAGGTGGGTCTTTAGTTGAGTTATTAAGCTGACATAAACTACGACGCTTGAATGTTTATGATTTCTACTCTGCAGATTAGATTACCGCTTTGAATTTGCTTACAGATACTGATTACTGTGTATAACATACAGTTATTGAATTTATTTCTCTTATTATCTTGGCAGTCTGTTAGCTTAATGTGAAGGTTTTCCAGTGTCAGTGAAAATGGAGATGCCATGTGACCTAGATAAATGGATATTAATAATGTGGGACATGGAAATGTACTGGTTCATATGACACGTTCTGCAGTATTAATTGCTTTGTTCATAGTAGGTTACAGGAAAATTCACTTTGCTGTATGCTACATTATTAATCCATCTAGTGAGCAGATGATTTGTCCTGCCCCTAAAGTATTATATGTGGACCCAGTTCTGTCCAAGTGTTGGATCCTGGTATGTGTACAGGCGCAGTTAATGTACTCACTTTGGAGCTTGGGTGAGAGTTAATATGTGTAGTTTTTTGGAAGTCCATCCCTATGCACCACTGAGCACAAGCGTTACCCAATTTAAGATGACTAAGCTCTCATCCCATATAGGGTCTTTATTTGATCCCCTGTTTATTTGCCATCCACTTGGTTCAAGCATTTCAATTTGATACAAGGTGCTGAACTTCCTTCTCATTAGCATAACTTCTCGCCCACTGGAGAAACACTGCAGAATTATGGCTCCTTTCAGCTTTAAGCTGTTTATGCTCAACTTTGCAAAGTGCTCTTTGGCATCCCAGTAATACTTTAAAGAATACCGCATGGGAAGTCAGATGATGTATTGCTTTATAATGACAGGAGCTGCATTTTCTTCACAAAATTATTTCTGTTGTAGCCTCAACAAAACAATCAGCAACCACAGAATCTGTTGAGCTTTTGAGATGGTAAAATGAAAATTTACTTAAATTTACAAACTAACTTTATATCTGTACTAGAAACATAGAAACATAGAAGATAGGAGCAGGAGTAGGCCATTCGGCCCCTCGAGCCTGTTCCGCCATTTAATGAGATCATGGCTGATCATCCAAATTCAGTACCCTGTCCCTGCTTTCTCCCCTTGACCCTTAAGAAATATATCTAACTCCTTCTTGAATATATTTACTGACTTGGTCTCAACTGCCTTCTGTGGTAGAGAATTCCACAGGTTCACCACTCTCTGGGTGAAGAAATTCCTCCTCATCTCAGTCCTAAATGGCTTACCCCTTATCCTTAGACTGTGACCCCTGGTTCTGGACTCCCCCGCCATCGGGAACATCCTTCCTGCATCTAGTCTGTCTAGTCCTGTTAGAATTTTATAAGTTTCAATGAGATCCCCTCTCATTCTTCTAAACTCTAGCAAATATAAGCCGAATCGACCCAATCTCTCTTCATACGTCATTCCTGCCATCCCAAGTATCAGTCTGGTGAATCTTCGCTGCACTCTCTCCATGGCAAGAACATCCTTCCTCAGATAAGGCGACCAAAACTGCACACAATACTCACACTTCAGCCAATCTGTGATATCTTTGTGCTGCATCCGTCATTTTTCTGTTTGAACTGTCTTTGGTAGAGACAAAATTGGAATGGAAATTGTGGCAAGACTATTTATTTTCTTTTAAGTGACTATGGGTCACATACGCAGATTTCTTTTGTGATCTCCGTGGGTGGAACAAAGTGGCTGAAATGTGTGCCTCTATTTGGAAGAAAAAAACTAACTACTGCTGCAAATAATCTTTCAAATTGTCATAGCTGTGGTGATGTGAAACACATCAGCATCCATTATAGTTAATAGCTTTTTCCCCTCTATATTTAATACTCTCGACTTTCAGCAAGAAGCCTTCTGGAAAGCTGTTGTTTGACATTTTCCCCTGACCTTATGTGGCACCTCATTGAACGCCTTCTTAAAGAACACCCCACACACAACCAGTCAATAAAGTACAATTGGCAAGTTGTCAGAAACTTCCTTTTACAGATTTATACTGGCAGACCAAAGGCAGTCTTCTGTCAGTTAGAGCAGTTTGTATAGGTGACAACAGCTAAAATGTTTGTCTGTGTCCTCAAAGTCAGTTTTAGCATAGCCAGGGAGTGACAAATTTATTAGAACTTTTTGAGGATGTAACTAGCAGGGTAGATAAAGGGGAACCAGTTGATGTAGTATATTTGGATTTCCAAAAGGCATTCGATAAGGTGCCACATAAAAGGTTGTTAAGCAAGATAAGGGCACATGAGGTTGGGGGTAAGGTGGATAAAGGATTGGTTAACAGAGAGAAAACAGAGAGTAGGGATAAATGGGTCATTTTCAGATTGACAGGCTATAACTAGTGGGGTGCTGCAAGGATCAGTGCTTGGGCCTCAGCTATTTACAATCTATATTAATGACTTAGATGAAGGAACTGAGTGCAATGTATCTAAGTTTGCTGATGATACAAAGCTAGGTGGAAAAGTAAGATGTGGGGAGGATGCAAAGAGCCTGCAAAGGGATATAGACAGGTTAAGTGAGTGGGCAATAAGGTGGCAGATGGAGTATAATGTGGGGAAATGTGAGGTTATTCACTTTGGTAGGAAGAATAGAAAATCAGAATATTTCTTAAATGGTGAGAAATTATTAAATGTTGATGTTCAGAGAGATATAGATGTCCTAGTACAAGAAACACAGAGAGTTAGCATGCAGGTACAGCAAGCAATTAGGAAGGCAAATGACATGTTGGCCTTTATTGCTAGAGTGTTGGAGTACAACAGTAAGGAAGTCTTGCAATAATTGTACAGGGCTCTGGTGAGACCACACCTGGAGTACTGTGCACAGTTTTGGTCTCCTTATTTAAGGAAGGATATACTTGCCTTAGAGGCGTTGCAACAAAGGTTCACTAGATTGATCCCTGGGATGAGAGGATTGTCCTAGGAGGAGAGATTGAGTAGATTTGGACTATACTCTCTCGGGTGTAGAAGAATGAGAGGTGATCTCATTGAAACATTCTGAGGGGGATTGACAGGGTAGATGCTGAGAGGTAGTTTCCCCTGGCTGGAGAGTCTCGGACTCGGGGGTATAGTCTCCTGGATAAGGGGCCGGCCTTTTAAGACTGAGATGAGGAGGAATTTCTTCACTCAGAGGATTGTGAATCTTTGGAATTATCTGCCCCAAAGTGCTGTGGATGCTCAGTCGTTGAGTATATTCAAGACTGAGATAGATAGTTGTTTGGACTCCAGAGGAATTAAGGGATATGGGGCTAGGGCAAGGAAAGTGGAGTTGAGGTCGAAGATCAGCCATGATCTTATTGAATGATGGAGCAGGCTCGAAGGGATGTATGTACACTAATCTTTGAAGGTGGCAGGACAAGTTGAGAAGGCTGTTAAAAAAGCATATGGGATCCTTGGCTTTATTAATAGAGGCACAGAATACAAAAGCAAGGAGGTTATGCTAAACCTTTATAAAACACTGGTTAGGCCTCAGCTGGAATATTGTGTTTAATTCTGGGCACCACACTTCTGGAAGGATGTCAAGACCTTAGCGAGGGTGCAAAAGAGATTTACTAGTATGATACCATGGATGAGGGATTTCAGTTATGTGGAGAGACTGGAGAAGCTGGGGTTGTTCTCCTTCGAGCAGAGAGGGTTAAGAGGAGATTTGATAGAGGTATTCAAAATCATGAACAGTTTTGATAGAGTAAATAAGGAGAAACTGTTTCCAGTGGCATAAGGGTCTCGGTAACCAGAGAACACAGTTTGAGGTGATTCGCAAAAGAACCAGAGGGGACAAGCGGAAACATTTTTTTTATGCGGCGAATTGTTATCATCTGGAATGCGCTGCCTGAAAGGATGGTGGAAGCAGATTCAATAGTAACTTTCAAAAGGGAATTGGATAAATACTTGAAGGGAAAAAATTTACAGGGCTATTGGGAAAGAGCGGGGGACATGGGACTAATTGGATAGCTCTACCAAGGAGCCGACACAATGGCGATGGGCTAAATGGTTCCTTCTGTGCTGTAAGATTCTATGATTCTATGCAGTGTAGGCTGGGAGTTCAAACAGACTGTGCTGTCTTACAGTAAGCAATTAAAATATTTTAACAGAGTCTGAGAGGAATGTCATTGTAAGTGGCAATCATGCTTAGTACTGCGCATTCTTGAAATGTGTGTCTGGCTCCTCTTACCTTGCCTGACCTGGTAAGTCCATTAAACTTTACTGACTGGCTGTGTATGGGGTTCTTGAGTTGGCACTGGCTGCCCTAGCTATCTACTCCCATTGTCTCTGGGCAGTTTCCCTTGGGGTCCTGCAGTGCTCCATACTAAAGGGGCTCTCCGTCCTCTGCCTCACTTCTTGTCATCCATGAGTATGAGATACCCATCTGAAGCTGCTGCAGGCCTTAAAATCCCATAGTAAAATGCTGCATTCCACCTGCCTTAATGGCCAATTTACATAATTTCTGATTCCATGTGCATGTGCAAAATATGACCCTGGAAATTATGGCACAGTTAACACTTAGGATAGGAGGGTATGACTCACGCTCTGCCACACTTCTAGTCATGTTTGTATCCAATTGGAAAATCCAGGCATTACTGTCTATGTTTACACATGAACAACAGCCATTTGTATGAGGTAGTGAAGCAATGCCTGTGCGTGTGGGACTGTACTGCAGAATGGATCAACACCTTCAGCATAGGAGGGGCGGTGGGCTGAAATTGGGAGTATGCCATTGAGGATTTATATATGTAAATGCAGATCCAGCCTTTCTGTGATGTCTAGCTTTACATTTATCAAAGTAGAGCCCTATTGGCTTGCTTTCATGTTTCGAAGCCTTTGGCCAATTTTCTATTAGGAAAATGAAAGGGCCTTTACCAGAATCAGCGTAGAATGCCAGTGTGTAAATGTTCCCATGATTTGCATTGATGTGAAACAGCTGTGGCTACTAGAAACAACCTATCCTCAAAGTATTTACTAACAATTACTATCACAGCACAGTGCACATGCACTAAATATGCACCAGTATTTGCACACTAATTGACAGGTTGAGGTCATCTGTGCATTGTACCAGAATCCAATCCCAGGGATCCAAGAGGGCGATTTGTTGGAGTGCTGACTACATCAAAGAAAATGCTGTCAGAATGCTAAAAACTTCAAACACTGACCCATCGCAATGCTACAACTTCAGATTGTTGATCATAGTAATAACCTCATGTTGTTTGGGTATTGCGGTCATTACTGACCCTGAGGTGCTCATTAGTGTTGCTTCTCCTGGGCCAGTAATGAGTACCTTCGGGGAGGTAATGCCAATGAATGTTCTCATTATGATGTTGCTCCTACGTTTACGTGCCAAGATGTGGAGTGATTTCCTTTTAAGGTCTCTGAAGTTTCACACTTCTCAGCCAGCTACTTGTTACTTTAAAAGTACCAGCTATAAACCTTCACTTCGCTTGCCAACATCTTTATTAAATTAATGGTAAACAGCAGTAAATAATAATAAGCAATTTTATTAGCTAGATTACAGTAAGTTGCTAGCAATTTAGAAGATTCCTATTCCAGTTTCACAGACTCTCCTTTTTAGTGTGATTTGAACAGACTATCTCTTAAGCTGCTTTGTGTTGCCCTGTGTCCATCATTGTTGATCAATTGCTGCGGTGCTATCTCAATTCCGAACAAAAAGAAATCAAATATAGAAGTTGCTACCAAAGATGAAAGACAACAGCAGAAGAAGACCAGAGGGATATTGCAACAGTTAAGATAGAAAGAAAGGAGATACTGCACAAACTAGCCAAAGTTAAGGAAGACTTGCACCCACAGATACTCAAAGAAACTAGGGAGGAGATAGCAGAGGCCTGAGTATTCATATATAAAAATTAAATAGAAAAAGGAACAGTGCCAGAGGACTGGAGAACAGCAAATGTTATTCATATATTCAAAAGGGGAGATAGAACTATCCCAGGGAACTCTAAGTTAACTTAATGTCAGTGGTAGGAAAGATACTAGAATCTTTGCTAAAAGATCAGATAACAAAAAAAATCCAGATCAGACTAAATCATAATAAATAGACACCATGGATTTCTAAAAGGAAGATCATGTTTAAACAACCAGTTTGAGTTATTTGAAGTAATAACAGAAAGGGTAGACAAGAACAATGCAGTGGATGTGGTATGCATGGGCTTTCAGAAGGCCTTTGATAAGGTATCACATAAGAGACTCAAAGGTCAGGGTGTGTGGAGTCAGTGGCCAAGTAGCAGAATGGATTGAAAGATGGCTAGAAAACAGAGGATAGGAGTTAAGAGAAGTTTCTATATAAATGATTTGGATTCAGAAGCTGGAGGTATGGTGTTGAAATTTTCAGATTAAACCAAATTGGGGCAGGGTATAGCTAATAATGCACAAAATACAGGAAGACATAAACAGGCTTACAGTCTGGGTGAATAAAGAATTTAGGAGGAATTTCTTGACAGAGAGTGGTGAGAGTGTGGAGCGCATTGCCACATGGAATGGCTGAAGCAGATTGCATTGCTGCATTTAAGGGGAGGCTTGATGCAAACATAAATGAAAAGAAAGACTTTCATTTACACCTTTCACAACCTCAGGACACCCCAAAGCGCTTTACAGCCAATTAAGTACTTTTTTAAAAGTGTTTTGTTCTAAATGAATTCTGTTGTTTTTTTGTTAAGTGTCAGCCATGGCTCAGTTGGTAGCACTCACACCTCTGAGTCAGAAAGTTCAAGCCCCACTCCAGAGAATTGAGCACAAAATCCAGGCTGACACTCCAGTGCAGTGCTGAGGGAGTGCTGCACTGTCGGAGGTGCCGTCTTTTGGATGAGATGTTAAACCGAGGCCCCGTCTGCTCTCTCAGGTGGACATAAAAGATCCCATGGCACTATTTCAAAGAACAGCAGGGGAGTTAATCCCCGGTGTCCTGGCCAATATTTATCCCTCACTCAACATCACAAAAACAACAGATTATCTGGTCATTACCACATTGCTGTTTGTGGGAGCTTGCTGTGTGCAAATTGGCTTTTTTTTATTCGTTCATAGGATGTGGGCGTTGCTGGCAAGGCCAGCGTTTATTGCCCATACCTAATTGCCCTTGAGAAGGTGGTGGTGAGCCGCCTTCTTGAATCGCTGTAGTCCGTGAGGTGAAGGTACTCCCACAGTGCTGTTAGGGAATGAGTTCCAGGATTTTGACCCAGCGACGATGAAGGAACGGCGATATATTTCCAAGGATGGTGTGTGACGCGTTTCCTACATTACAACAGTGACTACAGTTCTTATGTTCTTATGTTCTTAAAAGTACTTAATTGGCTATAAAGTGCTTTGGGACGCCCTGAGGTTGTGAAAGACGCTATATAAATGCAAGTCTTTCTTTTTTAATGCAGGAAACGCAGCAGCCAATTTGCGCACAGCAAGCTCTCACAAACAGCAATGTGATAATGACCAGATAATCTGTTTTAGTGATGTTGGTTGTGGGATAAATATTGGCCAGGACACCGGGGATAACTCTCCTGCTCTTATTCAAATAGTGACATGTGATCTTTTACATCCACCTGAGAGGTCAGACTACACTTCAACAGTACTTCATTGGCTGTAAAGCGCTTTGGGACGTCCTGAAGTTGTGAAAGGCGCTATATAAATGTAAGTCTTACTATCTTTTTATAACAAGAAATAGTGGTTAGGTGACACCAACCTGGTGGTTTAAAATCTGTAGATTGCTGGCGTCAGTGAAAGCTGAAGGAAGTGAGGAGTTCCACATTTTTGAGGTCCTGGGAAAGAATGAGTTAGTGTAGGAAATTGTGCCATGGCTCGATTTCAAAGCAGTGAGGATGCAAGGACAGGAACAATGTTAGGTTGTTGCATTTACAGCTTGAGAGGAAAGTTCAGAGCAACAATGATCATGGTAGTATTGATTAAAATGGAGACGTGCAAGAAAGATTGCGTTGGAGAGTTAGATGGGAAGCTCGGAGGCTAGAGGGGAGAGGAAGATCAGCTTCATGATGTAAGCTGAGGATAGAGCTGCTTTGTTATTTTCTTAGCAATCAGCAATGAAAAGTTGGGGAATTATTTGCTTAATAACACAGATGGCCTCATCAAATAGTAGCAATGGATAACGTACATTATGATGCCACTGGCTTAACAAGGATACAAGCCTCAATACAAGCTGGCATTAGCAGTTCATCTCATTCTCACCTTGTGGTAGCTGAGCCTTTGTTTACCACCTTTTTTTTTCTATTTAGTGCTAAAATATTATCTGCAGAGGTATGCAGTATTGCACAAAGGTAGCAGATGATTTTAGCTGGCAGTTATAGACCAATCATCCTGTTTTCTTATCTCTTGATAGTAAGACAGCATGTTGATGCTGGGCTATAACAGTTTTTATTACCGCAGTCATCGTTTCAATTAGTATCCCTTTTACTGGCCTAGGCTACAGTTCCAAACTATAAAAATATTAACTAGGCAGCATTCAGTGGAATTGAAAACTCCTGCTTCTGCAGTTTTCTTCCCATGTGTGTTGACTGAGGATAAGGAAATAAATGGACCAATTTAATGATGCTAGTTCATGCATTGCAAAGTGGAATAAGTAAGGGGCACAGAGCATGGAAGAGAATTGTAGACAATATCCTGGAATTGAATGAAATAGTCGTGAAACGGCGCATTGAACCTGAGGCCCCTATGCCCTGTTGTGAGACCAAGAACATGTCAAGTGGAAAAATTCAGAGACAATAGAATATCTGGGAGTTAGAGAACAAGACAAGTAACAACAATAACATCTTCATTTATGTAGCACATTTAACAACAACTATCCCAAGGCTCTTCACAAATAGAAAAAGGAATGCTGCCCCAGGAAGGGAGATTAGGAGAGGTAAGCAAACATTTGGTCAAAGAGTTGAGTTTCGAGAAGGTTTGTAAAGGAGGAGAGGCTGAGGAAGGGAATTCCAGAAAGTAGGACCGGGCGGCTGAAGGCTTTGTTGCCAATGGTGGGGTAATGGGGGGGTGGGGTGGGGGGATGTGGGGAAGTCAGTGAAACAGAGTGCTCAGGGGAGGGGGATATAGGATTGGAGGAGATTGAAAACGTAGATTTGGGCGAATCCATGGAGGGATTTAAAGACAAGGATGAAGATTTTAAATATAATGCATTGGGGAATGGGGAGCCAATGTAGGTCAGTGAGAATGGGGATGATGAGCAAACAGGTCATCGTTTTAGACAAATTGGAGTTCATGGAGGAAGGGAGACCATTAGGGAGAGTATTGGAGTATGGAGATAACAAAGCATATACGAGGGTTTCCCGTGGTAGGGACATAGGAGAGCAATATTGCAGAGCTGATATAAACTGTCTTTGAATATTATAATGAGGCTGGAAGCCTCATATTTAACCTGTTTTACAGGTTTAACCCTGGATGGCTGGGTTTCCTAGGCCTCGGGGAACCCGACAGTTCAAGGGAGGCGAGGACAGCTTTGGGGAAAAGGTTAAGTGCCTTTACAGCACTGCTTGTGGGCCAGGAGGAGCAGGAATGCTTCCTCCTGGCCCCCCAAGCTTACCTGCATCCCTGGTATGACACAGTCTCCATCGGAAACCCCCATCCAAAGACCCCCTCCGGGATTGGGGATCGCAACCCCTCGCGCCGGGATCGGACCCACCCCGGGGTTGGGGATCAGACACCGCAGGATCGGACACCTCCCCCCCGTCCCCGCGGTCGAGGTTCGGACACCCCCGGGAACGGACCCCACCCACCCCCCACCCCAGGGTTGGGGATCGGACATGCCTGACTGGGAGCCTAGCCTGTCAATCAGGCTGGCTTCCAGGCAGGGATCCTGTTAAAAAGAAGACGCACGCTGTGGAGTTAAAACTTCCGGGTTTCCCGACTGAAACTCTGCCCCCTGCTCAGAAAACCCGCCCCTGTCCATATCGGGGCCTGCGTGGCTCAGTGAGGATTCTGCAATCTGATTGGTTGAAGAACCTCACTGTTCCTTGGCCTGCTCACATACACCACAGATCCCCTGTAGAGGGCGCCGCGCTGGATCAGACGGCCGATGACAGCAAGTCTCCGCTCAAAAGCCCGCAAAAACACCGTGGGCAGCTGTCAGCGCGGTGAAAGGCAAGCACCGTCCCGGGCCTACATTTTCTGAATAGTCACAAAAAACTCCAAACTCAATAATGAAATAAAATGATACGAATATTATTAAAAAAAGACAAAAATGCAAGTATCATGGTTAGTCCCTCGCGCTCTCTGCTTCTTTTTCTTGTGCACAAACACAAGGCAAACAATTCAGCATTGCTTCTATCAATATAAAATGCTGAAGCTGCTGCTTTACCGTCGAGCTGGGAAGGATGTCTTGTCAGAAATAAGCTTCCCTGGAGGGAATTTAAAGACCAGTCTCTTGTAATGGTTACCTCCAGAGCTGGAGGCAGACAGACAATGGGAGTAAATGATTGAGAATTAATTGGTGCAATTAACATTTTGTGATTATTGGTATGGATGATCAATACACTATGCAAATAATAAGATTGATGTTGGGTAGAAACTTCCAAAATGTGTTTTTTAGAACTAAAGTGGAGAAGCGATGTCGAGGTCATTGACTTGTTCACTATTTATAGATTTTTTTGTGGCCCTAATGGCAAAATACAGCAAAGTTCTCAACACTGCAGGCTTTCTTATTTGCGGATTGTGACATTCTATAGATTGCTTATGTTTCTGAGGGGATTTTTTATTTTGTACAAGTAACTGATAGAAGAGTTGTCATGCTCAGCCACACTTATCACAGTCAGCATTCTGCAAATCCTAGAGAGTGAAGGAAAGAAATTCTTGTATCTCCTTTAATACATCTCATAGAATGTATATAAACACTCCACATACAACAAATTACTTTGAAATGCGGCCATTCTTCCTACGTAGGCAAATATGGCCGCTATTTTGTGCACAGCAAGGTCGCACAAACAGCATTATGATGATTGACCAGCTAATGTATTTTTGGTTGTGTTGCTTGAGGGAAGAGTATTGGCCAGGCACCTGCCAAAGATAAAAAAAAAGGTCCTTGATTTAAAAGGCATTCAATCCTGGTTTGCCTTGTTGAATGCTGGGGCATCCCTGCTACCTAATCCCATCCCTGCTATCTAATTAAACGGGGTGGAAACCTGGTGGAACTGGGATTCCCCAACCCCCACCCCTTCCTGGGCAGAAAGCTCCTTTAGCACCCTCCCCCAAACCAGGAGTTTCAGCCCTCCTGAGTTTATCCAAAAGGTCTGTGCAGTGTATGTAACAAAGCTTCACACACCACTTCTCCTGCCTGTGGAACTTGCTTCAAACAGTATCATCATCTGGAACTCTACCTTCTGTACATAGAAAATCAAATGCAGAGTTAAGCATCACTGGCTAAACCAAGTCACAGTAGCATGCATTAAACTAATGCCAACTGTTGACTTGCCCATTGGTAGCCAATAGATCTTTCTGAACTCCTGGAGTTCTTGAGATATCTATCCTTAATACTATTGCCTCTTGTGTAACCGTGTTATTGCCACAAAACAACACTCTTCAAGCTAGCCTGACACTTATTTAAAACCCACAACGAATGTGACTGCAATTAGAGGGCAGGTAGATTTAGAAGGGGTTTAGCACTGCTCCAAAGTGAGAAAGAAACTAGAAAAGCCACATCATATTGACATGATGTGATGTAAATGATGTACATCATGTATTCATCAACAGCAGGATAAACGTTCCTTACACAATAGCAAAATACTGCGGATGCTGGAAATCTGAAATAAAAACAGAACATGTTGGAAACACTCAGCAGGTCAGGCAGCATCTGTGCAGAGAGAAACGGAGTTAACGTTTAAGGTCGCTGACTTTTCATCAGAACAGAATTAAACTTTCCTTCCAGGTTTACAGGGAACAGATTTCCACTGTAACAATTTCATACCAATCATATTCAGAAACTCAGATACAACTAGGACACATTCCTTTCTGCCTTACTCAGGAACATGTCTCTTCACAAACTACACAATCTGTTTCTCTTCCCAAAAGCCTGAGTACTTAAAACTTACCAAAAAAAAATGTCACTTTCATTCAAATTGTTGAAAAAAGTATAAAAGGAATGCACTGGAGAGCTGTTGTCATGCTTGGAGCTGTAGTCCAACATGAGTCAACTCAAGAAAGGAGTAGAAAATTGGAAGGAAAAAAAGGGTGAAAAGATGCAAATTAAAAGAGACAGTGAAAGTCACTGAGAAATGAAAGAGCTAAAGAAAAAGAGAAGGCGCGTGGGACCACATGGCACAGTAGGTTAGCGCACTGTGTGGGGAATGGAACGATTCACACTGGTAGGAGTACAGGGTATTTCTTTTTAAGTTTGTGATTAAGGCATGTTGGTGGGTTGGAGTGGAGAAAGCTTTACTGGGTGTCCAAAGTATCAAAGCACTGAAATAGAGAAACAAAAAGGGTTGAAAGAGAGGAAACGAAAGTGATGAATAATAAAGATGAAAATTAGAATTTCTGTTGAAGAGAAAGAGCAAGATGGAAAAGCGTGCTTATATCGTCAGGAGGTGTATTCATTATAGAAAGAAAAAAATGTATGAGAGGACATGAGTCTGACAAAGATATGACTAACTATGGATTTTGCTAGTCCAGCTCGTTTAAATAGTGCACTAAGAACCATGTAAATCTGCTGTTACCCGCATTTAGTCTTGATTAGCTAAGATATCCCTCATTAATCTCTGTTAAAAATAAATTAGTATTTGTGCAGTTAGAGCCTATGCATCAATTAACTTTGTTTTTCCAGAGTTTGTGGTTGTAGAGAAACTTGCTCTTTAATAAAATGTTGTTTATTCTGTAACTGTGCTCAGTTATTTTAATATGTACAGAATGGATAATTAAACCTGTGAGAATCTGCAATAATAACACACACAGGTGAATAGTAGCTTAAAGGAAAAGCAAACTCTACAGGTAATTACTGTGAGTGCAAAGTGCTAACCCCTTGGTGTGTTCCAGGTGGTTACTTTTTAATTAACATCTGTGAGAAGTCAGTATTTGAAGGGCTCCACTGTAGAGCTAGTCATCTTTTTTATATCACCAATTTTTCTTCCTTAATACATTGACTCCTTGCTGGGTTACAATTCCACAGGCAGTGGTTACTCTTCAGTGCCTTGTCCAAGTGCTATCATTCATGTGTGATCATTGGCAAACTATTTGACTGATGAGGCATCACAGCCAAGTCTGATCATGTCTTCACTAGGCATCATAGGAACATAGGAACAGGAGGAGGCCATTCAGCCCCTTGAGCCTGCTCCGCCATTCAATGAGATTATGGCTGATCTGTACCTCAAATCCATTTGCCTGCCATAGCTCCAGATCCCTTGATACCCTTACCTAACAAAAACCATCTGGCATTTCTAAAAAAAAAGACAAAATATTGTGGTGTGCTGTTTGCCAGCCATATTATTATGTGTATATTAAAACTAAACAAGATTCAGGTATAAAGCAAGTTAATAATCAAATCAAAAGACCAGGTATTAAAATAAAGGAGTGGGAAAACAAAGGGTCAGAAATATTGCAGAATGTTTGAAGGGAGTCAAGGCTCATTGTGTTCACTATAGCTGATCACAGAGCCATTCCCAAGTAAGACTACACCTGAAAAAATTCAAGGCTTTTTCATGTTCCCTTCAGGGTTAATTGAAACTTTGCTGGAACTATCACTTTGAAATAAAAGTATTACATTAGGATATAAAATGGGGAGAAAGAAGCTCAGGTTACCACAAATAAACAAGCACAGAATTCCAATTTACTAAATCTCTTTCTCTTTGTTCCTAATTATATAGAATTCCTGATCCAGATATAAAACTTCAATGCATAATCCGATTCAAAGCATCAAATACTCCCCAATTATTTGTATTTCATTGCTCAGTGTGCTGAATGTTATCAGTCCAGCTCTCAAAGGATTTATTTTGTGCACTAATGACTTCTTTTAAAACATCATATTTTATATAATTAAGCATTTTAATTTAGATTCAGTTGCAACATGAATGATTTAAATGGGCTGAGATATAAATATTACAAATTGGCCTTTTTTTTAAATAAGGAGTCTTGAAATCCTGATCAGTGCAGTGACAAGACAGAAATGTGTTTATCAGAACTCAACTATACTTAAATAAAGGGAAATGGTTTGATGATTCAGAATGCAATGATAATATGCGGAATAATATAATATTGATTTTTTTTCTATTGACCTGGAAGAAATTATGTATAGGGTGCAAAGTTGTCAATTATTTTCAAATTTGTCTTGGTTTTACTCGATGTGGAACTCTTTAGGGATAAGAGTAAAAGAAAGGTATTGATATTTCTTTATTTCCTGTGGTCAGTGATTCCATCTTGACCTTTTGCAAAAAGTCAGTACCTGCTTAAAAAAGAAACTAGTGCAGAGTTGTGGTCCTGAAGCACAGATTTATAATTGCTATAGATTTAAAGTCTTAAGAATATGAACTATGCTGATTAAAGAATAGTGCAATTCTACCATGTTTGTTTTATAGATGTAGCCATTACTTAGCGACTGCAATTATCAGTGTCAACACTTTACCAAAGTGTTACTTTACCGCCACAAACATGTGGATTAGGCATCTATGTTGGTGGAATGAGTGAGCTTTAGTCTCTGCCTAGGACTGAAAAAGCATCAAGCTGTCTGAACCCCGCAACCAGGAAACCAAGACTTCAAGAGCCCTGTCACCTCGTATTAACCATTCCTCCCTCATAGAGGGAGGGACAGATTGATAGGTAAAGAAAATGGGAGTAAAGAAAAGCGTAGACTTCAAGATTTGTTTGAGGTCTTTAAAATAATAAAAAGATTAGACTTGGTCCAAGTGGATCGGACTATTTGAGCTGGACAGTTTAGGGAGGACCAGGGGACATAAGTATAAGTTACATAAATGTAGAACTAGGTTAGATGTTAGGAGGTAATTCTTTTCACAGAGACTTGTCGCTCTCTGGAAAAAGTTGCCAGCAAGACCAGAGCTGAGCGGTGGACCTGCGAGAGGCACAGAGTCAGCGAGAGGAGGATAAAAAGAGCGCGGAGAGGAGGCCTGGGACCGGAGCTGAGCGGTGGACCTGCGAGAGGCACAGAGTCAGCGAGAGGAGGATAAAAAGAGCGCGGAGAGGAGGCCTGGGACCAGAGCTGAGCGGCGGACCTGCGAGAGGCACAGAGTCAGCGAGAGGAGAGAGAGAAGTAAAAAGTAATCGAAGTGTGACGTCACCAGAAAGCAGGTAAGTGATTGGTTGGTGAGTATTTCTCTCTTTCTCGCTTTTTTCCAAACTTAATTTTTGTGGTTTATAGTTTCTAGTGTCTCTGTTGTGTAGCGGGGATTGCTGGTAAACAAGGGCCCTTGAGTATATCATTTAATTGTAGTGTAATTAGTGGTATTGATTTGATTTAATTTAATTTGAATTAATTAAAGGGTAAGTCATGGCAGCACAGCTCGGCCCCGTGGCATGCTCCTCCTGCACTATGTGGGAAATCAGGGACACTTCCTGTGTCCCTGACGACCATGTGTGTGGGAAGTGTATCCAGCTGCAGCTACTGACAGACCGCATTGCGGCGCTGGAGCTGCGAATGGATACATACTGGAGCATTCGCGATGCAGAGCACATCATGGATAACACGTTTAGGGAGTTGGTCACACCGCAGGTAAAGGCTGCACAGGCAGGAAGGGAATGGGTGACTACCAGGCAGAGTAGTAGGCGCAGGCAGGTAGTGCAGGGGTCCCCTGTGGCCATCCCCCTTTCAAACAGATATACCACTTTGGATATTGTTGAGGGGGATGGCTTATCGGGGGAAGGCAGCAGCAGCCAATTTCCTGGCACCATGGGTGGTCCTGCTGCACAGGACAGGAGGAAAAAAATGGGAGAGCTATAGTGAGAGGGGATTCTATTGTAAGAGGAATAGATAGGCATTTCTGCGGCCGCAAACGAGACTCCAGGATGGTATGTTGCCTCCCTGGTGCAAGGGTCAAGGATGTCTCGGAGCGGCTGCAGGGCATTCTGGAGGGGGAGGGTGAACAGCCAGTTGTCATGGTGCATATAGGTACCAACGATATAGGTAAAAAACGGGATGAGGTCCTAAAAGCTGAATATAGGGAGTTAGGACGTAAATTAAAAAATAGGACCTCAAAGGTAGTAATCTCGGGATTTCTACCAGTGCCACGTGCTAGTCAGAGTAGAAATAGAAGGAATAACAACAGAAAATGCTGGAAAAACTCAGCAGGCCAGGCAGCATCCGTGGAGAGAGAAACAGAGTTAACACTTCAGGTCGAAGACCTTTCGTCAGAACTGGAAAAAAGCAGGAAATGAAATAGATTTTAAAGCAAGTTAGGGCTGGGAAAAGGGGGAGGGGATGAAAGAACAAAAGGGAAGGTCAGTGATAGGATAGAAAGCAGGAGAGATTAAGAGACATTGAGAGACATTAAGAGATATTCAAGGCAAGAGGAGGTGGAAATGTGACAGGTTAAGGAACAAAGGATGGCTCCAAATGAAGTGTGAATTGCGCTGGCAGAATGAAAGACAGCTGCCATGTGGGAGGGAAGAAAAAAGGCCAAACAAAAGTGTGGATAAAAATAAATAAATAAAAAAATAAAAAATATATATATATGTGATAGGGGTCGGGGTTATGATCTGAAATTGTTGAACTCTCTGTTAAGTCCAGAGGGCTGTAGAGTGTCTAATCAAAAGATGAGGTGCTGTTCCTTGAGCTTATGCTGAGCTTCCGTGGAACAATGCAAGAGGCCGAGGACAGTGAGGTCTGAGTAGGAATGGAGCGGTGAATTAAAATGACAGGCCACCGGGAGCTTGGGGTCCCCCTTACGGACTGAACGGAGGTGTTCCGCAAAGCGGTCACCCAATCTGCGTTTGGTCTCCCCAATGTAGAGGAGACCACATCGTGAGCAGCGAATACAGTATACTAAATTGCAGGAAGTACAAGTAAATCACTGTTTCACCTGGAAGGGGTGTTTGGGGCCCTGGACAGTCGGAAGGGGGGAGGTATAAGGGCTTGTGTTGCATCTCCTGCGCTTGCACGGGAAGGTGCCGGGCGAAGGGGAAGGGGTGCTGGGGGTGGTAGAGGAGTGGACTAGGGTGTCGCGGAGGGAGCGGACCCTGCGGAATGCTGAAAGGGGAGGTCAGGGGAAGATGCGTTTGGTGGTGGGATCACGCTGGAGGTGGCGGAAATGGCGGCGGAATAGAAATAGAAGGATATTTCAGATGAATACGTGGCTAGAGGAATGGTGCAAGGGGGTGGGATTCAAATTCCTGGGACATTGGAACCGGTTCTGGGGGAGGTGGGACCAGTACAAACTGGACGGTTTGCACCTGGGCGGGACCGGAACCGATGTCCTAGGGGGAGTGTTTGCTAGTGTTGTTGGGGAGGGTTTAAACTAAAATGGCAGGGGGTTGGGAACCTGTGCAGGGAGAGAGAGGAAAGGGAAGCAAGGATAGAAACAAATGACAGGAAGGAGAAAAGCAAAAGTGTAAGGCAGAGAAATCAAGGGTGTAAATCAAACAGGGCCACAGTAAATAATAATTCTAAAAGGACTAAGAGTGTTAAAAAATCAAGCCTGAAGGCTTTGTGTCTTAATGCGAGGAGCATTCGTAATAAGGTGGATGAATTAGCTGCGCAAATACATGTAAACGGATATGATATAATTGGGATTACGGAGACATGGCTCCAGGATGACCAAGTCTGGGAATTCAACACCCAGGGGTATTCAATATTCAGGAAAGACAAGAAAAAATGAAAAGGAGGTGGGGTAGCATTGCTGGTTAAAGAGGAGATTAACACAATAGTAAGGAAGGATATTAGCTCTGATGATGTGGAATCTGTATGGGCAGAGCTGAGAAATACCAAGGGGCAGAAAACGTTAGTGGGAGTTGTATACAGACCCCCAAACAGTAATGCTGAGGTTGGGGATGGCATTAAACGGGAAATTAGAGACACGTGCAATAAGGGCACAGCAGTTATCATGGGTGACTTTAATCTACATATAGCTTGTGCCAACCAAATTAGTAACAATACTGTTGAGGAGGAATTCCTAGAGTGTATACGGGATGGTTTCCTGGACCAATATGTCGAGGGACCAACTAGAGATCAGGCCATCTTAGACTGGGTATTATGTAATGAGAAAGGATTAATTAGCAATCTTGTTGTGCGAGGCCCCTTGGGGAGGAGCGATCATAATTCTTCATTAAAATGGAGAGTGAAGTAGTTGACTCAGAGACGAGGGTCCTGAATTTAAATAAAGGAAACTACGATGGTATGAGGCACGAGTTGGCTAGGTTGGATTGGGGAACATTACTTAAAGGGTTGACGGTGGATAGGCAATGGCAAACATTTAAAGATCGCATGGATGAACTACAGAATTTGTTCATCCCTGTTTGGCATAAAAATAAAACAAAAAAGGTGACTCATCCGTGGCTAACAAGGGAAATTAGGGATAGCATAAGATCCAAGGAGAGGACATATAATTTGGCCAGAAAAAGCAGCAAACCTGAGGATTGGGAGCAGTTTAGGATTCAGCAAAAGAGGACAAAGGAATTAATTAAGAGGGGGGAAATAGATTATGAGAGTAAGCTTGCAGGGAACATGAAAACTGACTGTAAAAGCTTCTATAGATATGTGAAGAGAAAAAGATTGGTGAAGTCAAGCGTAGGTCCCTTGCAGTCAGAATCAGGGGAATTTATAATGGGGAACAAAGAAATGGCAGACCAATTAAATACATACTTTGGTTCTGTCTTCACAAAGGAGGACACAAATAACCTCCCAGAGATGTTGGGGAACATAGGGTCTAATGAGAGGGAGGAATTGAATGAAATCAGTATTTGTAGGGAAATGGTGTTAGGGAAATTGATGGGATTGAAGGCCGATAAATCCCCAGGGCCTGATAATCTACATCCTAGGGTACTTAAGGAAGTGGCCCTAGAAATAGTAGATGCATTGCTGGTCATCTTCCAAAATTCTACAGACTCTGGAACAGTTCCCATGGATTGGAGGATAGCTAATGTAACCCCACTATTTAAAAAAGATGGTAGAGAGAAAACGGGGAATTATGGATCGGTAAGTCTGACATTGATAGTGGGGAAAATGCTAGAGTCCATTATAAAAGATGTAATAGCAGAGCACTTGGAAAACAGTGACAGGATCGGACAAAGTCAACATGATTTACAAAAGGTAAATCATGCTTGACTAATTTACTGGAATTTTTTGAGGATGTAACTGGTAGAATAGATAAGGGAGAACCAGTGGATGTGGTGTATTTGGACTTTCAGAAGGCTTTCGATAAGGTCCCGCATAAGAGATTGGCGTGCAAAGTTAAAGCACACGGGATTGGGGGTAAGGTACTGTCTTGGATAGAGAACTGGTTGGCAGACAGGAAGCAAAGAGTTGGAATAAACGGGTCTTTTTCCGAGTGGCAGGCAGTGACTAGTGGGGTACCGCAGGGATTGATGCTAGGACCCCAGCTATTCACAATATATATAAATGATCTAGACGAGGGAAGTAGATGTAATATCTCCAAGTTTGCAGACGACACAAAGCTGGGTGGGCGTGTGTGCTGTGAGGAGGATGCAGAGAAACTCCAGTATGATTTGGACAGGTTGGGTGATTGGGCAGATGCATGGCAAATTCTTATAAAGTATAATGTGGATAAATGCGAGGTTATCCACTTCGGTGGCAAAAACAGGAAGACAGATTATTATCTGAACGGCAATAGATTGGGAAAAGGGGAAGTGCAACGAGACCTGGGTGTCCTTGTGCACCAGTCGCTGAATGTAAGCATGCAGGTACAGCAGGCGGTTAAGAAGGCAAATGGTATGTTGGCCTTCATAGTGAGAGGATTCGAGTACAGGAGCAAGGATGTCTTGCTGCAGTTGTACAGGGCATTGGTGAGACCACACCTTCAGTATTGTGTGCAGTTTTGGTCGCCTTATCTGAGGAAGGATGTTCTTGCCATGGAGAGAGTGCAGCGAAGATTCACCAGACTGATACTTGGGATGGCAGGAATGACGTATGAGGAGAGATTGGGTCGATTCGGCTTATATTCGCTAGAGTTTAGAAGAATAAGAGGGGATCTCATTGAAACTTATAAAATTCTAACAGGACTAGACAGACTAGATGCAGGAAGGATGTTCCCGATGGCGGGGGAGTCCAGAACCAGGGGTCACAGTCTAAGGATAAGGGGTAAGCCATTTAGGACTGAGATGAGGAGGAATTTCTTCACCCAGAGAGTGGTGAACCTGTGGAATTCTCTACCACAGAAGGCAGTTGAGGCCAATTCATTAAATATATTCAAGAAGGAGTTAGATATATTTCTTAAGGCTAAAGGGATCAAGGGATATGGGGAGAAAGCAGGGACAGGGTACTGAATTTGGATGATCAGCCATGATCTCATTAAATGGCGGAACAGGCTCGAGGGGCCGAAGGGCCTACTCCTGCTCCTATCTTCTATGTTTCTATCAGTAAGTGCGGATTTCCTCCAAGCATTCGAAAAGGGATCTGGACGAATTTCTGATTGGAGAATGTGTCTAGCAGTCACTGTGGCATCCTAGAACTGGCTCGATTGCCTTTGTGATTGGAATTTAAGAACAAAGGAACATTTGGTATAGGAGGAGGCCATTCAGCCTCCTTCGCCATTCAATTACATCATGGCTGATCTGCACGCCAACTCCATTTACCTACATTTGCTGTAATAACTAGTGGACTAAAAACTAGTGGACAGGTACAAAAAATAAATAAAAAGGCTGATGGAATGTTAACCTTTATCTCAAGGGGGCTGGAATACAAAGGGGTGGAAGTTATGCTACCAGTTGTATAAAATTCCGGTTACACTGCATCTGAAGTATTGTAATAACAACAGAAAATGCTGGAAACACTCAGCAGGTCAGGCAGCATCTGTGGAGAGAGAAACAGAGTTAATGTTTCAGATCTGTGACCCTTCATCAGAACTGGTAAAAGTTAGAGATGTAACAGGTTTTAAGCAGGTGCAGAGGCAGGGAAAGGGGGGCGGGGGGGGTGGGTGGAGGAAGGAACTAAAGGGACAGTCCGTGCTAGAATGCAAGGCAGGAGAGATTAAATGTTGCAAATGGGAATGGCAGAATCATCAACAGCTGCCGCCTGAAAAAATGGGGGGGTTATAGTCTGAAATTGTTGAACTCGATGTTGAGTCCAGAAGGCTGTAAAGTGCCTAATCGAAAGATGAGGTGCTGTTCCTCGAGCTTACGTTGAGCTTTATTGGAACAGTGCAAGAGGCCAAGGACAGAGAGATCAGAGTGGGAGTGGAGCGGAGAATTAAAGTGACAGGCGACCGGAAGCTCAGGGTCACCCTTATGAACTGAACGGAGGTGTTCCGCAAAGCGGTCACCCAATCTGCGTTTGGTCTCCCCAATGTAGAGGAGACCGCATCTTGAGCAGCAAATACAGTATATTAAATTGTAAGAAGTACAAGTAAATCGCTGTTTCACCTGGAAGGGGTGTTTGGGGCCCTGGACAGTGGGAAGGGAGGAGGTACTGTGTTCAGTTTTGGGCACCGCACCTTAGGAAGGATATATTGGCCTTGGAGGGGGTGCAAGGGCAGGACAGATTCATCAGAATAATACAGAGGCTAAAAGGGTTCAATTATGAGGACAGGTTGCATATAATAGCCATGTATTCCCTTTAGAATAGAAGATTAAGGAGTGATCTAATTGAGGTGTTTAAGGTGATTGAAAGATTTGACAGGGTAGATAGAGGGAGACTATTTCCTCTGCTGGTGCTGCAAACACTGACAAGCACTGCACAAAGGTGCACGTCAGCACCCAGGCTCACGCATGACTCCCTCCATATGCTTATGGAGGGAGTCACAGCACGCAGGGAGATTCTCTTCCCTTCCCATGGACGGAAGAGACCTCCCAGGAGATCAACGAAGTCTGGTTGCACATTGCACAGGAGGGCACAAGCAGGGATGTTGTCAGGAGTGCCTGGCTGCAGTGGCACCAACCTTTCAATGATCTCAGTAGATCACGAAATGTTACTGCAATGCCACACTCCACCTTACCCTGCTGTGCCACTCATTTCATCCCCATCACTCTACCTTCCATACCCTACTCCTGCACATCCTTACTCACACCAACTTACCTTGTACCTCTACCCATCCCTCTCTATCTACATTATCACTTCCCCATCTCACTAGCCACCCCTCACATTCAACCTCATCCTAGTTCAATCATACCAACTAACAACACACAAGGGTAGGCCCTTGTGTGGTTTAGCCAATGTTCATGTGAGGTTTCTGTTAATGTGCTGTCAAACATTGAAATCTTATTTTCAACACTTTGCATTCTTGGACAGATTTGTGCGCACCTTGAGAAGTGTATTACTGAGTTCCAGTGAATGTTGAGACATAACTCCCCCCACCCCACCCTGCTGTAGTGATGAGTGTGAATGGAACGGCTTGGACATTAAAGGGATGCTTTACAGTGCTGGTGTGGGACGGTGTCAACCTGGCGCATCATGTGGCATCCAGGCTTTACAGTGTTAAGTGAAGTAAATCTGGCCAAGGTGTTGCCATCGCTGGCCTCCCGGGCAGCAATGTTGTCAGGGGCTGATGCCCTGTGTCCTGTGCAGCATCAGGTGATGGTGGAGAAGGTTGGTGATGTTGTTGGTGTTTATGGTGTGCCTGGTGATGGTGTTGGGGCTGATTTTGGAAGGATTCAGAGGACCAAGGTGTGATTTTTCCAAGGACACCGATGTTGCTGCAATAGATGGCAGCCGCAGGTGAGATGACAGAAGCGATCTGTCAATGGTGAGAGAGGTTGTTCCAATGAGGTGGCACTGATTATACAGTTGGCTCTAAACACTTGCAAACTAAAGAAATCTCTATGGGGTAAAAATTCAGTTGGTTGCACCTCCCATTAGCGCCTTAAGAGGGCGCTAATGGGGCGCAAAGCCGCTAACGACCGGGCGCAGCGATGTTTGCGCCGCTCGGGAACTTAACTTGACATTGTGCGGCGGCGCTAAACTTTACCGCTGCGACCACCTGCGCGCGCAGATTGTGACGTCATTCCATGGTGCAACGCCCTTGTGGCGCCCCGGAGCGGAAATTGAGTGGCGCCCCCTGCCTTACCGCCTGGCGCATCCAACGACCAGAAGACTGGAACGCTATCAATCACTGTGGGGCTGGGGGGGGGGCGCTATTTAAAGGGGGCCTCTTCCTGTCTTTTATTGTTGGTGGCATTTTTGAACTACGCATTCTGAGAGAGAGAGGGAGAGACTTCTGGAGAGATTCAACGTTGTGTGAAGGAGTTTTGGGTACTGAGCAGCACTTTGCAGGTTCATTTTGATTTGCCATTCCTTGTATCGATTTAGCAGAGACTGTGGGAGCTGCACTCTGAGCTCTTTGCCTGGTACTCTCCATTGTTCTTTCCAGCACATTTGATGTGCAAGTCTCTCCATGCCGAGATTCAAGGCTGCAATGAACAGGATGTGGATGGAAAGCAAGATTAACCATCCCCTTTAAGAACTGGCCCGTGCCATTGTGTGTGTGTTCCATTGCTGACTGACATTACATGAGCTTCGCCAGCGCTCTGAGTTAGCGCCTCACTCCTTGGCCTTTGCGCCTTAAGACAGGTGTGCAGCGCCTGATTTAGCGCTCCACTCACCTCCTGGGGCGGTAAAAGTGAAGTTTCCAGTCAGTGGCGATAATTAGCGCCAGGCGCTAATATTTGCGTCCAGACGATATTTGCGCCCCAAATGGGGCGCGACCTAATTTTTACCCCTATATATCTTACAAATGCAGTAACCAATAGTTTCTGAGCTCTGAAACTGAGCATCTGCAACATGGCGTGCTTTATACCACTTCTGCAGCTGTCAGCTTATCAGATACATCAGAGCAGAATCAACTCACGCCAAGGTGAGCTGGCGTGTTCCCCGAGCAGCGGGCAACCCGTGGGGGAGCACATAATATTGCAAGGTAGCCTCAAAATAGCATTAAATTGGCTGTTAACAAGCCATTTAATGATCTAAATTGTCTCCCCCGCCACTTGGTGTCGGGTCAGTTCTGCGCAGACAGACCCGACCCTACCCGCTGTCAATCTTTGCTGTTTTGACAGCGGACCCGCCTCCAAACCCACCCTCTGAGCGCTGGCAAAATCCAGCCCTAGGATTCAAATACAGGGCTTTCTGTACAGGAGTTCAATGCTCTACCACTCGGGCTATCAGGACACCCCATTTACAAAAGACTATGGTTTAATTTGTATTATTAAAACCAGTCCACCACATTCCAGAAGGAGATTATTTCACATATTGGGATAGAAATTAAATAGGAAACTATATGGAAATCAGAATTTATTTTGTATTTAATTATTGAACATTGTCCAACACGGAATTGCTGGAAGTTTGCATTCTGCAATTATCAATGCGGCCAAAAATGACTCGTATAGGTTTTGTTTTCCAAAGTTTATAACTAATTATATAGCAGTTTCAAATTCCCATTGTTATAAAGCAAATCTTTCTTGCTGTTTATTAAAATTTTGAACGTTTTTATTGGCTTGAATTTGGTGCTGATATGGGTCTGAGATCATTGTGTGTTCTGGAAACCAAGGCAAACTTAGAGGAAAACTACTGGCTGGAAGAGCCTTTTAATGCAGTTATATTGTACCTACTGGTTTCATCCCGGTACAATTTTGCGAGTGCTGAGTGGCCATCCCCCGCTTCCCCCCCCCAAAAAAAGCTTAAGAATTGTAATTTTAAAGTTGAAAAAGTTGACTTTGCATTGGTTGAAGTTATCTGTTCAGTTCATAAAGAGCAAAAATGCAGTTGCTAGATTTTATAGTTTCTGTTATGGTTCCCAGACAGCCACAATGCATGCATTAAATATAAAGAAATTGCTTCTAAAGATTTTAAAATCATTTCCCACTATTAGTTTTCTTTTTCCTAACCCTTAAAGGTCTCCTTGTTGGGCAAGATGGACAAGATCCATGTAGGACATGTCTGAATTCTGAGTTTAGTCATAGTCATAGAGTCATACAGCACAGAAAGAGGCCTTTTCGGCCCATTGTGTCTACGCTAGCCATCAAGCCCTGTCTATTCTCATCCCATTTTCCAGCACTTGGTCCGTAGCCTTGTATGCTATGGCATTTCTAGTGCTCATCTAAATGTTTCTTGAATGTTGTGAGGGTTCCTGCCTCTACCACCCTTTCAGGCAGCGAGTTCCAGATTCCAACCACCCTCTGGGTGAAAAAGTTTTTCCTCAAATCCCTTCTAAACCTCCTGCCCCTTACCTTGAAACTATGCCCCCTGGTTATTGACCCCTCTACTAAGGGGAAAAGTTCCTTTCTATCTACCCTATCTATGCCCCTCATAATTTTGTACACCTCAATCAGGTCCCCCCTCAGCCTTCTCTGCTCTAAGGAAAACAACCCCAGCCTGTCCAGTCTCTCTTCATGGCTGAAGCGCTCCAGCCCAGGTAACATCCTGGTGAATCTCCTCTGCACCCTCTCCAATGCAATCACATCCTTCCTATAGTGTGGCGACCAGAACTGCACACAGTATTCCAGCTGTGGCCTAACTAGCGTTTTGTACAGCTCCATCATAACCTCCCTGCTCTTATATTCTATGCCTCGGCTAATGAAGGCAAGTATCCCACATGCCTTTTTAACCACCTTATCTACCTGTCCTGCTGCCTTCAGGGATCTATGTACATGCACACCAAGGTCCCTCTGATCCTCTGTCCTTCCTAGGGTCCTACCATTCATTGTGTATTCCCTTGCCTTGTTAGTCTCCCAAAATGTATCACCTCACACTTTTCAGGGTTAAATTCCATTTGCCACTGTTCTGCCCATCTGATCAACCCGTCTATATCGTCCTGTAGCCTGAGGCTTCCCTCCTCGCTATTTACTACTCCACCAATTTTCGTGTCATCTGCGAACTTACTGATCATACCTCCGACATTCATATCTAAATCATTAATGTACACTACAAACAGCAAGGGACCCAAAACCGATCCCTGCGGTACACCACTGGACACAGGCTTCCAGTCACAAAAACAACCTTCGACCATCACCCTCTGCCTCCTGCCACTAAGCCAATTTTGGATCCAATGTGCCAAATTGCCCTGGATCCCATGGGCTCTTACCTTCTTGACCAGTCTCCCATGCAGGACTTTGTCAAAAGCCTTACTGAAGTCCATGTAGACTACATCAACTGCACTACTCTCATCCACACACCTAGTCACCCCCTTGAAAAATTCAATCAAATTGGTTAGACATGATCTCCCCCTGACAAAGCCATGCTGACTATTGTCGAAGTTTCAACTTCCGAGTAAGACTCTTGAAACATAAAGTATCGTCAAGGCAGGCTTTATTATTTACTTGCTTGCAAGGAGAATGCACCGTAGTCAAATAGCTACGATGACACACTGAAAAATCACAGAAAATGGAAGATCTTTATACACTGAAAATACAAGCTTTCCATATCACATAGAAACATAGAATTTAGGAGCAGGAGTAGGCCATTCGGCCCGTCGAGCCTGCTCCGCCATTCAATACGATCATGGCTGATCATCCAAATCCAGTACCCTGTCCCTGCTTTAATCCCCACAGTACACATATCCCACCCTACCCCCGTAACCCCACGTATTTAATTCCCCCTAACATATCCCATCCTATCCCCATAACCCCACATATTTAATCCCCCCTAACACTAAGGGTCAATTTATCATAGCCAAATCAACCTAACCCACACATTTTTGGACTGTGGGAGGAAACCGGAGCACCCGGAGGAAACCCACGCAGACACAGGGAGAATGTGCAAACTCCACACAGACAGTCACCCGAGGTCAGATTCGAACCCGGGTCTCTGGCGCTGTGAGGCACCAGTGCTAACCACTATGCCACCGTGTTGCCCTGACATGTTGTTTAAAATAAGCTAAGTTAAAAGTTAAAAAAAATAGAAATGCCTTATGATGAGACTAGCTAATCTCTACAGAAATGGAGTCTGTCTGTCTGTTCTTCTTCTCCCACCAAGGCCAAGGCACCTGGCTGTTTACTTCACTAGTCCTTGGTTATCTCAAGTTGATTTGAAGAAGCCTTTTTTTTCTCTGTACTAGCAGACTACGAAGACAGCATAGTCTGCAAAGTTTAAATTCATCTCCATGAGAGGTCATAAACAACTTTATCTTTTCCCAAACAAGTCAGAGTCGGCCATTTTGTATCACTCTTTGTCTCTAGGAAGCCATTTTGTGTCCGAGACAAAAATACACTTCCACACTATCCTTGATTAATCCTTGCCTTTCCAAGTGGAGACTAATTCTGTCCCTCAGAATTTTTTCCAATAATTTCCCTACCACTGATGTTAGGCTCACTGGCCTGTAATTCCCTGGTTCATCCCGACTACCCTTCTTGAATAATGGTACTACGTTAGCTGTCCTCCAGTCCTCTGCACCACCCCTGTGGCCAGAGAGGTTCTGAAAATTTGTGTCAGAGCCCCTGCAATCTCCTCCCTTGCCTCACACAGCAGCCTGGGATACATCTCGTCTGGGCCTGGGGATTTATCCACTTTTAAGCCCGCTAAAACCGCTAGTACCTCCTCCCTCTCAATGCTAATTTGTTCAAGTATATCACAATCCCCCTGCCTGATTTCTATGCCTACATCGTCCTTCTCCATAGTGAACACAGATGCAAAATATTCATTTAAAACCTCACCTACATCTTTCGGCTCTACACACAGATTGCCACTTTGGTCCCTAATGGGCCCTACTCTTTCCCTGGTTATCCTTTTGCCCTTAATATACTTATAAAACACCTTGGGATTTTCCTTTATTTTGCCCGTCAGTGTTTTTTCATGCCCCCTCTTCGTTCTCCTAATTTCTTTTTTAAGGACCCCCCTGCACTTTCTACACTCCTCTCGGGCTTCCAGTGTTTTTAGTCCTTTGTATCTGCCAAAAGCCTCCCTGTTTTTACTAATCCATTCTTGTATATCCCTTGACATCCAGGCTTCCCTGGACTTGTTGGTCCCACCCTTGACCTTTACGGGAACATGTTGGCGCTGTACTCTCTCTATTTCCTTTCTGAATGACTCCCACTGCTCTGATGTGGATTTTCCTACAAGTAGCTGATCCCAGTCCACTTTGGCCAGATCCTGCCTTATCATATTAAAATTGGCCTTCCCCCAATTTAGAACCTTTATTTCCGGTCCATCTTTGTCCTTTTCCATGACTAACTTAAATCTCACCGAATTATGGTCACTGTCACCAAAATGCTCTCCTACTGACACTTCTACCACTTGCCTGGCTACATTCCCTAGAATTAGGTCCAGTACCGCCCCCTCTCTTGTAGGACTTTCTACATGCTGGCTCAAAAAGCTCTCCTGGATGCACTTTAAGAATTCCTGCACCCTCTAAGCCTTTCACACTCTGACTATCCCAGTTAATATTAGGGAAGTTGAAATCCCCTACTATTATTACCCTATTATTTCTACACTTCTCTGAGATTTGCCTACATTTGTCTAAGTCCCCCTGACTGTTTGGGGGCCTATAGTACACTCCCAGCAAAGTGCTTGCCCCCTTTTTGTTTTTAAGTTCTACCCATATGGCCTCCTTAGAGGATCCTGCTAAGATATCATCCCTCCTTACTGCAGTAATTGATTCCTTGATTAATATTGCGACGCTCCCACCTCTTTTGCACCCCCCTCTGTCTCGCCTGAAGATTCTATACCCCGGAATATTGAGCTGCCAGTCCTGCCCCTCCCTCAACCATGTCTCTGTGACAATAGCAACAATATCATACTCCCATGTGTTCATCAACACCTTCAATTCATCTGCCTTACTTTAGTGTTGTATGATGCCATAGCTTTTCTTTTATATCTGCAATACTCTTCAAGCTCCCTTGAAATATTGCAATAAAATCACATTTAAGGAGGTAGTATAGTTTGTTTTAAAGTTTCTGGTCCCCATTGTTGAACTTTGGTTTTGTATTCAAAATCAGCCATCCCATTTTGGTACCTTTTGAAAAAATAAAGCTGTAAATAGGAACAACACTATCCATCAAAAATACACAAGGCAAAATACTGCGGATGCGAGAAATATGAAAAATGAACAGAAAATCCAGCATTTTCTGTTGATACTATCCATCATAATATTCCAAAAGGAAGAATGCAATTCCTATGGAAGAACATTTAAGATGTGGTGCATACAGAACCATTGGATTGGTTATGGTTGTAATTCTCTCTTCCCTCTCTTGCTATCTCTTAGTCCATGTTCTACTTCATTCTGGATTGGTTCATCGAACCACAAAGCCAATAAATCCCCAAACTACTCACTCTTGCAGAAAATGTAATCTTCAAAATGTGCCGAATGTAGAGAAGTTAGATTGCTTGCCGTTTAGTGGTTTGGGGATTTCTTGGCTATGTGGTTCAGGAACATGGAACAAGAGATAGTGAGAGTCACAACCCCAACTGAATCAATTTTTTACACCCACCACATCTTGAAGATTAAATATTCTCCTACTGGAAAGGGATTCTAACATTCAGAACATTGTATTTATATGGCCATTCTGGGATCTATGGAGGATATTGGATAAAACCTAATGGTACAGTTCATTCACATAACAGTCAATGTATCAGAAGAAACATTACAAACTTTGAAATATAGCATCTCTTAAAGTTATAATGATTTTGTTTCCTTTGCAGAATAATCTTAGCTTTGGTAAAATTATATCTACAATTATTTTTTTAAGTGGCCTCATGAGCTGCAGGGTAGCTAAATAATTAAAATTAAAAAAACAGAGATACTAGAAATCTAAAATAACAACATAGAATGCTGGAAATACACAGGAGTTCAGTCAGCACCTGAGGAAAGAAAAGACAAGTTCGCATTTGTATTGGGAGTCTTCATCACAACGGAGCAGATAAATAATCTATGCCTATTTCATTTATTCTAACCACCACCCCTTGACATTCAATGGCATTACCATCGCCGAATCCCCCTCCATCAACATCCATCAACATCCTTCAACATCCTGGGGGTCACCATTGACCAGAAACTTAACTGGACCAGCCACATAAATACTGTGGCAACAAGAGCAGGTCAGAGGCTAGGTATTCTGCGGCGAGTGTCTCACCTCCTGACTCCCCAAAGCCTTTCCACCATCTACAAGGCACAAGTAAAGGAGTGCGATGGAATACTCTCCACTTGCCTGGATGAGTGCAGCTCCAACAACACTCAAGAAGCTCGACACTATCCAGGACAAAGCAGCCCGCTTGATTGGCACCCCATCCACCACCTTAAACATTCACTCCCTCCACTACAGGCGCACCGTGGCTGCAGTGTGTACCATCTACAAGATGCACTGCAGCAACTCGCCAAGGCTTCTTCGGCAGCCCCTCCCAAACCCGCGACCTCTTCCACCTAGAAGGACAAGGGCAGCAGGCGCATGGGAACACCACCACCTCCAAGTTCCCCTCCAAGTCACACACCATCCTGACTTAGAAGTATATCACTGTTCCTTCATCGTCGCTGGGTCAAAATCCTGGAACTCCCTCCCTAACAGCACTGTGGGAGTACCTTCACCACACGGACTGCAGCGGTTCAAGAAGGCAGCTCACCACCACCTTCTCAAGGACAATTAGGGATGGGCAATAAATGCTGACCTTGCCAGCGACGCCCACATCCCATAAAAACAAATTAAAAAAAAATCATATTAGTGAGATGCTTCTAAATGTATTCAATTCTAACAGCTAAGCACTTTGCTAGTAAATAGGTTCAACGTTTCAGAGGAGCATAGGAACAGGAGTAGGCCATTCAGCCCCTCGAGCCTGCTCCGCCATTCAATGCGATCATGGCTGATCTGCGACCTAACTCCATATACCTGACGTTGGCCCATATTCCTTAATACCTTTAGTTAACAAAAAGCTATCAATCTCAGATTTAAAATAAACAATTGATCTAGCATCAATTGCTTTTTGCGGAAGAGAGTTCCAAACTTCTACCACCCTTTGTGCATAGAAGCGTTTCCTAATTTCACTCTTGAAAGGTCTGTCTCTAATTTTTAGACGATGCCCCCAGTCCGAGAACCCCCAACCAGCGGAAATAGTTTCTCTCTGTCTACCCTATCTGTTTCCCTTAATATCTTGAAAACTTCGATCAGATCATCCCTTGACCTTCTAAATTGTAAGGAATACAACCCTAATTTGTGTAATCGCTCCTCGTAACTTAACCCTTGAAGTCCTGGTGTCATTCTGGTTTTAATACTTGTTCCTCTTTTTCAGCTGTATCTTGCGCGTTTGCCGGCCAATTAGAGGAAGCGGGTCTGGTGACGTTATTTGATGACGCGTCATCAGCCAGTTTCCTTAAAGGGACCATGACCAACTTTATTTTGACATTTGTGCTGTCAGTGTTTTGCAGCATTGAGGTGCTACAAACACTGACGAGCACTGCACAGAGGCGCAGGGCTGAACCCAGGCTCTCCCATGACTCCCTCCATAAGCTTATGGAGGAGTCACAGCACGCAGGGAGGCTGGAAGAGACCTCCCCAGGAGATCAATACAGCCTGGTTGCACATTACAGAGGAGGGCACAAGCAGGGATGTGATCAGGAGGACCTAGGTGCAGTACCGCAAACGTTTCAATGATCTCAGTAGATCACGAAACGATAGTACAAAGCCACACTCAACCTCATCCTGCCGTGCTTCTCATCACATCCCCATCAGTCTGCCTTCCCTACCCTACTCCTGCACATCCTTACTCACACCAACTTACCTTGCGCCTCCACCCATCTTGCTCTATCTATATTATCACTTCCTCATCTCACTAGCCACCCCTCACACTCACCCTCATCCTTGTGCAATAATACCAACTAACAGCACACAAGGGGAGGCACTTCAGTGTTTTATGTAATGTTCATGTAAAGTTTCTGTTAATGTGGTGTCAAACATTGAAACCTTTATTTTCAACACTTTGCGTTCTTGGACAGATTTGTGTGCACCTTTGGAAGTGGCTTAGTGAGTTGCAGTGAATGGTAAGACATAACGGTACCCCCCGCAATGGTGATGAATGGGAAAGGAATGGCTTGGTCATTGTAGGGATGCTTTATGGTGCTGGTGTGGGGTGGTGCCAACCTGGCTCATCATGTGGCAGCCAGGGTGTACAGCGTCAAGTGACATCCCTGGCCTCCCGGGCAGCAATGTGGTCGGGTGCTGATGCCCTGTGTCCTGTGCAGCATCATGTGATTGCAGAGAATGTTGGTGGTGTTATTGTTGGTGCTGCTGGTGTTGTGGCTGATTGTGGTGGGATTCTGAGGACCAAAGTGAGAGAGTATAAAGGGCACCCATGTTGATGGAATAGATGGCAGGTGAAGTAGAGATGACAGAAGCGATCTGTCAATGGTGAGAGAGGTAATGAGGTCAGACTGGATGGAGACTTGTGTAAAGACTTACAGCATTGTGACCAGTGTGGATTCCATGGGCAAGCTGTCAAATGCAGAAGGTGGGTTGAAATTCATTCTTACGTGGCTCTAAACAAGCCACTAATCACCTGAATTGGTTCCCCCGCTGTGAACCCACCGTTGCATGTCAGGTCTGCTCAGCGCTGACAGACCCGACATCGGGGAAAGGCACGTGGTGGCGGGATCACACCGGGGTCCCGACCCGCTGGGGAAAAAAAAACACTTTCCCACCCAACCCGCCACCGATCGCGGCCGCTGCCACCCCCCCCCCCCCCTGCAAAATCCAGCCCTATAGGTTTTTGGACCAAATTAATCTTATCAGAATTTTATAATGTGCAATGAAAATGACTCACAGAATGAAATGCCATTTTATAATGTGCAGTGATGTTGTCAGACAAGAAAATAGCACCTCATATTTTCTGCGAATAATTATCCTGCGCTATGTACAAGAATTTAATATTAAAATTTATCTGTATCCGTTTTATAGTTATATTTTCCTTCTAGTCAGTTGAGATATCTCAGGGGGCTTTCTCATTAAATTGGATGACCCGGTATCAGGCTGGGTAATACAGTAAGTTCAGTGTTGCTGGATTAGGAAGTTTTTGGCGGGTTTGCTTCCTGATACAGCTAGGAATAGTCTGCTCCAAACACTCCCCAGCAGGCCCTGCATGTTGACTGCAGTCACAGGTTTAATAGCGGATGCTGTGACTGCTGCAGTTTACTTTATCAATGTGATTTTATATTTTTGAAATTAAAAACTAAGAAAAAATAATATGCAGCAGCAGACACAATCATTGTGCTTTGAACAAATATAGTCAAGTAGTTTTCCCTTTTAAGTATAAGTTCCATTTACCAAGAAGAGAAAATGTTCATACCAGGAACTGACCTTTCTTGCATTACTCTTCAATCATTGAAAAGATAAAGAATTAAGGACATTTGCTTCTAAACTACATGTTGAATGAAGGAACTGATAGAATAATAAGGCAACTTTCTAACAGCTGCTGTAGAATTGCCCAGGCGGTTCATTGTTAATATGAAATTCCTTTCCAGCACAGTTGTACACTAGAACAGAAGAAAGATAAAATAAAATGAATAGGGAACAATCTATAATTGCTGCAGACTTGGTTTTGTCAGGACTATTTGGCGTAGAACACCCATTATTTCAAAAGAAAAACAGATGATTTGCCGTAGATTTTCTTCTGGTTCCATCAGTGTTAATGCCTTCAAAATTGTATTAACCTGTTCATGTCATTGAGTGATGACGCTATCTGCACTGATAATGTAGTGACACACTGGACAGTTCTTTACACTGTAAATGCCTTTGGATGTCTTTTTCCATTAAAGACTCTCTATAAATGTAAGTTGCACTTGTTTTAAGTTATTATAATTCATTGGAAATTCTACCAATTTACAGTCCTCTAATTAGTGATGCTTCCTTAATACATTGCTCAGCTTTCTATAGAATGCATGAATACATCATGGTAAAATAGGTTCATGATGCATTCTGTTCAAAGGAAAAATGTGTTCCATAAATTAGTCTAATTATAATTTCTACTTCAAAATCTTAAACAGAGTACCTGTTCATTTGAAGAGATAGGTGCAAAATTAATTTGTTTGCAAAGTGACTATAGGGTCAATGAGGCATAAAATCTGGCACATGACTTGAAGCACCTGATTCACTGTGCACCACATTTTTCGATGCTACTGGCTACTTAAATTGCGTCCCATGGCAAATTTCATGACTTTAGGTGAGGCTCTACCCCTAGTGTTCTCCTAGCCCATACAAAATGGGTACAGATTAAACAGGCCACACCTTCTTTAAGCAAGAGTGCTGTTGTTTCAGTTGTTGTTGATGTGAACATTTTTGTTTCTGTGCTTCTGCCGTGAATATCTGGAAAACTTTTATTTCCTTCCCTTGCTCTGCATTTTTTAATAAAAACCCTAATTTTGCAATGCCACACTTTTTTATTCCATTTTCAAAAATAATGCAGCAATATAAGTTGCATTTAATAAATTTTGAAGGATGGGAATCCCTTTGGCTGTTGCCATAGTGCTGCAAGATTTAGATGAGAAGGACCATTTAATGATGGGACACCATCTTCAGGTCCAAATATGTCTTCAGTGATATGTTCACACCCAGCAATATCTAAGCACCCATATTTACAGACCATGCCGCTCCTACTGAGTATGTCAAACATAACCTGCCTCACCATCTCTCTTTCACTAAATGACTGAGCTATGTCAGATCACCCGGGGCCTCGCCAGACCTTCCCTTGACAACCACCTCCAATCCTCTGACTTTGGTCCATTGTACATCCATCCATCCATCCCTTCGCTCCATGATTGATAGCAGACCCTTCAGCCTTCTTCATCGTCCTCTCTGGATGTGCCTTCCTAAACGCCTATGTCTCTTCACTTTTCTCTCTGTCTTGAAAGCCTTCTTAAACATACCTCTTCGACCAAGCTTCCATCATCTCACTTAACTCTCCCACAATAGTTCACCATCCACTCATTTCTTTCTCTGTGAAGCACATTGGGAGGTTTTACTCTGTTACCAGTGCTATATAAATATAAGTTATGGTCTGTCCCAGATTGTGGCTGCTTTATTTAGGAGTAGAAATACTGTGGAAAACTATTTCTAACAATTGTTTGGGGATAGTAAGCGGATCTCTACTGAGACAACATCACAGTCACATCACAGAGCACCTTTTTTGGGCTAGAATACTGCAAAAATCTTTATTAAGTTCTTTTTGTTTCAGTTTAAAACCTACTTACTAAGTGTCAGGTTGGCTCACTGGTTGCAGGCTCACCTCTGAGTTAGAAGACTGGATTCAAAACCCACGCCAGAGCTTGAGCACGTTATCTAGGCTTCCACTGCAGAGCAACAATGAGGGAATGTTGCATTATCTGGGGTACAGTTTATTCATGGAATCATAGAATCATATAGCACAGAAGGAGGCCATTTGGCCTATCATGCCTGTGCTAGCTGTCTGAAAGAGCTACCAATTAGTCTCACTCCCCTGCTCTTTCCCCAAATTACTATTTGCTTCCTCCACCCTTTCAGGCAGTGCGTTCCAAATCATCATAACTCGCTGAGTAAAAAGTTATCCTCATCTCCCCCTTGCTTTTTTGCCAATGATCTTAAAATTGGCAAATTTTTGGATGAACGCAGGCCCTCCCTGCCTGTTAAGGTGTTCTGGCACATTTATCCTTCAAAAAACACCATCAAAAACAGATGAATTGGTCATACATCTCATTGCTGTGTCTGGGATATTGCTGTGCACAAATTGGCCACTGTACTTACCTACAAAACAACAGACACTACACTTTAAAAGTAATTAATTGACTGTGAAGCACATTGGGACATCCCGAGAATGTGAAAGGCACTATTAAATGCAAGTTTGTTCCACCTTTATTATGAATGTAATATTTTATGAACAGTGATGACATATGATGCACACCTACATTTTAGAATGGGCTTAACTTGATTATGGCCCGGATTTTGCAGTCGGAATAACAGGCTATCAGCGCTCACCGTTATTATGGAGTAACGCGGACAGCAACTTCCGGCGTCCGCACGTGCGCAGTTAAACGCAGAAATCTGGAAGTTGCTGTCTGATTTGCCCTGCTCCTACGCAAGCATCGCTACACCGGTACATTGCCGAGAGACTCGGCATGAAATACATGTAAGGCCATGAATTTGCGGTACTTACCCACTGGATACCCACTAAACACATCAGAAAAAGTTAGGGCCTGTCCATTCAAGTGTAAGTGACTTTTTAACGGCTTGATAAGTTTTAATTACTGCCAAACAACCTCTCTGGCACTGAAAATTAACTTTTACAAGCGTGGAGTCTCATTCCTTCAGATTTTAATTATTGTTGGAGATTTAAAAAGAATTAAAAATTAAAATAATTTTTGTTTACTTTTTCTTTCTCTCTCTTTTATCTCTCCCCCTTAATCCCATCTTTCTTTCCCTCTCTTTATTTTGCTTTCTGTACATGATTTTACATTGAATTAAATATTCTGACTTACACTTCCTGGTTTGGACTCTGCGTGTCTCAGCGAGGATACTTCAATTTGATTGGTTGAGGAGACACGCTGTTGCTAGCCCTGCTCACACAGGTCCCAGATTCTCTGTAAAGGGCGCTGCGCTGTTTCAGATGGCCGATGACCGTACATTGCTGCTCAAAAGCTCGCAAAATTCTGTGGACAGCTGTAAGTGTGAAGAACGGTGAGCGCTGTTCGTTCGCTGCTGACCGCATAATACAGGTCAATATCTTGCTGGCTGGGCATGGCTAAGCAAGTGATTTGGCACCGCTTGGCAACTGCAACAAAATCGTCAAATTTCTATACTTACCATATGTGGCATGGTTTGCTGCCCTGCAATGCTGCTTTGCATTAAAAAAATCCCAGAGTCAATGAAAGTGTTGAGTGATAAACATCACATATCCTCTCAAAAGCACAGCAACAGAGCACAACTGGCACAGCGATGTTATCTTACCCAGAATACACTGCAGCAAGAAGAACGTCTTTGGTAGTTAATGTTACCAGCTGGAATTTACCGTGCTATTACATGGATCAGATCTATTAACAGAGGATTCTGTGTTCCAAGGGGCTTTACATTTGCAATATTGCTGATTTGGGTTTACAGTCTGCAATGCCCAGAATTGATTGCTACTTTGTGATTTTTGTCATGTTAAAGGTCTGTCATGAGGGCTTGCAGGCATGCAAGCCATAAAATTCTGACTCTAAACACAGACATTGCGGCATTAAAGCATCATCCAACCATGCCATCTTTGTTCAACAAACAGCCGGTTAAATCTGATCAGAGATGTGCGTGGAACAAGGGAACCAAACAGGGTTGCTTTTAAATATAATAATGATGTTTTGAAAACAGTTTCAGAAGTGCAGTCTGTTAACAGTTACCATCAACATTTTAGCTTTCACTAAGTGGTATGAATTCAGTGCTCAGAACAAAGTCACATTGTTATGGTAATAACGAATGCTTTTCGAAGCTGTTGCCACAATTGCACTGTCTGGATCATACAAACTTTCGAAATGGTTGCCATCTCATTCTCCTCAGAGTTAGCCAGAGCTTCATGTATGATAATATAGGATGTGTAGAATAATGTGGACAGTTAGACCTTAGAAATGCATTTTCCTCCTTTGCTCAATAAACATTTGTAACAGGAGTTAATTAACCCTAAAAGTTTGACTTGTTAAAAAGACTAAATCAGGGAGTACAGCTGCTAAGTGGCATAAAATATTATTGGGCTATGGATTATTCAATATCTCTAAAATTTGCTTTAACAAATGAACCTTGGGTTAGGTCATTTGTGATATGAAGAGTACTGTGCTAAATGCAGCTGCTGATGCTGCTTTCATGCTGCTATAATGAACAGTGTTAATGAACACCATTATACTTATTATGGATCTTCTTTATTACAACTACTTGGTATATTTGAACTTGCATCTCAAATCAGCTCATCTTGCACTGAATATCATTTGAACGTTCTGAAAGTTGCAGTAGCATTGCAGATGTGTGTCATAAAAACATCTTGCACTCACCCCACTCCCCCACTTTTCTTTCTCGTGATGGGGGTTCGATGTACTTTATATCATATTACTGTTCTAAAATATCAATTTATAAAAAAGTGTCCTTATGGGAAACCCCCACGGTGAGCAAATGCTCCTTTATCCAATTGTTACTGTTGAGCAAAGATCATTAAAAGTAAATGTCCTGACCTTGATTGGCAGTAACGTGTTTTGTAATTGCTTAAGGACTGATACCATTAACCTACCTCCAGCAATAGCTTTTCATTAAGAATGTGTCAAACTCCCTCCGCTGAGCTCTTTATGACTAGGTTTATTGTATGGCAATAGCAGAGGGTTATGCAAATCTAGTGGCAATAACTTTATCTATATTTTATTTTGCACAGTTTTAAGTACATGAGAATCTGACTATTGCTTTTGTTTACAGTGGTTCCATCAGTGACAGTGCTGGCTGAACATTGCACCCATAAAATAGCAGTCCCATTCGAACTGCTCTTATACAATAGCAGATGGCCATTTGAATACTTTGGGAATGCATAGGTACTTGAGCAGATGCTGGGTTCGATTTTACTGCCCTTTTTGCAGTGGTATGAAATTGCATTTGTGGCACAATCTGCAGTAGCCAATTTGCTCCCTATTAGGTCAACCATGGAGCAGCATTAATGGTGTGCGTGTAGACTGGAATGTCTTGCCTCTGCACCAAGGAGGGTAGTAGAGCAACAGGGAGGGTGGAGGGCAAACTGGGGAGCAAAGACATCTCCCCTCACTAGAAGCAGTTTAAAGAGCACTTGTAGTGCGGCAGGTACCCTCTGACCCCATGAAAATGAGGTGCACTCTCACTGACCTTGCAAACTCTGGCTTGGTTAATGCTGGAAGGCTTCTGTAACTATCTAATAATCTACCTATGGTCTACTGTCTCCCTGGAGCTATTGCACACAAGTCAGAGTGCCTCTTATGGAATATTTTAAACATAAAGGGGAAAAAATTTGGTTGCTTTGCGCCTCCCGTTAGCATCCTAAGAGGGCACTACTGGGACGCAAATCAACTAGCACCCGGGCGCGGCGATGTTTGCGCCACCGCGAAATTGACCAGACATTTTGCGGCGGTGCTAAACACTACCGCCACGATCTCTTGTGCCCGCAGATTGTGACATCAGTCGAGTGTGCAATGCCCCGGTAGCACCCCGGACTGGATATTGAGTGGCGTCCCCTATCTTACCGCCTGCCGCTAGCAACGATAGGTTGAGGGGAGCGTTTTGCAGTCGGGAAGGGACTGGGGGAGTGTTATTTAAAGATGACCGCTTCCTGTCTTTTTTTGTCAGTGACATTTTTGCACCACGCATTCTGAGAGAGAGAGAGAAACTTCTGGAGAGATTCAACACTGTGTGAAGGAGTTTTGGGTACTGAGAAGCACTTTGTAGGTTCATTTTGATTTGACCTTCCTTGCATCGATTTAGAAGAGACTGTGGGGGCTGTACTCTGAGCTCTTTCCCTGGGCGCCTCCATTGTTCTTTCCAGTAGATTTGATGTACAGGTCTCTCCAGGCCGAGATTCAAGGTTGCAATGAGCAGGGTGTGGATGGAGAGCAAGATCGACCCTCCCCTTTAAGAACTGGCCGGCGCCAGTGTGTCTGTGTTCCATTGCTGACTGACATTACATGAGCTTCGCCAGCGTTCTGAAGTAGCGCCTCGCTCCTCGGCGTTAGCGCCTTAAGAGAGGTGTGTAGCGCCTGATTTAGCTCTCCAATCACCTTCAGGGGCGATAGAAGCCAAGTTTGCAGTCGGAGGCGATAATTAGCGCCAGGTGCTAAACTTTGCGCCCGGCCGATAATTGCACCCCAAACGGGGCGATACCGAATTTCTTCCCCAAATCATTTCCAAAATACAGTTTTCCTATTAAATGTAATTGTTAAGACATTGGGCCAGATTTTGATGTGAAAATAACAGTGAGGCTAACTGCGCTCACCATTATTTATGCGCAAATCGGACAACAACTTCTGGTGAGCAGAGATGCGCAGTTAAACACGAAAATCCGGAAGTCACGAAAATCGTGATGTATCGCTCCGCCATAAGCTGCATGAAAATGGCATCTTGCTGTCTGACTCCCCATTCAAATGCATTGAACGCTGTGAAATTCCTGTCCTGATGTCGTAGGTACGGACTAAACTCACCTCAACAAGTTAAGTCAAGTCATTCCAGTCTAAGTTTACTTTTAATGGCGTGGTAAGTCTTAATTACTGCCAAACAACCTCATTCCTTCAGATTTGAATTATTGTTGGAGATTTTTTTTAAAGTTAATAACTTTTTTTTAACTTAATCTCTCTCTCTTAATGCAATCTTTCTTTCCTCTCTTTATTTCGCTTTCTGTACCTGGTTTGACATTGAATTCACTATTCTAACTTACACTTCCTGGTTCAGACGGCGTGGCTCATTACGATTCTTCAATCTGATTGGTTAAGGAGATGAACTCTGCAAGGCTTTTATATTTTTTTTGTTATTTAAATAAAAATCTCAGCTGTTGTTTATGCATTTGACTTTGCCTTGCTTTAAAAGAATCGTTTCCCTGATTCAAACCCCTGACTCGTGCACAGCCTGACCTTGTTTTTACATGATTGTCTTATTTTAATAGTAAAGTAAATATGCTGCTCAGTTTTACTTATATAAACCTCATTTTAGTGAATACAATTGACTGTTATTTTGCCTCTCGGTTGTAGAGATAAGGTTGCGCTGTTGGATGTGACTTCATTTTGTAGAGGTAGAAACAAGTTCAGGATGGTACAGGTGATGCTATGCAATGTTTATGCGACTGAATTTCCAAAGGTGATAGCACAATGTTGGACTGAAAAGTGTAGTCTAATGGGGATTGCAGACATTTGCATGTGGGGACACCACAGATTAAAGCCTGTAGTCAAGATTTACCTTGAAAATTGGGCAGTATTCCAGCAGGCAGACCATACACCAGATATCCCAATGTCAGCACCTGCCCAATTTTTCATCCTGATTTCCATTGGACAGTGGCAGTACCCCTACCACAAAAAATCAAAATGGGTGGGTGTAGTTAAGTGAAGCAATAATGATGTATTCATACATCCCAAAGGAGAGCACACAGAACCAGTGGAAAGAGGTACATGCTACAAGCTATTTCATTCCTTGTGAGGCTATTAGTGGGGTGAATGCATCTAATGCTATGAGTGAGAGGAGACGTCCAGGCAAATAGGGTGTAAAGGGCACCCGGCAACCTCCAGGGCATTGATTTTTTTTTGTCAAATTGTTTTCCTGATTTTTAAGGTAATTGGCAAAAGAAACAAGGAAGAGATGAGGAGACCTCTTTTATGCAGCGAGCTATGATGATCTGGAATGCATTGCCTGAAAGGATGATGGAAGCAGATTAATTGTAACTTTCAAAAAGGAATTGTATGTATACTTGAAATGGAAACATTTGCAGGGCTATGTAGAAAGAGTGGGGGAGTGAGACTAATTGGATAGCTCTTTCAAAGAGCCAGCACAGAACGAATGATGTAAAGACCTGTCCAACTAATGCCAAGCTCCTAGTGAAAGACAACAATACCACCATGAGTGAACCTGTATTGCTGAAATTAGGCTGACCCAGAAACTCTAGCGGGGTCAGGCCACTTGAATTTGGGCTGTCGTGAATGGCACCCTACTATTATTCCACTTGGGTTTTCACCCCAATAGAAAATGTAGGCTAATGTTTCTATCAAATCACCGTGATACATAGGGTTAGATGAAGGGGGCTGGGCCAAGGCTCATGTGGAGCATAAACACCAGCATGGACCAGTTGGGCTGAATGGCCTGTTTCTGTGCTGTATATTCTTACAATTCTCTATAAAACTGACAATGTAGTTGAATTGCTTCCCTGAAAAATTAGACAGGGTAGGGACACTTTCTTTGGATCCAAGTGGTGCAGTGTCCAAAGGAGTGCAGCAGTGGAAGAAAGTGTCCAGGGCAGTGTATGCCAATGTTATGACCCCATGCATGGTAACTCAGTGCTGAAAAAATGTTTAATGACCTTACCAGGTCTGTCAAGGGAAGAAGAGCCAGCCACACTATCCAGGAATGTGCTGTACTAGCGATCTCAACCATTTACAGTCACCTGCCTTCATAATGTATTAAACGACTTGAATCATCTACCATCTTGGCCCCGGAAGCCACCCTGTCCCCTTTACATTTAAGCACTCAATGTGAAGCACCATTATCTGGTTTTCTCTTTCGGATTCCTCAGTTACCATGAAATATACTTTTGTAAGATTTTGCAGGTCTAAGAAAATTCTGGTGAATTTCATAAAAGGGTTAAACAGGCATGTCTCCTGATTACTATTCATTATTTGGAAGAATTCCAATTTTCCCTGTTTGAAATTCATGGGATCTCAAGATTCAAATCCCAAGTTCCTACTATAGTCTACTTTGAAAAATGATGGGTGCTCACCAGCTCTTTAGGATTCTACCAGGAAAATGCTCCTGGGAATAAAGTTACTTCTTTAAATAATAAAAAAAACAGATTATCAAGCAACAGGAAAACTCATCTTTGCCACAATAAAAATTACAAATATGATAAAGTGTGATGCAAAATCTGAACAAAGATAAATAAAGGAATAACCTATACTACCTTTGATCGAGTGGATTAATCCAGAAAGACTGGTTTAGGAAGAAAGCAGTTGTAAGACAGATGCTCAATAATTATTTCTCACCCCAAGGAGGGAGCACAGAGTTTTTTTGGAAGTATGTGAATATTTTATCAAATGCTTTTTCAAAGAGAGCAAAGCTGTGTATGAAGGGATCGTACAAATTCTCAAGGGGGAAAGATTTTTAAAAAATGCCTTATAACTGGCCATGTTATTAAATTCTTAAAATTGACTTTTAACTGAGAACAACAATAGATTTAGATTCTAGCCGTTCCCACCCCTTGTTCGCACAGTTGGTAAGTACACTGCCCGTGTGGTACTGACCCATACAGAGCAGGAGTGCCCCAAGTTTGGTTCTCGGTCTGTTCCAATCTCAGCTAGGAAAGCAGTATTGGCACTAAAGCTGAGCATTTGGGTTGGGAGGGGAAGTATGAGTCAGAGTTTGCACCCTTTATCATTATGCAGTGACTCCTGCTGGAGAAGTCAGTGTGTGATGTGTCAGGTGAGGACAGGATTTATCTCTTGTGATGCTTCCTCCCTCCTCCTCTCTCTTAAGAGGTCAGGTAGGCTGCTGGCACTCATGTCTAGTCTCATAAATGACAAATGGCCACTTGCTTCATGACTATTTCCCTTTGTACAACAAAGTTGTAAAGGACATAGCAGGCTACAACCTTTGAGACCTTGGCCAAATGGCCTCTGCTCAAAAGTGTGTGGGTGCAAATAGGATCGGATGTGGCTCAGCTGTGATGCTTCCTTACTGGCCAAATAACTGTCTGAGACTCGCTGTATGGGCTTACAAATGAAGAATAGCCTTTTGGGCGAGGTATAGGAATATTGCCAACACCCATGGAATCATATCCTGAAGTGAGTTAGGGCTTTTGGCAGAGCGGGGGGAGGGGGAGAGAGAAGAAAAATCAGGGGGGGGGGAAAGTAAGGATTAAATAAAATTTCATCGTTTATGTTAGATTTTAAAGCTGGGTTTGCGACTCAATTTGACACGAACAAACTCACAATGAGGTCACCTTCATCAGGAACAGAGTTGGAATTACTCAGACTCACAAGGAGCTTGTTTTAAAGAGTTACCGGGCTGAGTGGGCAGTGTTCTAAACTGTCACTCAGCTCCCTTCAAATAATTACACAACATTGACTCCTATTCATGTTCCTCTCATTTCAGTCTATAGCACACTTCTCTACTCCCCAACAGTACAGAGTGACTGTTTATAGTGACTCCCTGCCTTTTATTCTAAGAGGGATTAGGAATTTTTAAAATTTGCTTCTGTAGAAGAGGAAGAGAAGGAAAGTTTGGCATCAGTAGTTTCAGGTTCAATGCTGCCAGGGAAAACTGTTTGGATCTTGAAATTATGCTGTGAAATAATATTGTACAAAAATTTAACCTGTTTAAGTCAAATGAGTTAATACCTCCAATAAAATAGCAGAGAAAGGAATTTCAGATAAGCTCATAAGTGTTTGTACTCTACTATCTCACATTGCAATATCAAGGGCTTTATATTTTCAGAAAATAAACCTCCCTTTGCAAAACTTGAAGAGAAAAATTATTCAAGGATTAACATGTCAGTGAATTATAATCTAGACCATGCTACTTCCTGCTAATCAGATGTAGATTGCGGCAAAATATCGAGTAACAGTCACTTATCTTTCAATATGGACATCACCATGTAACTGCACGCAATGCAGTCGTGTTGGTGTCCACCATGAGAAAAAAATACGCACAATGGAGCAGACAAAACTACCCTAAAAATCCCTCAGTGCCTGCTCTAACAGCTAAGTAGGAATGCTAGGTGATAGTTCTATATAATTTGAGTTTTGCTGTCATGGTTTGTAACATCTGAATATTTTGATCAAATTAGTGCTCTTTCAGTATGGCTGGATATCTGTTATTCTTTGCATAATAATTAGCTGTAATTTGCATAAGAAATGTAAATTAATTAAACAACAGTTTTTTGCCCAATAGTTGAGAAAATAAATCCTAGATTTATCTAACCTGAAGAGAATAATTGACGTTGTATTAGCAGATAATGATTCTATTAGACTATGGGGGGGTGGGGGGTAGAGGAGAATGTAAATAGGATTAGAGGAGCAGGCCGTACAATCGACATGATAATCCAGCTTGTGTGCTTTCTGGTTCTAATGAATGTTGCAGTGTTGTTTGGTCTGGAATGAGGGGTGTATGGTTGCTGAGAGCAATAAACGGACAAGTGCTTTAATTATCAAGGTCCCCTATCCCAGAAACAAACTGACAGCAATGTTTATTATTGATATGTTATTTATTTATTATGTCAGTTTTTTATTATCTTCCTGCTTCCTCTTTGTATTGACATAAAAACTATATTTTTCCTACTCAAGACCTCAAACCTGTGGAATTCCTAACCTTCCTCAGTCTTTCCTTCCTCCAACAGTCCAAGCTTAGTGTCAAATCAGACTCTCTGATTCACCTTGTCTTCTTTGATTCTTTTCAAAGTTGGTGTCCAGCTTTATTTTATATTTTACAATTAAAATAATACAGCAAGCAGTAAATAACACCAAAATATACATAATCCAAAAACTCAGAATCCCTAAATGCTACCTTGGCAAATTTTGAGAAATAATCGCTGGCTTTAAGGGATAAGGCATAAATTAATTATTCTAATTAGACTTAATTTCCATCTATAAATTGGGTTAATTAGAAAACATCTTTTCCTTACAATGCAAAAACTGTAACCTTTATTTTTATGAAACTTGGAGGAATATTATCTATAAGGGATAAAATATTAATAAATTATGCTAACGAGTCTTAATTTCTATGTGCAAATTAGGTTAATTAGAAAATAGATTTTCTCTTGCATCTCAGAAAAAAAATGTAAGTCCTATCTTTAAAACTAGGAGAGCACAATCATTATGCTATTAGGGATAACATATTAATGATTTATGGTAATTAGCCCTCATTCACATATGTAGATTAGGTTAATCACCAAATAGACTTTCCCCTATAACTCAAATCCTGTAGGTGCTCATTGTTTAAAACTAGAATGGTATAGTTGTGCTGTATTGAACAGTACACATTTTGAAAAACAAATTTGAAGTGCTGTGTAAACTGTGGCTTATAGATATTGGCCCAAAATTTGCTGTCAAAATAACGGCGAGATTAATAGCGCTTGCTGTTATTTATGCGCAAATGCCACAGAAACTTCAGGTGAGGGCAAATGTGCCATTAAATGCAGAAATCAAGAAGTTGCCATTGGCGCTGCGTCACGCCGCTATTAGCTTTACAAGAACGGCATCACCTCCTGCCATCTTGGCTGACATCAGCTAGCTCAACACAAACCAAGGGTCAAAGCAAGAATCCTTCTGGTCTGTCTTGTTCAGTACTACACCAAATGGTACATTTACCAACGCATCCATCAGGGATTCAAACTGTTGCATTTTCTTAATCACAAGTAAGTACAATATTGTTGATAAGTATTTGTAACAATTGATAGAAATAAAAAGTGTGCCACCAAAAAACAAAATAACTTTATATTTTCTTAACATTCCGAAGAATTAAATGAATGCTTCTCATTGACTAATCACATAAAATTCATGTTGTGTTGAGTAAGATCATCACATAGCTGAACATTGAAATTATTGACCTAAACATTTCAGTCAAAATAATGATGAGGCTAATGGCGCTCGCAGTTATTTATGCGCAAATGCCACAGCATCTTCAGCCGACGGCAGATGCGCGATTAAACACAGAAATTGGAAAGTTGCTGTCAGAGTTGCACCGCTCCACCATTAATTGAGCGAAAAAACTATCTTGCTATCTGGCTCCCCATTCAAATGCATTGAGTGGCGTGAAGTTGCTGTACTTGCATGGTAGATACGAAGTAACCACGCCACAGAAAGTTAAGTCAAGTCATTTCAAGTGATAAGTGTTAATTACTGTCAGTCAACCTTTCTGGCACTGAAAATTGACTATTACAAGTGTGAAGTCTCTCTTTCCTTCAGGTTTTAATTGTTGTTGGAGATTAAAAATATATATATATTTTTATTTTTCTATCTGTCTCTGTTATCTCTCTCTCGCTTAATCCAATCTTTATTTTCCTCGCTTTATTTGTCTTTCTGTACCTGATTTGGCATTGAATTCACTATTCTAACTTGCACTTCCTGGTTCAGACCTTGCGCTGGTCATTTCACAATCCTTCAATCTGATTGGTTAAGGAGATACGCAGTTGCTTGCTCTGTTCACTCAGGTCCCAGATGTCCTGTAGAGGGCGCCGTGCTGTTTCCATCTTGCACTTCCAGCAACTGGCAGCGTAAAATATCATGGAGATTAAATGGGCAAGTCTAACTAATGGCGGGCACTGTTTGTTGACCGGTTGCAGGAATTTTTTAGCCCAGCCATCACCCTGCTATACTACAATTATAGGGCAGCTGCTGTTAAAGAGCAGGACCTGCTTTTAGAACGGTGTGAGTCAGCAGCACTGTGTTACACTGCCCGGTTTGTACTGTTTTTCAATTGGGGGAAAAGTAAATCACAGCGCATGTGCAGTTAATCACTCAGCATGTTGATTACTGACATCCAAGCATCGGTGAGATGTTTAATGTTAGTGAAGTGCCAGTTGGGCAGTCAACTCTTTAATAACGTTAAAAACTGTTTTAAAAATTCATCTTGCACTGACTGCAGCCAGTCTTACACCTAGAGTGATGTGAGAGTTTCTCCTGGAGGTGGTCTCACAGCTGAAGCTGGAGCTCAAACTTATAAAGGTTTTGCTGTAGTTGCACTGCACATCTTGACTCAATGTGAAGCCAGATGTGCTTTGCAGTGACACAAAATATGCAGTATAATCACACTATAAGAGGAATCTATTTAAACACTTGTTATGCAGACAAAGTGGTGAGGGGCTATTTCCTGCTGAATGAACACAAAGCCTTGCTGCCAGCAAGAATCAGAGTCTCCAGCAGGGTTTTTGCCATTGTTAAGAGTAAATACATATTTAAATTCATTACTAGGGGAATTTGACCATCTATGTCTGAATTCCTGTTTTCTATCAGAGTTGCTGATGAGTGTAGACATCCAACCTAGACCTTTAGGTTTGAGTTGGATGTTTTTTGTCTAAAAACAGTTAATACATGAACAATGGCCAGGAAAGTGCATGAGTGGAATCTTATCTAGCTGAAAACGAGATTGCACCTGATTATGGGGTTAAAATAAACAGACTACGGCTGTTCAGAGCAGTATCAAATTTGGCATTAATACTACTCTTTAACTAATGATGGGAAGGGGGGCAACACATGAATGATTAGTGTCACCCTGTTGCCACTTTACACAAGATGTGCCACAGGAATGTTAAGCCCTGTGATTTTACAGAAAGACCCACCATGTCGGTAGTGCCAACTTACCATCTGTCCCTGGCGAGAGAATTAAGTTACCAACCACTCCCCATTTAAAAGCCATTGTTCTATCCACTTAATCCTGAATCTAAACTTAATTTGGTGTTGTATCCCTTTTTTACTATTAGTGTAGTCATGGGTTGAACAAACAATAGCTATTCATGACAAAAAAGGAATTCAAAAGTCTTCTGTAGGCATATGAATAGTAAACGGGTAGTAAGAGGAGGGGCGAGGCCAATTAGGGACCAAAAAGGAGTCCTACGCATGGAGGCAGAGGGCGTGGCTGAGGTACTAAATGAGTACTTTGCATGTGTCTTTACCAAGGAAGAAGATGCTGCCAAATTCATAGTGAAAGAGGAGGTAGTTGAGATATTGGATGGGTTAAAAATTGATAAAGAGGAGGTACTAGAAAGGCTGGCTGTACTTAAAGTAAATAAATCACCAGGACCGGATGGGATGCATCCTAGGATGCTGAGGGAGGTAAAGGTGGAAATTGCGGAGATACTGGCCATAATCTTCCAATCCTCCTTGGATACGGGGCTGGTGCCGGAGGACTGGAGAATTGCAAATGTTACACCCTTGTTCAAAAAAGGATGTAAGGATAAACCCAGCAGCTACAGGCCAGTCAGCTTAACCTTGGTGGTAGGGAAGCTTTTAGAAACGATCATCCGGGACAAAATTAACAGTCACTTGGACAAGTGTGGATTAATTAAAGGAAGCCAGCACGGATCTGTTAAAGGCAAATCGTGTTTAACTAACTTGATTGAATTTTCTGATGAGGTAACAGAAAAGGTTGATGAGGGCAATGTAGTTGATGTGGTGTACATGGACTTCCAAAAGGCATTTGACAAAGTGCCACATAATAGGCTTGTCAGCAAAGTTGAATAAAAGGGACAGTGGCAGCATGGATATGAAATTGGCTGAGTGACAGGAAACAGAGAGTAGTGGTGAACGTTTGTTTTTCGGACTGGTGGAAGGTATACAGTGGTGATCCCCAGGAGTCGGTTTTAGGACCACTGCTTTTCTTGATATATATTAATGACTTGGATGTGGGTGTACAGGGCACAATTTCAAAATTTGCGGATGACACAAAATTTGGAAGTATAGTGAACAGTGAGAAGGATAGGGATAGACTTCAAGAGGACATAGACAGGCTGGTGGAATGGGCGGACATGTGGCAGATGAAGTTTAATGCAGAAAAGTGCGAAGTGATACATTTTAGTAGGAAGAACGAGGAGAGGAAATATAAACTAAAGGGTACAATTCTAAAGGGGGTGCAGGAACAGAGAGACCTGGGGGGTATATGTGCACAAATTGTTGAAGGTGGCAGGGCAGGTTGAGAAAGTGGTTAAAAAAGCATACGGGATACTGGGCTTCATAACTGGAGGCATAGAATACAAAAGCAAGGAAATTATGATGAATCTTTATAAAACACTGGTTCGGCCACAACTGGAGTATTGTGTCTAATTCTGGGCATCGCATTTTAGGAAGGATGTGAAGGCTTTAGAGAGGTTGCAGAAAAGATTTACAAGAATGGTTCCAGGGATGAGGGACTTCAGTTACATGGATAGACTGGAGAGGCTGGGGTTGTTCTCCTTAGAGCAGGGAAGATTGAGAGGAGATTTGATAGAGGTGTTCAAAATCATAAGGGGTCTAGGCAGAGTAGATAGAGAGAAACTGTTCCAATTGGCGGAAGGGTCGAGAACCAGAGGACACAGATTTAAGGTGATTGGCAGAAGAACCAAAGGCGACATGAGGAAAAACTTTATTACGCAGCGAGTGGTGATGATCTGGAATGCACTGCCTGAAAGGGTGGTGGAGACAGATTCAATCGTGGCTTTCAAAAGGGAATTAGATAAGTACCTGAAGGAAAAAAAATTGCAGGGCTACGGAGAAAAGGGCGGGGGAGTGGGACTAGCTGAAGTGCTCTTGCAGTGAGCCGGCACGGGCTCGACGGGCCGAATGGCCTCCTACTGTGCTGTAATGATTCTATGATTCTATGATTTTATGACATCATCATTAGGAATATGGGTGTAACATAAATGTACAAATAAAATTCAAAGTAAATATCGAGGCGTTCTAACAGCATCAGCTTAGCTCAACTGGTAGCACTGTTCCCATTGAAGTCAGTAGGTTAAGGGTTCAAATCCCACTCCAGGACATCCGCATGTAATCTAAGCTGGCACTCCAATGTGGTACTGAGTGCAGCATTGTGAAGGTGGCTTTTTTTTGCATAGAATGTTAAAACTGGTTCAGATGGGTGTTAAAGATCCCATGGCGCTATTTGAAGAACAGCAGGGAGTTCCTCATGTGTTCTGTCCAACAATCCTTCCTCAACCAACACCAACAAAAATGGATTAATTGTGGGGTCTTGTGTGCAAATGTTATCACATTTGCATTTATAACAGTCACAACACTTGAGAAAAATTAATTCTGTGTAGGTGAAGTGCTTTGAGATGTTTTGGAGAGATAAGCAGCTGTGTAAGTGCAAATCTTTCTTTGCACATTATTATTTTAAACCAGAATCGGCTGGTTATCAGAACATTAAAAAAAAGTTTGCTGTTAGTACTTTAGACTGGAGACTTCCTTTAGCCAACCACATCACAACATTTCAAAATTCTGTTATTTTTTATTGTACTTGTCTTCGTTCCAGTGCCTGGGATTTTCTTTTTAATGTCAAATTATTTCCCCTCCCCATATTTATCTCTCAACCAATATCACTAAAACAGATGATCTAGTCATTATCTCATTGCTGTTTGTGGGAGCTTGCTGTGCGCAAATTGACTTTTGGTACAATTTCCTACATTCCAACAGTGACTACACTTCTCAAGAACTTCATTGGCTGTAAATCGTTTTGGGGTGTCTTGAGCTCGTGGAAGGCGCTGTATAAATACAAACCTTTCTTTCTTTTAGCACAGGTGTTTTTCACATATGATGCCATCTATGATTTGTGATCTTGCCGTCAGCTAGTCATGACATCATCATTAAGAACATGGTTCCAACATGAAGCTAGGATAGTTCTGCCCTTACTAGTTCCCGTTTCTATTTCTTTCTCCTCATATAATACACAGAGCAGTAGCGTCAGGCCTCACTAATAGTAAACCAAACAGTCAGGTTGGCAGCTGAAGTATGCAAGCATTGGATGTGTAGATTTTGTGCATGATTATTTTAAATACAGCCAGGATGGACAAAACTGATACTACAACAGTGAGTGAAGTATGTTCAGTGAAGGAGAAAATTATGATTAATGGTAACGTTTGGGGAAGAGAAACACCCACAGTATTGACACCTGCAGCCATTTCAGGACACTTCAAGTTTAGTGTGGCTGTAAAAGCACTCAACAATGTTAACCTTTTTCTCCCTTCTCCCTGATGTTAACCCATTTCTCCTGAAGTCACTGACTGTTGCTGAGGTACAATTCTATAGACATTAGCTGGTTCTGATACCTGACTCAAGTGGTCGTCCTTCATTCGTGAGCGTAGACAGTGAGTGTTGGCAGGCTATTTGACCATGGGGGACATGACCCGCCCATCACCAGATAGGAGCTTTCGGAAAAAAAAATCTGCAGACAAAATCCATCTCTATTGAAGTAGTATAGCAACTTAAACCCTGATATGGTCTCTAAGTATAGTTACACTCCTCAGTATAACAATAGTGCAGGCTTAATGGGGAGAACATTTTGGGCCAATTTGTCAGGAAAAAAGCAATAGAGACAGCTCTGAAGAAAAGTAATTTTTATCTAAGAGCCTGTTGACCTCAAACACAGCTACAAGATAAAGAGGACAGCAATGTGAATAGCATGGCATCTTATCTGAGACTAGGTGGTTTAAAATGAATCGTTAGTAGCAAATGCAGAGAAAGGGAATCTTAAAACACTATTTCATTTATATCTGTTAGATGGCCACTTAAAAATACTGTAAGTAGAACTGTGTCAGGCCAACAGGGACCCTGTATTTCACTCCCAGAAACAATTAGAGTGTTTTAAGGGGCAAATGGTTATAGGAGTGTAAAAATCATACACCATTTATGAGTTATTAAATTTGAAAGGACTGTTCCCTAACCCTTCGCCGCTGAATAAAACTTTACTTAACGATCCGAGGTTTGTAGAAGAAATGTTCAGTCCCAGCTCAGCAGCAGCCGAGCACTGGAAATGTTTCATAAAACATTCTTAACAAATGGGATTTTAGCACACAAGAGGCTCTGATGGCCTATTAATTCTGCCTTGGCCCACAGCCAAAACACTTGTGCTTCTCTTCTAATTCGTGCTTAATTTCTATCAGAGGTACCAAGAGACTCCTTTTTTCAGCATGATGCATCCGCATAACTTTAATGGATTCACCGGAGGAGCCACAGCAAGAAGACATTGATTGGCCCGTCTCAGGGGCCTAAGTGAGGCCTGACAGGTAGTAGCTTGACATGGGCAGCAAATGAAATGTGACCCCTTGTAAACAGGGCTGAGCATTTGGGGCTCTGGGTAATCCATTAGCTCAGAAACCTTTTCAAATTCCATTTATTTATGAAGTGATTTGAGCAGACTAAGGTTGCACTTAAAATGAGAAAGTAGGAGAATGAATGAATGGTGCGGGGAAATTTCAGCTCGACAGTATTCACAGGAAGGATGGGAGGGGAAAATAAATCATGGAGACTGGCTAAAGAATTCAGTGTGACAGAAAGGCAAAAAGGAGAAGAAAAAAAGGAAATGAAAGATAAGGAATTAAGTCCCCATGGCAACACATCCTATCAGATAGCCTAGTAAAAAAATAAATCGAAACTTCTGTAGGATCTTGGAAACTCCTTAAGAGCGTTTTAATTTTTTTTTAAAACGTGTCCTGGGAAAAATTGTGAATTTCGTGGCAGAAGCAACAAGGTAGTTTCACACAATTTACCTTTACAGCAGTTTCGTTCTAGTTTTTATATTTAATCACTGCCCCAAATTCCTTCTTCATCTGAGAGGTGGAGCAGCTGAGACTGCATGACTTCATCTTTCATTTTCCAACCGGTAGATAATGGGAAGATGGGGGAAACTCGATCGCGGGCTGAACGGATAGGATATGGTCGCCCAGTGGTTATGGTACTGGATTACTAATGCAGGGGTCGTGAGTTCAAATCCCAGCAAGTTGTGAAGTAGAATTCAATAGGTGGGATTCGAACCCCACACCCTTCCCCCTCCCGCCTGGCGTGAATGGGGCGGGTGTACAGATAAAACAGCCTGGGAATACTTACTGCCCCATTCCCGCTCGACTCCTACCTGCTGCCGTCTTAACTGCAGACTTTTTTTTTGGTGGCTAACGTAAGTAGAAAAAATCATGGAAATTTATTTTGGAAATGTGTTTACTGGATAACTGAGAACCTTAAAACACAAAAGAATATTCACAATAGTTACTGTTATATTTTTGGGTTGTTGCTTTAGATATATATTTCTCAGGTTCAGCATCTCAGACCCACACTTCAATATATCTTGGCTTAGACTATAAACTTTATATTAAAATAACTAGAGAATTCAATACATTAGGCTCAATAAATCCTGAATTCATTAGTCCCATATTTTTGACAGCTTGAGGAAGCATCTTCCACTCTTTCGATTACTACTTCCATTATCAATGTGACTGCATGTGCCAGCACTCTCTTCTGCATTAGTGAGCCCCAATTTGATGTCTAGCTATAGTGTAATAGGCAATGGTTGAGGCAGAAACTAAGCAATTTATTTTATGGTTTAATCAGTTGGTGATTGGCAATAAGATTACTCAAGTCTTCTAAATAATATTTATTAGCTTTCTGAAAGAACATAGGAGTGACAGAGCAGGCTGGTGTTGCAGTGGATAACCCTTTGATGACTGCTGTAGCATTTATGCACCAAATTAAAATATATCTATATATATGTATATATATATAAAACACTCACTGGGTTTTAGTATATTCTGAAAAAGAAATTCAATTAAGAAATGTTCTATCATGACTCCACACATGGCTTTAAATCTACATTATAATCTGCAGCACTGGAAATGTGCAGGATATTCCTAATTAAGGATGTCACATCATATAAAGGAAGTTTTATTTAAAAAGCACCAAAAGCAATTCTCACGCATTGCTTTCTTACTGTGTAAGTGCGGGTGAATCGCACTGATGGTGGGTACTCGGGTCTGTGTAGTAAAGTTTCCCATCCTTTGGGAACACTGTCATTCTATCAGTGTGAAACCAACCTTAGCTCAGCCATAGAGTTTCCAGGATAGGGGTGATATTGGCATCTGTGGCCTATTGGGCTTTATTTCCAACAAATGGGGTCTATGGGTAGCTGAAGAGCTGTTGGAGAAAAAGGAGTCAAGACTCCTTCATTCTGCATCAGTCCTCTGTGCCAACTATATTCTAACCAGGCCTCCAATTTAAAGGCTGGCTATTGGGTGACAAGGGTTAAAAGAAAAAAAAGAAAGACTTGCATTTATATAGCGCCTCTCATGACCTCAGGACGCCCCAAAAGCGCTTTACAGCCAATGAAGGACTTTTTGAAGTGCAGTCACTGTTGTAATGTAGGAAATGTGGCAGCCAATTCGCACACAGCAAGTTCCCACAAACAGCAATGTGATAATGACCAGATAATCTGTTTTTTTAGTGATGTTGGTTTAGGGATAAATATTGGCCAGGACATAGGGAGAACTCCTCTGCTCTTCTTTGAAATAGTGCCTGGGGGCCTTTTACGTCCACCTGAGAGAGCAGACTTGGTTTAACATCTCATCTGAAAGATGGTATCTCTGACAGTGCAGCACTCCCTCAGCACTGCACTGGCATGTCAGCCGAGATTATCCCCTCCTGCCATGGCTCATGACTCTGATTAGGAACCTGCACAAACCTGCACAGCAGGAGTAAACTGGGAGCCATGCTGCCACAAGGAACATCATTGAACAGACAATCGGCATCCTCAAACAACGCTTCCACTGCCTGGACCATTCAGGAGAAACCCTGGAGTACAGTGCTGAGCGGGCATCCAGATTTGTGATCATCTGCTGCATGCGCCACAACTTCGCCATGATGAAGGAGCAGCCCTTACTGCCACCTGCAAACTCACACATTGAGGAGGAGAAAGAGGAAGAGGAAGAAGTGAGACAGTAATGAAGACTCTCCCTTTCTGCCAGGGCTCTACGAGATCAGCTGATTGTGGAGCGCTTCCACTAACCTCTTTTCTCTTTTAGGTGTTGACCTGTTGTATATTGCTACCATTTTCTGTCAAAATTTCAGACTTTCAACACTTGTAAATGTTTTTCTTTTTATTCCTGTGGATACTTGCTGTCCTACTTCACTCTGAACTTCTTCCAGAGTTACTTCCTATAGTAAGGGAGAGTAGAAAGTTCCTGAGAATTAGATGAGCCCATTCTGCCTTTTACAGTAAAAGCTGTTGATTCCCAAGAGATATAAAGAAAGATAGTGGATGCTGGAAATCTGAATTGAAAACAGAAATTGCTGGAGATGTACAGCAGATCAGTGAGTATCTGAAAGAGGAAAAATAGGTGACTGCCTCAGGTGAAATTCTCCATTGTAACTTTAAAAAATGGTCAAGTTGGAGAAGCTCCTTTATAGGACTGACAGAAACTAACTGATGATCATGTGTCATGAATTTTATTGTGGTGAATTAAGGATCCCACTTTTGTATTGATGTAAAATGGTTCCTGCTTCACAGCAACACATAAGTTGCAATATAACTCAGGAGTCAGATCAATGAAGGAGCTCAGAAGATGAATAAAGGTGATGAATCCTAGTCAGCCCATCTTAGCTCAACCATCAAAAATAAGAAAACCACCATCCCCTCTCCCTTCCATCATGCCATCCAAAAGACTCTTGAATCACCCTAAAGTTTTTGTTTCCTCTACTCTTCCGTGTTAACTCCTTGTACAATGAAATACTTCCTGACGTCAGCTCTAAATTCGACTTTCATCACAAGTTTGAATCTATGCTCCTTGACCTACTCTTTTAGCTGACTTTACAGTGATGCTCAGGGTTTACATTTTGTATACGTACCATCTTATATTTTACCCACCATTTTATATTTGATGTGCTTCAATAAGCTACCCCTCAGTCAAGAAGTATTTCAGACTAAGTTTCTCTAAGCTTTCCTGGCTCAAAGCAGAAGATCAGCTTTGTGACTCCTCTCTGAATTACCTCCAAGGCTTGAATGTTGTACTGTCCTTCTAATGAGACATTAAACCTAGGTCCCACCAGCCTGTACAAAGCCTACTAAGCTCCCAATATGGAGGGCAGGAAGCATGGGTATGTGTCCGGCCAGAAGTGGGCCACATGCCATAGCGGGAAAGGACAAAAAACCAGCGTCCAGTACCCATGCCTAAAACAACATTAAGTCCTTTGCATATACACTTACCTGAGGGCCGCTGCGATGCTAGCTCTTAGTGCCACGCCAGATTAATGGAAATGAGGCCCAAGGCCCAATATCGGAGGCACCTCAGGCCTCACTATTCAGGCATAGGCACTGTACCCTGTGCGTGAATTTCTACCCCCACTATACTGAGGACCTTTACAGCCAACAGGGAAAGAGGAGATATTCAATCCCACCTGTCTAGGCCACATTTAAACTCTGGCTCAAGAGATGAAAGCACAGTTCACAGATTCCTTTGTATCACCCAGTTTCTCTAGCTACATATTTTTTATCGACTGAATATTTTAGGGAATCCTAAATGTACTAACTGGGATAAGACCCATTATAGTTCAATTTTTCATTATTTTGAACCATAGTTGATACAGAGTGCAGACAGTGAGTGCTGTCTCCTTAACAACAAAAATATGCCGAAAGCCTTTCTGTTCTGCTAAAGAAATGGATTCTGCTTCTCATTTTCACATATTTCAAGTTGAAGAAATGTCAATGAAACTTGTTAAAAAGGTGCTTTGTGACAACTTGAATCCTATCTTTCTTTCTTTACACAGTAATGGCTGTCATAATTTTGTGGTTGGGATTTGAATAGTAAAATATTTCCAATATGCATATATAATGAGTTACACCTCTGCTTGACAATGTGTAATGGAGTGTGCTTCCTCATTGACATGTCCTCTGTTTGAAATGAACCAAGAAATGATCTAATTTGGGGGGAAAAGAAAGAACATGGCAGGTCAGAATAAGGGATTAATTATGAAGTGCCATACAGTACATGCAAAATATTTCACTGAGCCGTTCTGTAGCTGAACAGAAAATATCCTATTTTATAAATGGAAACTGATCAGAAATAATATTCACTCATTTGTCAAAAGATGCTTATTTTCACATACTATATGTGTGTGTGTGTATGTTTAATATATAACACATAGTACATCATTTATCTTTTACGTTCACATAATAGAATCCATATCTATTAATTCCAATGTGACATTTCAATAGTATGAATATGATTTAACATTTCCAAGAACTAGTTTTATTAAAACATGAATAAAATAAAATCATTCAGCTAAATCAAAGAATATCAAATAAAGTGTAGTTAAATTTGATTTTGCCTAATTTGATGTGAGATGCTTGCTAAATGTTGATGAATATGTAGAGGACAGGCACTGTCATGCCCTGGTGCTGCTTCCCTGGAACATCTTTTATTTGTCACCCCATTGCAGAAAATCCTGGTGCTGTTTAACCCTGCTGTCACAAATGGCCTTTGCAGTGGTGGTACTCCTAATATAGAGTCATAGGGCAGAATTTTCATTGACCCGTGGAGGCGGGTTTGGAGGCGTGTGGGGGGTTAAAATTGCGAAAACTGGCGGGCGGGCATAAGCCCGCCTCCATCCCACCTCCACGCAATTTTCATTAAATCGTGTCTGCTGGTCTCGACTCCGTCCCGCCTCCAAGAGGCGGGATAGGCCATTAAGGCCCTTAACAAGCACTAAATTGCCTCTATAATGCCATTTTGAAAGGCCATTGTGATTTTAAACCTTTTTCCACGTGAAGCACGCCTGTTCTGAACCACGAATGTGAAACCTGGCGGTAGCACATTTGGATTGCTAACTATCAGCTGCAGCTCAACCATGAAATAGGAGATGTGATCAGCCATCATTTGCAGTTGGCAGGACTTTGTTGTCTGAGTTCTGGGGGAACTTTTATATGGCATAACCACAGCTGTGGAAGTTTGGAGCCTGACACCCATCTCCAGTGTGACCTCCTGGGAAACCCCTCTCGCCACCTTGACTGAGCGCTTCCTCAACTGAGGCATATATCAGAAGCATGGGAACCATTTATTTCCTTTCCTCCTGGACGCCAGATTCGGACGAAGACCAGTCGTGGCAGCAGCAGAACCATGAACAACAGCACCACCAGCAGCAGCAGCATCAACAGGAGTGCAAAGCTGCTCCTCACCCACCTGAAGCTGCACAGGCCAGAAGGCGCCAGCGCGCGACCACATTGCTGCCCGAGATGCAAGGGACGCACTTGACCAGATTTGCTTAGCCTGCACAATCAAACACTTTTGCCTCGCACCTTCTTATCAGACCATCGACAATGGCCAGGAACCTGCGGATTCCTATCACTCTGACCACCATACTGACAATTGCAAGTCATCCTAAGCCCTCAATGTGGAAGTCCCATTTGCAAAATGACAGACGCCACAACTTCAGCAGTTTGCCAGCAGAATTTTTAATCACACCAAGCAAGTGCTGGCATTTCAAGGTTAAACACAACATTACACCCAAGTGACTACCCTTGTGACTACTTGTGCTTTATTTTTCTTTTACGCGTGCTCCTACGTGGTGCTTCCCCTGTGGCTTCAGAAGATGTGGAGGTCCCTTGCTCACTTTCTTGCTGTTCCTGCCTCGACACCTTTGGCGGGCATCCTCTGGGGTTGCGAGCCTGTGAGGGCTCGGCAACAGTCTGCTGCTCCTGCGGCTGTGCAGGGGTTGATACGCTGATCTCAGTTGGGTGAGGACTCTGGTGGGGCTCTGACCGAGGGCTTTGCAGTGGCTTGGTCGTGTGAGCGCTTGGAGAGGAGCCCCCACTTCCTTGTTGTCTGCCACCAACATCCCTCTCATGGGTCAGCCCCACCTCAGCGCTTGCAAGTGGATTGAGAGCACCTTGCTGCACATCAGGGGGGCCATGGGGACCCGTATCTGCACTGGAAGTCCTACTCAGAAGGACTTCCATGAAGGTCTGGTTTCTGTGTTCAATAGATGACCATCGCTCCTCAAGAGATGCCAGTCTATTCTGAACAATGACCATGTTTTCTACACTCTGGCGACTTATCTCCTCCATAGCTGTAGCCATCCTCTCCTCTACTGTAGCAATCCTTTCCACGGAGGTTGCCATCCTTTCCGTGGTGATGCGTTCATGCGCCAATTACTCCACAAAGGCTCTGCTCATGTTCGCTATGGACTCCTCCATTTGCTCCACACTCGCAGCGACCCTGGAGACAAAACCTGCCAGAGACTCCTGCATCTGTTCCTGGAGTTCCAGCAGCACTGATCTTATGGATGGACCCAGAGGCAGAGGGTCGACATGCAGCTGAGCCGAGCTAGGAGAGTCCTGCGCCCTCCGACTAGGACTCTCCACTGCTGTCCCTGTCTCCACTATCTGCTGATGCTCACTTGTGAGCTGTGATACACCAGGTGACAACACTACTCTATCTCGCGATGTTCCCTCCGAGGTGTGAGTGTCTGTGCTGGTGCTGGGTGCGCTGATTCCTGCTGACGCTGCGCCCTCAGAGGTTGCAGCTTCCTCTGAGGAGTCTTGAGGCTCATGCTCTGCCTCCTGGACGGTGGGAACGGCTGCTCGCGATGGTCCTGGGGGGGAGTAAAGGAAAGAGTCAGAGATGTGAGTCCAAGGTTACATGCACATTACATATTGCAGATGATCATAAGTCAGTCTGCTGGAGCATCAGAATCATTATCAGTGACTCATGCAATGTCAATGAGAGAGATGATAAACTATTCTGTCACCAGCTTGCTCTGATGCACCCGTCTGTCCGTCCCCCACTTGCGCATACTCCTCCACTCCCATGATCTCCAGGACCGCCTCCTCCCAGGCGGTGAGCTGGGCTACTGAGGGTGGCCCTCCTCCTGTCCTCGCTCTTTCCCTCTTATTGTGAGCTCTCTTTCCCTGCAATGACGGAGACAAGTGGAGTTTGAGTGAGAATGAAGGAGTGAGTGTAGAGAATCTATATCATTGATGGTTAGAAGGAGACAAATTCGGAGTGAGGTGGCAAGGCCATGGGCCCTCCCTGTGTGTTGTAAGTTGTTTTCATAGCATGACAGCGATAGGGAGTGTGAAGTACTATATATTCGAATAGTTAGGTGAATGTGACCATACAGAGAGAGGGAATGGGTAAGGGTGCAGGGATGTCAGTGTCAAGTGGGATGTGGAGGAAGAGGTTGTCAAAGCTGAGTGCTGGTGAGGAGAGGCAATGGGAATCAGAATGAGGGTGATTGGAAATTCATACTCACTTTTCCAGTGCGCAGCAGGTCATGAAACCTCTTCCTGCACTGAAGCCAGGTTCTGCGGGTTATGGACAACGAGTTGACCTCCTCTGCCACCTGGATCCACACAGCCTTGGTTTGATGGGAAGGCTTCTTCCTCCCTGAAGAAGGGAAGAGCACCTCCTTATTAGCTCTGGCTCCCTCAATTAAAGCTTGCAGGGCGACGTCATCAAATCGAGGTGCAGACCTAGGCCTCTGGCTGGCCATTCTTCCTGCAGGTGCCTCTAACATGCAAAGGCAAAAGGTTGGCAGTCTGCAGAGGAAGCAAGGCTTGTTGCAGACCTTAAATGCTGCAGCAATGATGACGTCATCGGAAGCGAATTTCAGACTGGAAAAACTCACTGGCCATGGGTTCCCACATGTTGGAACTCAATTGGCAAATTATGTTAAAATAGCATCAATCTTCCACATCGATTTAGCTTTGGGTGGCTAACACGAAATGCGGATTACACGACCCCAGCCCGCCCCTGAATCAAAATCCAGCCCTTAGAGTCATCGAGTCATACAGCACAGAAAGAGGCCCTTCGTCCCATCGTGTCCACGCCGCCCATCAAGCCCTGTCTATTCTAATACGATAGCAAAATACTGCAGATGCTGGAAATCCGAAATAACAACAGAAAACGCTGGAAAAACTCAGCAGGCCAGGCAGCATCCGTGGAGAGAGAAAGAGAGTTGACGTTTCAGGTCGATGACCTTTCATCAGAACTGGGAAGAGCTGGAAATCAAATAGATTTAAGGCCAGGGTAAAGCTGGGAAAAGGGGGAGGGGATAAAGGAACAAAAGAGGAGATGAAGAGACATTAAGAGACATTAAGAGATATGCAAGGCTAGAGGTGGTGTTAATGTGACAGATTAAGGCTGAATGAAGTGTGAAATCTACTGGCAGAATGAAGGACAGCTGCCAGCTTCTAGGAGGAAAAAAAAGGTGGGGGGGACAAATAAAAGGGTGGATAAAATAAAATATAAATGTGATTGGAGCTGAGGTTATGATCTAAAATTGTTGAACTCGATATTGAGTCCAGAGGGCTGTAGCGTGCCTAAACGAAAGATGAGGTGCTGTTCCTCGAGCTTACGCTGAGCTTCCGTGGAACAGTGTATTAGGCCGAGGACGGTGAGGTCAGAGTGGGAGTGAAGCGGTGAATTAAAGTGACAGGCCACCGGGAGCTCGGGGTCCCCCTTACGGACTGAACGGAGGTGTTCCGCAAAGCGGTCACCCAATCTACGTTTGGTCTCCCCAATGTAGAGGAGTCCACATCGTGAGCAGCGAATACAGTATACTAAATTGCAGGAAGTACAAGTAAATCGCTGTTTCACCTGGAAGGGGTGTTTGGGGCCCTGGACAGTGGGAAGAGGGGAGGTATAAGGGCATGTGTTGCATCTCCTGCGCGATTTACTTGTACTTCCTGCAATTTAGTATACTGTATTCGCTGCTCACGATGTGGACTCCTCTACATTGGGGAGACCAAACGTAGATTGGGTGACCGCTTTGCGGAACACCTCCGTTCAGTCCGTAAGGGGGACCCCGAGCTCCCGGTGGCCTGTCACTTTAATTCACCGCTTCACTCCCACTCTGACCTCACCGTCCTCGGCCTAATACACTGTTCCACGGAAGCTCAGCGTAAGCTCGAGGAACAGCACCTCATCTTTCGTTTAGGCACGCTACAGCCCTCTGGACTCAATATCGAGTTCAACAATTTTAGATCATAACCTCAGCTCCAATCACATTTATATTTTATTTTATCCACCCTTTTATTTGTCCCCCCCACCTTTTTTTTCCTCCTAGAAGCTGGCAGCTGTCCTTCATTCTGCCAGTAGATTTCACACTTCATTCAGCCTTCCTGTCTATTCTAATCCCATTTTCCAGCACTTGGTCCGTAGCCTTGTATTCTATGGCGTTCCAAGTGCTCATCTAAATGCTTCTTGAATGTTGTGAGGGTTCCTGCCTCTACCACCCTTTCAAGCAGTGAGTTCCAGATTCCAACCACCCTCTGGGTGAAAAAGTTTTTCCTCAAATCCCCTCTAAACCTCCTGCCCCTTACCTTGAAACTATGCCCCCTGGTTATTGACCCCTCTACTAAAGGGAAAAGTTCCTTTCTATCTACCCTATCTATGCCCCTCATAATTTTGTACACCTCAATCAGGTCCCCCCTCAGCCTTCTCTGCTCTAAGGAAAACAACCCCAGCCTGTCCAGTCTCTCTTCATAGCTGAAGCGCTCCAGCCCAGGTAACATCCTGGTGAATCTCCTCTGCACCCTCTCCAATGCAATCACATCCTTCCTATAGTGTGGCGACCACAACTGCATACAATACAGTCCAGGGCACGCTGAGTCCTGCCTCTCTTTCATCTGTGCACTTGGCAGAGCTGCTGCTCAACGTTCGATGTGTATCTGGGCCTCATTTCATGGCCTGCCTACCTGTGGCAAGCACTTATATTATATATATAGCATGGTATAGATAAGGTGAGCTCAGGATATGACTTCAAAGCACACCAAAAAAGTAGGACCAGAGTACATAAAAGGACATTAGTGACAAGTTCATTTGAAATAAGTATCAGAGAAGACTTTGCTCCAAGAGTGATTAAAGTTTTGAATAATCTAGCAGGCAAAAACATTGGGGCTGTTCAAAATACAATTAGATGTCATGATGGGAGAGTTAATGTACTGGAGGGATAAGCTTCAGTGGCCCTAATGGCCTTTTCTTATCTGTGATATTTTTTATGTTCTTTTGAAGTTTCCTGAACTAATATTCAACACTGTTTCCTCTTCTCTTTCTGTCCAGTAAGTGACGACAAAAGAATAGTATTAGGAAGCTGAGCTATCCACACAGCAAGTGAAAAAAGGTTCAATTAGAATTATAAAGGTAAATTCATCAATCCTGTGCTCGGGGCGGGGGGGGGGGGAAGCTGCACTTGAAAGTAGTGTGGTTCTGAGATAGTGCAACAATACTGTAGCCCTAATTCTCTGATGCATTCTCATTTCACGAACAGTTCACCTCTGTGTGTGTGCAATCGCTGAATTTAGCCTACAGTTGTATTATAATTATTGGTAATGAATCCCCCTCAGGTGGAGAGCAGAAGAAGAGCAGGGGTGTTCTCCCCGGTGTCCTGGCTAACATTTAACCCTTCCTCATACAATCTGCAACAACGACAAGCATTTATATTGTGACTTTAATGTAGTAAAATGTCCCAAGATGCTTCACAGGAGCGATTATCAGACAAAAATTTGACACCGAGCCACATAAGGAGATATTAAGACAGATGATCAAAAGCTTAGACAAAGAGGTAGATTTTAAGGAGCATCTTAAAGGAGGAGAGGGAGGTAGAGAGGTGGAGAGATTTAGGTCTAAAAATTCGGTTGCTTTGCGCCTCCTGTTCGTGCTCTAAGAGGGCGCTAACGGGGCGCAAAGCAACTAGCGCCTGGGCGCGGTGCCACCAACGCCTCCCGCGAAATTCAGCGGGAGGTTAGCGGTGGCGGTAACCGTTAGCGCCCTGTGGCGCTGCACTGCCGGTGATGATGTCATCGCCGCGCACAGCACCCCGGCCGCAATCTTCGGTAGCGCCCCCTGACTTACCGCTGGACGCTATGTCCGACTGGGTCAGGGGGGCCTACCTGCGGCCGGGGCGGCGCAAATGAATTGGGGAGGTGCCGGGCGGCCATTTTTGTTGCTGGCCGCCTGCCAACACCTGCCTCCGTTGCCGTCCCCGGCCTCCTGAACAGCCCCGTCGCGGAGTGCCGGCTGCGCTCCGTGAGCCCGGCACTTCTCTTGAGTGCCGGCCTCTTAGGCCGGCACTCCAATCCCTGGTGGCCCAGCTGGGCCCCTGGTCGCACTGCGCTAGGCCCCTCCCCTTTAATAAGGGGAGGAAGGCCTGCAGTACCGCGGCGTGACGTGCCGCAGCGCATGGCACTGCGGCACATAGCACCGCGATATTCACTCGCAGCGCCCCAAGAGGGAGGCGGGGCGCTTCCAGTAGCACCCCGCCTCCCTCTTGGGGTGCTACCGGTGAATTTTGGCTGCGGGGGCGCTAATTTTTTCGTGGCGCTAAAAGTAGTGCCTTGGCGAAGTTAGCGCCCCAAAGGGGGCGCGACTCAATTTTTCCCCCTTAGGGTCTAGGCAGTTGAAGGCACGGCCGCCACCAGTGGAGCAATTAAATTCAGGGATGCACAAGAGGCAAGAATTGGAGGAGCACAGAGATCTTGAAGGCTGGTAGGGCTGGAGGAGGTTACAGAGATAGGGAGGGACGAGGCCATGGAGGGATTTGAAAACAAGGATGAGAATTTTAAAATTGAGCCGTTGCCAATGTAGGTCAGCGAGCACAGGGGTGATAGATGAATGAAACTTGGTGTGAGTTAGGATCCGGGCAGCAGAGTTTTGGATAAGCTTAAGTTTATGCAGGGTGGAAGATGGGGTGCTGGGCAGGAGAGCATTGGAATAGTCAAGTTTAAATTCCCATCAATATGCTTTCATGCAGCTGCTACTAGATTAAGAGAACTTAAAATCATAGCCACTGGACCAGTAGGTAAAATAATAATAAAATTGTGAACAATGATAGTTCAATAAAGTGTTGTTGGTTACTAAGGTTGTTTCTCCATGAAAAGTAAGCTGGATGAATAATAGTTATTTTCATTTTTTATGCTGTATCAGTTCACAAGGACCAGCTGTTCTAGGCAATTAATGTTGAGTGGCATGGTGATTGCTTCTATTTATCACTTGATGTTGTTCAAATTGTTAGTGATGCTTGCAAAAAAGTGGGCACAGAATGTATAAGCATGATTAATTTTTTTTTGATATGGTAATAATATCAAAAGTTTAGATAATGCATATAGATTTCCATTCTGAACAATCTCATTAGATTTCTTTCTGATTTGCCAGTTGTCTGAAACCTATATCCTTGTTTCAGGGTCTCCAAAACAAACGACTAAAAAATCAACTTTTTTGTTTGCCCAATATGGAGTGCACACTCTCTCCAATTAAGTACACGCCCACGTACCTAGGCGCAGAAAACCTTGGCACACATTGACAAAAGGAAAGGCTTAGGCACCCTGAATTATGTGTGGGGTTCTGCTAGAATTTAAGTGGCTATGACCATGGAGCTTGCCAACCAAAACCATGCGTAAGCTTCCTGCTGTTTGTCCAGCCAGTATGATCTGACCTGTCATGGCATTGGCTTGCAGGGTAATTAGGAGCCCAATGTGAAAAATTTCGGTTCACAGTGACTGGTTTGACCCTTAGATCCCATTAATGAGTCAGGCTGCTCAATCCCCCACAGTGCCCTGCAGTAGTGTGGACCTGTCTGGCTTTATGGATTCGTCTTCCACAGGGGATCGACTGTTTCAATGTTTTTTTTTTGCCAGACATGTCATCTTGGAACCTGCTCGGGAAATGACCTCAAACGGACTGGCAGCGAGCGGAGTTTTTTGTGCGCCCGGGAGGAGCACTCCTAATTCTCCTTGGCTCACAAAAATAACCACTCAAAATTTCCTGGTTTTTTTTTTGAGCGGCTTCCAACCATCTCTTTAAGGTTAGGCTGCTCAACACCTGCAACAACCATGTGGAGCGTGTACGCCACACACTCCCGCGTAGGATCTTGCTTTGTATATTTAAGCAGTCTTATGCATGTTTCAAGCAGGTGGGCTCGTTCATTTACAGGCCCGTCTGACTATGGCATTGATGGGCCTTGGGTGGCAATAGGGAGACTGGTGTCAGGTGCAAAACGGGTGGCTGCGAGTTAAATTCCCCCCCCCCCCCCCCCACACATGTTGGTGCTCAAGGGTCATCTAGGCATGACTTGCAGCACAAAATGTGGAACACAGGAACAGGACTAGGCCATTTAGCCCCTTGAGCCTGTTCCGCCATTCAATGCAATCAATAATAGCTGATCTGTGACCTAACTCCATATACCTGCCTTTGCCCCATATCCCTTAATCTTTGGTTAACAAAAAGCCGTCAACATCAGATTTAAAATGAACAATTGATCGTGCATCAACTGCCCTTTGTGGAAGAGAGTTCCAAACTGCTACCACCCTGGTAAGATTTCATTTGGAATACTGGGGGAAGATTTCCTCTGCATAATCTCGGCAACTAAATTGAAAACCCATTTCTAAAGAATGGGCTTAATATTTTGTTACACAGAGAATGAGCTGTTCCCCCACTGTGCCGATTTTTGCACCCTACCATCACAAGGAAATTGACAGGGAAGGTCACAGTCAAAGTACCAGAGAGGCCTCAGGTGGATGAATAGGGGGTTAAACCACATTTGATAATGAATAGGGCACATGCTCTTTCGGTGACAAAGAAGGTAAGCTGAGCTTTATTAAATATTCACAGCTGCTTGGTAGTTTTCTCCTTGGTTTTTTATTTGCATGAGGAAATGATTAATTACTTCTCCAAGTCAGCACAAACAACATCAGGATGAATTCTTTATGTAAGTATGCTACACTTGCATATTGTCAACACAGGAGTTCTGTAACAAAGTGTGTGTGTATATGTTTAAACAATTGTAAGGGCCGATTTTAGGCTTCTGATGTATGAAGTGCTGAGACCACAGAGATCAAACTTACAATTGAGTCAAAAGAGAGGGGACTATTTCATTTTAACACGCTCGCTGCATACGTCTGGGAGTGTAGGCAACACAGCAATTGGTTGAGGCTGGGATGCCAGCCAAAGCAGCAGCTTTTGAAAGGTTGCTGTTTGCATTTAAAGGGAAGCAGCATTATTTGGAGTGGTAAATACTTTGCAAATCTGCATTGATAGGGGAAGAGAAAAAATTGAGCAAAAATCCCCCATTTGATGAAGAGGCATTGGACATGGTGTTGGAAGAGGTGCAGGAAAGGAGGGTTGCCATTTTTGGTGCCTCAGATCAGGTTTCACATGGTCTAATGTATAGCATGTATGACATAAGTTGGCAGAATGAGGGAATGCTGTCCATATCCATAGGTTATGGGCGCAAGTAAGGGGGAAAAAAGGCTGGCCACTGGGGTGGTAATCTTAACACGTGTTTTGTTATGGAGTGAGCTTCCTCATATACACTGGTGACACCGAGCTCAACCTCTCTGACCCCTCCATTGCTTCTGTGTTTTCAGACTGCTTATCCAACATTCAGTCTTGCATGAGCCACAGTTTCCTCCAGTTAAATATCGGGAAGACTGAAGCCATTGTTTTCGGCCCCACCACAAACTCTGTACCCCAGCCAATAATTCCATCCACCCTCTCTGGCCGTTGCCTCAGTCTCAACCAGATTGTTCTCAACCTCAAACTCCTATTCAACCCAGAGATGAGCTTCCAATCCACATCCTCTCCACCACAAAGTCTGCCTACTCACCCCTCCATAACATTGCCCACCTCTGTCCCTGTCTTAGTTCATCTGCTGTTGAAACCCTCATCCATGCCTTTCTCATCTCCAGACTTGACTATTCCAATGGTCTCCTGGCCGGCCTCCCATCCTCCAACCTCCGTGAACTTCAACTCATCGAAAACTCTGCTGCCTGTATTCTATTCCACAACAAGGCCCGTTCACCCATCACCACTGCCCCACTGACCTATTTTGGCTCCTGGTCCCCCAATGCAACATATTTAATGTTCTTGCCCTGGTGTTTAAATCCCTTCCTGGCCTCACTCTTCCTTATCTCTGTCACCTCCTCTAATGCTACAGTCCTCCCCACCTGAACTCTCCATTCCTCTGGCCCAGCCTCTTGTGCATGTCCCCTTTCATTCATCCCAAAATTGGCAGCGTGACTTCCATCGCCTCCTGACATCCTGAAAATGAAGAAAAAAAACATTTTGGTCACCCTTCCAAATATCTCCTTCTGTGGCTCAGCCTGCTTCTACAAGATCGTACAGGAAACTCTGCCTTAAGGCTGGGCCCCAGCATATCTGAGTCACAGATGAGTTTGCAGCCATTCTGGTGGACTCCAACTTCTTTTATATCCACTGGAATGGCTGCAGATTTGAAATGGTGATGCATGATTTGAAAGTAGTACCATGCCTGGGGTCCCACTCAGGATCATGATCCAGTTACATTTACTGGAAAGTGTGCATGTATAGATGAAGGCCAAGGATGGAATACTTCCCAATGATTAAATAGCTTGCCTACACTTACTGTCCATGCATCAAACATGAAGAAAGGGTAGTAGAAATTTGGAACTCTCTCCCCCAAAAGGCTGTAGATGCTAGGACAATTGGAGCTTTCAAGATTGAGATAGATAGATGTTTTTTATGTAAGGGTATCTTGGGATATGGATCAAAGGCAGGAAAATGGAGTTGAGGTCCAGATCAGCCATGATCTAATTGAATAGCGGAGCGGGCCTGAGGGGCTGGATGGCCTACTCCTGATCCTAATGTTCCCATGTTCCTAAAAATGGCCACTTTATTAAGGTAGTAGAGAGCTATGGAACAATACCCCAGCAAGGAGTAAATACTTTAGGAGAGGTGGGGGATGGGGGGTGGGGGGGTGGGGGCAGGGGGCAATTTGAAGCGAGGGTGGGAAGAGGGAAAAAAGCAGCGTGTGGATAAAAGACACATCCAGTATCTTCCCTGTACTGCTGTGAGATTGACATCAAATGGCACCTTTAATAGTGATTGAATTGAGCCTAAAATGTTTCTGTAAACACAAGACCAGTTATAAAATGAATTGGGCATTCCGTTTTCTAATTTCATAATGGAACCTTTTCATTACTAGCCATTGGGTGCAATCATCTTTCAGCACAACAAAGCAGTGCCGTAACATTTTGCTGTTTGGCTCTTGGGATCTCTGAAACAGCCTCCAACAATGTTTAAGAAAATTGCTTGTGGCATTTCTCAAACAATTATTAACCTTTTTAAACAAAGGTGGCTATTTATTGATTATAATTGATTATGATTATAATAAAGAATACTATAAATTATGAAATGCTTTAAGGACATTGTTATTCCTGAAATTCAACTTCACAATGTTTGTGTCCTAAGAATGTTCCAATTTTCCAATTCACGATTGAAAGCACCTCCCCATTTGAACGCTGGAAATGGCATTCAGTACTCACAAGGTTAAGTACGCTCTGACCTATTTTTATTCTTCTTTTCAATGTACTTGACATGAGCATGTTATGTGATCAATACATTTTCAAATCTACTCATAGACCAGTTAAGGTCATGTGAAGCCATGTGTAGATATTAAAATCATTACTGTACTCAGACTCTGTGAAAATGGTGTGAACTGTTCAGAGTTTAAAATGGAATTTCTATTACACTTTACAATTATTCAGACATTTCTGTATTGAGAGGAAATAAAGCCATTATTAGCCTTTCAGACCCACTATAAATAAATGGCTGCGTTCCTTTCTCGTCACATCATTGATGGAGGTTGGATGGGTTTGGTTTTGAAAGGTTTCATGGGAGATCAGTAATCATGACGATTTCAAATGCTTCCTGCCGACTTGACTTACCTCACCAAAGTCCTGCTCTGTTCTTCTGCCCTCAGTTCTCTTGAAGTTGGTTGATTGCCTTCTCATTTGATTCAGGCTATTATGGGGCCTAGTCCCTAGTGAATAAGTAGGTTTGCTTTTTTTCTATAAGAAAGTGAGAAAGACATATTAAACAAAACATGACCTATTGGGTACAGACCATCTTGATTTAGTACAGTCCAAAACACTTTTGAGATGCATCACTTTACAAATCTCTTTTGGAGCAATGAAGATAGAACTCATATTGCACTTTTACTTGTATGACATCTCAATGACAAAGTGCTGGTCTAAATTGTTTTTTGTGTTACATAAAACTACAAAGAATAATTTAAATCATTTTTATTTTTCCAGTTATTAATATATTGAAAATGTTACAAATATAGTGCACCACAGGTAGGATAGAGATTTAGGGCCACAAATTCATGGTTTGGTGGGACATAAACCGGGTGCATTTAACTTGGGTGGGGGGGTGGGGTGGAATTGGAGACTTAGGATGCACCACCTTTAAGTTCTGTCCTAAATTCCACTGGCAGTGAGGGAGGGTGTATGTTGTCCAGGCCCTGACTAACCTTTGCAGCTTTCTCTGAGAAGATTTCTCTGCAATGCAGTACATCCTGGGGCATGCGGCCACTCCAGGCACTTTTACTCACATCTCATGGGACACAAAGGCCTCCTGACACAACTCTATAGATATATTGAGGAATGAACTACTGGAGCTATTCACCCTAGTGGCTGGGTATCTGTAAGAGGGTCTGGATTGCCTGCGGTCTTCTCTTACAAGAATATCTGTGCTAAACCATCCCCCACTCCCACCCTACCCCAATCTCGGCCAGCGTGGGACCCTGTCAATTTTAACGGGCAGGTCTCATCTGCATGTCGCTGGTCAGTAGCCCTCCCGAAATAGGTGGGAAACTGCAGTTTTCCGGCAGGTAGGAGCGGAATTTCAGATGGCAGGAGGCCGCCGACTGACACCAGAGGAACGGTCGCTGATAACAAGGTAAGTCATGGGGACAGAGTTTAGGGAGGGTCTCGTGGGAGGGAAGAGAGGAGCCCGGGGCAGGAGCAGCCTAAACTTTCCTTGTAGAGCCCTTAGGAACACTCTTGCTCCTCCTGGCCGCTGACGAAAAGTTTAAAAAGATTTTGACTTGAAATGGCCTCTTCTGGTCCCAGATCCTCTTCCCGCAGTCTTCACCTGGCAGGAAAGTCGCAGCAGCTCACAGGCCAAAATTAAAATTGCAGTTGGGGCCAATCACATCATCAGCCCCCAATCTGCATATTTAAAGAAGGACCCCACTGGCTTCAGGCAGGTGTCCTTGCCGTCTGCTCAGACGAGCAGGTTAAAATTGAAGTTGGCATGATATTGGTCGGTAAGTCACCCAACCAATTTTAACTGCCCGTTCAACCAGTTTCCCCAGGCGGGTACGGTTAAAATTGTCCCTGTAGTGTTGAGATAAGAGCAAGTACTGTGACACCCAAGTGCCCATCCTGTATCCCACTGTGTGTGAGTAATGTACATGTATCAGGTAACTAGGGGGGCGATTTTGCCAATGGGGGCGCGTTAGAGGCGGGACTGCTGCTTGTCGGGTCGTTGTCCCGCCTCCATCGACTTGTGGTCAACCCACGCTATTTTCCCTTGATTGACCTTGTTAAGCCCGCCCAGCAGGCTTAGCAGGCCAATTAAGGTGAAGCCGGTTACAGAGAATGTCAGCATATGACGTTTCATCTGTCAAAATTTTTTTACAGATGAATTGTCATCGTTTGACAGCTCTGTGAAGCTGTCAAACACTGACATTCTATGTTGTTTGATGAGTCCTTGTATTCAAGACTCATCAAACCTCTTTCTTTAGCAGAAATTAGATGGTTGTTGCATCGGAGAATGCAGCAGCCATCTGTCGTCTTTGCCGGTGAGATGCGAGACTCTCCGCATCCCCAACTGTTGAAGCCTGCAGGAAGAAACAAAGGTAAGTAAACATTTTCTATCACTTTTCACTCACCTCACATACTTACCTCTCCACACTTGCACCATCACTTACCTCCACAGCGCACTTTTGCACCCCTCCGACCCCCGCAGACCCACTGCTCGCCTCGGTGACCCTGGCGGAGTTTCCCGACGTCGGGAAGCCCTCGCCTCTGTTGGAAAAATGGGGATAATCCTCTTAACTGCCTGTTAACTACCTGTAATCCTCTTCCCGCCTCCGGGAGACGGGACCCGGTGCAGGTCAGCTACCCGCCTCCTGGGAAGATGGCACGGAGGCGGGTTGGGGGCAGGATGGGCACCCGCCCCCAGATTCAGGCCATTTTCCCGGCAGTCCCACCTCCATATCCGCCTCCCCAGGGCTGGCAAGGTCGCACCCTAGGTTTTGTTTTAGAAAGTTTATTGGTGTGAATGCCTTTTAAGATACCAGTGTGACAAGAGTTCCAATTATAAGCCACAGACTAAATGAGTGCCCTCTTGTAAGATGGGCAGGTAAGAACTATAAGGCTATGTGAGTGCCATTTGTAGGTGCAGCAGTAAATGTGTAACAGGTTGAGAGGGGACATTTTGTGCCATGTGTATTTGGGCCATCAGCTTGGTATAAGGAACAGATGGGTATCCTTTACCTTGGGAGCTTCCTTCAGGTCTGCCATGCTCTTCACACATGGGGGGTTAATCGCCGAGGGAGCTTCTCTTGCTCGTCTGCCACAATTTCAGTGAAAGAGCTGCCGAAGCCCCCAGATTGGGTGACACGTTTGCTCTCTTTTGTTTCTGTGTTTTATGTTGCTTCCGAACAGTAAGATGATCAACTTACTATCATGGGGGGGGTGGGATTCCACAGCTCTGCCCCCTAATTACAGTTGATGATCAGGAGAACCCATGTGGAAATTCCCCCCCACGCACCCCCCCCCCCCACCCAAATGCCCCCAAATCTAACCAGGTGGCTGTGTGGCACCCATTCCTTTAACACTGTTACAATCAAAGTACTTTTATTTTACAATATTTTTTTTAAAATGTTAGATTCTCTGGGGGTGATTTTACCAATGGGGGCGCGTTGGAGGCGGGACTGCTGCTTGGTGGGTCGATGTCCCGCCTCCATCGATTTGTGGCCAACCCATGCTATTTTCCCTTGATTGACCTTGTTAAGCCTGCCCAGCGGGCTTAGCAGGCCAATTAAGGGGAAGCCTGGTTGCAGAGAACGTCAACGTATGACGTTTCATCTGTCAAAAATTTTTGACAGATGAATTGTCATCGTTTGACAGCTCTGTGAAGCTGTCAAACACTGACATTCTCTGTTGTTTGATGAGGTCTTGAATTCAAGACTTCATCAAACTTCTTTCTTTTACAGAAATGAGATGGTTGTTGCATTTGAGAATGCAACGGCCATCTGTCATCTGCAACGCGGAGGTCCGAGACTCTTCGCATACACACCGACTGAAGCCTGCAGGGAGAAACAAAGGTAAGTACATTTTTACTAACACTTTGCACTTACCTCAGATACTCACCTCTCCACTCTTGCACCCATCACTTACCTTCACAGCACACTTTTGCACCCCCCCCCCCGACCCCCGCAGACCCCCTACTCGCCTCACTGACCTGGCGGGTTTCAGAGCCTTCGGGAAGCCCGCACTTGTGAGGGCAAAAAGGGGATAATCCTATTTTCTGCCTGTTAATTACCTGTTAACAGGCAGTTAATAGGCTTTAACCCCTTCCCGCCTCCAAGGAAATGGGACCCGGCGCGGGACGGCTACCCGCCTCCTAGGAAGATGGCATGGAGGCGGGTTGGGCACCCGCCCCCAAATTCTGCCATTTTCCCGGCAGTCCCGCCTACATACCCGCCTCCCCAGGGCTGGCAAAATCGCCCCCAATTGTTCCCCAAATTTATCCTTTCATCTGGGCTTAAAATCCGAGATAGATGTTCTAATATGGAGGGTAAGAAGTAAAAAGGAAAAGTTAAATGGAGAAAGATATCAGAAAATAAACTGAGCCGAAAAGTTAAGAGAGAGTGGACTTGTTTTCACAAGGAACTGGGTTATTATACAAAGTCTGAGTGATTGTTCTGACATTACAACCTGTATTTAAGGTTTTTCTTCCATTCAAATGATTTTTCTGAGATGGTGTTTACACAAACTGTCCAACTGAAGTGCCCTGAGAGGTTGTAGTGGCGTGTGAAATGTGTGTGTGTAATTATTGCCACAATTGGTTCTAAAGATCCTAAGCGTACAATGCAAGGATGGCGTGATAATTAGATTTAACTCCAGAATTAGACTGAGGGAAGCAGAGCCTGTAATTGTGAAGACAATTCCACATGCTGCCTTTGTCAGTTTTCTGAAAACCCACCAGAGCCTGGACACAGTGCACAAGGCTGTGTGAGCACTGGGGCTGGTAGATTGTCTCCAAAATGCAATCTACTGATAATCAGCTTTAACACTTCAGTCTTTGAATATCACATGCAGCACAAACCTGATCATAGTGTAAGGACAGCAGAATCCTCAAATAAAGCGCACTAATCAATTCCACATCCCCCATTACACCAAATGGACAGGCTTCCTTCATTTTGATTTTAGCTGTTGTGATGCTATTAGCTGTTTACTGTATTTAGCAGCTTAAATATTATCTACAAAACAAATTGCATATCCATCCAATAGCCATTAATTTTGTATTGAATTTTGACATAAAATTCTCCCATTATTGATTAAAATTAAAGGGTCTTGATATTATAAATTTTCAATTCACTGAGGTATCCTTAGTTCCCAGTGAAATCTGATCCAGAACTCCCAAACCTCCTACCCTTTCCCCCCCCTTATTTCCCTCCCCCTCCTGTTTCCCCTCCTTTCCTGAAGACCCTTACTCATGTGGGGTCCACTTGCATGGGTGCCAGACATCATCCCCTATCTCACCCAACCGCCTTTTCTTCCTGTGACTGAGGTAAGTGTCAGCTATTCAAACATGGAACATCTCACAGTCCAGCTCAATCAGCTGATGTCCCACATGCCCACTTTTTAGAAGGGAACCCTAAATAGTAGAAACGCTGGTTGACTTTTTTGCCTCCCTATCCCGGGGGGATTTATGGTTTATTTTAACAGAAATGTTAAGTTCTACATAAGCAATTGTCTGGCAAGTGAGATAGAGATATAGGCCTGGAAATTTGGTTCCGTAGCGCCCGTTGTTTGGCGCTATGGGTGCCGAAGTAGGACAAATATGGCTTCCAAGCAGTGCGCGCACACTTCAGGTGCCGGCCGCGCCAGATGCCATCTTGTTGAGGGTGGTAGGGTGGCTGATAGGAGCGTGCGCTGAAAGTATGGTAAGTAGGCAGATCGTGACGACGCCAGTGCTGCCACTTTCGTCGTCATCACTGGAGCTAACGTCCTTTCCTAATCTTGCACAGTTGGACATGCGTTCAGCAGCAGGAAGGACCTCCCACCAGTGATATTTAAAGGGATCATCAACAACTTTCAGGTAACTTGCTTTTTGATTTCTACTGGCACTGTGTAAGTTTGTGGAACTGTTTGGAGCTTTCTAGAGTTATTTAAAGTTGGTGAGGTGACAGGCAGTGGTGCTGCAAGTGGAGAAGGCCTTGGTTCTGACTTCAAATGTTCTGGTCAGACCACTTGTTCCCAGTCGTGGGTGCTCTAGTTGTTATCCCCCTTGGCCTGCAGCATGACAGGGAGTTGGAGCAGAGGCAGCGAAGAAGAGGTCAAGCTGCTCACAGAGGGAGGAGGAGGGTGAGAAGGGCTCTCAACAGGAGGCCTTACCCACCTAGGGTCTTCCGAGAGCAATTCTCTTACCTCAGCCTGAGCCAGGAGCAGTGTGTGAGGTGTCTGCGATTTACGAAGCAGGTCCTCTTGCAACCAGACCTACAGCCTCACTCCAGGGCAAGGACAGCACTGCCAGTGGCTGTGAAGGTAACCGTGGCCCTGAATTTCTTTGCGTCGGGATCCTTCTAGGCTGGAGCAGGCGACATCTGTAACATTTCGCAGTTCGCTGTCCACTGCTGCATAAGAGAGGTGACAGACGCTCTTTATGCCAGGAGGGAGGACTTCATTGTCTTTTCTCTGACCAGAGAGAAGCAGGCGGAGTGTGCACGTGGCTTTGCCAGGATAGCGGACTTCCCCATGGTGCAGGGCGCCATTGACTGCATGCACGTGGCTTTGCGGGCACCATATATAAATGCTGAGTTGTACTGCTACCGCAAAGGTTACCACTCGCTGTATGTGCAGTTGGTGTGCGACCATGCTCAGCACATCATGATGGTGAATGCCCAGTATTCTGGCAGCAGTCATGATGCTTTTATTCTACACCAGTCCGCTGTTCCCTCAGTCTTTGAGCCATCACGACATACCAGAGGCTGGCTACTGGGCGACAAAGGCTATCCCTTGACCACCTGGCTCATGACACCACTCCGCAACCACATGTGGACAGCATGCGTACAACGAGAGCTATGCTGCCACACGAAACATCACAGAGCAGACCACTGGCGTCCTTAAGCAATGCTTCCATTGCTTAGACCGCTCTGGTACTCACTGGAGTGTGTGTCCCAATTCGTCGTGGTCTGTTGTATCCTCCACAACCTGGCCATCATGAGGGCACAGCCGTTGCCACCAGGGATATGGCCACCATCTCAGGAGGAGGAGGAGGAAGCGGAGGAGGAGATGGAAGAGGAGGAAGCGGAAGCAACGAGGCAACCCAGACAGCCCCTTTCTGGCTGGGATGGCCGGGACTGAATCATCTGCCTGAGGTATGATTGAACGCAACCCCAATTCCCATTCAACATTAGTCCCACACCTTACCTTCCCTCTGTTACTGACCATCACAGTGTCATCTTGGCCACAATACTGAAATAAAAGCCACCATAAAGTAAACTTTCCAATCAAACTTTATCCATGTATCCATCCAATATTACATCAAAAATTTAACTAAACACCCTTGTGCATTCCCTTAGTGACTGTCTTGTGTGTACCTTCGCCTATCCTGGTGCTCCTATGCAGTGCTACCCCAGTGGCTGCAGCATTGCTGGTGGAAGGCTGCTGACTTTCAGTGGAGGAGACTGCAGATGGCCTTGCAGGACGATATCAAGGAGCTCTAGGCCTAATAGGCATGGCTTTGGACTGCACCACCCTGGCATGGACAGCAGCAGTCTGGGCTGGCTGGCTGACAGGCAACATCAAGGGCACTGGCGGAGTGGCAGTGGTGGGAGGATGAATGCTGTCATCCTGAGAGAGGCAGCAGGTTCGTCCTCCACGGAGCCACTGCCACTCCCCCGGGGCGGCGCCTCAGCAATCCTAATAATCTGCTGGAGTACTGACTGTTGGACTACTGTGACACCCTGCAAGCCCCTTTCAACAGTGGTAAACCCAGTCATGATGGCAACAGTCTATACTTGCGTGGCAACAAGCTGAGCTTGTATGACTTCAGTCTGATCTTCCATTGCAGCACTCCGACGTTGGGTGGCTTCTGCTTGTGCTGCAATGGAAGCTGAGACATCGGCCATCAGACGCTGCATGGTGGTTGGGTCCACAAGTTGTGCTAATGGATCTGCCCAGCCCTTCCATGCTGGAAAGGATGGGCTCCAAACTCTGCACAAAGCCCTGTGCAAGGCTGTAGCTGGACTCCTCCATGCTCCTTGACATTGCATTCAGGCTTTCTGGCAGGCCTGCCAATGCACCAAGCATTTCATTGTGCATACCCATCAGCTTTCTTCTGTAGGCCGCCCCATCGATATCTTCATCTGAGTCCTGTGCAGCAGAACTCGTGTGCGACTTCACCCTCCGGGGAGCTGGCACTTGAGCTACCCATTCCCCCTGCCCTGGCTGCTGGCCACTCGTGCCCAGTGTCTCACCACATGCAGATTCCACATCTAACCTATCCTCTAAAGTGAGTATGAAATCGAATGACGGTGTTTCTTCTTCTTCTTCTTCACTCTCCTCTCCCTCTTGTTGCTCGACCTGGGCAGGCTGGATTTCTTGGGTGTCTGAAATGAGAAAGGCACAAGGGTAGGGTTGTGGTGAAGTGGGGGGGGGGGGGGGGGGAAATCAAGAGGTGCATGCTTACACCACTTGCAGCTTGTAAATCAGAAGAGATTGTGGAATGAGGGAGAAGTGAGATGTTAGAAGGAGGATAACGTATGAGGATACCGGCATCTTGTATTCTTTCAGCCCCGCCGCTGGCCACGACATCAGCCGTGCCCCTGCCAAGAAAGTCCAGCACCATCTCCTACAAGGGGGTGAGGTGATGCAGGCAAGCCTTCCCCTGCTGGATAAGATCTCCTGTCGTCTGTTATGTGCCACCTTTTCCTGCAAGAGAAAGGCAAGTGTGCCAATGAGTGGGGTGTAATGTATTTGGATGATGTGCCTGTCATGGTTGAATAGCTGACAATGTGTTCAAGCCGTGAGATCTGGGTTTCAGTCTTGCAGCAGTGGTAGTGTGCGGGTGAGGTGAAGCTATGAATGTGAGGTATGAGACGCATTTGGTAGAGATTATTGGTAGGTGAGGGATGGGGGTGTGGTACAATGCTGGAAATACACAGCAGGTCAGGCAGCATCTTGAGAGAGAAACAGAGCTAATGTTTCAGGTCGATGACCTTTCATCAGAACTGGAAAAAGTTAGAGATTTAACAGGTTTTATGCAAGTACAGAGGCAGGATGAGGTGGGAGGGGAGGAAGAACAAAAGGGAAGGTCTGTGATAGGGTGGAAGGCAGGAGAGATTAAATGACAAAAGGGATGATGGTGCAAGGCAAAAGGGGGCGGTAATGGGATACTAAAAGAAACAAAAGATGGGTCTAGAGGAGCTGAAAATGACAAAAGCAGAATCATTACCAGCAACTGCTGTCCAAAAAAATAGGAGCAGTGGTTGTGATCTGAAATTGTTGAACTCAGTGTTGAGTCCAGAATCCCTCGTTGCTCTGAGGAGGTGGTGGTGAGCTTTCTTCTGGAACCGCTGCAGTCTGCATGGTGAAGGTGCTCCCACAGTGTTGTTAGGTAGAGAACTCCAGAATTTTGACCAGTGATGATGAAAGAATAGCGATATATGTCCAAGTCAGGATGGTGTGTGACTTAGAGGGAAACTTGGAGGTGATAGTGTTCCACGCATCTGCTGCCCTTTTCCTTCTAGGTGGTGGAGATCACGGGTCTGGGAGCTGCTGATGAAGTCTTGGAGAGTTGCCGCAGTGCATCCTGTAGTTAGAACCCACTGCAGCCATGGTGCGCCATTGATGGAGGGAGTGGATGTATAAGCTATTGGAAGAGATATCGATCATGGAAGCATAATTTTGGTATCAAAATGCCACGATCATACCCTGATAAATAAGGACCATCAGCTAGCAGTAAACAACCACTGTTTTATTGTTTACATAACACAATTAAATGTTCTGGCACAACAATGTAAGCTTCCATTCATTCCAAGCATGTTTTAAATTCTCTACTTATGTACTGTTTCCACAACTCATAACACGGTATTATTCATACATGGCCTTCAACCTTCAGCCCTTACAAGGGAGATCAGGATTCGCATGCCCAAACAGTGACTTGGTCTTTCTGTATCTCATCCACGCTGACTAGTTAACTTCTCTCGATGTTCCTGGCCTGCCAGTGGCCCTGCTTGTCCAACAACAGCAATTCCACTTACTTTCTTCGACCTTCCATCACCCGCTTCCTTATCTGATTTTTAACCATCTTCCAGGTTCTTTTGCTCATTAGCAGTTTTGTCGATTCTTGTCTGACAGTTCAAAGATACGCCTCATATGCTCGGCAGCATCGGTAAGCAGAGGACACAGATTTAAGATAATCTGCAAAAGAACCGGGGGGAGATGAGGAGGAATCTTTTTGCACAGCGAGTTGTTATGATCTGCAATATACTACCTGAAGGGTGGTGGAAGCAGCTTCACTAGTAACTTTTAAAAGAGAATTGAATAAATACTTGAAAAAGTGAAAATCTGCAGGGCGATGGGGAAAGAGCAGGGGATTAGAGCTGGAGCAGGCATGATGGGCTGAATGGCCTTCTTCTGAACTCTATGATTCTATTCTATAATTAAAATAATGACTGATAAACTGTACAAAATAACTAAAATTCATAGCAAAATTTTAAAAAAGTTGAAAAAGTTATCTTCAATATCAGGGTTCCAATACTTAAGAAATTGGAACAGAAGAACATAAGAAATAGGAGCAGGAGTAGGCCACTTGGCCCTTCGAGCCTGCTCCGCCATTCAATGAGATTGTCATAAATCGCAAGTAACAACTCAGGAAGTACTACTGGGCGGCCAGCTGGGGCGCCGTCCAGGGAGTATAAATACTCAGGCATGGGCCCACCTTGGGCAGAGACAATCTGGAAACAGGAAGCTAGTGACTGCTAACTAGACCTCCATGTTTTGTTACAAGTTGATTAAAGCCTTGCTTTATGTTCAAGTGCGTAGTGAGTCTTTATTACGTCAATTTAATCAACTTGATATCGTCTCCACGCTTTGGGTGATTCGGAACAACCAGCTGCAACTCGAACCACAGAAGGGAACTTGGGCAAGAAACTGATCCATCATGGAAAAACTCCTTAGACCCGCTCGTCTCGACCTGGACCCGAATGCACCTGCGGCAGCAAAGGTATGGAAGCATTGGTTTCGTACCTTTAGCAACTTTCTTGAAGAATGTGGGGCGGATGTCCCTAATAAGTTACGAATGCTTATCAACTACGTGTCTCCTCATGTGTATGATTATATTGAGGACTGTATAGACTATGACACTGCTATCGAAATCTTACAGCAGCTATATGTCAAGTCCCCAAATGAAATCTTTGCTCGACACCTACTGGCCACAACTCGGCAGCAGCCTGGGGAATCACTCGATGAATTTCTCCAGAAACTTCGCAGGCTCAGCTGAACAGTATCAAGAGGAACTAATCCGCGATTCCTTTATCAATGGAATCGCGTCCCCTTTTATACGTCAGCGCCTGCTGGAAAATAAAACCCTCAATTTACGGGCTGCTTATGACCAGGCGTGTTCCTTGGACTTGGCCAAGAAAAATGCAGACACTTATCTCCCACCACGTGCACGGGCGGCGGCTATCTCCTTTAATGAGTCTTTCGGTAGGTCTCGGGCGGATGCCCCCACTGATGTTGACTCTACTCTAACAGACGACGACCCTACCCTAGAGGCCTTCGCTGATGACGACCCCGCCCTAGCAGCATCCTGGCAATCAGGAAGAAAGTGTTTCTTTTGTGGAGGGGCGTGCCATCACAGAAAATTTTGCCCGGCTCGTAATGTGACCTGCAATCATTGCAGCAAGAAAGGACACTTTTCCAAGGTATGCCAGTCACGGGCCTTTGCTAACAAGAAAGGCCGCTCCTCTAAAGTATACTGGTCGAGAGCTCCTGTTAGCTTCACAGCTGCTATCTATGGAGCTGCTCCTCCCCCAAGAACTACTGTTAAGGCTACAGTTGCCGAAGGGAAAATTGCCCCTCCTCCCATCACGGCTGTTTTTCCCCAAAGTTTGTCCCATGCAGCCACGAAGGTTTCAGTAAATGGGCACACTCTAAGCGCGCTAATCGACTCCTGCAGCTCTGACAGCTTCATTAGTAAGCGGGCTGTCAACAGGTTAAAACTGCACATTTATCCCTCGGACAGGGAGATTGCAATGGCTCTGACGACTCTGACCACCAATTCTTCTGGCTTCTGTCTGGTCAACCTCATCCTCAACGGCCGCACGTATCTCTCCACCCGGCTCGGAGTACTCGCAAACTTATGCAGCGATGTGCTTCTGGGACAGGACTTCCAGAAGCAGCACAAGAAGATCACTTTTGAGTTTGGAGGGTCAAGGCCGGAGCTTACCATTTCTAAGGTGCCGTTTTGTGCACTCTCGGCGGCCTTACTCGGTGAACCCTCCCTGTTTGCCAATCTTCCCCCCCGCTGTAAACCCATAGCCACCAAATCGCGGCACTTTAGCCAAGATGATCGAGCGTTTATTGAGGCGGAAATCTCTCGCCTTTTAGTCGACGGTATTATCGAGCCATGTTCATCTCCCTGGCGGGCTCAGGTCGTCATCGTGAGGAATCCCTTAAAACAACATAAAAAACGTTTGTGTATCGATTATTCGCAGACTATTAATCTATATACCGATCTGGATGCCTACCCGCTGCCACGCATAGATGACATGGTCAACAACCTTGCCAAATACAAGGTATTCTCGACCTTCGATTTAAAAAGCGCGTACCATCAGGTGCCACTGCAAGACTCCGACAAGAAGTATACGGCCTTTCCAGTTTCGCCGCCTTCCATTCGGGGTCACCAATGGGGTGGCCGTCTTCCAACGGGCCATGGATGGCCTAGTCCGGCAAGAGAACTTGACGGATACCTTTCCGTATTTAGACAATATCACTATTGCCGGCCATGATCAAAAGGAGCATGACGCCAATCTTCAGAGATTTTTTGACGTACTCCGCCGTCGCCACTTAACGTTAAACGAATCCAAATCGGTGAAGTCGGTGCCATCGGTGAACATTCTTGGCTACTGGGTGGGCAACGGTGTTATTAAACCGGACCCAGAGCGACTTTGTCCACTTCAGGAGCTCCCTCCCCCGACGAACCTCGGCTCTCTTCGTCGGGCACTTGGCATGTTTGCTTATTACGCAAAATGGATACCACACTTCTCCGATAAAATACAGCCCCTGCTCCATGCGAAGTCTTTTCCATTGGAAGCTACGGCTATTTCTGCCTTCAACCTCCTCAAACGACAGCTGGAGAAAGCCACGCTTCGCTCCATTGACGAAAATCTTCCTTTTGTGGTCGAATGCGATGCATCGGAGGTGGCGATCTCCGCTACCTTGAATCAAGGTGGCCGACCCGTGGCATTCCTATCCAGAACCTTGCAGGGTAGCGAGCTCCATTACCCCCCCGTCGAGAAGGAGGCTACGGCCATCATCGAGGCTGTATGCCAATGGGGTCATTTTCTTGCTCGGCGTCATTTTACGCTTATAACTGACCAGCGCTCTGTGGCCTTCATGTTGGATAACCGGAGGCGCACGAAAATCAAAAATAATAAAATTCAACTCTGGAGGATGGAGCTGGCTGCCTTTGGATATACTATCTGTTACCGACCCGGCAAACAGAACGTGGCCCCAGATACCTTCACACGGGCATTTTGCTCCTCAATGTCAACGTCGACTCTGGCGGATTTGCATATGGACTTATGCCATCCTGGTGTGACCCGCATGTTGCACTTTGTGCGCTCCAAAAATCTACCATTTTCAACCGAGGACGTAAAGAAAACATGCTCCTCCTGTAGGATTTGTGCAGAATTGAAACCACAATTCTTTCGCCCATCAGATGGCTTACTCATACATGCAATGCAGCCTATGCAGAGGCTCAGCATAGACTTTAAAGGGCCATTGCCTTCGTCGACAAGGAACACCTACCTACTTACGATGGTGGACGAGTATTCACGCTTTCCCTTCGCCTTCCCCTGCCCTAATATGCTTACCTCTACGGTAATTAAATGCCTCGATCAGGTCTTTTCCCTTTGCGGGACAGCCAATTTTATCCACACTGATCGGGGTCCCTCCTTTATGTCGAGTGAACTTAAAAGTTATCTCTCCCAACGGGGAATCGCCTCAAGTAGGACGACACCATATCACCCAATCGGTAACGGACAGGTTGAACGATACAATGCCATCATCTGGAACGCTGTCCGTCTGGCACGAAGGTCACGCAACCTGCCGGACCAGCAGTGGGAAACGGTGCTCCCCGACGCGTTACACTCTATCAGGTCTCTTCTCTCCACATCTACTAATGTCACGCCTCATGAGCGATTCTTCAAATTCCGGCGTCGCTCTACACATGGGACGTCTCTACCGTCATGGTTGGTGACTCCAGGCCCGGTACTACTCCGGAGGTTCGTCCGGTCTGCCAAAAACGACCCTCTCGTTGACGAGGTGGAGTTAACGGAGGTAAACCCCACGTATGCGCACGTACGGTACCCTGATGGCCGGGAGACCACCGTCTCGCTCCGAGATCTGGCTCCCTGCCCAACCGGTCACACGGGCCCGAATGATGAAGGATCCCCCGCCAATGATATCAACACTCCGCACCCCTATGAAAATGACGCCCCGCCTGGGACATCGGGGGATCTGCCGGCAACGCTACCGGATCAACTCAGGGAGCTGGATGCTCCCCGTAGGATGGCCACCCGAAACCAGGACGCCGGACAATCTCCAGCCACGACCCGGGATGAGGCCAGCTCAGCACCTGTGGGGACCCGCACCCGGAGTCATGATATTCCCAGTCCTCCACAGGATGATCAAGATGACGCGGACTCTACTGACTTACCGGTACGGGCCAAGCGACCCAGGGACCAGGACACGGTCCGGGGAGACGTGCCTTCCAGTCACAAGCAGAGAGCTAAACGTCTGCGGCTATTTCTGGTCCGCCTAGTCCGTTAAAGGAAGACTGGACTTCCAAACCTTTTAGGGAGGAAGAATGTCATAAATCGCAAGTAACAACTCAGGAAGTACTACTGGGCGGCCAGCTGGGGCGCCGTCCAGGGAGTATAAATACTCAGGCATGGGCCCACCTTGGGCAGAGACAATCTGGAAACAGGAAGCTAGTGACTGCTAACTAGACCTCCATGTTTTGTTACAAGTTGATTAAAGCCTTGCTTTATGTTCAAGTGCGTAGTGAGTCTTTATCACGTCAGAGATCATGGCTGATCTTCTGCCTCAACTCCATTCACTGGCCCTATCGCCATATCCCTTGATGCCTTTACTAGTCAGAAATCTATCGACTTCTGTTTTGAATATACCCAATGACTGAGCCTCCACAGCCCTCTGGGGTAGAGAATTCCAAAGATTCACCACCCTCTGTGTAAAGAAATTTCTTCTCACCTCAGTCCTGAATGGTCTACCCTTTATCCTGAGGCTGTGGCCCCTGGTTCTAGACTCTCCAGCCAAGGGAAACATTCTCCCAGCATCCACCCTATCAAGCCCTATAATAATTTTGTATGCTTCAATGAGATCCCCTCTCATTCTTCTGAATTCAAGAGAATACAGGCCTAGTTTACTCAATCTCTTCTCATACGACAGTCCCGCCATCCCAGAAATCAATCTCGTGAACCTTCGTTGCACTCGCTCTATGGCAAGTATATCCTTCCTAAGGTAAGGAGACCAAAATTGTACACAGTACTTCAGGTGTGGTCTCACCAAGGCCCTATATAATTGGAGTAAGACTTCTTTACTCCTGTACTCAAATCCTCTTGTAATGAAGGCCAGCATACCATTTGCCTTCCTATTGGTTTGCTGCACCTGCACATTCTCTTGCAGTGACTCATGTACAAGGACACTCAGGTCCCTTTGAGCATCTGCATTCCCCAATCTTCACCATTTAGGAAATACTCTGCCTTTCTGTTTTTTCTACCAAAGTGGATAACTTAACATTTATCCAAATTATATTCCATTTGCCATGTTCTCGCCCACTCACTGAGCCTGTCGAGATCCCCTTGAAACCTCTTCACATCCTCTTCACAACTGACACTGCCACCTAACTTTGTATCATCAGCAAATTTGGAAATGTTACATTTAGTCCCTCATCCAAATCGTTGATATAGATTGTGAATAGCTGGGGCCGAAGCACCGATCCTTGCGGTAGCCCACTGCCATCCTGAAAAAGACCCGTTTATACCTACTCTTTGTTTTCTGTCTGTTAACCAATTCTCAATCCATGCTAGTATATTACACCCAATTCCATGTACCCTAATTTTGTTCACCAACCTCTTGTGTGGGACCTTATCGAAGGCCTTCTGAAAATCCAGATACACCACATCTACCGGTTCCCCTTTGTCTACTCCACTAGTTACATCCTCAAAGAACTCCAATAGGTTTGTCAAACAGGATTTTCCTTTCATAAATCCATGTTGACTCTGCCCAATCTGACTATTAGTTTCTAAGTGCCCAGTTATTGCTTCCTTTATAATAGATTCCAGCATTTTCCCAACTACTGATGTGAGGCTAACAGGTCTGTAGTTCCCCGTTTTCTCTCTCCCTCCTTTCTTAAATAGCGGGATTACATTTGTTATCCTCCAATCTGCAGGAACCGTTCCAAAATTCTACAGATTCTGGAAGATGACAACCAATGCGTCCACTATCCCAATGGCCGCCTCTTTCAAAACCCTAGGATGTTGGTCATCCGGTCCTTTGGCTTTATCGACTTTTAGTCCCATTAATTTTGCTAGTACTGTTTTTTTACTAATAATAATTTCTTTAAGTTCCTCATTCTCGCCACACCCTTGGTTTTCTCGTATTTCTGGGAGTTTTGTGTCTTCCTCTGTGAAGACAGAAACAAAGTATTTATTTAATTTCTCAGCCATTTCCTCATTCCCCATTATAAATTCTCCTGTCTCTGACTGTAAAGGACCTACATTTACCTTCGCCAGTCTTTTCCTTTTCACATACCTATAGAAGCTTTTACAATCCGTTTTTATATTTTTTGCTAGTTTGTGCTCTTATTCCATTTTCCCTTTTTTTAAATCAATTTCTTGGTTCCCCTTTGCTGATTTCTAAAAAGATCTCTATCCTCAGGCTGACCGCTTTTTCTGGCAACTTTATAAGCTTCCTCCTTTGACGTAAGACTAGCTTTAATTTCTTTTGTTAGCCATGGTTGGATCACTTTTCCTTTTGGGTTTTTATGCCCGAGATGAATATATGTTTGTTGCAAATTATGCATTATTCCCTTGAATGTTAGCCATTGTATGTCCACCTTCATACCTTTTAGTGTAGTCTCCCAATCTACCATGGCCAACTTGTCCCTCATACCCTTGTAGTTTCCTCTGTTTAGATTGAAGACCTTAGTTTCAGATTGAACTACATCACTCTCAAACTTAATGTAAAATTCAATCATATTATGGTCACTTGTCCCTAAAGGCCCCTTTCCCACAAGATTATTGATTAGCCCTTTCTCATTACACAGTACCAGATCCAGAATAGCCTGTTCCCTGGTTGGTTCCTCCACATACTGATCCAGGAAACCATCTCGCATGCATTCCAAGAATTCGTCCTCCACACCATTAGTGGTAATTTGATTTGCCCAGTTAATATGTAGATTAAAGTCCCCTATGATTACCGTATTGCCCTTGTTACATGCACTTCTAATTTCTTGATTAATACTGTGCCCTACATTACCACTACTGTTTGGCGGCCTATACACAACTCCCACCAATGTTTTCCACCCTTTGCTGTTTCTTAGCTCCACCCAAACTGATTCCAGTTCTACATCATGATCTGCCGAGCCAAGATCTTTTATCTCTACCGTATCGATCTCATCCCTTATTAACAGCACTACGCCACCTCCTTTTCCTTTTTGTCTGTCCTTCCTAAATGTTGAGTACCGTGGAACATTCAGTTCCCAGCTTTGGTTACCCTGCAACCATGTCTCTGTAATGGCAATTACATCATACCCATTTACTTCTATTTGTGCCATTAATTCATCCACCTTGTTGCGAATGCTACGTGCATTTAGATAAAGTGCCTTTAACTTTGCCTGTTTAATATTTTTCTGCACTTTGACCCTCTTTACTGTTGGCCTTTGTTTCTGCTCCCTACTAGTTTTGCTGACTACTTTTCTAACTTGCACTTCCAGCTTTGTTTCTCTCCGTTCTGGGCCCACACTGAGGTTCCCAGCCCCCTGACAAACTAGTTTGAATCCTTCCCAACAGCACTAGCAAACCCCCCTGCGAGGATATTGGTCCCGGTTCTGCCGAGGTGTAACCCGTCCAGCTTGCACAGGTCCCACCTTCCCCAGAATCAGTCCCAATGCCTCAGGAATTTAAATCCCTCCCTCTACACCATCTCTCCAGCCACGCATTCATCTGGTCTATTCTCCTATTTCTGCTCTCGCTAGCACGTGGCACTGGGAGTAATCCTGAGATTACTACCTTTGAGGTCCTGCTTTTTAATTTATTTCCTAGCTCCCTATATTCTGCTTGCAGGACCTCGTCCCTCTTTCTACCTATGTCGTTGGCACCGAAAAGGACCACGACCTCTGGCTGTTCACCCTCCCCCTTCAGAATGTCCTGCAGCCGCTCAGTGACATCCTTGACCCTGGCACCAGGGAGGCAACATATCATCCTGGAGTCACGTCTGCGGCCACAGAAACGTCTATCTGTTCCCCTTACGATAGAATCCCCGATCACTATTGCTCGCCCACTCTTTTTCCTCCCCTCTTGTGCAGCTGAGCCACTCGTAGTGCCACGGACTTGGCTCTTGCTGCATTCCCCTGAGAAACCATCTCCCCCAGCAGTATCCAAAACGGAAAATCTGTTGGAGAGGGAGATGGACCCAGGAGACTCCTGCTCTACCTTCCTAGTTCTAAATGGCTCTGGCTGCAGAGATAGTGAATGCATTGGTTGTGTCTTAGTTAAACACGATTCCCTCGATTCTAGAACAGTCCCAGCAGATTGGAGGGTAGCAAATGTAACCCCGCTATTCATGAAAGGAGGGAAAGAGAAAACAGGGAACTACAGGCCAGTTAGCCTGACATCAGTCATCGGGAAAATGGTGGAATCCATTGTTAAGAAAGTGGTAACAGGGCACTTAGAAAATCATAACATGATTAGGCAGAGTCAGCATGGTTTTATGAAAGAGAAATCGTGTTTAACTAATTTATTTGAGCTTTTTGAGGATGTAACTAGCAGGGTAGATAAAGGGGAACCAGTGGATGTAGTATATTTGGATTTCCAAAAGGCATTCGATAAGGTGCCACATAAAAGGTTGCTACACGGGATAAGGGCTCATGGGGTTGGGGGTAATATATTGGCATAGATAGAGCATTGGTTAACGGACAGAAAACAGAGAGTAGGGATAAATGGACATTTTCCGGTTGTCAGGCTGTAACTAGAGGAGTGCCGCAAGGATCAGTGCACTGGAGTGTCAATTTAGATTTTTGTGCTCAAGTCTCTGGAGTGGGACTTGAACCCACAACCTTCTGACTCAGAGGCAAGAGTGCTACCAACTGAGCCATAGCTGACACGATGCATCGGGTAGATGGTACACACTGCAGCCACGGTGCGCCGGTGGTGGAGGGAGTGAATGTTTAAGGTGGTGGATGGGGTGCCAATCAAGTGGGCTGCTTTGTCTTGAATGGTGTCGAGCTTCTTGAGTGTTGTTGGAGTTGCATTCATCCAGGCAAGTGGAGAGTATTCCATGACACACCTGATTTGGGCCTTGTACTTGGTGGAAAGGCTCTGGTGAGTCAGGAGGCGAGACATTCACTGCAGAATACACAGCCTCTGACCTGCTCTTGTAGCCACAGTATTTATGTGGCAGGTCCAGTTAAGTTTCTGGTCAGTGATGACCCCCCAGGATGTTGATGTTGGGGGATTCTGCAATGCTAATGCCATTGAATGCTAGGGGCAATGGTTAGACTCTCTCTTGTTGGAGATGGTCATTGCCTGGCACTTGTGTGGCACGAATGTTACTTGCCACTTATCAGCCCAAGCCTAAATGTCGTCCACGTCTTGCTGCAGGTGGGCACAGACTGCTTCATTATCTGAGGAGTTGCGAATGGAACTGAACACTGTGCAATCATCAGCGAACATCCCCACTTCTGACCCTATGATCAAGGGAAGGACATTGATGAAGCTGCTGAAGATGGTCGGGCCTCGGACACAGCCTTGAGGAACTCCTGCAGCGATGTCCTGGGGCTGCGATGATTGTTCTCCAACAACCATCTTGAGTCTATTATAAAGGATGTGATAACAGGACACTTAGAAAATATCAACGGGATTAGACAAAGTCAACATGGATTTATGAAGGGGAAATTGTGTTTGACAAACCTACTGGAGTTTTTTGAGGATGTGACTGGTAGAATAGATAAGGGAGAACCAGTGGATGTGGTGTATTTGGATTTTCAGAAGGCCTTTGATAAAGTCCCACATAAGAGGTTAGTGTGCAAAATTAAAGCACATGGGATTGGGGGTAATATACTGGCATGGATTGAAAATTGGTTAACAGAGAGGAAACAGAGAGTAGGAATAAATGGGTCTTTTTCGGGGTGGCAGGCGGTGACTAGTGGGGTACCGCAGGGATCAGTGCTTGGGCCCCAGCTATTCACAATATATATCAATGATTTGGATGAGGGAACTAAATGTAATATTTCCAAGTTTGCTGACGACATGAAACTAGGTGGGATTGTGAGTTGTGAGGAGGATGCAAAGAGGCTTCAAGGTGATTTAGACAAGTTGAGTGAGTGGGCAAGTACATGGCAGGTGCAGTATAACGTGGATAAATGTGAAGTTATCCACTTCGGTAGGAAAAACAGAAAGGCACAGTATTATTTAAATGGTCATGATGTGGAGATGCCAGTGTTGGACTGGGGTGGACAAATGTGAGAAGTCGCACAACACCAGGTTATAGTCCAACAGGTTTATTTGAAATCACAAGCTTTCGGAGCGCTGCTCCTTCACTTCACCTGACGAAGGAGCAGCGCTCCGAAAGCTTGTGATTTCAAATAAACCTATTGGACTATAACCTGGTATTTAAATGGTGATAGATTAGGAAATGTTGATGTACAAAGGGACCTGGGTGTCCTTGTACACCAGTCACTGAAAGCAAACATGCAGGTGCAGCAAGCAGTTAGGAAGGCCAATGGTATGTTGGCCTTCATTGCAAGAGGATTGAGTACAGGAGCAAGGATGTCTTACTACAGTTATACAGAGCCTTGGTGAGACCACACCTGGAGTACTGTGTGCAGTTTTGGTCTCCTTACCTAAGAAAGGATATACTTGCCATAGAGGGAGTGCAGCGAAGGTTCACCAGACTGATTCCTGGGATGGCAGGACTGTCGTATGAGGAGAGATTGGGTCAACTAGGCCTGTATTCACTAGAGTTTAGAAGAATGAGAGGGGATCTCATTTAAACGTATAAAATTCTGACAGGGCTAGACAGACTGGATGCAGGGAGGATGTTTCCCCTGGCTGGGGGTCTAGAACGAGGGGTCACAGTCTCAGGATATGGGGTAGGACATTTAGGACTGAGATGAGGAGAAATTTCTTCACTCAGAGGGTGGTGAATCTGTGGAATTCTCTACCACAGAAGGCTGTGGAGGCCAAGTCACTGAATATATTTAAGAAGGAGATAGATAGATTTCTAGACACAAAAGGCATCAAGGGTATGGGGAGAGAGCAGGAATATGGTATTGAGATAGAGGATCAGCCATGATCATATTGAATGGTGGAGCAGGCTCGAAGGGCCTAATGGCCTACTCCTGCTCCTATTTTTCTATGGTTCTATGTTTCTATGTTTTCCTTTGTGCTAGGTATGACTCCAGTCAGTGGCGAGTTTTCCCCCTGATTCTCATTGACTTTAATTTTACTAGGGTTCCTTGATGTCAAGGGCAGTCACTCACACCTCACCTTTGGAATGTAGCTCTTTCATTCATGTTTGGACCAAGGTTGTAATGAGATCTGGAGCCGAGTGGTCTTGGCGAACCCAAATTGTGCATCGGTGAGCAGGTTTATTGGTGAGTGCCGTTTGACAGCACTGTCAACGACATCTTCCATCGCTTTGCTGATGATTGAGAGTAGACTGATGGGGCGGGAATTGGCTGGATTGGATTTGTCCTGCTTTTTGTGGACAGGACATACCTGGGCAGTTTTCCACATTGTTGGGTAGATACCAGTGTTGTAGCTGTACTGGAATAGCTTGGCTAGAGGCGCAGCTAGTTCTGGAGCACAAGTCTCCAGCACGATAGCCAGGATGTTGTCAGGGCCCATAGCCTTTGCTGTATCCAGTGCGTTGAGCCGTTTCTTGATATCCCGTGGAGTGAATCGAATTGGCTGAAGACTGGCTTCTGTGATGGTGGGGACCTCAGGAGGAGGATGAGATAGATCATCCAATCGGCACTTCTTGGCTTAAGATGGTTACGAACGTTTCAGCCTTGTCTTTTGCACTCACATGCTGGACTCCGCCATCATTGAGGATACGGATGTTCATGGAGCCTCCTCCTCCCGTTAGTTGTTTAATTGTCCACTAACATTCACGACTGGATGTGGCAGGACTGCAGAGCTTTGATCTGTTCTGTTGGTTGTGGGATCACTTAGCTCTGTCTATAGCACGCTGTTTCCGCTGCTTAGCATGTATGTAGTCCCATGTTGTAGCTTCACCAGGTTGGCACTTAATGTTTAGGTACGCCTGCTGCTGCTCCTGGCTTGCTCTTCTACACTCTTCATTGGACCAGGGTTGGTGCCCTGGCTCAATGGTAATGGTAGAGCGAGGAATATGCCGGGCCATGAGGTTACAGATTATGGTGGAGTACAATTCTGCTGCTGCTGCTAGCCCACAGCGCCTCATGGATGCCAAGTTTTGAGTTGCTAGATCTGTTCTGAATCTATCCCATTTAGCCTGGTGGTAGTGCCACACAACACGATGGAGGGTGTCCTCAGTGTGAAGACGGGACTTCGTCTCCACAAGGACCGTGCAGTGGTCACTCCTACCAATACTGACATGGACAGATGCATCTGTAACAGGTAGATTGGTGAGAATGAGGTCAGATAGGTTTTCCCCTTGTGTTGGTTCTCTCACCACTTGCCACAGGCCCAGTCTGGCGACTATGTCCTTCAGGACTCGACCAGCTCGGTCAGTAGTGGTGCTACCGAGCCACTCTTGGTGATGGACATTGAAGTCCCCCACCCAGAGTACGTTCAGTGCCCTGTTAAATTGTTCTTTGATAGAATCTGAGGTCAATTAGAGGTCAGAATGCTTTTTTTAGAAGTTATTCCTGAAGTCAGTTAGAAGGGTTTTTTTCTGTTGGTGAGAAGGTTTCTTTATTTATTGGAAATCATTATTTTTCTTCTCTTATACTTTCTTGAAGTGTGACATAAATTTGCAGAGGCTTCTCAAACTTTGATATCTAGATATGAAGAGTGCTGGTAACATCTTGTGGCTTGAAATAGCTTCCTATCCTACGCTGATCTATACTTTTGTCGTCTGGGAACACTATAAGACCTCAATCGTTTTCCCTCCTAAAATGAAATGTCAGCCATTGTGTTCTCCTCCCTTTGGTAGTCAACCTGAGGCATGGCAGAGTACAAACACATGTAGCAGTAGGCAATGTGAGGGGATGACTTTAAGAATAAATTATGTTGATATTCAGAGCTACGTTACTTTCCTATTCTATAACCAAGGATTGAAAATAATGGGTTATAGTCAAGGCCAGAAGATTCACAGTGACCAAGTTAGACAAGTTCCATTTTTGTTATGAGGTTCTGAGATTTTACCAGTGTTTAAGGAATTCCAGCCATTTTTTCATGATATGACTCTTTTCCATTGGTGACTCAGTGCATGAATGCATTGCCCAGTTGTTGGACTGAGCCATGTCGACCAGGAAGATTTCAGACTTGATTCCAATGTTATGGATCAACCAAAGATCACTATCCAGACGGAAGGGATACATCGCATGTGGACAGGACCAGGCTCGGCTGTGGTGCCCCCACTGCGCCCCCCCCGCCGCCTCCCCCCCCCCCCCCCCCACCCCGGTAACAAAGCCTGCTGCCATCTCTATGCAAGATCACACATGAATAATGGCCTTTTGAGCAAAGGAATCAAGTGCCATGATTCATGTAACTATACACCAGTGTGAGTCAACACCTTGGGGAGCAGAGAGGAAAACGTTGGAATGATTTTTTTTTTAAAAACTCTTCAGAGAAAAGAAGCTAATTATTTTTTGATATTTCTCAATTATTGCATATTTAAATGGTAAATTCTGAGTGCCATGAATCCCCGGCTTCTCCTTTTGACTCTGGTGACACATTCCATTAAAAAGCACACAGCTGAAGACCCAATATCTGTGCCAGATAGATTAGAACTTTAAATTTGTTTAACTGACAGACATGTTTATTAATAGTCAGTACTTATTGAACCAAAATATGAATATTCATCTTCATTTATTTTTCAAGGCATTCCATTCCATAAGGACCAAAGTGCTTTTTGACCAATTTCCTTCCCCCGTTACCACAGTGACAGCCTTCACTCCTGGGCCTTGACAGAGGTCTGCAGAATTCATTGTGGGTCCTGAGAGGAGGGAGCGAGCAATCTCCCCCAGCTGTCCACAAACACTCATTAAGAGAGGCAAATATCCAACAAAATCTCTGTGAGAATTTTTAATCACGCAAAGACTCTGCTAATTAGGTAGCTGATGGGGCATGGAGAGCACAAGGACGAATTCTTTAAACAAAGGACTGGAAACTTTGGGAGCTCTAATTGCTCGGGCAGAGATTTCATTCCAGAACTTGGGAGGGAATTACTGTACTCTGCTGATAAAACAAAGTGTCACACATAGCGAATAGTAGAGTAAAAAGTTCAAGTGTGTTATGTTAGGCGAGCCAGGACCTGTCATCTTCTGTGCACCCAAACCTCTGAAGGGACACAAAAGACACATCATTGATCATTCCAGTCTCAGGTTTTAATCTATAAACTCATTTCTGCTCAGTGTAAACAGACCCCACTGCGGTAGATTGTTCTTAGACTTGCTAATGATTCTTTAATTTCACTTAACTCTTTGAGCACTGACAGACCTTTATACTATTCCAAATTCCTTGCGTGTAATACCTTGCCAAACTGATTCTCTGTACATTTTTAATATTGAATGTTATCAAGCAAATGTAAAGCATTACTGAGCATTGCTTAGTCCATTGAATGCCTGAATAAATTAGAACATTTAAATTTTGTTGTATACAGTAAGTGGAGTAAAATTTCAGTTAAAGATGTCAATTATAGCCCCAATTTTCCAAGATCAACTGGGGCTGAGCTGACCTATGATGCAGGCTCACCTGCCCCAGCAGCTGATTTGACGGGCTGCACCAGAATTGTCCAACAGATTTTCTATCCCTAATTTGAATAGGCTACTGGCACACAAATAATTTGTTCAGGAAGTGTGGCCTGTGGCACACTTGGCTGGAGAGCAGAAATCTAGTGAGGGAGCAGCTCTTTAGGGCTGCAACTTATGATAAAGAAAGCTGAGTGTTGACGGAATAGTGGACCTATTATCCACAATGGCACAGCGGAACTATATGGGCAAGACTTCTATATTTAATGTTGAAGAGTTGAACATTCTGCTGTAGGAGGTGTGGGCATCCCGATCACTCCGCCCAGTGCTTGGCCAATGTGCGCCACATTTGAAAATCTACCCCAGGGTAGCTGCTGTTTCCTAGCATTGCACCTCATCCACTGACTTGAGAATAGCAGCTGAATTGCACAAGTGTGCGGTTTTCCCATTGCCACAGTGTACCTCTTTTGATAATCTGAATGGAACTGCCAATTAGCATTAAATTATAGGCCGTTTTATACTGTGGATCCAAGCCCTCTGAAGTGGTTTGAGATTGCCCAAGTTAAATCACTCCGTTATTACCGGCAGAGAGTGAAGATTTTTGCCGGAAATGTCTTCGGGGCTTCTCCTGATTCGCTGCCGTGTAAACAAGGTATCCGCCAAAGTTATGGCAGTGGAATGGGAGAAGCCCTGAGGAAATTCCCAGAATTTCATCCCAGCAGCCTAGGCTGGACTCAAACCCAGACCTCAAAGGACAGCATTTTAACTGAATGCATCACCCAACCCCATAACTGTGAGCCATCTAACAAAGTTTGTACTTATTGTGAAACTTTACTACACTATTCTATTATACAAGTTACTATACTTAAAAACAAATTTCTTGGGTGCAATTTACCACTATGGAAAATAAATTGGATCAATATTAATACAGTAGAATTCTAATAAAGGTCTAAACAATTTTCCAAGAATTATTGTGCTTGAATCAGGATCGTGATTGGATCAGGTTTTCTATAAATTGCACATTAAAATAGCCAATTGCAAAAATCATTATAGCATAGCCCATTTAATCAGTCCTTTAGCAATTCAGCCTAAACAAAAGGGACAGAAAACACTTAACAATTGCACATATTTTACACAGAAGTAATTAGAAATTTGGCAGTGCGTTAACTATATTTAGAGCTTTAGAAAAACAGACTGGATTGGGAATGTGTATGTAAGAACTAGGTTGTATCAGGAATTGCTAATGATTAACAGGATGTGAAACATGGTTTGGTATGAGTCTTGGGTTGGAATCTCGGCCCTTTATCCTTCTGAGGGGACAAGATGGACACCATGGGGGTGAAGTTGGTCATTGGCAGTGGCACAAAATGGGCGCTAACGAATCGAATCAGCCCGTTTTATACCCCGTCCGATTTTCTTTTTCATTGACATCAATGAATCATGCAGGAACTGAGCAGTGGTTGCCACATATTGTTACAGTGTGCTTGCTGCATCAAAGAGTAGCGTATAGTACTAAACAGACTGTATTGTGTGTAATTGTTTTGCACACTTCTATAAGATCGCTAGATAAAATACAACTTGTCAGTCACAACTCAGTCTGTAATGATAAACCTTCCATTTTAAAACACACTTTTCCCTGATGCACTCCACCAACAACAACAACTTGCATTTCTATAGCACCTTTAATGTAGTAAAACATCCCAAGGCGCTTCACAGGAGCTTTTTACAACTGTCTTGTGTTCTGCATATAAGGCAAGAACAGATCCACTTGGAACTTCTTCAAGAAGAGATTAGTTGTTACTGGGAATGGTATTTTACCCCCTGTGGCATTAATGTTTGTGCCACATTTTCTCAGTGAGCTCCTTTTCTAAGACCTCCATGCTCTACTCATGCCTGGAAGGAGGCAATGATGAATCAACACAATGATGGTCCAAAAACAACAACAACTTGTATTTATATAGCGTCTTTAACGTAGTAAAATGTCCCAAGGCACTTCACAGGAGCATTACCAAACAAAATTTGACACCTTGAACAGAGTCTTCCTTGAACAGAGGCCTAACCAGTCCCCATTCACCACCACCCTCCTCCGCCTGGCTGAACTTGTTCTCACATTGAACAACTTCTCCTTTGACTCCACTCCTTTCCTCCAAATTAAAGGTGTTGCTATGGGAACCCGCATGGGTCCTAGCTATGCCTGCTTTTTCGTGGGATATGTGGCACAATCTATGTTCCAGTCCTACTTAGGTCCCCTCCCTCAGCTCTTTTTCCGGTACATTGATGCTATATCGGTGTCATTTCCTGCTCTCGCCCTGAACTAGAAAATTTCATTCACTTTGCTTCCAATTTCGACCCTTTCCTCACCCTCACATGGTCCATCTCCGACTCTTCCCTTCCCTCCCCTTTCTCGACTTCTCTGTCTTCATTTCTGGGGATAGGCTATCGATAAACATCCACTATAAGCCCACTGACTCCCACAGCTACCTGGACTACATTTCCTCCCACCCCGCTTCCTGTAAGGACTCTATTCCATTCTCCCAGTTTCTCCATCTCTGTCGCATCTGTTCTGACGATGCCACCTTCCATTTTAGTGCTTCCAATATGTCTTCCTTTTCCCTCAAGCAAGGATTCCCCACTACCATGGTTGACATGGCCCTCAACCATGTCCATTCCATTTGCCTCACTTCTGCTCTCACCCCTTCCCCTCTCTCCCAGAACCATGAAAGGGTTCCCTTTGTCCTCACCTTCCACCCCACCAGCCTCCACATTCAACAGATCATCCTCTGCCATTTCTGCCACCTCCAGCGTGATCCCACCACCATACAGATCTTCCCTTCCCCTTTCAGCATTCCGAAGGGACCACTCCCTGCGTGATCCCCTTGTCCATTCCTCAATCACCCCCAACACCCCCTCCCCTTCCCACGGCACCTTCTCGTGCAAGCGCAGGAGATGCAACACTTGCCCTTTTTCCACCTCCCTTCCCACTGTCCAGGGCCCCAAACACTCCTTCCAGGTGGAACAGCGATCTACTTGTACTTCTTGCAATTCGGTATACTGTATTCGCTGCTCACGATGCACTCTCCTCTACATTGGGGAGACCAAACGCAGATTGGGTGACCGCTTTGCGGAACACCTCCATTCAGTCCATAAGTGTGACCCCAAGCTTTCAGTCGCCTGTCACTTTAATTCACCGCTCCACTCCCACTCCGACCTCTCTGTCCTCGGCCTCTTACACTGTTCCAATGAAGCTCAATGTAAGCTCGAGGAACAGCACCTCACCATTCGATTAGGCACTTTACAGCCTTCAGGACTCAATATCGAGTTCAACAATTTCAAACTATAACCTCTGCCCCTATTTTTTCAGATGGCAGCTGTTGATGATTCTGCCATCCCCATTCTGGACCCATCTTTTGTTTCTTTACTTGTCCCATTACCATCTCCTTTTGCTTTGTACAATCATACCTTTTATCATTTAATCTCTCCTGCCTCACACCCTATCACAGACCTTCCCTTTGTTCTTTCCTCCCCTCCCCGCTTTCCCTGCCCCTGCACAATTGCTTAAAATCTGTTAGATCTTTAACTTTTTCCAGTTCTGACGAAAGGTCATCGACCTGAAACGTTAACTCGGTTTCTCTCTCCACAGATGCTGCCTGACCTGCTGAGTATTTCCAGCATTTTCTATTTTTATTTCAGATTTCCAGCATCCGCAGTATTTTGCTTTTGTGTTGTTTTGGAATATTTGACACTGAGCCACATCAGGAGATATTAAGGCAGGTGGCCAAAAGCTTGGTTAAAGAGGAAGCTTTTAAGCAGCGTCTTAAAGGAGTCGAGAGAGGTGGAGAGGTTTAGAGAGGGAATTCCAGAGCTTAGAGCCTAGGCAGCTGAAGGCACAGCCGCTAATGGTGGAGTGATGAAAAGCGTGGATGCGCAAGAGGCAATAATTGGAAGAGCACAGAGATCTTGGAAGGCTGAAGGAGATTACAGAGATAGGGAGGGGCGAGGCCACAGAGCGATTTCAAAACAAGGAGTATTTTTAAATTCAGACGATGCCAGACCGAGAGGTAATGGAGGTCAGTGAGCACAGAGGTGATGGATGAACGGGACTTGGTGCAAGTTAGGATATGGGCAGCAGAGTTTTGGATGAGCTCATGTTTATGTAGGGTGGAAGATGGGAGGCTGGCCAGGAGAGAATTGGAATAGTCAAGTCCAGAGGTATCAAAGGCATGGATGAGGTTTTCAGCAGCAGATGAGCTGAGGCAGGGTTGGAGTCAGGCGATGTTACAGAGGTGGAAGTAGGCGGTCCTGGTAATGGAGCAGATATGTGGTTGGAAGCCACATAAATTCTGTGGCAACAAGAGCAGGTCAGAGGCTAGGTATTCTGTGGTGAGTGTCTCACCTCCTGACTCCCCAAAGCCTTTCCACCATCTACAAGGCACAAGTAAGGAGTGATGGAATACTCTTCACTTGCCTGGATGAGTGCAGCTCCAACAACACTCAAGAAGCTCAACACCATCCAGGACAAAGCAGCCACTTAATTGGCACCCCATCCACCACCTTAAACATTCACTCCCTTCACCACCGGCGTACCGTGGCTGCAGTGTGTACCATCTACAAGATGCATTGCAGCAACTCACCAAGGCTTCTTCGGCAGCACCTCCCAAACCCGCGACCTCTTCCACCTAGAAGGACAAGGGCAGCAGGTGCATGGGAACACCACCACCTCCAAGTTCCCATCCAAGTCACAAACCATCCTGACTTGGAAATATATCGCCAATCCTTTATCGTCGCTGGGTCAAAATCCTGGAACTCCCTCCCTAACAGCACTGTGGGAGTACCTTCACCACACGGACTGCAGCGGTTCAAGAAGGTGGCTCACCACCACCTTCTCAAGGGCAATTAGGGATGGGCAATAAATGCTGGCCTTGCCAGCGACGCCCACATCCCATAAACGAATAAATTTAAAAAAAAGCTCATCTCGTGGTCAAATATGATACCGAAGTTGCGAGCAGTCTGGTTCAGCCTCAGATAATTGCCAGGGAGAGGGATGGAATCGATGGCGAGGGAACAGAGTTTGTGGTTGGAGGACATTTCTGCTCATCCAGTACTCAGTTCAGTCCATTAAAGTTGGGGTTCAAATCTTAATGAGATGCCCCTTGCCCCAAGTGGATTTTGATTAACAAAGCTCAACTGTATTTCCACTGGAATGGGAACGCAAATTCAGATTACTTGTCACTAAGCACGATGAGCTGACAAGCTATTCGTCAACTGGGAGTTTGGTGTGATGCTATACAGATCAGCACAATTACTGGGAGGGCAGAGCAGACTTCATGGTGTGTTTATCACCTTCCTAGCTGCAGAAGGATGGTGCTGAAGAGAACAGTCATGTAGTAGAATGGGGAATTAGCTGAAAATAAAATCAAGGGACTGAAAGAACCAGCTATTTATGCAAATGAACACGTAGGAATAGATACTACCATTAAGCAGATTTTGGCAGCAAAGTACAAAAAATTTTTAAACACGAAGGACTTGGAAGAAAATAATTATTTTAAAGAGAGACAATGTACTTGTGATTTGTTTTGTGAATAGCTTGTTATAGCAATGAAGTACAGCAATAATCATCAAAATAAGGGAAAGCACTAGCAGTTAATATGGTGTAAATGTGGCTGGGAGTGTTTCAGCTTAAAGATGCATTATCTTCATGAAGATTTGTCTGGGCCAACATGTTCCTCTTGGGTTTTCTTTCACTCTTTATTCGCTCTGATGTTAGCTTTGTGAAAATGGCCTTTCGTTGACTGCCTCACCATTGAAAGGCAATGAATGGCGTGATTTTTTTTTACTTGCATTTATATAGCGCCCTTCACGACCACCGGACGTCCCAAAGCGCTTTACAGCCAATGAAGTACTTTTTTTGGAGTATAGTCACTGTTGTAATGTAGGAACGCAGCAGCCAATTTGCGCACAGCAAGCTCCCACAAACAGTAATGTGATAATGGCCAGATAATCTGTTTTAGTGATGTTGATTGAGGGATAAATATTGGCCAGGACACCAGTTGCTGTACTTGCATGGTAGATGCAAACTAAATTCTTCACAGAAAGTTAAGTGTTGTCATACAAGCACAAGCACCCTGTTAACAATGTGATGACTATTAATTACTGCCAATCAACCTCGCAGGCACTGAAAATTAATGATCAAAAGTGTGGAATCACATTCCTTCAGGCATTGATTGTTGTTGGAGATTTTAAAAATGTCAAATTTAAAATTAAAAATTGTTTTTTTTCTTTTCCTGCCCATCTCTTTTTTCTCTCTTAATCCAATCTTTCTTTCCCTCTCTTCCTCTTTCTGTATCTGATTTGACATTGAATTCATCCCCTTTAACTCTCTCTCCTTCTCAGTCCTTCTGCTGTTTATTTCCCAATCCTTCAATCTGATTGGTTAAGGAGATACACAGTTGCTTGCGCTGTTCACTCAGGTCCCGGATGCCCGGTTTCCCTCACTGCGCCGTTAGCAGCTTGCAGTTTCAGCAACTTGTTACGCAAAAAATTTAAAAACCTAAACTTACAAGTGCAAGTCTAACTAATGGTAGCTGCCGTTAGATGCCCTGACACAGCAAATTCTGACCCATTGGGCTCACTTTTCACTGGCCCGTGGAGGCGGGTTTGGAGGCGGGAGTGGTGTGAAAATAGCAGATTCAGGGGTCCCTAACCCATCCCGCCCCCAACCTGCCTCCATGCCAGTTTCCCAGGAGGCGGGTACCCGACCTGTGCTGGGACCCGCCTCCCCGAGGTGGGAAGGGGATTAGTGCCAATAAACTGCCTGTTAACAGGTAGTTAACAGGCAGTTTTTTGCCTAATCCCTATTTTTAGCCCTGAAGTGTGGGCTTCCCGACAGGTCCGAACCACGCCGATTTAGCGAGGCGGACCGTCGGTCTGGAGGGCTTGGAGGGGCCGAGATGTCCAGTGTGCAGGTGAGTGATGGGCGCATAAGTGCAGAGGTAAGTGTGTTTAGTGTGTGTAAAGTATTTTAAGAACTTTTACTTACCTTAACTTTATCCTGCAGGCTTCCTTCCTTCAGTTCTCGGGAGTCCCTCAGCTCACCGGCACAGAAAGCAGAATGGCCGTGGAGCTGTCAAAAGCTGCAGCCTCTGCTTTCTGTGCTGGATTGATTTCTAACTGAATCTAAGTACATGGACTCAAGTTAGAAATCATATTGTCAGTGTTTGACAGCTTCACAGAGCTGTCAAACGCTCTTGACAGATGAAATTTCAATGGCTGACGTCACCTGTATCTAAGGGACCCTTGATTGGCCTGCTCAGCCCGCTGGGCAGGCTTAACAAGGTCAATCAAGGGAAAATACAGTGGGTTGGCCACAAGTTGATGGAGGCGGGACTACAACCCAAAAAGTGGAAGTCCTGCCTCCATCACGTCCCCATTGACAAAATCCAGCCCATTATTTTTGTTAAAATATCACCATGTGCAAATGATATGATGAGGCATTTTGATGTGATTTGTTTATAAGGGAAAGTAGATTTACCAAACACTTTTCAAAAGAGACAGTATCACTTTAAGAAATGATATAGTCTGTAGCTAGTGCTTAGTTAGTTGGATAGCTGCAATGAATGTTTGTGGTTAGATTTGGACTGAAGCTGAGCTCATTATTAGATCTGCAATCTGCAGAAGTGTTTGTAAATCATTAACCCCCCCTACCCCCTCAACTTTCCTGGTACGGTTACACCATCAGCATTAAGAATATCATAAAATTAATTATATAAATCACACACAGACAAACATTTAAACTCTGATCAGCTCCCACACTGACTACTTAATCTACTTGCTACCTAGTGCTAGGGAACAATAATGTCATTATAAGGCCTATAATTAAAGGCAGTAACTGGAGTGGAGCTGGGCTCCCTAAGAGTCTGTATGTGGTTTACTTCTGTATACTTTTAAAATTGGTATCAGGTAATAGTAATCCTTTGTTCAGTGGAAGCTTTTTTGTGATTGTGGTGTACATAGTAAATGATCCAGTGGTTCTCATGTTGATATGAGGCACAGGGAGTCGAGGAGAGAGCTGATATCTCTCATTAGGAAATTACATTTCCAATATTATTAAATGTTTGAAAAGTGAATGTCTGATACCAAGTTGATATACAATATCTGCATTGTCTCAAATCATTGAATAATGCTGTGACTTAAATCACATTTGATAAATATGCACTCTCAGTCAAACTCAAAAATAGCTGGTGGCGATGATTGCGACTGCACCTGATGCTACTTCTGGTTATCACCATGCCCACCATTCCATATCAACAGGACAAAAACTTTTCTGAAACGAGCTCATCTGAAATTCTGGCTCAGCCCAGGACTGGAACAAAAGCCTTTAGCCTGCTTCCATGAACCCGTCCTCGTTCTGCCTCTCCAACACTCAGGCAGTAGGCTAACCAGCTTCCACACAGACCTATTGGGACTAGCTTAGCTTCCAACTCAGTTATAGTATGAAAACACAGGTTGTAAACCTTCAGCCTCCTTCCAACAGAATGATCTAGAACCAACCTAGCTTCCAAGCATACGGTAAGCCTGCACTCAGCAAACCTTTCCCTCCAGCAACCGAACTACGATCACAACATTTGCCAACAATAAACCCAGTAAAGTCTATTTATGGAAGGATATTTAAAGGGAAATCGGCCTGGCATAACTCGCTTATTACCTTGTTGCTTGTGGATTATGAGGTTCTATTCCTTCATGAAGTATCTTCTATATTCTATAGATACCGATACACTATATTGGTCCATAGTTTGCGGTCAGCGGCGAAGCAAAGACGCTTGTCGCTGGCCCCGAAGAAAGCTGCCCACAGAGATCCCGCAATCTCTGTGGCAGGAAGTTTGCCTTTCTCGATGTTCAATTGATTGCAGCGCTCTGTAATGGGAATTCCTAACACGATGCTGCGGTGATGTCAACAAGCTGTCTAAGCAGCCAATCACATTGAAGAATTCTCACAGACAGGAAACCAGGAAATGAGAAGCTGCTTTTATCCTGACTTTTGAAAAATGTTAATGAGAGAAAAATAAAGATTGGGACTTTCACATGGGGATAAGGTAGAAGCTGCAATATCATGAACAAACTTTAAAAAATATATATATTTTTAAAGTTTTTAAAAATTGTAATTTTTATCATAATGGAGAAATTTGACACTCCACAAACATAAAAATTAGTTTTCCAGGGCCAGAATGTTTGTTTACCAGTCAATATGCTGTTAAAACCCCAGTTACACCTATTACAACAAGGCTATGCATTTAATGGGGTATTTAACAGCGACATTACCGCTTTAAAGCCCAAGTTTTCATCAGTTTCACTGATTACACCGATTGCCGGCTGGGTGGGGGGAGGGGGTTCCACAGCGCAGCCAGTGTCGGATTGATCGCAACTTCAGGATTTCCGTGTTTAGATGCGCACACGCTAAATCCTGAAGTTGCAGTCAGTTTCAGAAGGGAAATGACAGTGAACGCTGGTAGTTCACTGTCATTACCCACTGCAAATTCCAGGCCATTATATTTAATGCATTTTAAGTACAATATCCTGAAAAATATCAAAAAACATATTTTTAGACAGGTGACAGACATATCATTGTGCAAAATCTTATGCATAACCATATTTGTTATTGGAATTAGACGATGCATGAGCATATTCCCAACTTGTATGAAATAGGTTTTTAGCACATTCTGAGATTCTTGTTAGAAGAAAATGGATTATTAATAGGTGATTAATATTGCATACTATGGGAAAAAAGGGCGCAAGGCCACATTAGACTACTGGGAAAACTATCAGCTTTAAAAAAAATCTTTTTAATAAGTGAAACAGATTATATTTAAATATATTTTAAAAATTGTACAAAAAACCTGTACAAGGACAAAACAGGCAATTCACAGAATTTGTTTTGTCCTCAGATGTGGGCTAATGTGAACTGGCCTGTCATCTCGTTCTGTAAATGTAACCAATTGAAGGGAATGGTAACTAATGCCCGATTATATATTTTTTTATTAATTCCTGGGATGTGGGCGTCGCTGGCAAGGCCAGCATTTATTGCCCATTCCTAATTGCCCTTGAGAAGGTGGTGGTGAGCCACCTTCTTGAACCACTGCAGGCCGTGTGATGACGGGAGGGAGTGCCAGGATTTTGACCTAGTGACAATGAAGGAACGGCGATATATTTCCAAGTCAGGATGATATGTAACTTGGAGGGGAACTTGCAGGTGATGGTGTTCCCAGGCACCTGCTGCCCTTGTCCTTCTAGGTGGAAGAGGTCGCGGGTTTGGGAGGTGCTGTCAAAGAAGCCTTGGCGAGTTGCTGCAGTGCATCTTGTAGATGGTACACACTGCAGCCACGGTACGCCGGTGGTGGAGGGAGTGAATGTTTAAGGTGGTGGATGCGGTGCCGATCAAGCGGGCTGCTTTGTCCTGGATGGTGTCGAGCTTCTTGAATGTTGTTGGAGCTGCACTCATCCAGGCAAGTGGAGAGTATTCCATCACACTCCTGACTTGTGCCTTGTAGATGGTGGAAAGGCTTTGGGGAGTCAGGAGGTGAGACAATCGCCGCTGAATACCTAGCCTCTGACCTGCTCTTGTAGCCACAGTATTTATGTGGCTGGTCCAGTTAAGTTTTATTACGCAACTGCTTGTAGTAGAAGACTTGGATCACATGTTTCAAAGTCCTTTTTTTGGTCAGCTGCATATCTGGCGCATGCAAAAACCCATCATAAAATTGAATCAAGCTACTGAGAAATCGCTACAAATACAGTTTGTTTGCCGAACATGGAGTTCATGCTTTCTCTCTGAAAGGACACCTCCAACTTGTCTGAGTCCAGATTGCTTGGGCGCAGGTTGGCAGAGCCAAGGCTTAAGGACCCCAAGTGCGTACAGATGCACAGCTGGAGTTCAGCAGAATGAGAGGTGATCTCATTGAAACGTGTATGATTCTGAGGGGGATTGACAGGGTAGATACTGAGAGGCTGTTTTCCCTGGCTGGAGAGTCTAGAACTCGGGGTCATAGCCTCACGATAAGGGGTCACCATTTAGGACTGAGATGAGCAGAAATTTCTTCAATCGGGGGTTGTGAATCTTTGGAATTCTCTACCCCAGAGGGCTGTGGATGCTCAGTCGTTGAGTATATTCGAGACTGAGATCGTTACATTTTTGGACATTAAGGGAGTTAAGGGATAGGGTGGGACAGTAGAGTTGAGGTAGAAGTTCAGCCTTGATCTTATTGAATGGCGGAGCAGGCTCAAGGGCCCTATGACCTTCTCCTGCTCCTATTTCTTATGTTCTTATGGAGTTTAACCAGCTAAAACTATGCAGCCTATCAGCACAGAGCACTTGTAAACTTCCTGCTGCTTGTCTAGCTAGGACCATTCTATTTGTTAGGACAATGACTCACAAGGTTATCTGATGCCGAATTCGAAGAATTTCAGCCCAGTGTCATTTACCCTATCAGGTTATATTAATAAGCCAAGCTGGCTGGCTGGTCAATCAGCAACAGTGCCCCGGAATGCTACGACCTACCTAGTTTAGATATCTGATTACTGAGTCTGTCACAGAGAATTGACGTGATTCTGTACTTCCATTAGCAGGCATGCCATCTTGGAGCCACCTTGACCTGGAACAGACCTCAAGAGCTTTCTTGACAGATCGGAAATGCCGGTTTCCAGCGCATGCGCAGTGCATGCCTGAAACCGGCATTTCCGATGTCCCTGCGGGTGGGTACACAGCCCGTACCCACCCGTAGGGATCAGAATATCCGGCCCATGAGCTCCAGTTAACACGTTCCAGCAGCTGTCGCCCCAAGTTTTTGACTTTCTTCATCAGCGACATGATTGGCATCTGCCTTCAGCGTGGTGGAGCGACTTGCATAGGGCAGCTTGTGACCTGCCAGTTGTCTTGATGTTCTTACACAGCACCACCAACAACAACAACTTGCATTTATATAGCGACTTTAATGTAGTAAAAGTCCCAAGGCGCTTTACAGGAGCGTTATCAAACAAAGTTTGACAATGTAAGCAGGCTTACTTGTTGCCAACTGCTTGATGCACATCCTCATGGCAAAGAGATGTGCATGCTGTGAGGTTAACTTTCCCTCTGGGGTACTCATTTACCAGGCGGTGTAGGCTGGAGCCCCCTCACTCTCTCCCTACAACCATATTTGATTACTGGATCTCCGTTGCTGGCTGTGGAAGGTCCACGATGAGTGAATCACCATGCTAGCTGCATAAGTGAAGTGAGCATTCATCCCGCCTGCAGACATGGAAACTATGTATTACCAGTGGCCAATGTTTATTTTTGTGCCACCAAATGCTGCTACTGGATGAATTGGGGAACATGGCTCTTCTAGGTGTGTCTCATCGGCTACATTGATACTAATGCAACCTCATTTATTTAGCTGCACTCTCTGAAGTTGAGGCTGCTGTCTGTAGTATGTGAAAAAAGGAGGAGCCATTAAAGGCACCCAGTAGTCTTTGTTATTTACATAAAATATCCATAAAATTTATAGTATTCTTAAATATATTTAACCAAAGAAATTGAGATCAGTACTGAAGAGTTTTATGTCATTTTTTTCATGGGGTGATCAAAGTTACTTATTTTTTTCAAACTAAGCATCCACATGAAGCCTTTGAGAAGCAAAGCATATACTTGCCATATATTTTAAGGTCTGAATGATAGCTTCAAAGACTAATATAAGAAACACGGTTCCTCTGCCAACCATTAGTGGTTGGTAAATGTCATTCAATCTCTACGTGGCATTTGAATCCAGGCCCTCAGATTTTGACAGCAACGGTATCAAATCCCTCAACAGCGAAGACATAAAGGTTGCATTTGCAGGATCAGTTCAGCTTTATTACCCTGTTTTTCTGTAACTCTTGAAGTTACTATTCCAATAGGCTCACTACCTTAAGCTCGGGATTATTGATTTCTCCCCAGTTACTGCTTACCCCTTGCTGTCTTGATTTTACTTCTTGTTATGATGTCTGCCATAGACTACTTATTTACAAGAGGAAAAATCAATGAAACATTATTCTTAAATTGAAAATAGAGCTTTGAAAACGTAACTGTCTCTCAAATAAACCTGTCAAGATTGTTCAATAACAGATTACACATTTTATGTATCTTTATTCAGTTTGGTGTTTTTCCCTTTTTGTTTTTTTTATATGTAGACATATGTGTGTTCCCTTTTAAGCAACAAATTGTTTGAAGTGTTTTCTTTACTGCTTTTGCCTAACTGAGAAGCAATGAAGGCTACTTTCTGATACTGTCATCTGATCATTACGCAGATATGCCTTGCAAGAATAAAGTTCCTTTAAAAATCCTTTAAATAGAACTTTTGTAAGTTGTTTTCTCCCTCTCTTAGCCCTCTTCCCACACCATACATAATTAGTCAACACTGAGTGGGACAGGGCCAACTCCAATCTCTCCCAATCCTGCTCTTCAGCTTGGATGCCAAAAAATGAAAGGTAACTACTTTGAATGACTTGCCCCATGATTTTTCCCTCACTTCCTTTGAGAAAAAACCTTCCCGCCACTTGGCATCTCCCCTCATCTGAAATTGAAAACAGTACATGGAGAATTGGGAGGGAGGAAAACTGTGCTATGTTACCAGGTTTCCCTTTTTAAATGTTTTTTTTACCTACAATTATCACTAGGCCTAGTTGGTGAAAGGTGAAAGGTGAAAGGTGAAAGAAAGCAGAAAAAATACTTCAATGAACTGCATCAATAAATATTGATTTATTTTTCATCTTAATTTCATCTCCTTCACAAGTACATAACTCCATTTTGTCTTTTTTAAAGCCAACATTCTGAAGCATAGCTTCTTATGTCAAATCGTGTTGTGTGAATTAACGAACAGGAGGTGCACGAACGTAGCTGAAATGGGCCAAGAATAGTTTATTTTCTTACGTGTAGATGTCCCGTCTAATCCAACTGGTAAAGGATTAACAAACCTCACCACCTAGCCTGGTCAGCATCTCAGACTATTAATTGCTAAAAGGATTTAGGATAGTGTAAAGCTGATGCTGGGATAAGCAAAAAAAACCCACATTAGAAATCCCACCTAATTACAAAGGATACAAGGCTAATCAAACCAATCAATTATTCTAATACAAGTGTGAAAGAGCACTGTTCCATTCCCATTTATTCCTTTTATGTAGAAGTCCTGGTCTAAGCATAATGCTTCCTGGTAAATTAATCGTGAGTTTATAAGAATTCAAGTGTACAATAACATTGGGTGATGTATTTTACTGCATTTCTATCTTGCCATAAATCTATACTTTTATTAGTATGAACCACTGCCAAGTATAATAGCAATTAGCAATGAGCGGGTTGACTTTATGGTTTAGTTCTTTCAAGGTGATGTCACTGAATAGTTGAATTGTTGACTATTTTGACAACACTGGTCATATTCTCTAATATCTGACATAATTACATTGTTCTGGATATGATCATTTTAATTGTGCACAAAAAATGTAGACGCATGTCTCTCCGGACCAAATATTTGACTCTTCAACCACACAGGGGTTAAATATTCAACTTCAACAAAAAAAATCATAGTGGTATTCTGATTTAGCTGTCAGACAAAACATCAGTGAGGTTTCTTGGTAATTATGATCCCAGTTCTCCTGAATCTTTCTCGGAATGTCATGATAACGGCAGCTCAAGATTAGAAATTGTGCCCTAATACTTTCAGCAGTTTCCAATCTCATACTTTACTTATTTAATGTTGTTTTCTCATTTAGTGACTGTTTCAATTACAGGAGAATAATTTGGGACCCTTGACGTAACACTATTCATATGGAATAATTCTCCCTTTTTTTAATTTTAACGCATGGAGACCATTCGGAATAATAGTGCTTGAAACTTACTGTTTATTAGCCCAGTTAATACATATTGCTAGCACAATGAAAGCAATTTTACAAAAGAATATACTTAATTCAGGAAAAAATTTTTTTAAATGGTCCAATAACTCCAGCAGTCAGCGCTGGGCTTGAAACAATCAAACTCTCCTGACCTTATTGACGGAGTTCGTCCAGTTCTGGGCTGAGGCAAAGAAGATTCTAGTGCACCGCAGCAGGATGAACATTCCAACTTGGGGAGGATGGAAACCGGCAGCTTCTGTCCCACCCTGTGGAAGTGCCCCTGCCCCACATTTAGCCAGTCATGTAGGGAGGGGCACTGAATATAGTAATCGTGCAGAATCAAAGCACGTATGATGGTAGACAGCTAAGAAACACCATAAATGGAAATATCGGAAGGTGAGGAGAGTGAGAGGAAGTGATTTCCTTGGACTGAATCTACATTACAAAAACAGTTAGGATGCCAGAGAATGCAAATTGATTAATAAATACCCTTCTCCGAATCAATCCTCAAAAGAAGGCCGCTCTGTTTATGTAGAAGGGTTGTAATCTCCTTTCATTTATAGTTTTTTGTATAAGGCAGAAAAAAGAGAAAACAAGATATCATTTCTAGAATGCAGGCAATTAAATTGAACATTAACAGCCTATCTGCAGAGTACAAGATAGAGCTGTAATTTTAACGGTTTTGTTTTTAATTCATTCAAACCTGTGATGTTCTTTAGCTGTGGTTGCTGTCCTGCAGTGTGGTGATGAGCACCAATGTGCAGTATCATGGAATTATGTGAGTTTGCATTCATGATCCTTCTCTTGTTGACTCCTCAATCTGAGCCATGCTGTTGTGAGGACGTTGCAGGCAAAGGTCAGATGCTACTCCATAGAGAGGGCAGGAAAATCAGAGGGAGAATAACCTTCAGGTTGTAGTTGCGTAACTTCTAGCAATTAGGTTAGGATAGCATTGTCAAAGGCCTATTGGGAGGTTGCAGCGTTGATAGCACTTGTGAATCTTGTGATTTAAGGTTGACTATTCTAATGTTTGTGATTTAAATTAAAAGTTTAAAAATGTAGTGATTTTTGAAGATCAAAAAGCATTAAAAAAATCTTTTTAATTTCCTGGGACTTGCGTTTATGAGTATTAGCTATTTGAGTTTGCCCAGAGTTCTTGCAGAGCATGATGAGACCAGGAAAGGGAGAAAAGTAACTGGAAAAAAGAGGGAGTGCTATCATCACAATAATAAACAAAGTTGGCTGTTATTTTGAGTCCACTTTTCTTCCATTTTCTCTGGCATCCAGTCTTCATGTTGTCCTCCTTCAATTGGTATCTTTCTAGCCATTCATGTGACTCTATGTCTACCGTCAGGACACATCCTTTCTGTGGATGGTATCCCTGAGCTGGATTTTCCACTTTGCCCTTGGGTGGAATGCCCCATGAGGTAAAGAACCAATAAAACTGATCAGCATAAAGAAGCTGAGTTCAAGTTACATTGAAAGTTGGACTATGAAACTGGACTCTCAATGTGAATCCAATGGTTCACTGCTGAAGTTATCAGACTGCTCCAGAACTGTCTATGATGTCTAAAGTGCTTCACTCAATAAATTTACACTTATGTTGAAATCCAAGTAAGATTTATACATTTCAAAATCTTAACCACATGACACTGTATAATGAATTTCCCAAGGACCGAGAGCAGCGGTGAAGCTAATGTAATTAAATGATAACAGCTACCACTAGGATACTGTACAAGAAAATAACATCTGCAGACAAATGCTCCTTGGCTTTTTATCAGTCAGGAATGTGGTGATTACATTGAGCACAATCACCCTGTAGTGGTTCTCATTGGTGTTCTGCTAGCTTCTAACAACAATTACACTCGGATTGCTCTTGGTTTTCAAGTTGCTCGTGTTCACAGTGAGGAACAGGTGGTGTTGGACAGGTAGGTTTAACATCCAGGATACTTTCTTTCAGAAATACTCAGCTAGCATATGATTCCTGAAAGCTGAATAGTTATTTTTTTTTAAAATGCTTATGCCCACAGAGTTTACAGCACTGCAGAGACTTCAGGGGTTTGGGAGCATAATGGATGGTCCTGGAGTTTGGGAACACAGAGAGATGGATCTGGGGATGTGGCAGTACTTGGAGCGGGGGTTCCTGACACTGGTCGCCACTGGGGTAGATGGATTCTGGCATTTGGCACCACTGGGTTTTGGGATCCCAGGAATCTGCCAACAGTGGGGAAGGTCCTAGGATTTGATAGAATGGGGAGGGAGAAGTCATGAGGACTGGTAGGAGTGGGTTCTGGGGAGGGGTTCCCCGTGATCTGGCGGTACTGGGGAGAAGGAACAGTTCTGCGGGGATCGCACTGGAGGAGCTGCACAGACAACATTGAACATGGCTGCAACAGTGGGGAAAAAAATCACCGGCAATTTAGCACATGTACACGCCATTGATTCTCAGGCAACACATTCCTACTGGTGGAAATGAGTTACCATTAGTTGAAATAGGGTAATTTGCAATGCGTTGACAGAATTACTGACATGTTCACAATTTTCTTTTGTTTTTTCTGGAAAACACTGGCGTTAAGGGCATGATGCAAAAAATTATTTTTTAAAAACCCATCTCTAATTGGACCCAGCTGTAGTCCTGCTCTCAGTGGGTCGGCTGTTCAGCTGTGTGTTTAATCAGCATTTGGAAGGGTTTGGCGAATAAACTAATTTTTTTTTTTGCATTTGGCCTCTGGGCTTCTATTAACACCTTCAGTGTTACTCATTAAGCAGCGTCTCTGTTTTTATGTTCCCATTAATAATGCCTAATACCAGAATATAGCTAAGTGGAAATTCAAGTAAAAGGCTTATTCACCGACTAGACAAAATAGCTATCTTGTTTTTAAGCCCTTAGCTCCTACCTATTGAAAAATCCAGTCCATAAAGTTTGAAAGTACTCAGGTAATGTCATAACACCTTTCTAGCCATGCGGAATTTGATGAGGAGCACTAGGATTGTTTAACAAAGTGGATTGTATCAGAGTTTGTGGCAAAGAGAACTTGCTGATTATGGAGACCAGCCAGTGTCGACCACCCCCCCCCCCACCCACCCCGCCACCCTGGTACTGAATGGGAGCAGTGCACCCAAGTATTGCGTAGCTCCTATCCAGGACCCGAAACACCAGTATTTCCTGTCCCCGGGCCTTTATCATGGCCTGGCAGCACTCCTACACAGGCCCTCCCCCTGGCAGGATCTAGCACTGGCAGAAGGAAGAGGAAATTTGAGTGCAGCTGCAGTCCTCTTGGGGCCTCTGAGATCAGGGCCTTTGGTTGCCTTAACTACCTCTAGACATCCTGTGGGAAGGAGGGGTTAAAATTATAAAATCAAACTTGCTCTTCAGCCTATCCCTGGGACTCCCGTTTAGCCTTCCTGCAGGAAAATGTGATGGGAAGCCAGGAACACCCCTCCCACCTCATTAGCTTCTCTGTGATGGGCTTGTGTCGACTACAGGTGCAGATCCAGCTTCGCCTCTCTGAGGGGAGCTCCAGAAATCTAGGAGCAGCATAAAAGGGGTGGAGAACTTGCCAAACAGGTCTCTGCTTCTTTTCCTGACTTTTGCACTTTAGGGAGTTTCGCTATGGGCAAGCGTCGGACAAATCTGCCCTTGTATGTTCTCTTTGAGCTTACTAAATGATGCAGTAGTTCCCCTGTCAATAGAAGTCACTGATGGCCAGGGTGAGCTAATGGCCCGGATTTTGCAGAGGGTGTAATGGCGTACTTTCAGAGTACGCCATCATACTGCCTTTGAAATCCACCGCAAATTCGGGATTTAAGTGCGTGCACTAAATCCTGAACTTGCGGTCTGTCAATGTATGCGTTGACAGTACATCCGCTCAACATCCGAAAACCTAATTGCTGGCGCGGAGTTGGGCTATTTGCCCAACAACTGCCCAGCAATTATGTACAGAAATTTTACGGCAGCTGGAGATAGGCGTAGGGCGTTAGGTGATACCCGAAATAAAATAAATGCTTTTTAAAAAATTAAATGACTTAAAAGCTTTAATGAGAAGCAATGCTATTGCACGTTAAAGCTGCAGGTTTAAAAAAAATATTTCATAACTTTCTGCACAGTATTTGTTTACAAGTGGGAATTATGAGTAATGAATTGGAATCCCACGATAAAAGCTAAATCTGTATGTATTTTAAAGGCTGTAATAATGAGTATTGTAGTAATTTAAATGAATGAATGACAATCGGTTTTCTGATTGGCGGAGCAGGCCCATGTGATCCAAGGTACGCTTCCACACCGGCTGCGTCCCTGGGATCCGTGGGCCATTACGCTGCTCTCCTACTCGCAGCGTCAGACTGCATGTTTTCGCAGGAGGGCCACCATCAGGTAGGTGCGTATTCTTTTCACAGCTCGGCGGCGTACTCTGGAGGTACGCCGCCGACCGCAATTTTTGGCCCAATGACTGTGTAGGATGAAGCTTGGCCTGGAGAGCATCGGAGAAGGGCATTCAAGTTACTACTAAATGTAAATCGAGATATTATTGTATGGAATATGATCTTTAAAAAGAACTGTTTGAAAGATGACTGATATTTAGCACTGTACTCAATAAAAGACACATTCTTAAGGCATTTATGTTTTTGTTCAGCTTTGTATTTATTTGGCATTCACTGTTCTTTAAATAATGTCATTCGTAATAACCAGACTGTAGAAACTTGTCAACATTCTATCTTTGGGCTTTCAAAGTCAGTTTTTGAAGCAACTGGAATATTTGAGAAGCAACTGCGTCCTTGTACTCAGACATTCTGAAGTATTGAATGTTAGCCTCATAGATCGGCATAAGAGAAACACGGTCCCTTTAGCAGCCATTAGTTGGTTGCAAATGTCATTCAATCTCTATGTGGCATTGAGCCCACGTCTCCAGAGGAGATGGCAGTGACTTCAACACTACCTAATCCCTCAACAGCAGGAACAAAAAGGTTGCATTTGCAGGATCAGTTCTGCCTTGTTGCCTTGTTCTTCTGTAAGTCCAGAAGTTACCATTCCAAAGCCATGGAGAATAGGCTCACCAATTTAGGTAAGGGATTATTGTTTGTTTTTGTCTCTGGCTGAGGCTTTTTCCTTTGCAGTCATGAATCTTCTTCTTGCTATGATGTCTGCCTTAGGCTATTTACAAGAAAAAAGATTGTTCTGAATTGTATCTTTTTTTTTTGATTTGTTTATGGGATGTGGGCGTTGCTGGCAAGGCCAGCATTTATTGCCCATCCCTAATTGGCCTTGAGAAGGTGGTGGTGAGCCGCCATCTTGAACCGCTGCAGTCCGTGTGGTGAAGGTACTCCCATAGTGCTGTTAGGTAGGAAGTTCCAGGATTTTGACCCAGCGACGATTAAGGATCGGTGATATACTTCTAAGTCAGGATGGTGTGTGACTTGGAGGGGAACTTGGAGGTGGTGGTGTTCCCATGCGCCTGCTGCCCTTGCCCTTCTAGGTGGAAGAGGTCGCGGGATTGGGAGATGCTGCCGAAGAAGCTTTGACGAGTTGCTGCAGTGCATTTGTAGATGGTACACACTGCAGCCACGGTGCGCCGGTGGTGGAGGGAGTGAATGTTTAAGGTGGTGGATGGGATGCCAATCAAGCGGGCTGCTTTGTCCTGGATGGTGTCGAGCTTCTTGAGTGTTGTTGGAACTGCACTCATCCAGGCAAGTGGAGAGTATTCCATCACACACCTTACTTGTGCCTTGTAGATGGTGGAAAGGCTTTGGGGAGCCAGGAGGTGAGACACTCGCCACAGAATACCTAGCCTCTGACCTGCTCTTGTTGCCACAGTATTTATGTGGCTGGTCCAGTTAAGTTTCTGATCAATGGTGACCCCCAGGATGTCAATGGTGGGGGATTCGGCGATGGTAATGCCGTTGAATGTCAAGGGGAGGTGGCTAGACTCTCGCTTGTTGGAGATAGTCATTGCCTGGCACTTCTGTGGCGCGAATGTTACCTGCCAATTATCAGCCCAAGCCTGAACGTCGTCCAGGTCTTGTTGCATGCGGGCATGGACTGCTTCATTATCTGAGGAGTAGTGAATGGCGCTGAACACTGTGCAGTCATCAGCGAACATCCCTATTTCTGACCTTATGTTGGAGGGAAGGTCATTGATGAAGCAGCTGAAGATGGTTGGGTTGGGCCTAGGACACTGCCCTGAGGAACTCCTGTAGCGATGTCCTGGGGCTGTGATGATTGACCTTTAACCACCACAAGCATCTTCCTTTGTGCAAGGTATGAATCCAGCCAGTGAAGCGTTTTCCCCCTGATTCCCATTGACTTCAGTTTTACTAGGGCTCCTTGATGCCAGACTTGGTCAAATGCTGCCTTGATGTCAAGGGCAGTCACTCTCACCTCACCTCTGGAATTCAGCTCCTTTGTCCATGTTTGGACCAAGGCTGTAATGAGGTCGGGAGCTGAGTGGTCTTGGCAGAACCCAAACTGGGCATCAGTGAGCAGGTTATTGGTGAGTAAGTGCCGCTTGATTGCACTGTCGATGACACCTTCCATCACTTTGATGATGATTGAGAGCAGACTGATGGGGCGGTAATTGGCCGGGTTGGATTTGTCCTGCTTTTTGATGACAGGACATACCTGGGCAGTTTTCCACATTGTTGGATAGATGCCAGTGTTGTAGCTGTACTGGAACAGCTTGGCTAGAGTCGCGGCTAGTTCTGGAGCACAAGCCTTCAGCATGATAGCCGGGATGTTGTTGGGGCCCATAGCCTTTGCTGTATCCAGTGCGCTCAGCCATTTCTTGATATCACGTGTGATGTAATAAAGACTCACTACGCACTTGAACATAAAGCAAGGCTTTAATCAACTTGTAACAAAACATGGAGGTCTAGTTAGCAGTCACTAGCTTCCTGTTTCCAGATTGTCTCTGCCCAAGGTGGGCCCATGCCTGAGTATTTATACTCCCTGGACGGCGCCCCAGCTGGCCGCCCAGTAGTACTTCCTGAGTTGTTACTTGCGATTTATGACATTCTTCCTCCCTAAAAGGTTTGGAAGTCCAGTCTTCCTTTAACGGACTAGGCGGACCAGAAATAGCCGTAGACGTTTAGCTCTCTGCTTGTGACCGGAAGGCACGTCTCCCCGGACCGTGTCCTGGTCCCTGGGTCGCTTGGCCCGTACCGGTAAGTCAGTAGAGTCCGCGTCATCTTGATCATCCTGTGGAGGACTGGGAATATCATGACTCCGGGTGCGGGTCCCCACAGGTGCTGAGCTGGCCTCATCCCGGGTCGTGGCTGGAGATTGTCCGGCGTCCTGGTTTCGGGTGGCCATCCTACGGGGAGCGTCCAGCTCCCTGAGTTGATCCGGTAACGTTGCCGGCAGATCCCCCGATGTCCCAAGCGGGGCGTCATTTTCATAGGGGTGCGGAGTGTTGATATCATCGTCGTGGGATCCTTCATCATTCGGGCCCGTGTGACCGGTTGGGCAGGGAGCCAGATCTCGGAGCGAGACGGTGGTCTCCCGGCCATCAGGTTACCGTACGTGCGCATACGTGGGGTTTACCTCCGTTAACTCCACCTAGTCAATGAGAGGGTCGTTTTTGGCAGACCGGACGAACCTCCGGAGTAGCACCGGGCCTGGAGCCACCAACCATGACGGTAGAGACGTCCCATGTGTAGAGCGACGCCGGAATTTGAAGAATCGCTCATGAGGCGTGACATTAGTAGATGTGGAGAGAAGAGACCTGATAGAGTGTAACACGTCGGGGAGCACCGTTTCCCACTGCTGGTCCGGTAGGTTGCGTGACCTTAGTGCCAGACGGACAGCGTTCCAGATGATGGCATTGTATCGTTCAACCTGTCCGTTACCGATTGGGTGATATGGTGTCGTCCTACTTGAGGCGATTCCCCGTTGGGAGAGATAACTTTTAAGTTCACTCGACATAAAGGAGGGACCCCGATCAGTGTGGATAAAATTGGCCGTCCCGCAAAGGGAAAAGACCTGATCGAGGCATTTAATTACCGTAGAGGTAAGCATATTAGGGCAGGGGAAGGTGAAGGGAAAGCGTGAATACTCGTCCACCATCGTAAGTAGGTAGGTGTTCCTTGTCGACGAAGGCAATGGCCCTTTAAAGTCTATGCTGAGCCTCTGCATAGGCTGCATTGCATGTATGAGTAAGCCATCTGATGGGCGAAAGAATTGTGGTTTCAATTCTGCACAAATCCTACAGGAGGAGCATGTTTTCTTTACGTCCTCGGTTGAAAATGGTAGATTTTTGGAGCGCACAAAGTGCAACATGCGGGTCACACCAGGATGGCATAAGTCCATATGCAAATCCGCCAGAGTCGACGTTGACATTGAGGAGCAAAATGCCCGTGTGAAGGTATCTGGGGCCACGTTCTGTTTGCCGGGTCGGTAACAGATAGTATATCCAAAGGCAGCCAGCTCCATCCTCCAGAGTTGAATTTTATTATTTTTGATTTTCGTGCGCCTCCGGTTATCCAACATGAAGGCCACAGAGCGCTGGTCAGTTATAAGCGTAAAATGACGCCGAGCAAGAAAATGACCCCATTGGCATACAGCCTCGATGATGGCCGTAGCCTCCTTCTCGACGGGGGGGTAATGGAGCTCGCTACCCTGCAAGGTTCTGGATAGGAATGCCACGGGTCGGCCACCTTGATTCAAGGTAGCGGAGATCGCCACCTCCGATGCATCGCATTCGACCACAAAAGGAAGATTTTCGTCAATGGAGCGAAGCGTGGCTTTCTCCAGCTGTCGTTTGAGGAGGTTGAAGGCAGAAATAGCCGTAGCTTCCAATGGAAAAGACTTCGCATGGAGCAGGGGCTGTATTTTAGTGTGGTATCCATTTTGCGTAATAAGCAAACATGCCAAGTGCCCGACGAAGAGAGCCGAGGTTCGTCGGGGGAGGGAGCTCCTGAAGTGGACGAAGTCGCTCTGGGTCCGGTTTAATAACACCGTTGCCCACCCAGTAGCCAAGAATGTTTACCGATGGCACCAACTTCACCGATTTGGATTCGTTTAACGTTAAGTGGCGACGGCGGAGTACGTCAAAAAATCTCTGAAGATTGGCGTCATGCTCCTTTTGATCATGGCTGGCAATAGTGATATTGTCTAAATACGGAAAGGTATCCGTCAAGTTCTCTTGCCGGACTAGGCCATCCATGGCCCGTTGGAAGACGGCCACCCCATTGGTGACCCCGAATGGAAGGCGGCGAAACTGGAAAAGCCGACCATTGGCCTCAAAGGCCGTATACTTCTTGTCGGAGTCTTGCAGTGGCACCTGATGGTACGCGCTTTTTAAATCGAAGGTCGAGAATACCTTGTATTTGGCAAGGTTGTTGACCATGTCATCTATGCGTGGCAGCGGGTAGGCATCCAGATCGGTATATTGATTAATAGTCTGCGAATAATCGATACACAGACGTTTTTTATGTTGTTTTAAGGGATTCCTCACAATGACGACCTGAGCCCGCCAGGGAGATGAACATGGCTCGATAATACCATCGACTAAAAGGCGAGAGATTTCCACCTCAATAAACGCTCGATCGTCTTGGCTAAAGCTCCGCGATTTGGTGGCTATGGGTTTACAGCGGGGGGAAGATTGGCAAACAGGGAGGGTTCACCGAGTAAGGCCGCTGAGAGTGCACAAAACGGCACCTTATAAATGGTAAGCTCCGGCCTTGACCCTCCAACATCAAAAGTGATTTTCTTGTGCTGCTTCTGGAAGTCCTGTCCCAGAAGCACATCGCTGCATAAGTTTGCGAGTACTCCGAGCCGGGTGGAGAGATACGTGCGGCCATTGAGGATGAGGTTGACAAGACAGAAGCCAGAAGAATTGGTGGTCAGAGTCGTCAGAGCCATTGCAATCTCCCTGTCCGAGGGATAAATGTGCAGTTTTAACCTGTTGACAGCCCGCTTACTAATGAAGCTGTCAGAGCTGCAGGAGTCGATTAGCGCGCTTAGAGTGTGCCCATTTACTGAAACCTTCGTGGCTGCATGGGACAAACTTTGGGGAAAAACAGCCGTGATGGGAGGAGGGGCAATTTTCCCTTCGGCAACTGTAGCCTTAACAGTAATTCTTGGGGGAGGAGCAGCTCCATAGATAGCAGCTGTGAAGCTAACAGGAGCTCTCGACCGGTATACTTTAGAGGAGCGGCCTTTCTGGTTAGCAGAGGCCCGTGACTGGCATACCTTGGAAAGGTGTCCTTTCTTGCTGCAATGATTGCAGGTCACATTACGAGCCGGGCAAAATTTTCTGTGATGGCACGCCCCTCCACAAAAGAAACACTTTCTTCCCGATTGCCAGGATGCTGCAAGGGCGGGGTCGTCATCAGCGAAGGCCTCTAGGGTAGGGTCGTCGTCCGTTAGAGTAGAGTCAGCATCAGTGGGGGCATCCGCCCGAGACCTACCGAAAGACTCATTAAAGGAGATAGCCGCCGCCCGTGCACGTGGTGGGAGATAAGTGTCTGCATTTTTCTTGGCCAAGTCCAAGGAACACGCCTGGTCATAAGCAGCCCGTAAATTGAGGGTTTTATTTTCCAGCAGGCGCTGACGTATAAAAGGGGACGCGATCCCATTGATAAAGGAATCGCGGATTAGTTCCTCTTGATACTGCTCAGCTGTAACTGCTTTAAGGTTACAATCCTTGCTGAGCCTGCGAAGTTTCTGGAGAAATTCATCGAGTGATTCCCCAGGCTGCTGCCGAGTTGTGGCCAGTAGGTGTCGAGCAAATATTTCATTTGGGGACTTGACATATAGCTGCTGTAAGATTTCGATAGCAGTGTCATAGACTATACAGTCCTCAATATAATCATACACATGAGGAGACACGTAGTTGATAAGCATTCGTAACTTATTAAGGACATCCGCCCCACATTCTTCAAGAAAGTTGCTAAAGGTACGAAACCAATGCTTCCATACCTTCGCTGCCGCAGGTGCATTCGGGTCCAGGTCGAGACGAGCGGGTCTAAGGAGTTTTTCCATGATGGATCAGTTTCTTGCCCAAGTTCCCTTCTGTGGTTCGAGTTGCAGCTGGTTGTTCCGAATCACCCAAAGCGTGGAGACGATGCCAAGTTGATTAAATTGACGTAATAAAGACTCACTACGCACTTGAACATAAAGCAAGGCTTTAATCAACTTGTAACAAAACATGGAGGTCTAGTTAGCAGTCACTAGCTTCCTGTTTCCAGATTGTCTCTGCCCAAGGTGGGCCCATGCCTGAGTATTTATACTCCCTGGACGGCGCCCCAGCTGGCCGCCCAGTAGTACTTCCTGAGTTGTTACTTGCGATTTATGACAACGTGCAGTGAATCGAATTGGCTGAAGACTGGCTTCTGTGATGGTGGGGACCTCAGAAGTAGGCCGATATGGATCATCCGCTCGTTACTTCTGGCTGAAGATGGTTGCAAATGCTTCAGCCTTGCCTTTTGCACTCACTTGCTGGGCTCCACCGTCATTGAGGATGGGGATATTCATGGAGCCTCCTCCTCCCGTTAGTTGTTTAATGGTACACCACCATTCACAACTGGATGTGGCAGGATGCAGAGCTTTGATCTGCTCCGTTGATTGTGGGATCGCTTAGCCCTGTCTATAGCATGCTGCTTCTGCTTTTTAGCATGCATGTAGTCCTGTGTTGTAGCTTCCCCAGGTTGGCCCCTCATTTTTATGTACACCTAGTGCTGCTCCTGGCATACTCTTCTACACTCCTTATTGAACCAGGGTTGGTCCCCTGGCTTGATGGTAATGGTAGAGTGAGGGATATGCCGGGCCATGAGGTTACAGATTGTGGTGGAATACAATTCTGCTGCTGCTGATGGCCCACAGTGCCTCATGGATGCCCAGTTTTGAGCTGCTAGATCTGTTCTGAACCTATCCCATTTAGCATAGTGGTAGTGCCACACAACACGATGGAGCGTGTCCTCAGTGTGAAGACGGGACTTCGTCTCCCCAATGACTGTGCAGTGGTCACTGCTACCAATACTGTCGTGGACAGATGCATCTGCGACAGGTAGATTGGTGAGGACGAGGTCAAGCAGGTTTTTCCCTCATGTTGGTTCTCTCACCACCTGTCGCAGGCCCAGACTGGCAATTATGTCCTTCAGGACTCGGCCAGCTCGGTCAGTAGTGGTGCTACCGAGCCACTCTTGGTGATGGACATTGAAGTCCCCCAGCCAGAGTACATTCTGTGCCCTTGCTACACTCAGTGCTTCTTCCAGGTGGTGTTCAACATGGCGGAGTACTGATTCATCAGCTGGGGGAGGGCGGTAGGTGGTAATCAGCAGGAGGTTTCCTTGCCCATGCTTGACCTGAAGCCGTGAGACTTCATGGGGTCCGGAGTCAATGTTGAAGACTCCCAGGGCCACTCCTTCCCGACTGTATACCATTGTACCGCCACCCCTGGTGGGTCTGTCCTGCCGGTCTGTAGATGATCTACAGACTTTTTAAAAACTTGATTGTTTCCCAATACAACTTGCCTGGAAACTTCAAGCAAGCTCTAAAATTTAGAAGCATTCTTAATCAATTCGGTATCCTCACCGTATACATTTTCTTTCCACCTATCACCTCCATCACCTCCATCTCATCCTGCTCCAGCCAAGTTACTGATTAGTGTGCTGTGTCATTGTTTCTGAGGTTAATACCACTGCATGGATGGACCTGGAGGAGCTATCTTGCCATTGTTTAAATTATGGGCTCCCCTGATGGTTCAGCAGATTTACATTGTGAATCGATGAGCCACACAGTCTATGAAGGACCCAGGTTTGATTTTCATGTTGAGTGTGAGTTGACTGATCTTGGTTCAGTGCCTATGGAAGGAGAAAGTCACCCAGGTTTCCTGTTCCACTTTAGAGTTAACCGAAATCCCCGGCTGGAAGTGGGGGTGTGTGGACATTGGATAAGAACACCATCAAGCTTCACTGTGATGCTCCTTGCAGCTGAATAGGCTGCTGACACTCGCTGTCCAGACCACTTGGGTGAGAACCACAACATAGCAAGAGATTAAAAGCTTTGGGAGAAAAAGGGAGTAATTTAAAATTAAAATTGGAATTTATGCAGACTATGTTTATTTTTTTACCTCTAAATGAGATGTTCCACCAGTGATCCAACTCTATTGTGGGCAACAGACTGATGGCTGGTAAGTGAATTGGCAGGAATAGACCATCACGCTTTGATGAAGCAATTCGAGCACCTCAATCACCAAAACTCCCATAGCTTTGAGGCTGAGGATTTGGAATTATTGATGGTCAGGTTTCATACCTGCATCTGTAATGGTGTCTTAAATAAAGAATCCCTCAAATTTATTGTCATTAATCTTTGACAATGTTTCCTCCCTCCTCCTCCTGAAGTAGACGTCTTTTGCTGGGGTACAATTCCATAGCTGCTTGCAGTTCTCCCATACCTCACACAAGTGGACAATCTTCATGTATGAGCCTTGACAGTGAGTCTTGGCAGGCTATTCGACTGGTTGGGGGGGAAACAGAGAGGTAATCACAGCCAGGCCCAATCGTTACCTGACAATCACACTTTCCAGCAAGGTCACATACTGGCAACACTGACGCCTTTTTTTCTATTCCTTCCTCTCCCTAATCCAGGGATCTGTTGTGAAATATAGTGTCCCTACTGCCGCTCGAGTTAAGTCAGCACAAATCTTTGGCAAATATTACTGCATAATACTTTTCCTGAAAAGAACATGCGGTATTTGTGGCTCTCATAGGAACCAGGATGAAAAATAAGCTGTTTTTTAAACCTAAGAATAGTCAAGGATTAGAGTAGGCCATTCAGACAAACACAACTCATCCCGCTAATATCCAAACTCTCCTTTTAGTACACACTATGGGCTAGATTTTGATACTCAGGTCGGGTTGGTGTCGTGAATCCCACATTTTGGCTTGTAAACCCACCTCCATCGAGATGTGGCCAACCCACTGTATTTTCCCTTGATTGACCTTGTTGAGCCCGCCCAGTGGGCTCAGCAGGCCAATTAAGGGCCACCCGGCAACAGGTGATGTCACAGATTGACATTTCATCTGTCAAGAGCTTTTGACAGATGAAATATCAGCGTTTGACAGCTCTGTGAAGCTGTCAAACACTGACAATATGATTTCTAACTTGAGTCCTTCCTCTCAGGCTGAGTTAGAAATCATTCCACCACAGAAAACAGAAGGCTGCAGTTTTTGACAGGACCACGGCTTTTCTGCTTTCTGTGCCGGTGAGATTTCTGACTCCCGAGAACTGAAGGGCTGACACCTGCAGGAGGAAGTTAAGGTAAGTAAAACTTTTTCCCACACTTAGCACTTACCTTACACACTTACCTCTGCACACATGCACCCATCACTCACCTGCCCACCGGACATATCGACCCCTCCAACCCCTGCAGACCCACGGCCCGACCCGATAACTTGCCGTGGTTGCCACCTGTCGGGAAGCCCACATTTCACCTTTTAAAATAGGGATTAGGCAAAAAACTGCCTGTTAACTACCTGTTAACAGGCAGTTAATTGTCACTAATCCCTTCCCGCCTCGGGGAGTCGGGTCTCAGCACAGGTCGGGTACCCGCCGCCAGCGAAACTGACATGGAGGCGGGTTGGAGGCGGGATGGGGTCGGGACCCCCGAATCTGCAACTTTAACCCCCCCCCCCGCCTCCAAACCCGACTCCACGGCTCATTGAAAATCCAGCCCTATCTGTTTGTCCATTTTGGCAAAAAATACAAAATACAGAATATTTAAAAAATGCTATTCCTAGGCTAGAAGATCAAGTTATTTACTCTTGTGTCTAATAGCCTAACTATATAAAACACGGAGTGGGGGTGGGGGGAGAATTTCCATATAGGTTCTCCCAATCATCCGCAGTAACCGTGGCAAAAGAGTCATGGAGACCTCAGAAAAATTGATTAAAAAGCCACAGCAGATCGGCAGCCTGTCTTACACGGCGCCCGATTTTTCTTTTCCATTGAAGTCACTATGGAGGCAATAGATTCATTGACTATAGAGTCAGTAGAAAAGAATAGAAAAGAGAATTATGCACGGTTTAAAATGGGTTGCCAATTCGCTGTCAGCCCATTTTGCGCTACTGGCGTTGGCCAATTTCACCCCCATAATGTTGTTTTATATATCTAGCGGTAGTCTGTTTATCAGTGTCAACATATTCTGTGGCTGCACTGAATAAATATACAGTTATGCAGAAATTCAAGTTAGATTTCTATCATTTCAGTATCTTAACCACATGACACGGTATAATGAATTTCCCTAGGTCTGAGAGCAGCGGTGAAGCTAATACAATTAAATGATAACAGCCACCACTAGGATACTGTACAAGAAAATAACATCTGCAGACAGATGCTCCTTGGCTTTTTATCAGTCAGAATGTGGCGATTATGTTGCGTACAATCGCCCTACAGTGACTATAATTGGTATTGTTGGAGAGATGTTGCTGGTTCAGAGAGTACTTGCTTGGAATGAAGGAAGGTAGTTGGCACTATGGGTAATGTGATAAGTTATTCCTGTAGTTGTTTCTATGCACTGCTGTCATGCGATCTCATCCATTATTTGAAAATGGGCCTTACTGAAATATGAAACATTTGAAATAAATTCCTGTTTATGAGTGTTTCAAAGTAAGAATATGCACCCTTCTTACTCTTGTAGTATCACTGTACTCGTTCAGTACCACTGAATTTAATAATTTTTTAATTGGCTATTACTGTGTTTTTGAAGTTACTTTTTTCTTTTCTTTTGGTTCGATGTTCAGGCAGGTGACCTCTTTCTAATTCTCTGCTATTTCTGCCCCTGCTATACATGTCCACTCTGTATGCGACAGGCAGTGTTTACCTCAGTTAGGTCATATCGATGGAATAGGCCCCGATTTTAACTCCAGGTGGATTCCTCGCTCAGGCCTGAGTTCAAATTACAGTCAGGTCTCAATTATCTCATCGGGCTGCAACATGCATGTGTAAAGAAGGACCCTGTTGACTCCGGGCGCGTGTCCTTCGCATGTCAGGCGAGCAGGTTAAAATTTGGAGTCCACCAAATAGCACATTTTAATCGAGGATGCGGCACCATCATTTGTACTATTTGCATTTTGTAGGGAAATGCAGAAGGTGAACATTTTTCTGGGAATCTTCTCAACCTTTCAGACAGTGACTGTGTTACAACAAGAAGCAGCTGATTTGGAATCTTTTCATTGCTTTAAATTTATGTTTCTTAATTCTTCACTCTATTTGGCTTTTGGGCAGTTTTATAATTTTGTGATCAAGGATCAGAATCTTAGTTCCAGCATAAAATAATTGAAGTATTGTAACTAAGCGACAAAATGGAACAGATATAAATCACAGAAGTAATTTATATATTTCTCTTTGCATACTCAAAATCATTGAATATTCAGTTTACTCTGATTCTTAACTTAATTTGTTTTGTGATTGCTTCATTTCTAAAAATTTGTAAGAAGTGTAATTTGTATATTTTTAAAAATTTGTTTAAAAATGTTGTCGAAGTCTTCAGTGGGAAAATATTGTATCTGCTACAGAGGAATTCTTAACTAGCAAACAATGAATGTTTCTGAAATACAGATGGAATAATTTGATCTTCCTCTGGGTAACATACATGCTAACCATCAGCTTTTTAAGCTGATATCTGCATTTTAACCCCTTGGGTTGTCCATGGGATTGGAGGGTTGTCAGTATCAACCAATCAGATTGTTGTATTTTTTACTCATTCTCTGGCATGTGGATATCGCTGGTAAGGCCAGCATTTAATGGCCATCACCAGTTGCCTTGAGAAGATGGTGGTGGGCCTTCTTCTGAGTGGGTTAGTAGATCACTTAAAAGGCAGTTAAGCGTCAACCACATTGGTGTGTGACTGGAGTCACATATAGGGCAGGCCAGGTAAGGACAGTAGGTTTTCTTCCCGAGCAGACATTAGTGAACCAGCTGGGTTTTTGTGACAATCTGACAGCTTCATGGTCACTTTTACTGATACAAGATTTTTTTTCCTCCAGATTTTTTAAAAATTGGATTCAAATTCTCAAACTGCCATGGTGAGGTTTGAACTGGCATTCTCTGGATTATTAGTCCGGTAACATAACCACTACAGTGCCATTGGATGGTGGGATGAAACAATCAATCAGATATAAACCTTCTCTCCCTTGGTTACTCATGAACCTGAGGCTGAAATGTTCCTCTGCTAATTTAATGGTGGGTATTAACTCATTTATCTTAAATAATCTTAATTCCACTTTTCAAACAATGCACAGAAGAATATCATATGAGCATGTTAAGCATTTGTCTGTTATTACCAGCAACAGTAATTTCTAGCCTTGCGCTCGGAAATGTTTGAAACACACAGCAATTTGACCAATATCTAAAAGAGGAAAAATGTTTGGATATGACCCTTCATCAGAACTCGGGTCTTCATTTTTGTTTCGCTCTTTATTTCAAATAGTTAAATCAGCATACCATCAATTCATGGAATCCATGTCTGCCTTTGGACTGCCATGGAATCGATGAAAGGACGGATGCGATAGTGAGCCAGTTTGTTGTATGTAGAATGCACTACTGCTTGGTATTGTCGTAGGTGTGTGTGGTAAAAGATTTCAGTTCATAAATTTAACATGATGTATTGGGGTCAGGTTTACTGGAACCTGTAAAGTTGTATTGAAGTCTGTACAACTTCTTTTATTTTCAAATTTAATATATTTGTAACAATTCCAGGAGATAGTATTTTTGGTTTGAAAGACAGAATTACAGTAGGCTCTAAAATGTCAAACTGCACAAAATAAAATGATAAAATAAAAATTTTCTGGGATACTCTTAGGTTCCTTGAGAAAATAAATCTCCAGCCTCCTGCACTCACATCTCCCTTCAGTAAATTCTAAATACATCACTGCAACAAACTGCACTTTTGTGTAGTTTAGTTTTTCTCTCCTGCAATAAAAGTGATGGGATGTTGGGTATATCTGCAGTTTAAATTATGAAAAGCCGTTGTCCCACTGCACTTTCAGTATAACTCATCGTCTTCACCAGTCATTAGGCCTTCATTTATGTCTGCCAGCCTTTTTGAAGCTGTTTGTCATTTTTAGTATGAATTAAGTAATTTAGCCAAAGAACAGGTGGGGAGGTAAATGTGGATCTCAAATGCAGCCCATCCAAGATTTTACTCGGTTATGAGTAGGCATAGTCTGGGGTACAGTTCTGAGACATTCTTGGGGAAGGAAATATCCTATGTCCAGTGTACTGGGCAATAGTCAACACCTCATAGCTCTTCAGAATTACTTTCCAGAGAAACCATGATGAAAGGCATGTCCATTTTATTAGGAACCATAAAATGGTCCCTGAATGGTTCAGCAAGTTTATCCAGGGAGGAACAAGCCAAATTGAGACCAAAGATGAGAGATTTTCCATTCAAGAACATTATGTTCAGTTCGTATTGGAAGTCTTTAACCATTCCCAGCCATATCCCTTGTATACGACTGCTCATTGTGCAAAAAACGCTTTCTTTGTGCCAGCTGCAAATCGAGACTCTTGCTTCATTTAACATCATTTTCTCATACCCTATGGGAGACAGCAAGAAAGCGCTTAATGATATAATATTGTGGTGCAGATGCTACAGCAGGGGGGACTAATGAGTGGGAACTAATGTTTTGGTTCAAGTTGTTGGTACTACATTTTGCTGGAGGAAGTGTTTGCAAAAGAAAAAATTTGGAAGTTCCTGTTAGGGAAAAATCACCTTGCCCTAACTTGGTTCCATTTTAGATAGCAATTTATAATAGGTTGACAGACAAAATTGAAACAGTTCAGCATATCCGAGAATTTAAATTACAGCTTGAACCTGTGTTATAACCTTCAGCTAAAGCCAAGCGACTTCCTATGTTTTTACCAAAAGCAAGCTCTAAAGCTGTAGTGAATTAAAATCATTTCGTAGAGCCCTCCTTTTTAAGTTATAAGTTAATAGTCTTTTTCTAACATTTTGAAACTTCTCTTTTCTTGTTTGCACTTACCAAGTGAAAGATCTCAGAACAGAATATAAACTGAAAATGACATCTACTCTACAAAAAACAATTTAATATTTATACACCACTCTAAACATTACAGGTTTTAAAGAAATAATATTACCTTTTGAAATTCTATAAATTTCGAAATGGTACAGGAATGTGTATCTTTGGAGACTATACCATAAAATAGGTAGCAACGGCTTTTACTGTTACTAAGGGCTGGATTTTCCCAGCGGAGGCGGGTTCGCGTGGGGTTCGCTGTTCGGCGGGTTCCGGTCCCACTGCCGGTTTCAGCGGCACTGATATATCGATTTTGACTTGACTGGGCTTATTAAGCCCGCCGTGCGCGTTACCCGGCCCAATCAGTGGGCTCGGGTCTGCTGCTCGCCTCTGCTGACATCTTCCATTCAGCTGCATTTAAGGGGCCCTTTGGGTTTTATTCTCTTTCTGATGCTCCTGGGTGGTATTGTTTGCGAGATGACTGCTGCAAGAACCAAGGCTGCTCCCCGCTTTGATGATGACTCCCTCCATGCTCTTGTGGAGGGAGTGAGAGGGCGCAAGGTGGTTCTGTTTCCTTCCAATGGACATAGGAAGCCTCCTCAGCAAACAAAGGCAGCCTGGCTGCAAATTGCTGAGGAGGGTTGCGCCAGGTCTTTGTGTTCACGCACCTGGGTTCAGTGCAGGAAAAGGTTCAATGATCTGCTACGCTCAGCAAAAGTCTGTATAACATCACACTTACCTTCAACCTGCTCCCCATCTCCTCTCATCACCAGCACTCTGCATTGTCAACCTACTCCTTCACATCCCAACCTACCCTTACATCCCTTGCACCCTCTCTCTCTATGTACAGAATCACTCCACCATTCTACTATGCATCCCTCACACTTGCTATCACTGTTATGCAATGGCAACAACTAACAATGAACAAGGATTGCCCTTGGTATTGGCACCTCACTCCATCTTTGTCTCCCTCTAAGCATCTATGCTATGGATTCTCTACACTCACTCCAACATTCTCGCTCAAACTCCACTTGTGTCCTGCATTGCAGGAAATGAGAGCCCACAATTAGAGGAAGAGGGGGAGGACAGGAGGAGGGCCACCTTCCATGGCGCATTTAACCAACGCTGAGGAGGCTGCTATCGAGATTGTCGGAGGTGCAGAGGAGCTGGAAGTGGGGGATGGAGAGACGGGCGCAGTAGAGCAAGCTGGTGACAGAATAGATTTGCAACCCTCTCATTTAGATTTCATGAGTGACTGATATGGCACCTGATGTTCATAGAAATTGAGTTCTGATCATCTGCACAATGGGATGTGTCTGCTACCTAAATATCACATGTCTAACTCATGCCTTTACACCCCCACAGGACCATCGAGAGCCTCCCTCCCCACTGTCCAGGAGGAAGAGCTGGAAGACTCCTCAGAGGAAGTTGCAGCCTCTGAGAGTGCAGCGTCAGCAGAAATGAGCACACCCAGCACCAGCGCAGAGACGCACACCTCGGTGGGACCTTCGAGAGATACAGTTGTGTTGTCACCTGGTGTATCACAGCCCACAAGTGAGCATCAGCAGATGGTGGAGACAGGGACAGCAGAGGAGAGTTTTCATCAGAGGGCACTGGACGCTCCTAGCTCTGCCCAGCTGCATGTGGACGCTGTACCTCTGGGGGCCATCCAGAAAGAGAGCAGTGCTGGAACTTCAGGAACAAGTGCAGGAGGATCTGACAGGGTTTTCAACCACAGTAACTGCGAGTGTGCAGAGAATGGAGGAGTCCATGTCAAACATGAGCAATGCTGTGGTGCACGCAATGGCAAACGTAGGTGCCGCCATGGAAAAGATGGCAACCTCCATGGAGGACATAAATCGCCAGACACAGCAGAACATGGTAACACTTCTAAATAGATGGGCATCTATTAAGGAGAGAAACCTGAGGTATATGGGCGTCCTTGTTATGCGGACTGTCAGTACAGAGACGGGTCCTCATGGCCCCACTGACATGCAGCAAGGTGCTCTCCAGCTACTTGCTAGCAGTGAAGTGCAGGTGACCCATGAGAGGGATGTTGGTGGTCGACAACAAGGAAGTGTGGGCTCCTCTCCAAACGCTCACACTTCCATGCCACTGCGGAACCCTCGGTCAGAGCCCCAGATTCCTCACCCAACTGAGATGGCCATCTCACCCCCTGCACAGCCACAGGAGGAGCAGACCGTTGTGGAGCCCTCCGAGGCTCCCAAACCCAAAGAACGCCCACCAAAGGCATCTAAGCAGGCGCAGCAGAGAAGTGAGCAAGCTGCCCCTACATCTGCTGAAGCCACAGGGAAAGCACCACGTAGAAGCACACGTAAGAGAAAGTTAACACACAAATAGTCACAAGGGTAGTCACTTGGGTGTTTTTTATATAATACAAAATAACTTTTATCATCGTTATTTCAACTGTATTAAAGAAATGAGAGGTCAAAGATTCACAAAGAGTTGGCCTATGTGTGCTCAGAAATGGAAGTTGCACAGTGAGGCGTCAGGGCGCCTTTCATCTGTAGTGATGGTGGGGAGAGTGATAGGAATGTAGTTTATTGTACAGATGCTGTATGGTGTGTTAAGAAGGTCATGCAAACACTCATTTCCATGTGCCAGCCACATGTGTTTGCTGCGTAAAGTTGCGCAAATCTGGTATGGATTAGTGTATCTCCTCCTTCTCCTCTTCTGAGGAGGCTGTGCGCTCTGCCACTTGTTCCTCAGGCAGCGCTAAGCCACGCTGCTGTGCGATGTTGTGTAGGGCACAGCAGATGATGATGATTCTGGAGACCCTGGCTGGTGCGTACTGTAGGGCTCCAACAGATCTGTCGAGGCATCTGAATTGCATTTTGAGCAAGCCGATGGTTTGCTCTATGATGCTTCTGGTGGAAATGTGGCTCTCATTTGTAGCCCTCCTCAGCTTCGTTTGATGGCCTCCTCATCGGTGTCATTAGCCACATCTTCAGGGGATAGCCCTTGTCTCCAAGGAGCCATCTGGAAAGTTGGGTTGGCGGATTGAACAGCTGAGGCACAGTAGACTGCCGCAGGATGAACAAGTCATGGCATCTGCCAGGGAACTTGGCACAAACATGCATAATGTTCTTCCTGTGGTTACACACCAGCTGGACATTAAGGGAGTGGAAGCCCTTGCGGTTCACAAATACAGCTGGATTGTGATGGGGTGCCCTAATGGCCACATGTGTGCAGTCCACGATGCCCTGCTATATTTACAAAGCCAACTGCACGCGCGGTAACACTTGCTTCATCCGTGGAGAAGTGGATGTAATTTTGCGACTTGGCAAAGAGGGCATCGGTAACCTGCGTGATGCAACGGTGTGCAGCCAACTGGGAAATGCCACTGATGTCTGCTGCTAATCCCTGGAAGGACCCTGAAGCAAAGAAGTTGGGTGCGGTGGTGACTTTGACAGCCACTGGTAAAGAGTGTCCACCCGTTCCTCTGGGCTGCAGGTGTTGGTGCAGCATTGTGCAGATGTCAGCAACTACCTCTCGCGAAAGTCTCAGCCTCCTTTGGCACTGCTGCTCAGTCATGTTGAGGAAGATCATCCTCGGCCTGTAAACCCTGTGTTGAGGGTATCTCCTGTGGGGCGGTGCAGCCCTGCGCTGACGCCCTCTGCCCTGTGCAGCATCAGGTGACTGAGGAGAAGGTTGGCGCTCCTGTTACTGCTGCTGTTGTACCTGGTTCTGCTGCTGCCGCGGCTGCTCCTCCTCCGATTCTGAGGACCAGGAGGAGAGGGTATAAATGGTTCCCATTCCGCTGGTATATATCTCAGTTGAGGAATAGATGTTATAAGCGCTCAGTCAATGTGGGGAGAGGGTTTTCCCATGAGGTCACAGTGCATATGGATCTCAGCTTAAACACTTACAAGCTCAACAGACCTGCAGAATGTGTTCCAAAACCTCAAAACACAAATTTCTGCCATCTGAAAGTGAGCCATGTTACAGGTCAGCTTTTATGCTGCAGGAGCAGCTGTCAAGTATTCAGCGAGTTGCTGAACTCGGCACAATCAGCTGGCGTGTTTGTCGCACGACGTGCAACGCGCTGAAAATGTAGTAAAATGGGAAGTGCCTGTTAAAATAGGATTAGTTAACAAGCTGTTAATTGCCTTAAGTGCCTCTCCCGCTGCTTGGTGTCGGGTCTGATCGGAACTTGCAGACCCGACACTTTGTAACGTTGCGTGGAGGCGGGATGGCGGCGGGTTCGCAACCCGCTGTCAATCATTTTGATTTTAACTCCAGACCTGCCTCCAAACCCGCTCTCTGATCGCTGGCAAAATCACGGCCTAAATGTCTTAATTAAACATAGTCATGTGTCTATTCTTAGAATCATAAAATCATAGAATGGTTACAGTACAGAAGGAGGCCATTCGGCCCGTCGAGCCCGTGCCGGCTCTCTGCAAGAGCACTTCAGCTAGTCCCATTCCCCCGCCCTTTCCCCGTAGCCCTGCAAATTTTTTCCTTCAGGTACTTATCCAATTCCCTTTTGAAAGCCACGATTGAGTCTGACTCCACCACCCTTTCAGGCAGTGCATTCCAGATCCTAACCACTCGCTGCGTAAAGTTTTTCCTCATGTCGCCTTTGGTTCTTTTGCCAATCCCTTTAAATCTGTGTCCTCTGGTTCTCGACCCTTATGCCAATGGGAACAGTTTCTCTCTATCTACTCTGTCTAGACCCCTCATGATTTTGAACACTTCTATCAAATCTCCTCTCAACCTTCTCTGCTCCAGGGACAACAACCCCAGCTTCTCTAGTCTATCCACGTAACTGAAGTCCCTCATCCCTGGAACCATTCTCGTAAATCTTTTCTGCACCCTCTTTAAGGGCTTCACATCCTTTCTAAAGTGCGGTGCCCAGAATTGGACACAGTACTCCAGTTGAGGCCGAAACCAGTGTTTTATAAAGGTTCATCATAACTTCCTTGCTTTTGCACTCTGTGCCTCTGTTTATAAAGCCCGGGATCCTGTATGCTTTTTTAACTGCTTTCTCAACCTGCCCTGCCACCTTCAATGATTTGTGCACATATACCCCCAGGTCTCTCTGTTCCTGCAACCCCTTTAGAATTGTACCCTTTAGTTTATATTGCCTCTCCTCGTTCTTCCTACCAAAATGTATCACTTCGCACTTTTCTGCGTTAAAATTCACCTGCCACGTGTCCGCCCATTTCACCAGCCTGTCTATGTCTTCTTACAGTGTGTTGGGCAATACTCAACACATCACAGCTTTTCAGAAGCACTTCCTGGAAAACAATGCTGAAAGGCATGTGCATTTCATTCGGAGCCAGAAAATGGCCACCGGATGGCTCAGTAAGTTTATTCAGTGAGTAAGTGAGATATACAGACCAGGATCAGAGTCAACTGATCTTAGCCACAGTTGCCATGCTGCAATTTCCCACTCCTGATCAGTATCCTGTACGTACAAGGTCAAGGGCCACACATAAATAATGGCTGATAGGGTAAGGTACTGGAGGGTGACAAATCCTTGTGTTTCTGTCTCCCTGAAAGGAATCGATGCCTTCAGCAGTAGAGTAATGAAACTGGCACGGGAGATTAAAATATATCTGAGGATTAATTGGAATTTTGGTTCCCTTATTAAAAATGCAGTTTGAGTCTGGTTTTGATTTAATTTTTTTTTGCATGTGTCAAGTGTGCTCATCTAGGTGAGAGAATGATGCTAAGAACTAGAATATTATATTTTCTATTGTGCACCATTTGATGGCATCAAACATTTAACGGCCAGGCATGACCTGGGTTGGATGCTTCCCCTGCTACCTCAAGCTCAGTTGCTGCCATACTCCACCAATCTGCTGTTTTCATATTCTTGTAGTCTTTCTATGTGAGATTGCCACATAAGTGTGAAATCTTAGGGCACTTCAGTGATATGGAATCTATAATGAGAATTGAAATGAGACCATGCCAACTAATTTTACATGAGAGAGAGCGACACGGGGAATTTCTTCCCTTTATCTGCAATGAGTTGAAAACCATCCAAAAGTAAAAAGCTAACGTTCCAACATAACATGCCATGCAGTTCCCTGTATTTGCAGGTTAAATTTATGATGGCAGAATTCTAATTTCAATTATTTATTTCTATTCACCTTGCCAGAAGACAGAATATGCGTTTGAAATGTAAAATCCTGCTTAAGTAGGATTTTTAAATTTACAGCTGGCTTCTTTGATTTATTACTTCGTTTGGTGAACCAGTTATGCAAACATGTTTTATACATTATAAGTTGTACATCATTTATTAAGACGTAGTTCAAATAAAATTATAGCTCAGTGTATCCCACCAATGATGTAACAGTAGCTTACGCTAAGATGGAAAATATATTGTACAATTTATGGTAGAACAATGGAAACTATAGTATTTCATCTTCACCTAACCTGCAATAAATCAAAATATTAAAGGTATCTAAATATACTGATCAAACTGACAATATGGCCGAGACACTTTCAGGAGAAATTGGCATTTTAAACATAAATTTCCTGAAATTGCTCTTGTGAGGGTTTTCCCTTCTCACTGTTTGGTTGAACGTTGGCTCAGGGAAGAGGGTAAACTGCTTCCAAAGGGGCACTCCCATCTAGTGAAGAAAAATGCTTTACCAGGTTCGTAAACAGGAATGATAATTAGACACTGAAACTGTCAAATTGAACTAAAGAATTGCAATAGAAACTGCACTGTAAAAGGAGTTTTTGTCTGCTATAGTAAGGATTGTCATGGTGGCAGGATTGCTGGGTTTTTTATGTTGGCTGTTTCTGGACTGGAGCCTGTATGAAGCTCTCAATCCGCCAAATTACTTCCCTAAGTGAAGTAACCTCCACTGATTCTATGCTTAAAATGGTTTCTGAATTTAAACAAAATCATTATAGGACGTTAGATGCTTAAATTGTACTTTCATTGCAAAGTAAGACACAGTGAGAGCTCTAAATGCTAATTATTTTCTATAGCTAAATAAGATATAATTGGGAACATACTAGTACACCCTGTACTAATTGTTGTCTGTATTTAAAGCAGCTGTTTGCTCATTAAACCACGGCTAATCCATTGTGGCATGCCTTTGAAATATTTTTTTTCTTTTTGCCGATCATTAGTGCAAAAAATCCAACAACTGCTTTTAAATAAATGCAGCAATTAGTAATAATTAGAGACAGGCTGCTTTTGCAAAGTGCTATCAGATTCTGAAAAGTTCGTTCTATCCCAGTTTCACAATCTGTGTGCATCCAGCCATTTATTTCGCAGAACAGGTACCATCCTTTTTGAGAACTTTATTTGATACTCAGTAAAATGTTTTATAACGTATACATTTTTTATAAACATTTTCTCAGCACTGCAACAAATATACCATAAAAAAATGACACCGCTCATTTCTAGCTGTACTAGCTCTGCATTGTAAGTTCGGAGGTGTAATAATGTGCTGCCGGAGACGACTAACCATGATGAATATCTCTCGAATGTTTCTCTAGTGGTAGTTGGAACCGAGAAAGATCAGGAGAGATTGTACTGAGGTTCTAACAGGCAACAGATTCCTTATCTAATGCATGCTCCAATACCACTGGTTCAATAACTCTGCATCTGAACTTCTGGATGCAAGGAACACTGAGTTCCAGACAACAACAGGTCCACAGGCAGGAGAAACTGTCTAAAACTTCACTTCTAGTGTTCTGTGCAGAGTTTTCCACTGATACAGAAAGTTGATGTGTAGACACATCAGTTCAAGTATCCCTGAGATAAACATTGAGGTCTGCCTTAACTGCGCTAGGAACTAAGAACAGAAAATGCTTGGAAACACTCAGCAGGTCAGGCAGCATCCGTAGAGAGACAAACAGAGTTAGTGTTTCAAGTCAATGACCTTTCTTCTGCTTTTGTACTAGTAACTGTTGTGCTAATTCAGGCATAATCTTGTGGGCCATTGCGAATTAGCAAACAATCTCTCCTATTGAAGAGGGTGGACTCTGACACACAGGTATAGTTGCCAAGCCTCCAGGATTGTTCTGGAGTCTGCAGGAGTTAGAAATTAATGGCTACAAGTAACGCACGAGAAAAATAATAGCAACAGTTTTTAAAATTGTGTTTTTTCATTTTTCTTTGAACACTTTTTTGTTTATTAGTTATAAAACTAATAAGGAGTTTATTGGAGATGGGAAAAGTGGCTATTTGACTGACAGTCAAGATTCATCTAATTGTGTAAGAATTTGTTCACTTTCCAATTGGCAGTGCATCAGAAGGATGGATGTGTCACACAACCATTAGTGGGAACGTGGGGGGGATGTCATGTGAATTACCTTCTGAATTACCTCCTGAATTACATCCATCCAGAGTTGGAAATCCTCATCTAGAGGATGAGTGTTTCCAGAGTTGGAAATCCTCATCTCGTCCACTAGTCTGTATAACTTTGCACTGTAATGAGTCCAGGAGCAAGTGATGGGTTTACCCTGCAGTTTGCATCATTTCACCATTCAGTGGTAGATGCAGGCTCCCTAGAACATTAAAGTAGCCATAAATGTCAAGTGAGATCAAGCTTTCTTAAGGATTCCAACTTTTTAACCATCTTTTTCAGCTATACTGTTTGACCCAGTATCGCGCAGACTCGGTTATCAAATCAAGGAGTTGAATGTTTGTAATTGAAGTGAGCTTGCAACCATTATGGAGTAGAGGTGGGTGGGCAACACCTATGTCTATCTTTCCCTAGAATTATTGGCAATTGTCTTCTTGGTATTGAAAATCAAGCATAATTTGTCTGTGTGCTAACCAGTTCTGCTAACATTAGCTTGCAGTGATTTGGTCATTGATTGCCTCTCCGATGGGAAATTACCCATGAGGTAAAATGTGGTCTCATTAGCAAAGAACACATTCAGTTTTGATGACTACCATTAGTTCAGAAAAAACAATTCTATTGCACGTGCTTTCTAATACTATTTGCATTGACATTAAAATACAGAAAATTGTTAAATTTCTACAAAACATCAACCAGTTGTGAAGATATGTGAATAGGTTAGAATTCTGAAGTTAAGGAAGTATTTTTTGTCATAGAGAAACATTGTAAAGGAAATGCTTTCACTGTAGCTTTGCAATTATTGTTACAGTTTGGGCATTTCTCCTCTTGTAAATGGCTTGATGGCAATTTCCATGAGTTGAACCAGATTGATTGGGCAGCCCTACTTTGTGGGGACGTTAGCAACATGGAAGAAAAATGGAATGTCTTTAAAACCATCATCATGCAAGAGGAAGTCATGTATGTCTGAAAGATGGCACCTCTACCAGTGCAGCACTCCCTCAGTACTGCACTGTGCCAGCCTAGATCTTGTGCTCAAGTTATTGGAGTGGAACTTGAACCCACAACCTTCTGACTCAGAGACAAGAGTACTACCAACTGAACCACAGTTGGCATTTTTATAAGTGAACACAAAGACATTGCAGACTTTGTGATGGTCTTTTTAAGCATTGCAATTGGTCACGGTAAAGGGTTCTTTAAGAGGCTTTATCTTGTTATAAGCTCACCTCATGATAATGTTACAATAATGGCATGGTTTCGCCAATTACACCTGCATTATTAATTTTAATTCTATATAAGCTTTCATAAACACTTTGATGAAATTTTATGTTCCTGCACCACAATCCTCGATAACTGTTCTCACCTAAAAGTATCAGTGTGCAAGAATTTACTGTGTGTGGCAATCTTAGTGGAACAGCCTTGTTTGAAGTTTCCGTTGCATTTTGGGCACTGCAGAAAGTTTGTAGTGCAGGAACATGAATTTTTCAATATGGTTTTAATATTTTCATCTAAATTTTTAAAGAAACTTTAGAACTAAATTTACAATGAGTCTCTTTCAGCTTCAGATTACTTGTTTTTCTAGATTTAAATAAAATGAATACAAATTAACAGCAACAATAACAACAGCTTGCATTTATATACTGCTTTTAACATAGAAAAAAGTCCCAAGGCACTTCACAGATTAAAGTTGTATGTTCTCACATTGCTACATCAGCTCATTATTGGGAGAGAACTATAATAATCATTTTATTGTTTCTTTACTGTAGCAATTTTCACATAGTGAATTTAGTCAACAAAGATGTAAGAAAGATATTATTAGGCTGTTGTGTGGCAAACACACAGGTTAACTCAACAATTTTTTGTACATTTTGCTCAATAAAGGGCTGCTAAGAATCTCAGTAAATGTCTTTTGCTTGTACATTAATAGCAGTGTGTATTTTGCATGTGTGTTTTTTTAATTCATTCCTGGGGTGTGGGCAACACTGGCAAGGCCAGCATTTATTGCCCATCCCTAATTGCCCTTGAGAAGGTGGTGGTGAGCCGCCGCCTTGAACCGTTGCAGTCCGTGCAGTGAAGGTACTCCCACAGTGCTGTTAGGGAGGGAGTTCCAGGATTTTGACTCAGCGATGATGAAGGAACGGTGATATATTTCCAAGTCAGGATGGAATATGACTTGGAGAGGAAGTTGGAGATGGTGATGTTCCCATGCACCTGCTGCCCTTGTCCTTCTAGGTGGAAGAGGTCACGGGTTTGGGAGGTGCTGCCAAAGAAGCCTTGACGAGTTGCTGCAGTGCATCTTGTAGATGGTACACACTGCAGCCATGGTACGCCGGAGGTGGAGGGAGTGAATGTTTAAGGTGGTGGATGGGGTACCAATCAAACGGGCTGCTCTGTCCTGGATGGTGTTGAGCCTCTTGAGTGTTGTTGGAGCTGTGCTCATCCAGGCAAGTGGAGAGTATTCCATCGCACTCCTGACTTGTGCCTTGTAGATGGTGGAAAGGCTTTGGGGAATCAAGAGGTGAGACACTCGCAGCAGAATACCTAGCCTCTGACCTGCTCTTGTAGCCACGTATTTATGTGGTTGGTCCAGTTAAGTTTCTGTTCACTGGTGATTCCCAGGATGTTGATAGTGGGGGATTCAGCAATGGTAATGCCATTGAATGTCAAGGGGTGGTGGTTAGATTCTCGCTTGTTGGATATAGTCATTGCCTGGCACTTGTGTGGCGTGAATGTTACCTGCCACTTATCAGCCCAAGCCAGTATGTTGTCCAGGTCTTGCTGCATACGGGTATGGACTGCTTCATTATCTGTGGAGTTGCGAATGGCGCTGAACACTGTGCAATCATCAGCGAACATCTCCACTTCTGACTTTATGATGGAGGGAAGATCATTGATGAAGCAGCTGAAGATGGTTGGGCCTAGGACACTGCCCTGAGGAACTCCTGCGGCGATGTTATGGGGCTGTGATGATTGACCTCCAACAACTACAACCATCTTCCTTTGTGCTAGGTATGACTCCAGCCAGTGGAGAGTTTTCCCCCTGATTCCCATTGACTTCAATGTGTATGGCAAGGTGAGGTTGGAGTATGTAACAGTACGTGCTAAAAGCATAAAGGTAGGTTTTCGCGTCAACATGCAGATCAGAAAATTTGGGGAAGAATGTTTTGCACCCAGTTCCTTCAGTGCACGATTTTCTGGCCAGCTGCTTTTTGTGTGCTAGAGTGTTTGCACACACTTCATATCATGGTCTCACTCAGGCCCCAGAATGCATGTGAAAACTATTTTCTGGCAAGTTCCATGTGTGACGGAGCTCTTAAAGGGCAGCGGACTTTGGACATTTCTTTTTTGTTGCAATGTTGACAGTGCTGTCTTCCTATTCGAGATTTTCCCAATATTTCTGAATTTTAATAATAGGAATTGTGGAGTTATTTTTGGAGGGATAAATTTTATTTACTCATTACAGTAAGGTTGGTTTTAAGCATCTCAAAAGAAAAGTACTCCCATTATTGCCTGCTCAGTCAACAGAAGACAGACCGTAACTGAATCACTGAAGAGAACTTCAGTAGAACAGGAACGGATGAAAAAAGAGGGCACCTAAAAAGGAGTTCTTCCAAAACCATGGGAGCTCGGGGAGCTACAAGGCATCTAGGTGCAAACTGCAGAGTCCTGTGTGGGCAGCAAGTGAAAGTATAGTTTGAGAGGTTTGGTTTGGAAGTATCCCAAATACAGTATTTCATGTTAAAAGTGGTACAAGGTGAAGAAGGCATGCCAGGGAATCTGGCACCTAAGCAACACTGGCAATTATGCACCATCCGTACCTGCAATCTTGGCACACCTACCTGCCAATGACCAAATAAAACTGCCTTTGCCATGGTCAGCAGGGAGCCAGTTTACAGCTTTCACAAACTACCACACAGAGATGGCACTGTCAGTGACTGTGAAGGTCACTTCATTCCTTACGTTTTATGTCTCTGGCTCATTGGAGGCATGCTGTCTGATGAGGAGGGTGCCCTGGAGTGTCAAAGAGAACAGCTGTTCGCGCATCCACCTCATGCAGCATAACAGCTGCTTTGCCAGCCTTGAAACGGGATTGGGTACCACACTGCTTTGTCACTTGCCTCTAGGTTCCATATTGTCCTCCGCATGGGATTTCCTTTCACTTCATTTTTACCTGGTATAACTTTCCTCCTGTCTCCTCTTTGCCTTGGCAAAGGCTACCAATGGGTTGAAATGCCTTTTTGAATCTTTGTAAAGGTGATAAGAAGCTTTCCCCCTATGCAGGCCTTTACATTTTACCTACACCATAATCTTCTGGTCTCCCCACCTCCATTAGGCTAGCTCCCTGCAAAAGCTCAAAAGCTGTATGGGAGCTGTGAATATTTTGGAAATGAGCTGAACCAAGAAAATTGTATACTTCTGACAAAATTTGCACTAGAATTTACCCATTTAGGCTTTGCTAGGTCTTGAAAATGTACCCTTTTGTGAGGTTAGAGTGTGTTTGTTTGTGTGTGTGTGCATATATGTGTAGAATGTAGCATTAAATGGAACCTGAAAAGATAAAAGTTAGGATTGAAATCCTGTGTGTACACACAAACCTCACAAAAGGTACATCTTCAATTTAGTTAGAAGTGTAGTGTGCAATCTTGGATCAGCCCATTTCCATACCTGTAGGCCTGCACTAATGGCAATGATGTCAGAGTTTTGTTGTTTTTGTATCTTCATACTCTTCCCTTGGTGAAAATTGTGAAGTAGTGGAAGGATTTGTAGGCTGATTAACAGTCTAACAGGCCACAGCATGAATGCTCCTTCCCGTTACCCTCTTTATGCCAGTCAATAGGGTGGTTATTCTTATACGGCGGGAGTGTTTTATGGGCAGACAACCCATACGATGAGGGGGTGTCTCACCCGGGACGCTTGTGCATTCCTGGGATCAACAGTGCTATGATGACAGAGGAGGGCTGGATAACCTATGCAATCACTCGCAGGGCTATGGAGTCTGTCTTTTCTTTAAACTTTCAATTGAAGCATTGAAAATACCGGCACCCAATCTCAAATTTTCAGTTACCAATGGAGTGGAGGGCTCTCTGCAGTGAAGTATTGTTGGTTATAGTCATTAGCCCATGATTTCAAGTTCAGGCCTGCAAAATCTTGTTCTCAATTAATTGGAAACCTGCAAGGTGAACAATTATTAACCTACACAGCTTTAAGACCTGCACAAGATATCAAATGTAATACTGTTACTTCTAGGTGGCAGCGCACTGGTTCCTGAAATCAGTCAAGGCATTTAGAGGTGAAGACCTTGTCTTCAGGGAAAGAGGGGGCAGAGGAGAAAATCCTAATGGCTGTTTATCAAACAGCAATTGAGCTGGAGTATGTTCTCACAGCGTAAGCAGAGGTCTGGGACTGAGAAAGAGGGGGAGTTAAAATTAATATATATATACAATCAGTTCACAGTTTAGTTGTTAACCTTGTGTCTAGGAATAACCATAATTTGGATCTCTTGCAGGGGTGACCTGTAAAGAGCAGTAAATGGGTTTCTCCAGTGCCACTGTAGCCGCTCATGATAAGCAAAGTAAAACAATGTTGCACCGTCTTTAGTAATGAGAAGCACTGCTCTGAATAGCATCTTCCCCATGTAAATAATTCTCATTGCACTTAAACCACAGATCTAGATTTATGTTCTCTTTATATTACAGTGTCTACTATTGTGTTTTATGGAATTTTTATTGTCTTCAAAAGTGTGGTGTGGAGATGCTGAAGGATGAAGCTTTTTCTCTTTGGTTAGTGCACATCTGTTTGTTTGTCATTGCTGCTGGACAAAATGGCGTCTGCATTGGTGCAAACAGGCTAATTGCTATCAGCTGAAGTAGCTCCTTGAATGAATTACCTGTGTTAACTATTCTCTCACATAATCGCAGTATTTTTTTGTGTGTGTGCACACTCATACTAGGTGGAGACCGGAACCTTTTTCCATTTTGTTTGCAGTGCCAGTATCGAACATTACCTCTTTGTAAAATGACATTGGCCAAATGAGTTTGGGGGGGGGGGCGGGCCTTCAATCATGGCATCAATAGAATATTTCTCACATTCTCCATCCTTCTGACCTCTCTGAAGGAGACTGCCAAATTAATGCTGAATGAGGTTATCCTGGGCATTTCTGTTCACTAGGTGTCGGATGCAAATTGCCTGAAATTCGTTTCACTTAGAGCCCTCAAGTCATTAGAGAGCAGATCATGAACTGTTGTGTGGGATGGATTCAAACCCAGGTCCCTGAGGAGAAAGGATAGTGCTCTAATATGCTCTGCCACCCTGTCTGTTCCTTCCTCCCCACAAACGAAACCATCGCATCAACTACTTCACCCCCCCTCCCCAGGCTTTACATGAAATGCAAGGGCTTGTAATCTGCCGAATGTTCAGTCAACTTTTATAATTACTTTCCGTGTCAAGGTACAAAACCAGCATGTGTTGCTGATATCACTAGCAACAGCACACTCCTCCTCAACACGAAGCATGGAGTCAACGCCACTGTACACAGCAACAGCAGGGCTTTTGCACAGCTTGGTCAACAGAGCGCGCCACATAGGATCAGGATCCCTGTCTGCCACATATGGCAGTGGCGATGGCTCATATGCCAAGCTAGAACGTGCGTGCCTTACACTGCTTGTTATTAAGAATAAATATATGGCAAACAATCTTTCCTTTTGTATTACATGAAAAGGCTGCCTTGTCTGTGTGAATGTGATACAGTTCTCCTACAGTGGGGTGCTGTGTGCTTGTGAATAGCACGTGTCTGATTGATAAGGAAGTTGCAGCTGATTCTGCTCCTGCTAATTGTCTTTCAAATGCCCTCATTAATCATTGTGAGGACTGGCTCTGAAGAGCGGGCTGTCAGCATTGCCGTGATCTTCGTCTGCTTGCCACACTGCATGAGGCCTGGCTCAGTATTGAAACCGTGGCCTTCCCAGTGGTTGCGCTGCCTGCTCGCTGCAATGTGCACCTGGCTTTGATAGGATGGAGGCTGCCTGGCACTAATGCAAGTTTTACCCCAGAGACCAATTTAACTGTCCCCATAGCTCAGGAGCTGATAGCTTCCTGTCTTTGTGCACTGCAGGACGAAATGAATAAACAAATGTAATTACTTCTACACGTAACTTTCTTGCAGTAAGAGGGCGATTAATGTTAAAACAAACTTGAATTTTTCATCAAGGAATGATTGATTTCTAGGGGGACAGCTTTCTTCTTGGCAGTAAAGGTAGAGCATCTTTAAATTGCAGTAAGTTAAGGTGAAGCTTCATGATTTTAGTTCTTGACTAAAATAGCATTTATCACAATTAAATAAATTTAAAAATACATTAAAAAAATATATTAACATAAACCGAGCTTCCAAATACCACAGGAATATATCCGTGTGCAACACACCAGGGTTTAAAATTTTCTTTGCATGGAGACACTTCCCTCTTCCCCTCCCCCATAACCATCAGTTGTAGGGCCGTTCTGTCTCTGTGTCTGTGACCTCTCTAACTCAAGAGCAGTGGATTACATGTATCTCTTTCACTAACTTACCTGTAAATAACTAGCTACTTTTTTTTGTCTTATAATACTCCTGTGAAGCGCCTTGGGATGTTTTACGACGTTGAAGGTGCTATAGAAAGACAAGTTGGTGTTGTTGTTCTGAACTACTATTATTTAATATTTGCAGACTTCAATTTTGACAGTAAGCAAGAAGATATTTAAAACGATATTAGTACATACAGCTTCTGGTTACTCTGTCCCCAAAGTATTCCTTCGAACCCTGCAAATAATCTGCTTCCTCTGATCAGCCTGAAGGAGAGCTGGATATTTTCAGTCTCTTCAGCAACCTAAACCCTTTGTGATTGAATTACCAAAACTGGAACTGGCAGCCCTGGCAAATGAGAAATGTTGACCCTCCAACATTTTTATTATAATCTGCAGATCTCCTGTGGCATTGCTCATATTAGAATCGAGGATACTCTATATTATAAGGACAGAAAAATGATGCCCCGTATTTTACTGCTGCTAAGTGCAGCTGTGTGTAACTTTGTATGTCACTTTAAGGCCACTGTTCTAATTGTTGTCGTGAATTAGTAGTTTTTCTCTTAGACAGATCCTGAGGTAAATTAGAGATCAGAAAAAAAACAGCAGGAAATGATTACCTTCCTTTCTCATTTATATAAAAAAAACAAGTGTTGACACTTGAAGTGGTCTCAAAATATCTTATCATATGGGATCTGCAGCAGTGCGTTTTATTTTTGATAGTTGAGTGATGTGAGACCTCGTGTGAGCACAAAGGTTTCAGCATTGCGGAGGAGGTCTGGAGTCAGACGACATGTTGCTTGTGACCCTGAAGGAGCACCCAAAGGGATTCCTCCTTATGAAGTGAACCTGAGCCAAAAATTGCTACCTGTGAATGAATTGTTAGCACTTGCTCAGTGGGTACGCTACATCTATTGTGAAGAACACAAGCAGAAGAATCCTCGTGTTAAAAGAAAGCAAAATTGAGAAACTTTAGAACCAATGCACAATTTTTTTTTACCCTGATTGGACATATTTGTATTTTTGAGACCCTTTTCACTTTAAGAAAGAAAGACTTACATTTATATAGCGCCTTTCACGACCACCGGACGTCTCAAAGCGCTTTACAGCCAATGAAGTACTTTTTGAAGTGGAATCACCGTTGTAATGTGGGAAACGCGGCAGCCAATTTGCGCACAGCAAGCTCCCACATACAGCAATGTGATAATGACCAGATAATCTGTTTTTGTTATGTTGGTTGAGGGATAAATATTTGCCAGGATACTGGGGAGAACTCCCCTGCTCTTCTTCGAATTAGTGCCATGAGATCTTTTACGTCCACCTGAGAGAGCAGACGGGGCCTCGGTTTAATGCCTCATCCGAAAGACGGCAGCTCTGACAGTGCAGCGCTCCCTCAGCACTGCACTGGAGTGTCAGCCTAGCTTCATGTGCTCAAGTCTCTGGAGCGGGACTTGAACCCACAACCTTCTGACTCAGAGGCGAGTGTGCTACCCACTGAGCCACAGCTGTCACTTTAGGCCTATAGTAACAACTTGAGTAAAAACTAGTGCTATTGAGGAACTGAGACAGATCTTCAGGAAAATTTGATCTTTAAAGAAATGTTTATTATAGAGAAATATTGTTTGCTGCTGAACAGTGAAGTGTATAATGACTACACACTGGCGACCTAGAATTAAAAAGAAGGAATTGTTTATGTTTTTTCCACCAGAATATTAAGTCTTCTCATGATGCACTGAATTATTTGGGAAGAAATCTATTTTCTGCAAAAGGAGCTTCTGAAATGTTCTGTTTGGCGCACTGACCTCCTGGTGCTTTTTGATAACATTTACATCTAGTTTTGTTGTCTGTACTTAGGGCTGTGAAATGTTGGGGTTGTATTGAACTTTTTGCTCAGAGGACCATGAAATATAATGAACCAAGTTCTATGAAGTATATGGAATAAAAAAATCAGAAACTACTCAATAATTAATGCATTTCCATTTTAAGAGAAGTAGCAGACAATAAGCAGTAATGTGATACAGTTTCACTTTTTATTGAAGGATATTATGTGGAGGTGTAGTTTGTCGTGTTGCACAGCTAAGTATTGCTCTACATTTCTAATGACTCATTTATTTGAGAAGTCACTTGCTATAGTTTGGACCCCAGCATTTGCATCTTAATAAAGATGAGCCATTGTACTATCCTGTAGATTGTAATGCTGCTGGTTTGATTTAGAAAGTGCTGAACCAGTCTACAATGAAATGTTTTCAGATGAGACGTTAAACCGAGGCCCCGTCTGCTCTCTCAGGTGGATGTAAAAGATCCCATGGCACTATTTTTCGAAGAAGAGCAGGGGAGTTATCCCCGGTGTCCTGGCCAATATTTATCCCTCAACCAACATAACAAAAACAAATGGATTATTTGGTCATTATCACATTGCTGTTTGTGGGAGTTTGCTGTGCGCAAATTGGCTGCCGCGTTCCCCACATTACAACAGTGACTACACTTCAAAAGTACTTCATTGGCTGTAAAGCGCTTTGAGACGTCCGGTGGTCGTGAAAGGCGCTATATAAATGCAAGTCTTTCTTTCTTTTAAAGTGGACAGTGACTTCAGAAAAGAGTGTTTTCGAGTCTTTTCCGTTTGGAAACGGAGAAGAACAATGTGTCATTTTTGCCTTCATGGCATCACTTACTAGTGCTGCAATTATATATTTTGGCATCATTTTTATCATTGTATTTGACAAATGACTGATCTTTTGTTTCTGACCAGTTTCTCATGACAGTGTCCCTTTTAAATTGCCAGTTCAAAACTATGCCAACTTGCTCTTTTGCTAGATTGAATATGCAGTGCTTTAACTAGTATATGGTATAGACTGCCTTTAATCAGAATTAGAATCAGATGAGCATTATATCTGTTTCATAAACAATCGTGTCCACAAGAATGACTTAATTGACCACCTGAAATAACAGAATGCAGGGTATATTTAAATGGAACATTTTTTTCAATTGCAGCAAATTTTTACCAGAACTATCACTCTCCACACCCCCCAAAACATACATCAAGCACACAATTTATTAGAATATTTTTTAATCTACATTCTTAATTTTCCTAGAATATTGTTATATAAATGTAAAGTAATTCCCTTAAATTGCCTGTGAATCATGCAACAGTATTATTCTGCAGAGATGGCACTGCAATAGCCTCTATCTTCAATTAATTTAAGTTCAACTCTACTTCTAACTGTCATTAGTATTGTTGCCATTTTATTGAGACTGTAGCATATATATTATATTAAAAAATTACAGATGGTGATGAGCATAAGGCTGTAATTTAATCTTGGGGTTCAGATGACATTCATAATCACATAAGCTTTGCTCTCATGGTTTATGATGTTATCTGAAGTCGAATAAATTACAACCTTATTACTCCCACTATCCATAATCCTATATAGGCTTCCCACTTGAAATCACAGAATAATAGCATTGTAGACTGCGCATAAGAAATGGTAGTTTCCTGGTAATTACATATTCATTACACCTCGCCCTAAATAATAGATACTTTCTGATTTAAAGGGGAATTCCCATTAAGAATTTGATTTGTCAGCCAGAGAGTCCTGTATGAAAACCGATACCCTACTGAGCAATATCCTCGATGATAAATGCACTGCTCTCCAATTGTAGAACCATACAGCACAGAAGGAGGCAATTCGTTCATTGGATCTCTGCTGGCTCTTTGCTAGAAAAATCCAAAACTAACACACTGCTCTGCTGTCTCCCCATAGCCCTGTATCTTCCTCCTCTTTTTGATTTCGAGGAAATATCTACTTACATCTAGAATTGATTGAATCTCCTTGTAGTAACGTTTTTATTTTGATATTGATTTAAGGTTCTTTGTAATCTAGGATTGGAATTAAACAAAATAACTTTACTCAATTTTGAGTGCAGTTAAACTTTCCCAAGCCAACCGAGAACAAATTAGTCTCTAGTCAATGGGAATCAGGGGGAAAACGCTCCACTGGCTGGAGTCATACCTAGCACAAAGGAAGATGGTTGTGGTGGTTGAAGGTCAATCATCACAGTCCCAGGACATCGCTGCAGGAGTTCCTCAGGGCAGTGTCCTAGGCCCAACCATCTTCAGCTGCTTCATCAATGACCTTCCCTCCAACATAAGATCAGAAATGGGGATGTTCGCTGATGACTGCACAGTGTTCAGCGCCATTCACAACTCCACAGATAATGAAGCAGTCCATGCCCGCATACAACAAGACCTGGACGACGTTCAGGCTTGGGCTGATAAGTGGCAGGTAACATTCGCGCCACAGAAGTGCCAAGCAATGACTATTTCCAACAAGCGAGAGTCTAACCACCTCCCCTTGACATTCAATGGCCTTACCATCGCCGAATCCCCCACTATCAACATCCTGGGAGTCACCATTAACTAGAAACTTAACTGGACCAGCCACATAAATACTGTGGCAACAAGAGCAGGTCAGAGGCTAGGTATTCTGCGGCGAGTGTCTCACCACCTGACTCCCCAAAGCCTTTCAACCATCTACAAGGCACAAGTAAGGAGTCTGATGGAATACTCTCCACTTGCCTGGATGAGTGCGGCTCCAACAGCACTCAAGAAGCTCGACACCATCCAGGACAAAGCAGCCCGCTTGATTGGCACCCCATCCACCACCTTAAACATTCACTCCCTCCACCACCGGCGTACAGTGGCTGCAGTGTGCACCATCTACAAGATGCACTGCAGCAACTCGCTAAGGCTTCTTCGGCAGCACCTCCCAAACCCGCGACCTCTTCCACCTAGAAGGACAAGAGCAGCAGGCGCATGGGAACACCACCACCTCCAAGTTCCCCTCCAAGTCACACACCATCCTGACTTAGAAGTATATCGCCGATCCTTCATCATCGCTGGGTCAAAATCCTGGAACTCCCTCCCTAACAGCACTGTGGGAGTACCTTCACCACACGGACTGCAGCAGTTCAAGAAGGCGGCTCACCACCACCTTCACAAGGGCAACTAGGGATGGGCAATAAATGCTGGCATTGCCAGCGACGCCCTGATCCCATAAACGAATAAAAAAAAAAGTCCACTGCAGGTTTGGAGAGGCGATTTACACTGGCTCTTCCAAACCTTTCTTCAATCTGATGATCTGGCTGTTTGAGTTACTGCACTTTGACAAATTTCTAGTAGTGAACTTTGAATTTTAACCAACTTATCAGCAAATTCACTATTCACCGTTAATAACAGAGGAGCAACACTTCAATCTCTGCTGTTCACGAGGAGTGAGAGTGAAATTACAAATCATATTGAATACAGCTTTGACAATCCTTGGAGCCTGTCTGCGAATCATGTAGTTTAGAATTAAATGCAGTATGATATCTCTGAGAAATTGACGACGTGGGGGAACAATTCGGTACCTTAGCGCCTTCCATTAGCACTAGAGCATTATCGCTGGGGCGAGGCGAATTCAACGCCGCACGCAAAATACCGCCCCCCCCCCCCCTGCAGCGCTGCCGCTAACAGTTATCACCGGGAGCCTAAACGCCAGGTAGATCGTGACGTCAGTCAGTGTGCTCCGCTCACTGGCCACCCGATCTGCTAAATTGATTGTCGCCACCTACCTTAGCGCCTGGAATAAACAGCGACAGGGAGAGCTGTCGTGAAGCAGCAGGAAGCCGGCTTCAGGGATGTTATTTAAAGATATCATCAGTAATGAGTCGCAGCTGTAGGTTAGTGGAGTTTCAGTGCTTTCTTGCCAGTTTCACATAGAGCAACAGTCTCATTCCATAATTTCAATGTTATTTAGTATCAGGAGTGTTGTGGCAATTAAAAAGTAGCTGCATTTATTCTTAAAAAAATCAAACTGCTACACTTGGTTACATTAATGGGGGCTGCACTGGCAGTCAACCTCGCCCTCCAGGATCTATGGCAGAAGGAGCGGAGGCAGTGAGAAAGATTGGAACATGTGGCCAGAGGGAGGAGGAGGGCCATCAGGGCTCTCAACAGGAGGCCTTACACTCCGAGGGTATTCCGAAAGCACTTCACCTACCTCCAATTAAGCGAGGAGCAGTGTATTAGTAGGCTCTGCTTCACAAAGAAGGTATTCACAGAACTCAGCCATTTCCTGCAACCAGACCACCAGCCTCAGATCAGGGTGACCACGGCTCTCTCAGTGGCAGTCAAGGTAACCGTCACCCTCAATTTCTTCACCAGCGCATTCTTCCAGTCTGCAACAGGAGACATAGCTAACATCTCGCAGTTCACCATCCATCGCTGCATCTGGGAGGTCACAGAGGCTCACTACAGTAGGAAAAGGGACAACATTTCCTTCCCCATCACCAGAGAGAAGCAGGATGAGCATGCATGTGGCTTTGCCAGGATAGTGGGACTCCCCATGGTGCAGGGTGCCATTGACTGCACCCACGTAGCTTTACGGGCACTGCATAACAATCCTGAGAGCATCCGTGACCATAAAGACAACCACTCACTTAATGTGCAGTTGGTGTGCGACCACAGACAGCGAATCCTCAATGTCAATGCCCGCTATGCTGGAAGCAGCCACGATGCCTTCATCCTGCGCCAGACCAGTGTGCCAGCACTCTTCCAGCCACCATGTCAAGCTCTCGGCTGGCTGCTCGGAGACAAGGGCTATCAGCTCTCCACCTGGCTCATGACTCTCCTCCGCAACCCCAACACACCTGCCCAGCACTCATATAATGAGAGCCATGCTGCCACCAGGAACATCATCGAGCAGACCATCAGCCTGATGAAGCAACGGCTCCACTGCCTTGACCACTCAGGAGGAGTCCTCCAGTACTCGGCTGAGCGGGTGTCCCATTTTGTGGTGGTCTGCTGCATGCTCCACAACTTGGCCATCATGAGGACCCAGCCTTGGCCACCAGGGATAGCAGGACCACCTCAGGAGGAGGGAGAGGAGGAGGAGGAGGACGAGGAGGAAAGGGAAGATGAGGAGGACGAGGAGGAACAGGAGTGAGGGAGGAGGCAGCCACTCAATCGGTCTTCTGGAAGGGCGGTCCGTGACCGCCTCCTCAGACTGTGGTTCCAATGAATTAAACCCCAGATCCCCATTGCTCACCACATCCCCATCATTCCATCCCTGTCGCAGGCCATATCACAGCGCAAAGCTGAAATGAGACACACCACAAAAGAATCCAAACTGAATTCATAAATTTATCAAAAATCAGTGAACACATATTTACAACAACAATATTAACTATTCACCCTTGTGGAAGGCTGCTGAGTGTCCGTGCAGAAGACTTCAGATGGCCTTGCAGGACGCCCTTGACCAGCTCTGGACCGGGAAGGCCGGGCTGTAGACTGCACCACCTCAACATGGGCGGCAGCAGTCTGGGCTGGCTGGATGACAGGCAGCAACAAGGGCAATGGCGGAGTGGCAGTGGTGGGAGCAGGAATGCTTTCATCCTGAGAGAGGACAGCAGGTTCCTGCTCCACTGACCCACTGCCACTCCCCCGGGGCAGCACCTCAGCATCCCTAGCAATCTGTTGGAGCACAGATTGCTGGTCTCCTGTGACACCGTGAAAGCCCCGGTCGACGGTGGTAGACCCAACCACGATGGCAGCAGTCAGAGCTTATGTGGCATCAAGCTGAGACTGCATGAGAGCAGCCTGAGATTGGATGCCACCAAGCATAGACTGCATTACAGCACTAAGGCATTGCGTCGCTTCCGCCTGTGCTGCAATGGAAGCTGCCCGATCGCCCATCACACGCGGCGTGAGGTCTGGGTTGCCATGGTCTCTCTGGGAGTCTACCATCCTTTGCAGACTGGAAATGATGGGCTCCATGGTGTGTGCAGAACCTTGTGTAATGTTGGAGGCAGACTCCTCCACATTCCTTATCATTGCCAAGAGGCTCTCGGGCACCCTTGCCATTGCACCTATCATCTCCGTGTGCCTGCCCATCACCCTTCTTCTAAATGCCTCCCCATCGAGGTCCTCATGTGAGTCCTGTGCAGCAGAACTCACATATGAACTCACCCTCTGGCAAGCTGGTCCCCAAGCTACCCTTTCCCTCTGGCCTTGCTGTAGTCCACTAATCCCCGGTGCCTCACCCTGTGCAGACTCCGCTACTATACCAGCCTCTAAAGAACACGTAGTTCCAGTATCTGAGCTGGTGCCTGCGGGTGAGACATGCAGTGACGCAGTTTGTTCTTCCTCCTCCTCTTCTCCCACCTCGCTCTCTAGGGTGCCCTCAGGGACAGGCTGCTCAGTTGCTTGCTCATTATCTGAAAGCATAAAGGCACAAGAGTCGTGTTAAGGTGAGGGGAGGGGGGCAGGAAGGGAGAAATGCATGCATACAGCATGATTAGCTGGAAAGTGTGAAACGCTTGTGGGGTGAGGGGGTCGTGGGATGTGAGAAGAAGGCGTAGGGATGAACATACCGTTGTTGTCCCCAAGGGGGTCAATGTCGCTGGTGGCCACGGCGCCCACCAGCTGGTGCCCAATAATCTGCAGCACTCTATTCTCCAGCGCAGACAGTGGTTGGGTGTCCCCTGGCTTGTCCCCTGCCTGTGCACCCCTGCTCCCTCTGCTGTTGTGAGCCACCTTGGCCTGCAAGAGAAAGGAAAGTGTGTGTGTGAGTGTGGAGCAATGTGTTTGGGTGATGTGCCTGCCATAGTTGAATAGCTGTCATTATGTGCAAGGTATGAGATGTGGGTGTGAGTGTTGGTAGGTAGAGATTGTTGTTGAGTGAGTGCTGGGGGTGTGGTGCTTTGGGCAGTGTGTGAAGATTGTGGTTCAGATGGTGGTATGTAGCATTTGTAGAAGCATTCACTCACCCTGACTACCCGAGTGAGGTTGTTAAATTTCTTCCTGCACTGTGTATGGGTCCTGGGGACCAAAGTGCTACCCGAGACGTGCTGCGCTACCTCCCTCCACATGGTGCAGAAGACTTGCGGCGAGGGCTTCCTGGGCAGCGGAACCATTGCTTCAATAAGCTGATGGTCTGCTCGATGATGTTCCTAGTGGCAACATGGCACTGATTATATGAGTGCTGGGCAGGAGTGTTGGGGTTGCGGAGGGGGTCATGAGCCAGGTGGAGAGCTGATGGCCCTTGTCTCCGAGCAGCCACCCTCGAGCTTGACGTGGCGGCTGGAAGAGTGCTGGCACACTGGTCTGGCACAGGATGAAGGCATCGTGGCTGCTGTCAGGATAGTGGGCATTGACATTGAGGATTTGCTGTCTGTGGTTGCACACCAACTGCACATTAGGTGAGCGGTAGCCTTTGCGGTTACTTAAAATCTCAGGATTGTTATGCGGTGCCCACAAAGCCGCGTGGGTGCAGTCAAAAGCGCCCTGCACCATGGGGAAGCACGCTATCCTGGCAAAGCCACATGCATGCTCGTCCTGCTTCTTCCTGGTGATCGGAAAGCCAATGTAGACCCTCTAGAGAGCCTCAGTGACCTCTCGGATGCAGTGATGGACAGCAAAATGTGACATGTTAGCTATGTCTCCTGTTGCAGACTGGAAGGATCCACTGGCGAAGAAATTGAGGGCGATGGTGATCTTGACTGCCACTGGGAGAGCCGTGGTCACTCTGGTCTGAGGCTGGAGGTCTGGTTGCAGGAGGTGGCAGAGTTCTGTGACCACCTCCTTGGTGAAGTGAAGCCTTCTAATACCTTGGTCCTCGCTTAATTGAAGGTCGGAGAAGTGCTCTCGGAATACCCTCGGCGGTTAAGGCCTCCTTTTGAGAGCCCTGATGGCCCTCCTCCTCCCTCTGCGCACGTGTTCTCGTATTTCTCGCTGCCTGCGCTCCTTCCGCTGTAGATCCTAGAGGGCGAGGTGGCATGCCAATACAGCACCCATTAATGTTACCAAGTGTAGCAGTTTGAATCTTTGTAGAATAAATGTAACTAGATTTTAGTTGCCAGAAGACTCCTAAAACAAAAGAAGCTTGAAATGACTGAATTAAGCTGTTGCAATGGGAGAAACTAACACACAACCACTGAAACTCCACTAACCTACAGCTAGGAGTGATTACTGATGTCCCCGGAGCCAGCTCTCGGCAGCTCTCCCTGTCAGTGTTTACTTCCGGTGGTAAGGTCAGTGGCGAGAATCAATTTTGGAAATCGGGCGGTCAGTGAGCGTTGCACACTCACTGACGTCACGGTCTACCTGGCCTTGACGTTCCCGGCGATACCTCTTTCTGGCGGTGCTACGGGTGGAGGCCGGATTTGGCATGTGGCGCTGGATTCACCTCGCCCCGGCGATACTGGTCTAGCGCCCCATTAGTGCCATCTACTAGTGCTAATGGGAGACGCTAAGGGGAAAAATTTTTCCCCACTGGATCTTTTGTCTGATAAAATACTGGGCAAGAAAACTTCTTGTTTGAATTGGTTTCAATTAGCTCAATCTTGCAGCCAAATTTTTGTGGATAGTTTTGGAAACAGAGGCTGAACTGCTGAATGTAATTGTTTTAGGTTGCATTTACATCCCATCAAACTACAAACACAGGCAGCATAGGTTCTCAAAGTGCCATCTGAGGAATTAGCTGTTCCCTTGCTCATCTGTTTGAACCATGGCTGTCAATTAGTAGTATCCCATCCAAATAAACTAATCAATTTGCAATGTTCTAAGTCTTGTGGAGCAGTTCACTTACCACTCAGCGCTCGTGTGGTGTATCCATTGAGCTGTTGAATTTGGTATATGGCGTCCTCAGAATGCAAACAGCAGGTTGTGGTTAGTAGGCACATCCAATTACAACAATCGTGCAGAAAAAAGAACTTGATCTTAATCTTTCATTTGTCTACATCAATAACTTGGTGGAACTTTTATGGTGACTGTACAACACAATACAGAGCAGTTAACATCACATCTGAAAGACAGTTATTGAATTACACAGGTGGATATAGAATGGAACGCTACCCTAACAAACAGCCTGCCTCAGAAGATCATGTCAAGAATGTTGATTGCCCACCTTTCTTCTATAAGGATTCCAGTGTAAATATTCAGATTAACAGCTCTGTATTTGTATCGAAGAAATTCAGCAGCAGCTGGATCCACACATACTAATGGTCCATGTTTGATGTGAACAGTGAGAATTTTGGAGGTACTACTGTGATGCTGAAAAACCAATGCCCAACCAAGATGTGCAAGATCTAATTTGCTGGTATTCGGGCTGTAGTGATTGGCACTGCACACCGTGGGCAGAAGTTCTTGTGCCATCAGGAATGCCCGCTGATGGTGCAGTGGTTTCTATTACAGCAGGAATGCCAGCAGGTAAGCACTCGGGAGTTGTGCTTGAGGGAAAGAAAGGAATAGTGCTTTATTCTCAGTCCTTGCACTATTAATTTCACAATCCTTCAATCTGATTGGTTAAGGAGATAAACAGTTGCTTGCCCTGTTCACTCAGGTCCCAGATGTCTGGGCAAGTCTAACTAATGGCAGATGCCGTTAGATGCCCTCCTACACCAAAATTTGGCCCTTTTGAGTTTAAAAGCCGGTTACACTTCAAATCAATCTCTCTAGCATAATTCAACATAAATTTTGTGATGTTTATCTCCACGGTTCTAGACCTGGGAGAGGAGCCAAACCATAGAATTCTAATACAAACATTCTTCTGCTCAGTTAATTTAGCCCAGGTCCTTTCTTGTCTCACTGAACTTTGTCATTAACCACTCCAGCACCCTTATCTTTGGCTCTTCATTATTGCATTTTTATATTGACTGTAAATATGTTGTGCTGACTATTTCACAATTGTTCCCATACTCTGATATCAGTTATTTGCCCATAACAGCACGGCAAAGATGTGGCCTGAATGCTCGTCCTTTGCATGATTCTGGCCACAGCAACAACGTAAGAGTTGCACTTAAACCAAGCTTTTAATTTTTAGCATTGTACAGATTCGAAAGTTTGATGTGGAATACAAATAATGGTACAAGACATAGGCCTGAGGAAGTCTCTCCCAAAGAGTATTTATTTCTTTCAACTCTCCCATTTATGTGGGACCAACTGTTATCTGTTGACCGAGGCTCCAATCTAAGGAGCTTAACCCTTAATATCCTAACACTTTCTCTAGTTATCAGGATTATTTTTGTGAGATATCTTCACTCACAGTTGTCTCTGGCTGCACACTCTGAAACTACCTATTATACAAATTCAGCTTTCAGTAGCATTGTGGAGTCTTCATATAAAAGCTCCTATAAATAAAATTGTGTTGCACAGAACAGAAAAACTGCGACTTTCGCCCATCATCCAGGGTATGAGGTGTTGCCAGGAACCTTTTGTGGTTTCAGCACCTAGAACACCATTGGCCAATATGAGTACTGAGTTACTGGGGGTATTGGCTGCCATTTCCTCTGCAGTGTTTAGGAACTTTTCACAAAAGATAACCATGACTAAGATTATTGGAGCTTCATTAGCCCACACTAAGCTGGTATAATAGCTCACATCTTCAACCTCACCAGTGAAACAACAATACCCCTTCAACAAACACAAGGACAGATGGTTAAATTCTGAAATCTACTCCAGCTTACTCCAGCTAATGGGGCTATGGTTAATAGCATCTCTTTTAAGGGGGCAGTTTTCTCCAATACCAACTGGTTCCAAATGTACTTAAAATTGTACTGATGGGTTTTCTTAATGTGAGTAATTGTGTTTCCATCAGGGTGTTCTAATTAACAGGATTCAACTCTATATAATTTATGCAGATTTTGTACTGCTGTGGAGTATGCTTAGTGAATATTTGATCTCACTGCTTGCATATTCTACTACTTAAACTTCTATCCCAATCTGTTGGAAATGTTGGCCCAGATTTTGCAGTTGTTATGACAAAATTGTCAGCGTTCATCGTCATTACCCTGTGAAACTGACAACAACTCCTGGCATCCGCACATGCGCAATTAAATTTGGAAATCCAGAAGTTGCTGTCAGTGATTCCCTGCTCCTCCACAGGGCACGCTGTTGAAGACCCCGCAGATGGCAGTCTTTTTGAAGTCACTGAACTGACGAGAACTTCAGCTTTTACGCTCTAATATCGCTGTTAAAAACCCATGAAAAAGTTAAGCCTTGTTCAATAAGGTTTTTAATGGCATACTAAGTCATAATTACTGCTGAACAACATCTCTAGCCCTGAAAAATTAATTTTATATTTGTGGAATGTCAAATTTTTCCATTATGATAAATTCCACAATTTTTTAATATAATACGAATGATATTGTTTTTAAAGTTTATTTATGATATTTCAGCTTTTACCTTAATCCCAGGCATATGTCTCAATCTTTATTTCGCTCTCTGTAAAATTTATTCAAAGTGAAGTATAATCAGTCCATTTTACTTCCTGGTTTGCTGTCTGTGAGAATTCTTCAATGTGATTGGTTGCTTAGCCTGCTTGATGACATCACTGTTGCTGGATGCTGGAGATCCCCTAGACTTGGTGCCAGAATCAAATTAATGTCGGGAAAGGTGAAATCAACCCCACAGAGATCACTAGATCTTTGTTGGCAGCTTTCTTCGAGGTCAGCGGCTGACTGCAAAATCCAGGCCGTTATGTCATGGGAGTGCTTCGCTTGATGTAAGAGAACTAATTCAGGTTTGTTTTACAAAAGTCTACACAGTAGAAGTGATGAAAGGCTTTGGCTTGAGAGGCATTTCCTGATGATTCTTTTCCCCTTGCGGCATTCAGAGGTCGCACTATTCATAAATAATTTCAGTACCTTATGCAAACTTTCTTTGAAAAAACAGAATCTTATGAAACTGCCACAAGCTATTGATATTTTCCGGCTTTGAGGAAATCCAACAGGAAATATCAAAATACCTCCAATCCTCTATTCCTGGAGAAGGCTAGATCCTCTTTCTGATGGATACAAGGAGACCTGTATGAAATTTGAGTAGCTAGTCTTAATCAATTTCACAGTACAAGGTGGCTCTCACATTTGGCATTATAGATCAGATGATCTGCTGTAAGGACAGTAGCAAATGGAAATGTTAGAGCATGAGAAAGGGCTTTCTTAGTGTAGGAGTTGAATATTGTCAGGCAATGTGTATGGGGTATTAAATTCCATTCAATTGTACAGTGTTCCTTGCCTCGATAAATGTGAATACTTCTTAATGGTGATTAGGGAGGGGGGAGAGCCACTAACTAGCTAACTAAAAAGTTACCAGCAGAAATGATCAAATGCTGCAAAATTTTAAGACATTTGAGCGTATTCTTACTCAAACGGAAGCATTAAAAATTGAAATACCAAAGTCTTGCGCTAAATTTAACGTACTCATGCTTTTGGAATTCAATGGACAGATGTCTAAATCTTTTGCTCACAAAAAACTCTACTGACAAACTGGCAACTCTGAATTTAGAATTCAGCAAACTGGTCTCCTGTCAGTCTAATTGTATAATTGCTAAGCAAGATGATAATGATTCCTCCTTTGAATCTCCTATGGCTTTTACAGCCTATGATACAATTTCATAATGGACTGGCAATCATTGGAAGGCTATAATAACAATACTAACCAAAACTATAGATTTGATTTTAACATAGCCAAAATTGGATTAAATAAAATTTGAACTTGGCTTTTCTCCCTATCACTTCAACTTCCCTGTATTCTACATATGTAGGTGTCATATTATAGCTGTTATCAGTCTGCATCACATGCATAATACGGATGGTCATAAGCATTGTAATAATTAGTCCTTATAGGACTTAGAGGGGCAATGCTCTTGTCATTCAGTCGTACTTCAGGTAGGAGTATATGTGTGTGTGTGTGTGTGTGTGTGTGCGTTATAGTTATTTTTTATATGTAATCCTTATCACAAAGTTTCTGGAGAGGTTTCTGGTTTTATGACCCTTTAAAAATTAATATCCACTTAAATCACTTAAAAATTACATTTAATATATCTAGTTACAGTGTCTAGCTGTGATACTGACACACTGAATAGATCTTGCAATTACATCCTATGAAAGATATCTCTGCAATAATTACTGAATTGCAGATACAATCATGTATTTTTAATGGTTGCAAATGGAATCTTTTAATGGTTGCAAATGGAATGTAAATAAGAGAGCATGATGTATCCACAGTTACTGTATGTACAATATTGGAAAGTTTGTGAGTACTGTATTTGTACATCAGCTGCATAATTCAGTGCAGAATATATTAGCTCATCCCTTATGAGCAGCAGCTGAATACATTCAGTTAATTTGGAAAAGCAAAGAAAATGGAGCTGACCTTTAGAAATTAAGATAAGATCATTTTAGTTTAAGCATGAGAATGGCAGGCCCCCCCCCCCCCCCACACCAAGTTACAACAAAGCATTTCAGTAGGTTTAAAGTGTTTTTTTGTGATTTTTTTTTGTACAGATAATGTAAAAATAGAAGAATATATAAGTCATGATTATCTATTTTACAATGAAAGATGAATTCAGGGATTGCCTCAATCAAATGATTCCTTAAAGGTTTCTTTACCACTTGTGTTCGAGCTTCTGGTAACAGAACAGAACATTTTATATGCGTTTTCTTTTGCTCATTAAGTCCTGTGCTACTCACCTTGGTCTTCTGTTGGGAGCATGGGTTAGTGACATGACTATGACCTCTCCCACTACGATACTACTCTGTGGCCAGCCAGAAGTGGCTACTTAATTGTGACTGAAGATAGGTTCCCTTGATGATTTTTCATTTCTCTCCTGTTGTTTAGCTGACACTCATCAAGATGAAGGATGCCAATGCTATGGAGGGAAATACTTTTGCTAATTTTATGAACCTTTGCCAATGTCAAGCGCTCTCACCTCGGATGTAGCACAGCCAGCTGTAGAGTATAGCTCCATTTACTGTACCTCAACGACACAAGTAATCTCCAGTCTCAGAATAGCTGCCTGTATTGAAACACAATGCATTTTTTTCAGGTATGGTATCCTAGCAGTACAGGATTAGCAATCCAAAGGCTGTGAGTTCAAATCCCTTTATCGCATGTTGTGAAATTGAAGTCAAGACTTCTGGTCATAAGAATCCAACTGGCTCAATATTGTCCTTAAACAAAGGGACCGTGCTTCCCCCACCCTGTCTGGCCTACATGTGACTCTAGTCGCACAATTTGTGGTTGACTTTTATTAGCCTCTGAAATGGCCTAGCAAGCTACTCAGTTGTAAGGTAATCACTACAAAACAAATCAATAAGAGAAATATCAGACAACATATTGGCAATGACCAAGGCATCAATTGGAACTGGAGTTGGGTAATCCCAGCCCTGATAACCCACAAAGTCCTCCTCATCACCATCTAGGGACAGTACTGAAATTGGGAGAGCTGTCCTACTGATTAGTCAATCAACAGTCTGATATAGTCATACTCGCAGAGTCCTATCTATGAGCCAACATCACAGACTGCTCCGTCAACATCCCTGCATATGTCTGGTCCCATCAGCAGGATAGGCCGACCAGAGATATTGTCAGAGTGACATATAATTGGATGGGTATGGCTCTGGGAGCCCTTGACATTGACTCTGGGCCCAATGAAGTCTCATAGCTTCAGATAAAACAAGGCCAAGGAAGCCTCCTTATGTTTAATCAGTATTCCTCCATGTTGAATACCACCTGGGGGATGCATTGAGGGGAACACAAGCACAAAATGTACTATTTGGGTGGGCACATTTCAATATCCATCACCAAAAGTGATTCGGGATTGCCACCACTGACTGCACTGGTTGAGTCCTGAAGGACATAGCTGCCAGATTGGGACTGTGTCAGGTGATGAGGGAACCAAAACAAGGCAATAATCTGTTTTCCTCATCCTCACCAATCTACCTGCTGCAGAAATGTCTGTCCATGATATGAGTGACCACCACACAGTCCTTGGCAATGTCTCATCTTCATAATGACAACAGCCTCCATCGTGTAATGTGGCACTACCATCATGCTAAATAGGACAGACTAAGGACAGATCTAGCAGTCTAGAACTGGGCATCCATGAGGAGCCCTGGCCTAGTAGGAGCAGCAGAACTATATGCCATCAAAGCTGTAACCTCATTGCCCAGCACATCCCTCACTTCTTGATTACCATTAAGCCAAGAGACCAAACCTGCTTCAATGGGAGTGTTGAAGCAGGGTTGGTCTTCTGTTTCAATAACAGCAACAGCGTGGGAACACCATTACCTGCAAGTTCCCCTCCAAGTCACACATCATCCCGATTTGGACATACAATATTTGATCCATCATAATTACTGAGTCAATGTCCTATCTCACACCATTGTGAGAGTACCACCACCACAAGGGCTGCAGCGGTTCAAGGAGATGATCCACCACACCTTCTCAAGGCAACGAGGGATGAGGAAGGAATGTAGCATTAGTGGTGTCACCTACATCTTGAGCACAAATAAATACTTCCCACACTAATCATTCTTTTCAGCTTTCTGAGCGCATTGCCAATTATGTGCCAAATTAGGAGGATTTTTGTTGTGGGTGCTCAACTTCTGGGAACTGGGTTAAGACTGTCTGAACTCAAGTGGTACAAGACCCTTACAGACAACGAGACCAAAAGAGATTTGTCATCCTTTCAGTCTATTTTGGTTTTGAAAGCAGCTCCTAGAGATGAAAGGCCAATGCCTAACTCATAGCACCACTCAGCTCCCAAAACTTAGTTGTTTGGACTTCACTTGATCAGAACCACTCATTGGAAAGATATTCAATGAGACACCGCTGTGTGTTCTCTATCTCTTTATAAGTGGTTGAAGTGTTGTGTGTAGGAACACTGGTATAATAATCATGTGCTAATGGATACAGAAGGAAGAGAAATTAGTTCAAACTATCACATGCTTACATCTTTGTTTCGACATCTTAAGAATCCATAAACCTACATATCAGAAAAGCTCTTATTCACAAAATCCATTAGATCGTTTTTGTGCTGCATACAAAACAGGCTAAAACACTAATGGAGCTTTGTAATCTGCCTGCATCAAGAAGAGGCTAAATAACTAAAATAATAGACAAGAAAACATTGTGGTTGTCTTTAAATAATATGAAAGTATTCATTAATGCTGTTTTGGTTTTAAAATATTCAAAAATCTCCTACTTGCATTACCAAAACTGAATTCTGTGCCCGGGGATTCTTTGCTGCAATCATTTGACTGATCTGTATCCATCAAGTGTCCTTTCTAATTCATGAACAACTGTTCCCAATTTCCATAAATCTCACAGTAGACGTTAATAAGGCTTAAAAGCATGTTGGTTAAAAGATGATAATAGTGTTGCATGTTGGGGGCTGTCATCAAAAGGGAAAGTGGCAAAGTGCTAGTTAAATCATTCTTCTACTCTTAGACTGAAAGGCAAGACTTTTTTTGTTTTGCTTTGTTTTCAACCAACCCTTTTACAAGCATGTTATTAATCTCAAAGAAATATGTTTTCTTTTTAATTAATATTATCTGCCATAAGGGCAGGAGCATCTGAGCTGAAAGCTTTTTGTAATATTTGATTATTGTCTGGAAATTGTCCTTTTCCGATTCAAGACTGGCCCAGTCAGTTTTTCTTCTGCATAGAGATGAAATGCTCCAGTGTTGATCTAGTGCGACCCTGTCTAGGACAGGTGAAACACGCCCGGCAAGGGTTGGATTGGAACGCTTCACCCTTTAATTGGGAGTCCAGTGCTTACTGCTAGAAATCTCAGGCCAGGCACTTTATTATTATTCCAAATCTACGTGGCAAGTGAACAAAGTGGAGATGGTCACTCCAACCTGCTAACCATAAGCTGGACGTTATCAATTCAACTAAACACAAAGCTGGAATTCTTTTAATCACAAAATGAATCATTAAACATAAACAAATGGGAGGCAAAGCTGTTGAGTTGTTCACTTTACAAACCTGCATCTTTCTAGTAAAACATTGGACAACTCATGGGAAGTGGAAATGTCCTCAACTATTTCGGGCTTTATCTAACTTTAGTATTGAAGTGTAAATATTTGCTGTGTACTTCCAAATGTAGAACCTCAACTCATTTACAGGAGTGAAATTAATGTCATGCAAATTTGATATATATGGAACAAGAAAAGGCTGACACCTTAAGTGATGTCTAAAGTAATGACAATGTTCAGGCCTGTACTACCCTGATATGCAGAATGTGGCATTTAATTAGATGCTGAGTTTTGAACACCCGCTGAATGTGTTGCCCTTGGGGCTTTTTGGGTGAGGATTGACATTTTGGTGCCATGTTGAATGTAAGTTTCATAATGAAAGTGCAATATGAATTCTTTTTAAATGATTCCATCTCATAAATGAGTGAAGAAACTAAATTTTGCAAAGCTGTATCCCTCGATGGCTCAGTGGGCAAATGCACTGTGTGCTATGATACTGAGCCATATGGACAATCTCTGGACTGTGCTGAGTACATCAAAATTAGCTTCAGTGACATCTGGGGTGCTATAATTGTGTTTGGCATCCAAGGTGGAGAGTGCAAAATATGCCAGGGTCCCACTCTTGCATTCACGATCAAGCAGCCCACGACCATTTGCTGCTCAGAATTGCACATAAAGAACAGCCTCCTGGGTGACTCACTAGAGGACCACTAGTACTGGTGGAAGTTTACTCCAGTCACTGTCTTCGGGAGAGAAGTGGTAAGGGAAGACAATTGAAAGGAAAAAGTGGAGGAGTAGAAAAAGAGTTAAGCTGTTTGAATATTAAAACTGCACACATCCTACTGCTAGGGTGTGATTCTCAGCACTACCTGACCTTAGAATCCATTAGCCAGATCTTCAGTGAATTTTGCTGCTGCTTTAGCTGGGCTGTTAGATCAGACACCTTTCGAGTGTACTTTATGCATCTCACCCTAGCTTCCTCCAACCTGAGCAGGGAATATTGTTGCTGTCAGCTGTCACAGGGGAAACTGTGGTCTATTCAAACCTCTGCAGATAAAATAAAGAGGCAGTTAACTAATGGTTTGGATGCAAAGGAGGAATGAAGATGGATAGAGTTGTATTAAAAATGTATATGGGGTGGGAGAGAGTAACAAAATAAGAATATATCAGCAACAAGCTGAACTAGCACTCAATCCAAAGTGAGACTCATTTCTAAAATAATGATGTGACAAATGGTCCTTCAGAACCAGCTTGGTTGTTACAGCAACAGAGAGGTTTGAGGACTTGTTTAGGGATAGAATTTCTTTTGGATCAGATTTTAGGATTTCTAACATAGCAATATTTGAGTGAGCTAATTAATATCTATTGAAAATTAGTAACTATTGCATTGGAATTTATCTAGTATTTTATTTTGGATGTTTGTCACAGATTTAGGGAATTTTCAGGGGGAAGCTGGGAAATGTTGTTTCTTTCTCAATGGTGGATCCTTCCCACGGATGGGCTCAACATGCAGCCAAAGGGAGAACAGAGAGACTATGATTTTCCAGTATTTTTATATTCTCTTGAGGCTATTTGATCTTCTCTACATTTTTGAACTTGATACATGTTCCATCCAGGACTATATTCTTTTCAATAGAGGCAGCCTGTAGTATAGGCTGTAGTTAAATCACCATTTCTAACTGTGGAGACGAAAGTTGAGAGTAAAAAATGTGGAGGATAAACTGCATTTGAAGAATAAGGAAGCCCATCCTGAAGGCAGATTATCTTAGTATCTTCCACATTTATTTATCTTCTACATACTTTGGGACTATATCCAAGTAATCCCTAAGTTAATTAAGATTACTATTACATTTATGTTTTTGAAGCCTGCATTAAAGAGTATGACTTGTGGCTATTGCTCTGAAGGGAGTGTTTTCGTTGAAAATTAAACTCGGGCAATAGATTTTAATGCAGGCATTAAGACTGTTATATGGTCACTTTACAAGGTGGAGTGACTCTTGATATTGTGTATTGCTGAAGCAGAATAAACCTTCACTTTATCTGCTTGCTATCAATTTGAAAGCCATAATATGAAGATATATATTCCAGAATCCATTTTAGCAATAGGTGGAGCTATTTTCAGACTAAATATAATTCTTCTGTTAACTTACTGTTATGGGCAAGTGACGTTCCAGGCGGTATTAAGGTAGGTTCATGTATTTCAGTATAGGTCTGAGATGGCAGTAAATGCTTAATGCCTGTGGAATAAAATGGCAACTGAATCAACTATTTGGGCACAATCAATTAACGTAATGGTATTCCGTATTCTAAATATTAAACTGGCATACTCCAGAAGGCTGCCCACAGAGATCTCGCGATCACATTGCAGAATTCTCACAGACAGGAAATGAGAAGCTGCTTTTATCCGGACTTTAAAAAAAAGATACAGAAAGCAAAATTAAGATTGGGACTCTCACATGGGGATAAGGTAGAAGCTGAAGTATCATGAAGAAACTCTAAATTTTTTAAAATGTTTTTTAAAAATTGTGAGTGTGAAATTTGGTTACGTCCTGTTTGGGGGCAGTAACCGAATTAGCGCCGGACATTTAGCACCCGGCGCGGAAGTACCGTCCCAGCCGTTAAATTCGGCTTACCGCCCCGGAGAGGAAGTGGAGCACTATCTCGGGTGCTCCACTTTTCTCGGGGCGGTGTCAGGGGCGCAAAGCGTAGCGCTGATGCGTTTTACCGGCCCTCCCCTTCCGTTAAAGGGGAGGGACACTGCGAGCTCTGCAGGGCCTCCGATGGCCCACACTAGCCCACCAGGGGACGCGGTGCTGGGCTGCGCGATGGCAGCCACGGACCACAGCAAGGACTGCCACGGAGGGCCAACCTGGAGGTCGGCCAAAAGAAGAAAATGGCGGTGTGGGTCGCAGCCGCACCTCCCTTTTAAATACCGCCCCGTGAGCGGAGATCGGCCCAGTTCGTGACCCGCGAGGCTGGTGCTGACATCGCCGTGGCAGCCTCGTGGGACGCAGCTGAATTTCTGCCACAGGGCGGTAAGGGGTCGTGTTGATCGGCGATGATGTCATCGCTGGCAGCGCAGTGGCCTGGGACGCTACTGGCGGGGTGCGGCGCTATCGGCTAGCGCCTCAGCAGCACCCTGCTAAATTTTGCGGGAGGCGCTTTCTTTGCCTCCCCGGGGCGATAACCCCTTTGCGCCCCGTTAGCGCCCCCGGAGGCACTAACGGCAGGTGCAAAGGAGCCGAATTTTGCCCCCTGTAATTTTTATCATAGTGGAGAATTTTGACACTCCACAAATATAAAAAATTAATTTTTCAGGGCCAGAACATTTGTTTACCAGTCAATATGCAGTTAAAACCCCAGTTGCACCTATTCCAACAAGGCTGTACATGTAATGGGATACTTAACAGCGATCTTACCGTGGAAAAGCCCAAGTTTTCGTCAGTTTCACTGATTGCCGGCTATTGGGAAGGCCGGGGGTGGGGGGGGGAGGGCCGGGGGGGGTGGGGGTGGGGGGGTGGGGGTGGCACAGCGCAGCCAGTGTCGGAGCAGTGAATGACTGACCGCAACTTCAGGATTTCTGCGTTTAGATACATTTAGTTAAATCCTGACGTTGCGGTCAGTTTTAGAGGGTTAGTTCAGCGTCATTACCCACCGGAAATTCCGGGCCAATAATATAATTACTGATGAAGTATCCCCTGTTGCGTGGTACACCAAGTGCAACAAATTATCTTTTCATCATATATCAGTGCATTATTCTGAATGGACATATTGGAAATACATATACGTATAGCATTTAAATGGAGTAAATAATGCCTTGGTTGTAACTAGCACAAGTCAAGTTATGCTTTACTGAATGTATTAATTAGAGCAGAACAAAGGCGTAACATTTGTGACTGAACACGCCAGAATCTTCCAACAGTTGCACCAGCAGGATGAGCAGGCAGGGTTCAAAACTACATCTGATGACCTAGTTGTTTTTTTGTTTGCAATGCCTTGAGCTTCTGTGTTGTACTTTGGACTTTTGCTCATTATATTCCAGCTTTGTCATTGCCCTCTATTTATGAGCATTATTTCATTTCCCAGAATCCTGTCTTGTGGAATTTTGGAAAGTTTGTTTACTTTGAGATACCATCGTCTACACATGTGTTCATTTCCCTGTAATTGTCAGTTTGGTATAATGTCTGCATTTCAGAAATTGTTTGATTCGTCATTTTGCTTCTGTAACACATGGCTATTTTTGAATTTAGTTTCCATTTCAAGTTTGCATTTTTTGCCGCCACCTGCATCAAGGTTGGATTCATTACAATATATTAGCCTATGTAAAATGCTTCATCCTCTCATTGTGTTGACTGATTTATACTAACCCCTGATTAATTTACTACTGCCTTAACTTATTTCTTGACAGTATGTAAGATGTTTTTCGCCCATTTTGCAACCTTACAGCCTGGGTAGTAAGTGAACGTTGCCACCACATCTTTGTCGAAAGTGCTATGATGCCCACACATTGGGAACTTTCCCCCTTCAGTAATTTGTCGCAGGTTCTGTACAAAGCCAGAAAATCCGATCAGAGTTGTGAAAAGAATAGTCCAAATAATATTTTGATGAGGATTATTCTGAGTCCTGAAATGACAGACCTGGTCAGAAATTGGTTTGTATCGATATGGAAAGAATCATTTATGTCCGAGAATGAGTGATATGCATCGAGAAGAGCAACATTTCTTTTCTTAAATATTTCCAAGGACCTTTTATTCAAAGACTGGGTATATTTGCCTTTACTATTGCTGTCATTGCTTTTGAGATCATTGTGAAAGCTCTGTTGCGATTTTTATATGAAGATGTCCCTGTGTTTAAAAAAGGACATTTCATAAACTGTACTCCCAGAATTACTCACATAATAGCTCATCTTGGTTAAGCATGCATGTTGCTTCTTTAAAAAAAAATCTTTGTTATTCAAATAATTTTTACAATCTATATTTAATGTGGAAAATTCCACATGAAAGGTATTGTAATAACATTTCTTTCACTTGAGAGATTTTTTTCTATTGCGGTTAAAATTCATTCAGACCCTCCTCGAGTTCCTGTAAATTCTTGTAGAAACACCATAGATTTTTTTTAAAGGGTTCTTTGCATATTCAGTAATTTAAGCAGTAACCAAGTCTTATTAAAAATGCATGACATTGTGTGTTTAAATTGTCAGCGGTGCTGTGTGCCCTGAAAAGGCTTTAATAGTCAAATATTGGTCATTAGATAATAAGGGTTGATAAAACTATAGGGGCAAAATGTAAAAATGCTTGTATCGATTAGACAGCACCTTAATAATGAAAGTATGGGCCTAGGGACGAAAGCCATGGATCATTTTGACAATTCAGCCTTAGATCGTGCATGAGACAGTGCAGGGACAATTAATCCCTCTGAGCTGCAAATCGCAAGTAAAGTAGTTGCAGCTCATTACCAGCTGACCTTGCTAAATGGCCTTGAAAGGGCTTGTGACCTTCCTGGATTTGAAAAGTTTGCAAAGCTGTAGTGGGAACAATTTGTTTCCAGTATTAGAAGCACTAAGCAGCCTTTAAAGACAACGTTGGAGGTCAAGGGGGTTTGTTTGATTTGACCATCGTGTTGATTCCTCCTGTGCTACAAATGACTGAAGTATTATTTTTAAAAACTCATTCAATGAAGATGCAACAGCAAATTTTATATAAAAGAGGCGAGAGAAAAGAAAGAAGCGAGTTAAAATGCAATTTTTAAAAAGAAAGTTGAATAAAACACTCCATGCTTTGTGATCCCCTTCCCATACTTCTTTGTCCAGAAGGTTGATTCAACTCAATTCATGAGCTGGGATGTATTGAAATTAAATGCTGTGCCCAACACATATAATCATTTAAAGTTTTCTGCTTTAAAGCTGTCAGAAATCTACATCGTTTTCTATAACAGCCTTGTGCCCTCAACTAAAATCAAATGGTAGGGATAAGTTTTTATTCTGCAATCTGATTGGTGTAAATAATTCCTGACCCTCTGCTCTTCGCCATTTGCTTTAATGCAAATTCACAACCAATGTAGATATATAATACAATGTCTATTTATTGTATACTAAAGGTTTATGTATAGTGTGCACTTCCTGTATTTAAAGGAAGGTCAAGGTAGGGATGTCATGTCCGAGAGTAAATTTGAAGCTGCAAAGCGAGTAATCTTGCCGATATGCTTACTTTTCTGTCCTCCCAAAGCTAGGTTGCACTGTCACCAGCCTCACAAACCTGGTCCCTTCCCCTCGAGCTCCCCAATGCAACTGACCACCTGGTGTCGCCTTTCCCAGCTGTCCTCACTGCAGCCTGAGGTATCTGCTGCTGCTGCCAGTGACAGGAGACAGAGGGCAAAAGAAAATGAGAGAGAGATGGGGAAAAAAGAATAACGGACAGAGAATGAACCAGAAAAGAAGACCGAGACAGAAGGAAAGAGGTCAGAGAGACAAGTAAAATGTAAAACGACAGATAGAACCAAAAGAGAAAAAAGAACCCGCAGCATGAAGACGACTGACACGCATAAGATAGAGAGCCCATCTTACGACTTATCATGAGTAACACAACGGGAGACCCATTCTTAATATATAATCCAAATAATATGTAATGGGGAAAAAATTGGGTCGCGGCCCCTTTGGGGAGCTAACTTCGCCGGGGAGCTACTTTTAGCGCCCCGAAAAAAATTAGCACCCCAACGCCTGAAATTCAATGGTAGCGCCCCAAGCAGGAGGCGGGGCACCACTGGAAGCGCTCCCCCTCCCTCTTGGGGCGCTCACATTGAATATCGCGGCGCTACATGCAGCAGCGCCACATGCGTCGGCATGTAGCGCCGCGGTACTGCAGGCCTCCCTCCCCTGATTAAAGGGGAGGAGCCTAGCGCAGCACGCTCTGTCCGGGGCTCTGCTGGACCACCGGGGAGCGGGGTGCTGGCAAAAGAGCCCGGCACTCAAGAGGACTGCCGGGCTGACGGATCGCTGCTGGCACCCCGCAGGAGGAGGCAAGAGGGGGCAGGTGCTGGCAGGCGGCCCAAAAAAAAGGCCGCCCGGCACCTGCCCTTTAATTTGCGCCGCCGCGGCCACAAACACGACACCCTGACTCTGTCGGACACAGCGTCCGGTGGTAGGTCAGGGGGCGCGAGCCAAATTTGCGGCCGGGGCGCTGCGCACGGCGATGACATCATCGCCGGAGGTACAGCGCCACGGGGCGCTACCGGCTACCACCGTCGCTAACCTCCCGCTGAAGTTTGCGGGAAGTGTTAGCGGCGCTGCCCCCGGGCGCAAAGTAACCACATTTTCCCCCCAATGAATTATTCAATTATAAATAGGATATCCAACACTGGAATGCAACCTGCTCAGTGAATTACTCATTTGCCTCAGTTTCTTTTACCAAGCAAAAATTCCTGTTGGAATAGTAGTTCAGTCATGGAGAAGAGGCAGTCCCTTTATTACTCTATGAAGTGGAGATTTGGAATGTGCAGCAAATACATTTTTGGAGTGGGATCAAAATGCATTCTTTATGAAGGATTTTGTTTCTCCCAAGCTGTGTGCCAGCTGTCCATGTGTGAGAGCTGAAACAAGTCTCACTCCCTGGGCATTGTGGCCACCATAACATCCATAACGGCTGGCTGAAGATTACCCACGTGAACAACTTTTAATTGGCCAACTCAGAAAGCAATTGGTTAAGTTTGCCCTGGCTGCACCACATCAGGAATTCCCTTTTGGAAGCTGTTCTGGGAAACATATTGTATATAAACCAGAATGCGGAGAAGGTCTAAATTGCAGGCATCTCGAATCAAACTAAGGCACTTGCATATTGGGAGCATAATAATATCGCAGAGAGGCAAAAATTTCTACAATTAGAATGGGCCGAGACCTGGAGAGGTACCTGACCTCATGTACACTTGGCTTCGCCTCCAACAAATAAACTATAAAGACTGAGCAGAAAGCTACGGGAATTTCACATAAACTTAGGCTTTGGCCTTGTTGCAAGGACAATGTGAAAGGCCTGGTACATTATGTGCTATTTGTAGAAAGTTTAATGAGATAACACAGAGGCATCTCCCAAGACTTGGGAGTCGGCGGGAGCAGTTGGTTCTCAAGCTCCTATGTGCAAGGACATTTAAAACAACTATATCTTTGGAAGTTGTCATATCTATGTATGTGGCTGACAAATTTTGTCTAAAAAAGACAGGAACCAATCTCAGGTTATCTGCTTTTGGTAGGACAGGTGTTTGTGGAGTGCAGAGCCTCTCTTCTCTACCTTCGCTGGAGTTTGGCTGGAGTTGAAGAGTATTCTCACTTTAGATGTGGGATAAACTTTTGGATATTTATTGTGTAGACTGTTGACGTGGGTTATTATTCTTTCCTGTGGAACAGATTCTGAACAGTTAGAGCACAATTTTTTTTTGTAGCTAGGGGCAGAATTTAACTCGGAGTGAACTTCTGGCGGGAATCTGCTCTGGCCAGTTAATTTTCTGCCTGGCAGAGGCAGCAGGAGTCCACTGGGATTTTAACCATCAGGCCTCATTCAAATACTACTGGTCCGCTTCCGGCCCAGGGTGTGAGTGAAGAGGGTGCAGAGTGGCTGCCAGCAGAAGATTGAGTAGCCGTTGGCTGCCCGCTGGCTTCGAGGTAAGTGGCAGGGAAGGGGTTTGGGGAGGGACAGTGGGCGATGACCAGGAGCGGGCAGACCCAGACTTTCCTTGTAGGGGCCAGAGAAGCACTCTTGCTCCTCCGGGACCGAAACAGCAAAGTTTTAGCCTTAACCTGAAGGTCCGCAGACCAGCTGAAGACATGTTTCTGCCGAGCGGGACATCACCCACTGCCGAGCAGCTTCCCCACCCGGGCCCCAGTAAGAATTGCATCAGGGTAATAGGACCCTGATTTGCATAAATTTAGGCAGGTGCCTCATCTGCCTGCGAAATCCTGCAGGTTAATATTGGGATCTGAGCGGGTCGGTAATCTACTCATTTTTAACTCCATTCTGTTGGGCGTTTAAGAATAAAACCGAATCCCAATGGTGAGTAATTCATCCTGGGGGCGTTTTGTGGGCAGGGCTAGTATCCAGCGCAATGTTTTTTAGATTAGCACAAAAGATCGCGGAAACTCAAATTGCGCTGAATGTAATGTGCGCTTAAAATTCCGCAATCTTTTGTGCTGGTTTTGCCGATTTCGGAGGAATTGCGCCAAAAAAACCAGCGCAACCCCAGAAACTTTACCACAAGTGGCCATTAAGACTGAGACTATGATATCATTTCAAAGGAAATGGGATAAGTATTTGAAAAAGAATAATGTAAAAGGAAATGGGAAAAAGTTAGAGAAATAAGATTGGAGCATATAGCACCAATTGAAGAGCTAACTCTGGCACAGGCATATGGTCTAATGGGTTTCTTCTAATCCAAGAAGGGCTGGATCTATCAGGTAAGTGCATTTACAGCTCTGCTTATGAACCAGGAGGAGCAGAAGTGTTTCTACCAGGCCCAACAAGCTTATCTCTGTGCTCACCCTGCGATCAGTTACTCCCCTCCCACCCGGCCCCCACGATCTGCAATTCTCCCCCGTGATCTGCGACTCCCCTCCCCCCGTGAACTGTGACTCCCCTCCCCCCCGTGACCTGTGACTCGTCTCCACCCCGTGACCTGTGACTCCCCTACCCCCCGTGATCTGTGACTCGTCTCCAGCCCGTGACCTGTGACTCCCCTCCCCCCCGTGACCTGTGACTCCCCTCCCCCCCGTGACCTGTGACTCCCCTCCCCCCCGTGATCTGTGACTCCCCTCCCCCCCGTGATCTGTGACTCCCCTCCCCCGTGATCTGTGACTCCCCTCCCCCCCGTGATCTCTGACTCCCCTCCCCCGTGATCTGTGACTCCCCTCCCCCCGTGATCTGTGACTCCCCTCCCCCCGTGATCTGTGACTCCCCTCCCCCCGTGATCTGTGACTCCCCTCCCCCGTGATCTGCGACTCCCCTCCCCCCGGCGATCTGCGACTGCCCCCCGCGATCTGTGACACTCCCCGTAATCTGTGACTCTGCCCTCGTGATCTGTGACTCTCCCCCCGTGATCTGTGACTCCCCCCCGTGATCTGTGACTCCCCCCCGTGATCTGTGACTCTCCCCGTGTTCTGTGACTCTCCCCGTGATCTGTGACTCTCCCCCCGTGATCTGTGACTCTCCCCCCGTGATCTGTGACTCTCCCCGTGATCTGTGACTCTCCCCGTGATCTGTGACTCTCCCCGTGATCTGTGATTCTCCCCATGATCTGTGACTCTCCCCCCATGATCTGTGACTCTCCCCGTGATCTGTGATTCTCCCCATGATCTGTGACTCTCCCCGCGATCTGTGACTCTCCCCCCGTGATCTGTGACTCTCCCCGTGATCTGTGACTCCCCCTCCGTGATCTGACTCTCTATCCGTGATCTGTGACTCCCCCCATGATCTGTGACTCTCCCCGTGATCTGTGACTCCCCCCCCGTGATCTGTGACTCCCCCCGTGATCTGTGACTCTCCCCCGTGATCTGTGACTCCCCCCGTGATCTGTGACTCTCCCCGTGATCTGTGACTCTCCCCGTGATCTGTGACTCTCCCCCGTGATCTGTGACTCTCCCCGTGATCTGTGACTCTCCCCGTGATCTGTGACTCACCCCGTGATCTGTGACTCTCCCCGTGATCTGTGACTCCCCCCCGTGAACTGTGACTCTCCTCCCGATCTGTGACTCTCCCCCCGTGATCTGTGACTCCCCCCCGTGATCTGTGACTCTCCCCGTGATCTGTGACTCTCCCCCCGTGATTTGTGACTCTCCACCCGTGATCTGTGACTCTCCCCCGTGATCTGTGACTCTCCCCCCGTGATCTGTGACTCCCCCCCGTGATCTGTGACTCTCCCCCGTGATCTGTGACTCCCCCCCGTGATCTGTGACTCTCCGCCCGTGATCTGTGACTCTCCCCCCCGTGATCTGTGACTCTACCCCCCGTGATCTGTGACTCTCGTCCCCGTGATCTGTGACTCTCCCCTCCGTGATCTGTGACTCTCCCCCCCCGTGATCTGTGACTCTCCCCGTGATCTGTGACTCTCCCCCGTGATCTGTGACTCTCCCCGTGATCTGTGACTCTCCCCGTGATCTGTGACTCTCCCTGTGATCTGTGACTCTCCCCCCTGTGATCTGTGACTCTCCCCGTGATCTGTGACTCTCCCCCGTGATCTGTGACTCTCCCCGTGATCTGTGACTCTCCCCGTGATCTGTGACTCTCTCCCCGTGATCTGTGACTCTCCCCGTGATCTGTGACTCTCCCCGTGATCTGTGACTCTCCCCCCCGTGATCTGTGACTCTCCCCCCGTGATCTGTGACTCTCCCCCCCGTGATCTGTGACTCTCCCCCCGTGATCTGTGACTCCCCCTCCCCCGTGATCTGTGACTCCCCCCCCCCCCGTTATCTGCGACTCCCCCGTGATCTGTGACTCCCCCCCCGTGATCTGTGACTCTCCCCTCCGTGATCTGCGACTCCCCCCCGTGATCTGTGACTCCCCCCCGTGATCTGCGACTCCCCCGTGTTCTGTGACTCTCCCCGTGATCTGTGACTCTCCCCGTGATCTGTGACTCTCTCCCCGTGATCTGTGACTCTCTCCCCGTGATCTGTGACTCTCCCCGTGATCTGTGACTCTCCCCCCGTGATCTGTGACTCTCCCCGTGATCTGTGACTCTCCCCGTGATCTGTGACTCTCCCCGTGATCTGTGACTCTCCCCCCATGATCTGTGACTCTCCCCGTGATCTGTGACTCTCCCCCGTGATCTGTGACTCTCCCCCCGTGATCTGTGACACTCCCCAGTGATCTGTGACTCTCCCCATGGTCTGTGACTCTCCCCTGTTATCTGTGACTCTCCCCCATGATCTGTGACTCTCCCCGTGATCTGTGACTCTCCCCCCGTGATCTGTGACTCTCCCCCCGTGATCTGTGACTCTCCCCAGTGATCTGTGACTCTCCCCGTGATCTGTGACTCTCCCCGTGATCTGTGACTCTCCCCCGTGATCTGTGACTCTCCCCAGTGATCTGTGACTCTCCCCATGATCTGTGACTCTCCCCTGTTATCTGTGACTCTCCCCCGTGATCTGTGACTCTCCCCAGTGATCTGTGACTCTCCTCCCATGATCTGTGACTCTCGCCGTGATCTGTGACTCTCCCCGTGATCTGTGACTCTCCCCGTGATCTGTGACTCTCCCCGTGATCTGTGACTCTCCCCCCGTGATCTGTGACTCTCCCCGTGATCTGTGACTCTCCCCGTGATCTGTGACTCCCCCCGTGATCTGTGACTCTCCCCCCCCATGATCTGTGACTCTCCCCCCGTGATCTGTGAATCTCCCCGTGATCTGTGACTTTCTCCCCCGTGATCTGTGACTCTCCCCCCACCGTGATCTGTGACTCTCTCCCCCGTGATCTGTGACTCTCCCCCCGTGATCTGTGAATCTCCCCGTGATCTGTGACTCTCTCCCCCGTGATCTGTGAATCTCCCCGTGATCTGTGACTCTCTCCCCCGTGATCTGTGACTCTCCCCCGTGATCTGTGACTCTCCCCGTGATCTGTGACTCTCCCCGTGATCTGTGACTCTCCTCCCATGATCTGTGACTCTCCCCGTGATCTGTGACTCTCCCCGTGATCTGTGACTCTCCCCGTGATCTGTGACTCTCCCCGTGATCTGTGACTCTCCCCGTGATCTGTGACTCTCCCCCCCCGTGATCTGTGACTCTCTCCCCGTGATCTGTGATCTCCCCGTGATCTGTGACTCTCTCCCCGTGATCTGTGAATCTCCCCGTGATCTGTGACTCTCTCCCCCGTGATCTGTGACTCTCCCCCGTGATCTGTGACTCTCCCCGTGATCTGTGACTCTCCCCGTGATCTGTGACTCTCCTCCCATGATCTGTGGACTCTCCCCGTGATCTGTGACTCTCCCCGTGATCTGTGACTCTCCCCGTGATCTGTGACTCTCCCCGTGATCTGTGACTCTCCCCGTGATCTGTGACTCTCCCCCCCCCGTGATCTGTGACTCTCTCCCCGTGATCTGTGAATCTCCCCGTGATCTGTGACTCTCTCCCCCGTGATCTGTGAATCTCCCCGTGATCTGTGACTCTCTCCCGCGTGATCTGTGACTCTCCCCCGTGATCTGTGACTCTCCCCGTGATCTGTGACTCTCCCCGTGATCTGTGACTCTCCTCCCCATGATCTGTGACTCTCCCCGTGATCTGTGACTCTCCCCATGATCTGTGACTCTCCCCCCGTGATCTGTGAATCTCCCCGTGATCTGTGACTCTCTCCCCCGTGATCTGTGACTCTCCCCCCCCGTGATCTGTGACTCTCTCCCCGTGATCTGTGAATCTCCCCGTGATCTGTGACTCTCTCCCCCGTGATCTGTGAATCTCCCCGTGATCTGTGACTCTCTCCCCCGTGATCTGTGACTCTCCCCCGTGATCTGTGACTCTCCCCGTGATCTGTGACTCTCCCCGTGATCTGTGACTCTCCTCCCATGATCTGTGACTCTCCCCGTGATCTGTGACTCTCCCCGTGATCTGTGACTCTCCCCGTGATCTGTGACTCTCCCCGTGATCTGTGACTCTCCCCCCCCGTGATCTGTGACTCTCTCCCCGTGATCTGTGAATCTCCCCGTGATCTGTGACTCTCTCCCCCGTGATCTGTGAATCTCCCCGTGATCTGTGACTCTCTCCCCGTGATCTGTGACTCTCCCCCGTGATCTGTGACTCTCCCCATGATCTGTGACTCTCCCCGTGATCTGTGACTCTCCTCCCATGATCTGTGACTCTCCCCGTGATCTGTGACTCTCCCCGTGATCTGTGACTCTCCCCGTGATCTGTGACTCTCCCCCGTGATCTGTGACTCTCCCCGTGATCTGTGACTCTCCCCGTGATCTGTGACTCTCTCCCCGTGATCTGTGACTCTCCCCCGTGATCTGTGACTCTCCCCGTGATCTGTGACTCTCTCCCCATGATCTGTGACTCTCCCCAGTGATCTGTGACTCTCCCCGTGATCTGTGACTCTCCCCGTGATCTGTGACTCTCCCCATGATGTGTGACTCTCCCCATGATGTGTGACTCTCCCCATGATCTGTGACTCTCCCCCCGTGATCTGTGACTCTCCCCGTGATCTGTGACTCTCCCCCCGTGATCTGTGACTCTCCCCCCGTGATCTGTGACTCTTCCCGTGATCTGTGACTCTCCCCGTGATCTGTGACTCTCCCCGTGATCTGTGACTCTCCCCGTGATCTGTGACTCTCCCCGTGATCTGTGACTCTCCTCCCATGATCTGTGACTCTCCCCGTGATCTGTGACTCTCCCCGTGATCTGTGACTCTCCCCGTGATCTGTGACTCTCCCCGTGATCTGTGACTCTCCCCGTGATCTGTGACTCTCCCCGTGATCTGTGACTCTCTCCCCGTGATCTGTGACTCTCCCCCCGTGATCTGTGACTCTCCCCGTGATCTGTGACTCTCTCCCCATGATCTGTGACTCTCCCCAGTGATCTGTGACTCTCCCCGTGATCTGTGACTCTCCCCGTGATCTGTGACTCTCCCCATGATGTGTGACTCTCCCCATGATCTGTGACTCTCCCCATGATCTGTGACTCTCCCCCCGTGATCTGTGACTCTCCCCGTGATCTGTGACTCTCCCCCCGTGATCTGTGACTCTCCCCCCGTGATCTGTGACTCTTCCCGTGATCTGTGACTCTCCCCGTGATCTGTGACTCTCCCTGTGATCTGTGACTCTCTCCCCGTGATCTGTGACTCTCCCCGTGATCTGTGACTCTCCCTGTGATCTGTGACTCTCCCCCCCGTGATCTGTGACTCTCCCCCCGTGATCTGTGACTCCCCCCCCCGTGATCTGTGACTCTCCCCGTGATCTGTGACTCCCCCCCCCGTGATCTGCGACTCCCCCGTGATCTGTGACTCCCCCCCCGTGATCTGTGACTCTCCCCCCCCGTGATCTGCGACTCCCCCCCGTGATCTGTGACTCCCCCCGTGATCTGCGACTCCCCCGTGATCTGTGACTCTCCCCGTGATCTATGACTCTCCCCGTGATCTGTGACTCTCTCCCCGTGATCTGTGACTCTCTCCCCGTGATCTGTGACTCTCCCCGTGATCTGTGTCTCTCCCCGTGATCTGTGACTCTCTCCCCGTGATCTGTGACTCTCTCCCCGTGATCTGTGACTCTCCCCGTGATCTGTGACTCTCTCCCCGTGATCTGTGACTCTCCCCGTGATCTGTGACTCCCCCGTGATCTGTGACTCTCTCCCCGTGATCTGCGACTCCCCCGTGATCTGCAATTTCCCCCACGATCTGCAATTCCCCCCGCGATCTCCGACTCTCCCCTCCCGCAATCTGCGACTTACGCTGCCCCTCCCCCTGCCCCCCCCCCCCCCCCCCCCCACACCCCGTGCGATCAGCAACCCACTCCCACTTACCTGGCATCTGCTTGCTGGCTGCTTTCTCACCCAACAGGCAGCCAGCCTGATTGACAGACTGGCTGTCGGGCAGGAAACCTACTGAAAAAATTTAAAAGACAGCATGTAGTTAAATCCTGCAGAACATCCGGGAATCTCTTCCGGGTTTCACGTCCGGAAATTCTCTCTTTCTTTCCCCTCCGCCCACCCCCACCCCTGTTTTCTTCACGGCCCCAAGTAAATATTCTCCCTCCCCAGCCTTTGTGACTGGGGAGGTAGAATAGTCTCACTGGTGTATATCCTTTTTACTATAATGACTGCTCTTGAGTGACACAATAATGTTTTTGTGATGCAATATCTCATTTCAATCTGACATCTGTGATTTATCCTGAACAACAAAAAAACATTTGGCAAACACTTTTTAATAAAGCCTGAAGTGGCAGCGATACATCTATGTTGCCTATGATCCATACATTCCAATTCGGAAAACTAGCATATGTTGACAGCATTAACAAAACTGATCACTGAAAAAAGGCTTGAATATTTGTGAAGCCAGTGAGTGGACATAGTCCAGTGAGGTGCAGACTTGTCATAACTTAAGGTGCAGGTGTGCTCAACCTTCAGTTGTTTTTCATTGCAGAGGGAAAAGCAAATTACACAAAAGAGCAGTTTGCAGAAGCGATATATTTTGACTTTTTTTTCAAGAAAATTTGAATGCTGAGGTGCACGATTTATTTTCTTGGGGGTGGGGGAGGATGTGCGCTCACCCAGAATATTTTGATTCGACACTTTATTTGATGCATTTGCTGGCTTATTGGTGCCGACTATAATTACGTCTTTCAAGCCAAAATAATTTATCCTGGAAGCGTTGTAGATATTTTAAATATGAAAATAAAAATAGTTCTCGGGACTCCCAATACAATTTCACAGGATCCAGTTCCTTTCGTTGGGAATCTAACCCAAGATGTCATGTTATTTAGTAAACTGAAACCTTTTCTAACTCCTAAAACTGTTTACAACTTGCACCTACAACAATCCCAAACGGCAGTGTAATCTACATTCGCAAGAAAACATTTTCTGTTTTTAAATCCTGAAGACATACGAGGGTAGAAATTACCGCTGGCGATGACAGTGGACAAATGTTTAACCATTTAAAATAATGGTGTTGCTACCTCTATTAGAATAGCAAATGGGGACATGTTATAAATGCATTAAGTATTCTTCCATTATTCTTGAAAATAGTAATTTCTGGTTTATTCTGCCCTTCTGACCCTGTCAAGGAAGGTTTATTTTCTTGTACTGAAAATAAAAACCTTTACAGACTAATCATTTAAAATAAATTGCACAAAAGTATGACTTGGAGGAACAGGCGTGTGGAGCTGAACTTTGTGCTCTCAAGTGGACCTGACTGACTACCTCCAGTCTGTGGTTTGCAATTTATTATACTCTTCCTGATTATTAATATCACTCCTCACATTTCCCTATGGATGTTGATCGCTCTAGTGCGGACAGTGTGGGCTCTCTTCAATAACAAAGCAACCTCCACCAGTAGCACGTAAGCAAACAGAAACAGATTTGGAAGTTCTGGCCAGTGGTACACATCACACATCAATAGCGTTAGATTGTACACTTAGTAAAATCCTAAATAAAGGATTCTCAATGAAATTTAAAAAATGAAATTAAACTCTGTCGCTGTTACCCCACTTCCTATTATATTTCCAAACAATGGTAATTCTACGAGTACAATGACAATGACATAGAAGTTTACAGTGTGGAAGGAGGCCATTTGGCCCATCATATTTGTGCTGTCTCTTTACTAAAGCAATCCAAAACTAGTCCCACAGCCCCGTTCTCTCTCCATATCCCTGTATCTTCCTCTGCCTCAAATGTTCATCCATTTTCCCTTAGAAGAGGAAATAGTCTCCACCTCAACAACTCTCTGTGGCAAATTATTCCATGCTCCAACAATCCTCTGTTAATGAAATTTCTCCTAACCTCTCTCCTGAGTGACAAGATTAAATTATTGACCCCTTTTCACTGACTCCCCAACCATAGTTAATAGCTTTTTCACAAATTAATCATTACTTCTTTCATTTTGTATTCCTTGTCCCTATTTATAAAACCCAAAAATGCTGTTGGCCTTTTTTATGGCTTTATCTATTTGCACTTTCAGAGAAATCTGTGTTTGAATCTCTAGGTCTCTCTGTTCAGCTGCTCCGTTCAGTGTCTTTCCATTGAGTGCATGCTCTCATTCCTTACTTTCCTCCACAAATGTATTAACTCACATCTCTCCACATTAAATTGCATCTTCCTCCTGGCTGCCCATTCTGCTAATCTGACTAGGTCCTCGTAAGTTTTTTTATAGTCCTCCTCATTGTTTGCCAAACCCCTTACTTTTGTATCTTCAACAAGCTTGGTTTCTCTCTCAGCAGAGAGGACCTTTCATGCCATCATGCTGGACTAGAATGGTCGCTGATTAACTCTGATTTTGCACGTTCAGGTGAGGCCAGTAGCAACTGAATAGTCATTGACTTCAACGTAGTCTGTGATGGAAATCCTGCTGCAAGCTAAGGAAGTAGCTACAATGTGGTTAACACAGGATCCAGCACTTTATATACTGCTGAACACGGTGAAAAACACAGCCAGCATTAAGATGGTCAAAGTAAATCAAGGGTTTGTGCCAGTGGAGATCTGCAACTCAAGCATTTAAGCCTCAGAATCTAGAGCCAAGTTTCTGGTAAATATAGGACGACGAGGTCTATATCGGCTTATCATTATGTTTGGTACTAAGAGACCTGTTTTACCAGACAGGACTCTGTCCAGAAAGATTGAGTTTGGACTTCATCTTGTACAATAATATGAATTCACGGTATTTGAAAATATAGCAGTTTGATTGACTGTGTGCCAGTCATCAAAATTTAGCTTGAGTTTCGTCAGACATAACTGGAGTGCACCTTCACAAGGGTTTGCAACATGTAATCATAGAATCATAGAATGGTTACAGCACAGAAGGAGGCCACACGGCCCGTCGAGCCCCTGCCGGCTCTCTGCAAGAGCACTTCAGCTAGTCCCACTCCCGCCCTTTCCCCGTAGCGCTGCAAATTTTTTTCCTTCAAGTACTTATCGAGCTCCCTTTTGAAAGCCACAATTGAGTCTGCCTCCACCACCCTTTCAGGAAGTGCATTCCAGATCCTAACCACTCGATGCATAAAAATGTTTTTCCTCATGTCGCCTTTGGTTCTTTTGCTAATCACCTTAAATCTGTGTCCTCTGGTTCTCGACCCTTCCACCAATGGGAACAGTTTCTCTCTATCTACTCTGTCCAGACCCCTCATGATTTTGAACACCTCTATCAAATCTCCTCTCAATCTTCTCTGCTCTAAGGAGAACAACCCCAGCTTCGCCAGTCTATCCATGTAACTGAAGTCCCTCAAACCTGGAACCATTCTCGTAAATCGTTTCTGCACCTTCTCTAAGGCCTTCACATCCTTCCTAAAGTGTGGTGTCCAGAATTGGACACAATACTCCAGTTGGGGCCGAACCAGTGTTTTATACAGGTTTATCATAATTTCCACGTTTTTGTACTCCATGGGTTGGATTTTGTCTTGGGGTCGGGTTGGGGTCGTGTTACCCCCCCGACTCCAGATTAATGTGGATGAATGATGCAATTTTCACTTAATTGGGCAATTGAGTTCCAGCATGTGGGAACCCATGAACCAATTAGTGGTTTCAGTCTGAAAGTTGCCTCTGATGATGTCATCATTGCAGGTCAGAGACTGGCTGCCTGGCCTTTGCTGTGAGTGGACCTGGATGCAAAATGAGCAGCAGCAGAGAGAGAGAGAGAGAGAGGGAGAGAGAGAGAGAGAGACACAGAGAGACAGACAGACAGAGAGACAGAGAGACAGACCTAATACTACTACTACCTTCATCACATCTCCGTTGTAATAGTGGACTTGCAGCTGATAGTCAGCTATCCACTTGTGCTCCCACCAGGTTTCACTGGAGTGTTTCACATCAGGCGTACTTCACGTCGGAAAAGGGTTAAACTAACTAAAACGTTTCAAAATGGCATTACAGAGCCAATTTAGGGCTTGTTAAGGGCTTTAATGGCCTCTCCCGCCTCTTGGAGGCGGAACGGAGTCGGGAACCCCGCGACTGATTTTGTCAAAATTGCATGGAGGCAGGATGGAGTCGGGATGGGGTCGGGACCCTTGAATCTGCAACTTTAACCCCCCCCCACGCCTCCAAACCCGACTCCACGGGTCATTGAAAATCCAGCCCTATACCTCTATTCATGAAGCCCAGGATTCCATAAGCTTTTTTAACTGCTTTCTCAACCTGCCCTGCCACCTTCAATGATTTGTGCACATATACCACTAGGTCTCTCTGTTCATGCACCCCCTTTAGTATTATACCCTTTAGTTTATATTTCTTCTCTTCATTCTTTCTACCAAAATGTATCACTTCGCACTTTTCTGCATTAAATTTCATCTGCCACGTGTCCGCCCATTCCACCAGCCTGTCCATGTCCTCTTGAAGTCTATCACTCTCCTCCTCACTGTTCACTATACTTCCAAGTTTTGTGTCATCTGCAAATTTTGAAATTGTGCCCTGTACTCCTACATCCAAGTTATTAATATATGTCAAGAAAAGCAGTGGTCCTAGAACCGACCCTGGGGAACACCACTGTATACCTTCCTCCAGTCCGAAAAATAGCCGTTCACCACTACTCTCTGTTTCCTGTCACTTCGCCAATTTTGTATCCATGCTGCCACTGTTCCTTTTATTCCATGGGCTTCAACTTCGCTGGCAAGCCTATTATGTGGCACTTTATCAAACGCCTTTTGGAAATCCATGTACACCACGTCAACCGCATTGCCCAAAAAACTCGATCAAGTTGGTTAAACACGATTTGCCTTTAACAAATCCGTGCTGGCTTTCCTTAATTAATCCACACAAGTGACTGTTAATTTTGTCCCTGATTATTGTTTCTAAAAGCTTCCCTACTACCGAGATTAAACTGACTGGCCAGTAGTTGCTGGGTTTATCTTTACACCCTTTTTTGAATAAGGGTGTAACATTTGCAATTCTCCAGTCCTCTGGCACCACCCCCGTTTCTAAGGAGGATTGGAAGATTATGCCCAGTACCTCTGTGATTTCTTCCTTCACTTTCCTCAGCATCCTAGGATGCATCCCATCTGGTCCTGGTGACTTATCTACTTTAAATACAGCCAGCCTTTCTAGTACCTCCTCTTTATCAATTTTTATCCCATCCAGTATCTCCTCTACCTCCTCCTTCACCATGTCTATGGCAGCATCTTCTTCCTTGGTGAAGATAGATACAAAGTACTCATTTAGCACCTCAGCCATACCCTCTGCCTCCATGCGTAGGTCTCCTTTTTGGTCCCGAATCGGCCCCACCCCTCCTCTTACTACCCGTTTACTATTTATATGCCTATAGAAGACTTTTGGATTACCTTTTATGTTGGCTGCCATTCTATTCTCAAACCCTCTCTTTGCCCCTCTTATTTTCTTTTTCACTTCTCTTCTGAACTTTTTATATTTAGCCTGATTCTCAGATGTATTCTCGACCTGACATCTGTCATACGCGCTCTTTGTCTGCTTCATCTTACTCTCTATCTCTTTCGTCATCCAGGGAGCTCTGACTTTAGTTGCCTTGCCTTTCCCCCTAGTGGGAATGTACCTTGTCCGTACCCGAACTATTTCCTCTTTAAAGGCAGCCCATTGTTCCGTTACAGTTTTGCCTGCCAATCTTTGATTCCAGTTTGGTTCATATCCAATCTGTATCGATGGAGGGCTCCTTGCTGTATCAAGGAATTTCACTCATCGCATGCGTCTTGTCTCCAAATTCTTGTAGATTTAGCTGACTACTTATTTTTTTCCCACAAGTCAAATTGAGAAAATACACCTTTTTGAAATTGCACAGAAAGCCTGAGAGAAATGTTGGCGACCCTCTCATTTCATTTCAGATGAAAGATTTCTTTTTTAAGAGAAAAAATTGTTTAAAAAAAAATTGATCCAGCTTTAACGGCTGTGGCAGATATATCTCTGCCTCAGTAACCAGCAGTTGAAGTAGTGAAGTCATAATTCCATCAAATGGATTTCCTATTGTATTTCCAAATCATGAGGAAACTAATCTTTCCTAGTCTTTCCGTTCTCAGAAACTATTATTTTTTCCCGCTTTTCTTTATTAATAATATTACTTTTTGTATGAGATTGGATCAAATAGGTTAACTGCACTTCAGTTTCATTATTCAGGTGTTTTTTGATCTATGATCATTCAATTCAGTTTTCTCCTCTCCTGTCCTGAAGTACCATGACCCTTCATTGGAAACTGTTCTACAGGGCTCTGGTAGTTCACCTAATTGGCCATTTTTCATGCATGAGCCAAGACAGTGAACATTGGCTGTCTGTTCACCCACAGAGGCTCCATAGTCAACCCAATCCCGTCCTTGCCTAATGTCCACACCTGCACACCTTCTAGAAGGGTCACTGCATAGTAGCCAGGTTGATTATGTTTTTTCCCCTGCCTAATTATTCTTGGACAAGAAGAATGAGAGGCTCCTTCAGTCAACACAAGAGAGATCTAGTTATCATGTAAAAAATGACATACCATGGGTACATTATTCAGGAGTAGAAAGAAAAATTGTTGGGATGCGTACTGTCTGGTAAAATTGTTCATAGATCAAATGACAAACAAAGAAAAATGTGACTATATGATGTAATGGAAGGGTAGGTGTGATATAGAGCTTTGGTGAGACCACACCTGGAGTACTGTGTACAGTTTTGGTCTCCTTACCTAGGGAAGGATATACTTGCGTTGGAGGGGGGTGCAACTAGATTGATTCCTGGGATGAGAGGGCTGTCCTATGAGGAGATATTGAGTAGAATGGCCCTATTGTCTCTGGAGTTTAGAAGAATGAGAGGTGATTTCATTGAAACATATAAAATTCTTAGAGGGCTTGACAGAGTAGATGCTGAGAGGCTGTTTCCCCTGGCTGGAGAGTCTAGAACTAGAGGTCATAGTCTCAGGATAAGAGGTTGGCCATTTAGGACTAAGATGAGGAGAAATTTCTTCACTCAGAGGATGGTGAATCTTTGGAATTCTCTACCCCAGAGGGCTGTGGATGCTCAGTCGATGAGTATATTCAAGACTGAAATAGATTTTTGAGCACTAAGGGAATCAAGGGATATGGCGATAGGGCAGGAAAGTGGAGTTGATGTAGACGTTCTGCCATGATCTTATTGAATGGTCTACTCCAGCTCCTATTTCTTATGTTCTTATATCAGGGGCTGAAACAGAGACTGGAAGGCAGGACGTTCACTGGTCAACAACAACCAGAGAGGAGAAGTCAAATAAAGAAAATAAAAAAGCCTAAGGGCACTGGGGCCAAGTGTAGCACATCATAGCTGGAGGTAGTTGAGATACTGGATGAGATAAAAATTGATAAAGAGGAGGTACTAGAACGGCTGGCTATGCTTAAAATAGGTAAGTCACCAGAACCAGATGGGCTGCATCTTAGGATGCTGAGGGAGATAAGGGTGGAAATCGCGGAGGTACTGGCTATAATCTTCCAATCCTCCTTAGATACGGGGGTGGTGCCAGAGGACTGGAGAATTGCAAATGTTACTCTCTTGTTCAAAAAAAGGTGCAAGGATAAACCCAGCAACTACTGGCCAGTCAGTTTAACCTCGGTAGTGGGGAAGCTTTTAGAAAAACGATAATCCAGGACAAAATTAACAGACACTGCCGAGTGTGGATTAATTAAGGAAAGCCAGCATGAATTTGTCAAAGGCAAATCATGTTTAACTAACTTGATTGAGTTTTTTGATGAGGTAACAGAGAGGGTTGATGAGGACAATGCAGTTGACGTGGTGTACATGGACTTCCAAAAGGCGTTTGACAAAGTGCCACATATTGGGCTTGCCAACAAAGTTGAAGCATGGATACTGGAAATTGGCTAAGTGACAGGAAACAGAGAGTAGTGGTGAACGGTTGTTTTTCGGACTGGGGGAAGGTATACAGTGGTGTTCCCTGGGGTCGGTACTAGAACCACTGCTTTACTTGATATATATTAATGACTTGGACTTGGGTGTACAGGGCACAATTTCAAAACTTGCAGATGACACAAAACTTGGAAGTATAGTGAACAGTGAGGACGATAGTGATAGACTTCAAGAGGACATGGACAGGCTGGTGGAATGGGCAGACATGTGGCAGATGAAATTTAACGCAGAAAAGTACGAAGTGATACATTTTGGTAGGAAGAATGAGGAGAGGAAATATAAATTATAGGGTACAATTCCAAAGGGGGTGCATGAACAGAGAGACCTGGGGGCATATGTGCACAAATCGTTGAAGGTAGCAGGGCAGGTTGAAAAAGCGGTAAAAAAATTACGGGATCCTGGGCTTCATAAATGGAGGCATAGCATACAAAAGAAGGAAGTTATGATGAACCTTTATAAAACACTGGTTCGGCCTCAACTGGAGTATTGTGTCCAATTCTGGGCACCGCACTTTAGGAAGTCTTAGAGAGGGTGCAGAAAAGATTTACGAGAATGGTTCCAGGGATGAGGGACTTCAGTTATGTGGATAGACTGGAGAAGCTGGGGTTGTTCTCCTTAGAGCAGAGAAGGTTGAGAGGAGATTTGATAGAGGTGTTCAAAATCATGAGGGGTCTAGACAGAGTAGATAGAGAGAAACTGTTCCCATTGGCGGAAGGGTCGAGAACCAGAGGACACAGATTTAAGGTGATTGACAGAAGAACCAAAGGTGACATGAGGAAAAACTTTTTTACGCAACGAGTGGTTATGATCTGGAATGCACTGCCTGAAAGGGTGGTGGAGTCAGACTCAATCGTGGCTTTCAAAAGGGAGTTGGATCAGTAGCTGAAGGAAAAAAATTTGCAGGGCTATGGGGAAAGGGTGGGGGAGTGGGACTAGCTGAAGTGCTCTTGCAGAGAGCCGACATAGGCTTGATGGGCCGAATGGCCTCCTTCTGTGCTGTAACCATTCTATGATTCTATGAACAAGCAGCTTGGGCTTTGGTTTAACGTCTCATCCAAAGGACGTCACCTCTGACAATATAGCAATCCCTCAGTATTACACTGAAATGTGAGTGCAGATTATGTGCTCAAGTCCTGGAGTTGGCCTTGAACCCACAACTTTCTGACTCTGGGATCAAAGTGCTGCCGACTGAGCCAAGCTAACACTTAGAGCGAATAGCAAGTCCTTTGTATATTGTAGGCAAGACCACTAGTATCCGCTTTCATGGCTGGGAAGAAGGCAGAATTGTAGAATGCAATTCTCGAAATACCTGAAATCCTGTGTAATAGAAACAGAATTTAACTATAGTTATTAGTTTCCTAATGCTGTTGTGAACTAGTCTTGCATGTACCTGAAATAGAGGTGCTGCATGAATTGATCCAAACTGGATGAATTTGGAAGAAAAAAACTGAACTACAGGTAGTCCAATTCAGATGAATTAAATTCAGAAACTGATTTGGAGCTTATGCATTGTAGTATTGCCCTTAATAGCAAGTACAATTTACCAGCAAAAGTGTGTTATTTGGAAAGTATTGATTTTAACATGGGTCACCCACTGAGTCCACTATCGCCAACAGCCTAACACAACACAAATTACACGGATACAAGTACAGCAGCTGAAGGCTGAATTTAGAACAGCTTTTGCCCAAAAGGAATTGGGTGATGCAGCTAATCTTCTGTACTACCTGTGTGCCTCTTCCTATTGTTGCTGCACCACATTAATGATATCGATGTGATTTCTAGAATTTAAAGCTCCCTACCTATTTCAAAAACCTCCTCCAGTGCACTAACACGCTCTTCCTTCCCCTTCTAGCACTGCTGGCAATGTTCCTTTGTCATAACACTGATGTTTCTCCTAACTGACCCGGATGGATTCCCCACCCCCACTCCATGGCACTGAAGCCTCCATGGTAACTGTATTTTATTATTTGGCAGTGACTCACTTTATTTTTCTCCCTTTCCCTGTTCTCTGCAAACTAGGTGTAAATCGTTGGTGAAAAAGTGGACTTCATTCTGCTGCCAGGCCTCCACCCAAGTCATTCTGAGTTATGTGAGAGCATTTTGGGGGCAACTCCCTGTGAGTTTTTTAAAAATTCTTTCATTTCCTCTGGGAAGTTATTTGGTCTTCTCCAGTTCAATAATGCCGAGATCAGAAACTCAGCAGGTCAAAGTTAACATGGCTACAAGCCTATGCTCACTCATTCTTAGCACCATGCATTGGTCCTCAAACACAATATTGTAGCCCTTTGTTAAAGCTTTCTTAAGCTCTTTGTTAAACTGGGTAGGAAAAAGAACAAGTTCGTTGTTAAGCTTAAATGATGTGAACTTGGGCTATTTGCATTTGCTCTATCAATTTAAGGACAGAGCTGAAGTCTGATGGACCTGAGCTTTGGTCCTTCCTTCAGTTGTTCAACCTATTCATAAGAACATAAGAAATAGGAGCAGGAGTAGGCCATACGGCCCTTCGAGCCTGCTCCACCATTCAATAAGATCATGGCTGATCTTCTGCCTCAACTCCACTTTCCCGCCCTATCCCCATTCACCATTTGGCTAGGCAGGGCACAATATATATATCCATTATAGCTTCATCCTGGTCTACATTACTTATTTCGCCCAGCAATCCATACTATATTTCATCTATCTGCCTTTTGTTCAAGGCACAAATGCCAAAACAAGACCAAGTTCAAGAAAAACATATAGGGGGAAAAATTCGGTTGCTTTGCACCTCCCGTTAGCGCCCTAAGAGGGCGCTAATGGGTCGCAAAGCAACTAGCGCCCGGGCGCGGCGATGTTTGCGCCGCTCGCGAAATTGACCAGACATTTTGCAGCGGTGCTAAACACTACCGCCACGATCTCCTGCGCCCGCAGATCGTGACGTCAGTCGAGCGTGCAACGCCCTGGTGGCGCCCCCTGCCTTACCGCGTGCCGCTAGCAACGACAGGTTGAGGGGAACGTTTTGCAGTCGGGAAGGGACTGGGGGAGCGCTATTAAAGGCGACTGCTTCCTGACTTTTTTTGTTGGTGACATTTTTGCACCGTGCATTCTGAGAGAGAGAGAGAGACTTCTGGAGAGATTCAATGCTGTGTAAAGGAGTTTTGGGTACTGAGCTGCACTTTGCAGGTTCATTTTGATTTGTCCTTCCTCGTATCGATTTAGAAGAGACTGTGGAGGCTGCACTCTGAGCTCTTTCCCTGGGCCTCTCCATTGTTCTTTCCAGCAGAATTGATGTACAGGTCTCTCCAGGCCGAGATTCAAGGCTGCAATGAGCAGGGTGTGGATGGAGAGCAAGATCGACCCTCCCCTTTAAGAACTGGCCAGCTGCAGTGTGTCTGTGTTCCATTGCTGACTGACATCACATGAGCTTCGCCAGCGCTCTGAGGTAGCGCCTCGCTCCTCGGCGTTAGCGCCTTAAGAAAGGTGTGTAGCGCCTGATTTAGCGCTCAAATCACCTCCAGGGGCGATAGAAGCCAAGTTTGCAGTCGGAGGCGATAATTAGCGCCAGGCGCTAAACTTTGCGCCCGGCCGATAATTGCGCCCCAAACGGGGTGATACCGAAATTCTCCCCCATAGAATTTACTCAGTGATTCAGGTACAGACTGGAATTGGCAAGAAAAGAAAATCTATGAACACAACTTAACACCAGTCAGAACTGAGCAAGCTGCAGTCCGAGTAATGATAATGATTTGACAAAGCTCTTAAGTCAAATAAAGTGTTTGCAACAATAAAGTAGCAGCTTCTGTACTGAAAACAACTGGATGTACTGTTTGTTGGATCACTTGGGAATAGCCAGACTTTGCAGCAAAGTACTTGAAATATGGAGCTTTCCTGTTAAGCATGTAACTGATCATACAACACTTTTCATACGCACATCAGTATACACTTAGGAGTCGCAGCAGTAAGTACAGTGGACTGCAAGTACTCATTCGTTTAGAAACTGCTGGCTTCGCATTTTGTTTTTTATGTGACATGGGGGCCGTCTCAGTGGAGGCTCAAGCTGGGGTCAATGGAGGCCGATCAGGACTGGGAACCTCTGCTGATTGAATTGTAGTGCCACTACTGTCCAACCCAACTGAGCTCAGATAACTCAGCAGAGACCAGGGATCAATCCTGGGACTTTCCTGCTTTGTGTGGCTCATTGTTAGAATGGGCAACTCACTTCACAACTGAACAATTTGAGGAGCAGTATTGTTTATTTTTTCCCCTCTGTTGCTCTCTCTCTCTCTCCTTTATCTCACTCTCTCTCACACTCTCTCATATTGAAGGCATATGCCTTTTTGGAGTAGGCTCCTGGATCAGTCTGGCAGCTGAGTGTATGTTGGTAGACAAGTTTGTTTAAATATGATCGCATGAAGAAGAATGGTCAGGATAATTTGGTGTCATTCAGGTAAGCAGTCTCAACCTTCTCTTTGATACTGACTTGCTGTTTAGGTGGGGGATTAAATTATCTAGGTGCACACGGCAGTTCTGTGAGTGTCTGCTAGTTGCTGTTGTCACAGGTGACCCAGGGCACTCATTAAAAGCAGAAGTGCTTTCTTCCAAATGCAGGAAGAGTGACAAATTTCAAGGATTCCTGTTGGAAGGTATAGCAAAAGTACTGAAGTGCTTCCTTTCCACATGTTGTCAGTCACTTTCAGCACAATGAATAAATAGCGATGTGTATCCCTGTGGGCACTTTCATCTTGTCCCCACTCTGTCTTACTGATGGAAATTGGGTGTGGGTGCATTTTCTAGAAGTGCTCTTTCTGAGAGAGTATAGTGAGAAAAATGGCACTGCAAAAAAGATTTTCAGCCATAAATGGTGAAGTCAGTTTTATTGTCGGGGATGGAAGGGAGGAGTGACTGGGATTAGTTCAGAGAATCCAAAGGATGAAGTGGATATTTGTCTAATTTTAAGTGACTGCATTGAGTTCATTGTGAAACAGAAAATCCATAATTCATAGCTGAACAGTATGTAGGAATTGGACAGGAGAAACGTGAGTGGAAGCTGCTCCAGAAAGAGGTTACAGTGGTGTTGAGAATGCTGTTCTAGCATTATTACAGAGGATGTTATAACGGGAGAAACCGTAAGTACAGCAGTATGATTGTACTGGGTGCTCCAGGATTGTTTAGATTTGCAATATTAAATCTTTTGTGTCAAAAATATGGTTTGAAACATGTGTTAATGTTATTCAAATGTATGTGTAGAAGTTGACAATATGCAGGGCCAGGTATGTGCTGTTAATGGGATTATGTAGATCTGTAGATGGGCCAATGCTGTAGACATATTGTAGATCTGCAGATAGAGTGTGCTTGGTTGTGCTAGTCGTGTTAATGTGCTGAAATCTTCATGCGGTGCAGGTGGAAGGTGTTTTGAGGGAGCCACATGTACCTGCATGGCAGATTGTGTGGCTCCTGGTGCTGGCTGTTGTGTGGAGCAATGTATTAACCACTTGCTGGCATTGTGTCTTGCAGGGAGGCCGGTAATAGCTTTGGCCTGTCTTCACTTCAGTTTTAGCGGATTTGCATTGTATATTTGTTTCTTGCTAAGATTGATGAACACTAATTCTGATAGAGTTTCCAGAACAAAATTTGAGATTCCAATGGACTGGCAGGAAGAGGGTTCATCCCTGGAAGTCCCTATCTGCAACATACATGTGCGGATCCAGGAATCAGAGGAATGGGAAAATAGATAATGGAGGTTAAATTCGATAGCCCCCAAAAACGGGCATGGGGATCGTGCTGCACGATTAACCCGTACCCGTTGCTTCTGATGCAGGCAGTATGCAAACTTCGTGCTGCCTGCTAATTAAAATGATTGCAGCAGTGAGGAAGCGCTACATGCGCTGTTGAGTGGCTTAGAACCTCAGCAAGTTCGTGTGAGGCCAGCACCACATAAAGCTAGCCTGCACTACTTAAAGCCAGCCTGCATCTCTTAGAGGGGAGGTGCATTCTGGCTGGAGCAGGTGCTGGAAGTGGCTGGGGAAGAGAGTCTGACCTGCAAGAACACTGACTAATGGCACAACAGGGGAGAGAGCAAGCTCCAAGGTTCTCAGAGAGAGGTCCTTAATCCACAGGGGGCCAGGAGGCCCTCCAGACAAACTCTCAGAAGGCAGTTAGCCCTGGCGGTCAATGCCAGAAGTCAAGCCACGAGGACCCGGATGCAGTGCCACAAAAAGTTCAATGACCTCACATGAGTGGTCAAGGTCAGTGAATTCATCTTCAAATGCCATATTCCACCAACTGCACCACTAGACTTACACACTGCTCAGTGCTCCACATCCCCATCACTCACTTACCAATAATCTCTAACTCTATTAGCACTGCTGCAGGCCACACACCCACATCTCACAGCTTGCACACACTGCCAGCTATTCAACCATGACAGACACATCACCCAAACACATTACAGCACACTCACTGACACACTTCCCTCTCTCTTGCAGGACAAGATGACGCATAACCGGAGGCAGCAAGGGCTACCCATAGGGGGACAGGTGGACCTGCATGACCTAACCCCCATGGAGGAGACGGTGCTGGAGATTATTGGAGCGACCATCGCTCAGCCCGTGGCCAGCGGTGGGGCTGAAACAATCAAAGATGACGGTCTCCTCATACCTAATCCTCCTTCTCACATCGCACTTCCCCCTCTTCCCACAATCTCTTCTGATTTACAAGCTGCAGATGGTGTAAGCATGCACCTCTTGCTTTCCCCCCACCCCTCACCACAACCTTACCCTTGTGCCTTTCTCCTTTCAGATGCCCAAGAACTGCAACCTGGCGAGGCAGTAGTGGAGGAGTAAAAACTGGAAAGGAAGAAGGCAGTGATGATGAAGACACAGCACCGTCACTCGATTTCACATTCGCAGCCACCAGCCCAGATACTGACACTCCGCGTACTTTAGAGGATAGCTTAGATGCGGGATCTGCACGTGGTGAGACACCGGGCAAGAGTGGCCTGTAGCCAGGGCAGGGGACAAGGGTAGAGCCAGTGCCAGCTCTCCGAAGGGCGAGGTCGCACACGTATTCTGCTGCAGAGGACTCAGATGAGCACTTCGATGGGGCAGACTACAGAAGAAGGCTGATGGGTGTACACAATGAAATGCTTGGTGCATTGGCAAGCCTGCCAGAAAGCCTGAGTGCAATATCAAGGAGCATGGAGGAGTGCAGCACCAACTTGGCACAGGGCTTCATGCCGAGCTTGGAGCCCATCCTTTTCAGCATGGAAGTGATGACGAACTCCATTCGCATACCTGCGGACCCAACCAGGATGCAGTGTCTGATGGTCGATGTCTGAGCTTCCATTGCAGCAGAAGCAGAAGCGACCCAACATCTGGGTGCTGCAGTGGAAGCTCAGGCTTCTGTCATCATGGCTGCGCTTACCAGTGTTCAAAGGTACTTGCAGGGTGTCACAGCAGTCCAGCAATCTGTCCTCCAACAGATTACTAGGATTGCTGAGGCACCGCCCCAGGGGAGTGGCAGTGGCTCCATGGAGCACAAATTTGCTGTCCTCTCTCAGGATGACAGCATTCTTCCTCCCACCCCTGTTGCCTGTCAGTCAGCCAGCCCAGGCTGCTGCCGCCCATGCCGAGATGGTGCAGTCCAAAGCTGGGCCTTCTAGGCCTAGAGCTGCTTGATGTTGTCCTCCAAGGCCATCTGCAGTCTTCCCCACTGAAAGTCAGCAGCCTTCGACCAACCATGCTGCAGCCACTGGGGTAGCACTACGTAGGAGCACTAGGACAGGCAAAGGCTCTAAAGACAGGTACTAAAGGAATGCACAAGGGTGATTCATTTATGTTTATGTGCAATATGGCATGATTTATTTTATAAATTTGGTTTGGAATGTTTATATTGTGTTGGTTTTTATTTTTGCATTGTTGTCAAGAGGAGGCTGTGATGGTCAGTGACACAGAGAAGGTGAGGTGTGGGACTGTTGGTGAATGTGGAATTGTGGTTGCGTTTACTAGCATCGCAGCCGGATGAGTCAGTCCAGGCAGTGGAAGCGTGCCAGTGGTCTGCTCGATGATATTTCGTGTGGCAGCATGGCTTTCATTGTATGAATGCTGCCCACGTGTGTGTGGGTTGCACGCTGGAGTCATGAGCCATGTTGTTAACTGATAGCCCTTGTCACCCAGTAGCCACCCTCTGGTTTGTCGTGGTGGCTCAAATGCAGATAGGAAAGTGGACTGCTGCAGAATGAAGGCATCATGAGTGCTGCCAGGATGCCGGGCATTGAGCTGCATGATTCGCTGAGTATGGTCACACACCAGCTGGACATTGAGGGAGTGAAATCCCTTTCGGTTGCGATACATCTCAGAGTTGAGATGCGGCGCCCGCAAAGTGACGTGCGTGCAGTCAATGACACCCTGCACCATGGGGACGCCTGCAATCCTCATGAAGCCGCGTGCTAACTCCGCCTGCTGTTTTCTGCCAGAGAGAAGGAAATGTATTCAGCGCTCTCAGTTACCTCCTTTATGCAACAGTGCACAGCAAACTGGGAATGTTGCAAACATCTCCTGCTCCAGCCTGGAAGGAACCCGATGCATATAAGTTCATGGCCACCGTCACCTTCACAGCTACTGGCAATGCAGTCCACGCCTTGCTCTGAGGTTGCAGTTGTGGCTGCAGCAGGTGGCAGATTTCAGGTGAGGACATCCTTGGTGAAGTGCAGATGTCTGACACACTGTTCCTCGCTGAGGTTCAGGTAGGAGTATTGCTCCCTGAACACCCTGGGCAGATATGGCCTCCTGCTGAGAGCACCTTCTCCCCCCTTCTCCTCCTGCCTCTTCTGGCAGCTTGTCCTGCTCTACGTGGCCTCTGCTCATTCTCCCTGTCATGCTGTAGGCCAAGTGGAATTCCTACTAGTGCACCCATATCTTGGAGCAAATGGTCTGTGCAGAATCCTTGAAGTCAGGACAAAGTCACACCACTCCCTGTAGACTTTACCAACTTGAAATAACTGTACAAACCACCAAATACTTCTACAAGCTCAGCAACAGCCAGTAGAAATCAATCAGCAACTAACGTAGTTGTGGATCGCTTTAGCGCTGGTGGGAGGTCCTTCCTGCTGCTGAACGCGTGCTCAGCTGTGTGTGTTTAAGAGAGGCCGTTAGCTGGAGCGTTGAGCTCCAAAATGGCAGCGCTGGCGTTAGACGCTGATTGAAGTCACGATCTGCCTACGCTTCCAGCGTACACTCCCTGCGCCCGCACTAACAACCTGCCCAAGATGGTGTCCAGCGCGGCCCACACCAGAAGTATGCGCGTGTACCATAGGGACCATTTTAGAACCAAATCTGGCACCCGTAGTGCCCAAACAACAGGCGCTACGGAGCCGAATTTAGCGGCCAATACATTTATCAAAATGCAACTGACTTTGGGGGAGAGAAAAAGTGATGTGCAACAGAAAGAGAGACAGGCTGACAACAGCACTAATTTTCAGAGACTGAGTATTTGAGTCTGGAACAGAGATGTCGGTGTAAAGCAGAGAAAGAAACCTGGCGACTGCATCACTCATGAGGATCACTAATGGACTGGCCTGCCCAGCTTGTTAATTATTTCTGTCCATGTGCGCCAGCCATTTGATATCAACCCTTTCATGACCAGCACACAGGTCTGCACTCTGGATAACATTAACCTAAATTTATCTGTTGCATTCTGAGTTGAGTGTTAGGGTTTTAACAGTTACATTTCACACCTGGGCGACTTCTCCACCATTACTGGAATGCCAGCAATGAAATAAGGAGCCCCCTGTTCATTGCTCAGTCACTGTGACCTCCATCAATGGCATCTGAAGAAGCCTGATGCAACAGCAGGAATTTTGGAGAATTCTAACATTCTAACAATTTTATAAGTTGACTAAATTCAGTATAGCTCTGGACTCAGTCGATTGGGAGTTGTCTGGGACTTTTTACGGCTGCATGTTTTTAGGCTTTAAGAATCAATCAAAGAGCCTCATTTCTACTAGGTTTGCTTATAACAGTCAGAAAACACTGAATTTTTTTGTAGTTTTATCTGAGTATTATAATTATTAAAACTTGTTTTTTTTAAGTTTTGTTGTTCCTTATTTATCCTTTTGAACTGCAGTCACATTAATATTCTGCAGTCATTATGCACAGACAGAAACAATTTATAGTAACAGGACACTTTAGCTGATAAAAGCTTTTAGCAGACAGTGTATAGACGTAAGCAGTGAAACACTTTACAGTGCTGTGTTTTTGCAGAATAAATCCTAGCTGTTTCTATCCTGCTGTTTTCTTCAAACTACAGTTCTGACGGATGAGAAGAAAAGTAAAAACTCAGGAAGAATCACTGTCAAACTGTAGCTGTTAAGTGCTACAAAAACACATTAATGAATGACTACATGTGCATGAACTTCAGCTGCTTAATAAAGCAACAGCCCGATGTAGTGTTAAGTAAGAAGTAGAACTTTAATAGATCAAAACCAGCAAGAAATAACTGTGCAACATAATGGCCCTAATTAAGGAAATCAGGATTAGGGAACCAATGTCGGAGCAGGGAGCTGAGTGAATTCTAACTCGGTTAATAAGGAATGGGAGGTAGGATTCAGTGGGTGAATAGCATCCATGTTTCTGCTGGCTCATTAAACTGACTCATCTTTTAACAAAGGGTGATTCCAGGAGCTCGTAGGTGAAGGAAGAAAAGTTTAACCTCTGCTCCGCTCCTCCTGTACCCAGCTGTCCTCCCATAGAGCAGTTGTCCCCAATCTACCTTGCCTGCTGCGCAGTGACCCTACAAAGAAATATTGAATGAAAATGATTACTGTGTGCATGCAAGCACACATGTACATGCTGTATTTGCATTTGCGCAATATCTAATTGTTTTATTCTTTTGTCCTATTTCTCCAGCTGAACTCCGTGTGGTGGCCAAGGTTGATCAGTGGAAAATTGCTGCCCAGTAGTGTGGGAGTGGTTGAAGGCAGACAAAAGTTGGCAACAGGTATCTGAAAAACCCACAGCTTTGGGGTGGGAGCAGCTGCCAGTAAATATAGCACTCACTGTCGAGGCTCAGGTATAAATGATGGCAGCTTGGGTGAGATACTGGAGGACAACTGGCACTTGTGAAACCAGACACCATCAGTGCCTTCTGGAGCAAAGGGCAAGGGAGACAATTAGTGTGGAAAAGAAACAAAAAGTAATCCTGTTTTTAAACTCAAATGATGATAAATGCGTTAACCCGCACTCCCATTTTCTCCCCTTCCTCTCTTTTTAAAGTGCTGACTCTGATTGGAGTCCATTCCACAGCCTCGCAGGACCTCTTGCCAAGTAGCACCTCTTCATGTGTGAGCCGAGACAACAAGTGACGGGAGGGAAATTGAACCTGGGTGTCTTATGATTTGGGCTTGTTCCCAATATTTTTATTTCTCGTTCCCACTGCAAAGGGCAGTTTCCATAGGCAAATCCATGAGCCGTATGATCTGGAACTTAATTTTATGCATTTAGTATATGGGACTAGTGTGTTGGCAACAACAACAACAACTTACATTTATATAGGATTACATAGGATATACGGCACAGAAACAGGCCATTTGGCCCAACCAGTCCATGCCGGCGTTTATGCTCCACTCAAGCCTCCTTCCGTCGTTCCTCATCTAATTCTATCAGCATAACCCTCTATTCCGTTCTCCATCATATGGTTACCTAGCCTCCCCTTAAATGCATCTATACTATTTGCCTCAACTACTCCCTGTGGTAGCGAGTTCCACATTCTCACCACTCTCTGGGTAAAGAAGTTTCCCACAGAGTAAACTTGAGCTCATCCAAAACTCAGCTGCCCATGTCCTAACTCGCACCAAGTCCCGTTCACCCATCACCCCTGTGCTCGCTGACCTACATTGGCTCCTGGTTAAGCAACGCCTCAATTTCAAAATTCTCATCCTTGTTTTCAAAACCCTCCATGGCCTCGCCCCTCCCTATTTCTGTAATCTCCTCCACCCCCAAACCCCCCCGAGATATCTGCGCTCCTCTAATTCTGCCCTCTTGAGCATCCCTGATTATAATTGCTCAACCATTGGTGGCCGTGCCTTCATTTGCCTAGGCCCTAAGCTCTTAATTCCCTCCCTAAACCTGTCCGCCTCTCTACCTCTCGTTCTTCCTTTAAGATGCTGCTTAAAACCTACCTCTTTGACCAAACTTTTGGTCACCTGCCTTAATTTATCCTTATGTGGCTCGGTGTCAAATTTTTTGTCTTATAACACTCCTGTGCAGCGCCTTGGGACGTTTTACTATGTTAAAGGCGCTATATAAATATAAGTTGTTGTTGTTGTTGAATTCCCTATTTGATTTCTTGGTGACTCTCTTATATTGATGGCCCCTAGTTTTGCTCTTCCCCACAAGTGGAAATATTCTCTCTGTATCTACTCTATTAAAACCTTTCATAATTTTAAAGACCTCTATTAGGTCACCCCTCAGCCTTCTTTTTTCAAGTGAATAGAGACCCAGCCTGTTCATCCTTTCCTGATAGGTATACCCTCACATTTCTGGTGTCATCCTTGTAAATCTTCTCTGCACTCTTTAACGTAATAAAACTTGCCAAGGCGTTTCACAGGAGCATTATCAATAAACAAAATTTGACACCGAGCCACATAAGGAGATGTTAAGATGAAAGAGAGGTAAAGAGACGGAGAGGTTTAGGGAGGGAATTCCAGAGCTTAGGGCCTCGGCAGTTGAAGGCACGGCCGCTAATGGTGGAACAATTAAAATTGGGGATGTTCAAGAGGCCAGAATTGGAGGAGCACAGAGATCTCGGGGGATTATAGGGCTGGAGGAAATTACAGAGATAGGGAGGGGCGAGGCAATGGAGGGATTTGAAAAGAAGCATCCTCCCTTTGCTACTGCACAATATTAGAATTTCACTACATTTCATGTCACTTCAGAAACTGATTATATCAACCAACACAAACACTGATAACAGACTAAACTATTTAATAGGTTCTCTCACAAATAGTTATTTCTAGTTGTAAGCAGATTAGGCGGGTCATTGAACAGTCAAATATAGAATTAGAAGTTTGGAAACTTCACGAGGAGTTAATCAAACAAACCAGTCAGACAAGATCCTTTCAATATCTCTTCCAGAACTTGAGGCGAAGTACTTCTCAGGAAAAAAAATAAGTATCCTGCTCCACAGCACAAACAGAATAGTCCTTGTATGAATTACATCAGCATAGATGAAGGAGCCTAATTTATTTCAGTGTGTCACAGCAAGACAAACTGATCTGCTACACATGAAATGTGATTTTTTTAATATATACACCATAATTCCTTTTAAGACAGGCACTTGCTTTGAAGAGTAGTGTGCTTGATAAAGATGATCAGCTGGACCATATCAATAATAATTACAAGCTATAGACGCATGAGGTTAACCACCTGGGCTGTTGTTGGGGACCACACATATACATGGGCAGGTTTGACACAGGTTCAGACTACAGTAGATGCTTAGACACATTCCATTAACACCTGGTTCAAAGCATCTTTAACTTAAGTGGATTTTCTTAATGTAAGCAAGCAGCCTTTTTCCCCACAGACGCAAAGCCCTCGATATTAACCCCTCCCCGCCCCCTGACGGGCGGGGGCATCCGAGTGTCCTGCTGTGGAACGGTGGGATTCTTAATTAGCATATTTAAATTGGGCTCCCACAGTGCAATTGGGAGCCCAGTTTGAAATGTTCTGCTGCTGCACGGATATCACAGGAGTCAGGAAACCCCGCAGTGAAACGGAAACGGGAGCTGCCGGCTCTGCAGGGTAAGCGCCTGTTTAAGCACTCCTTGTGCCTCAAGAGGCCCGCCCCGCAAGGAATCCTTCACCCTCCCTCCCCCCAGCCCCGATTGCCGACCTCCTCCCAGCCCTCCCTATCGTGGACCATCTCCAAAAGCCTCCAGCCGCTGGTGTTCCCTCCCGCCCGCCGGCCAGGTTGTCCATTTGGCTAGCTGCCAGGCAGGAGACGGACCTACAAAATGTTAATGAGGTCCTGCCGTTAAGATCGGCAGGACCTCTGCCTCCCCTGCCTTGCCGGGTTCTTCGACCGTGTCCGGCCTCGCCCGGCCTCGCCCCGTCTCCACACAAATATCATGGCCAATCTCTCTGCAGAATGTTCAGATAACGTGCATCCAATTTATTCACTTCTCTTGTCTCGTATGAATGATGTTAATATCTTTTCGCATGGTGCATCCCCTTGGTGTACTATTTCTCATCACTAATCTGTGACTTCTAAATAATTCCCTTGGGGAAGAACTGGGTGGCTGCTGGATTTTAGTGGGAGCTGTTTGAGATGCAGGTGGCCTGTATTTCCCTTTGTGCCGGTTTCTGAGATGGCCCGCTGGCATTGCCATGAGACACAGCAGCCTCATCCATGCCCACTCCAGCCATGCCCCTGCTGCGGAGCACTCCCTCAGCATGTTCACTGATAGGTGTGGAAGCAGACCTGAAAGCAGCAATGAATTCTGTGAAGAACTGCCTCAAACTTATCTCCATCGATTCCCCAACATGTTGAAGTTGGACAGGACTGCCTTAAGTGGATTAGAGCCCAATACCTCTATGCAGGAGTCTGAGCATTCAAAAGAGATATTCCAATTTTGCTCAGGAGTTATACCCCGAAAACTCTGTTGTAGGTGCCCTCGGGGTTACTATGCATTCCATGGTAGACCACCGTGCAGACAACACTTCTTGCACAGATGCAGCTGCTGGAACCCTCAGCCATCTTAGCCAAACCTTGAAGTCTACTTTGGATAGAATCAAGTGACTCTAGTAGATGCTGATGATGATGATGCTTTAACAGCAATCTCTTTTAATATGCATTCGCTGTGAGGTCTGAATCTGCAAGCACTGCAGCTTAAGGAACGAACTGAGCTCACCCTTTGGGCAGCAGACGCCTGGTGTTACTCTGCCACCACCACTTGCTGCTCTTCACCCATGCACTGTGACTCATCTGCTTACTACAGTATCTACATCTCAGGGGTGTATGTAGCTGGGTGCTTGTGAAAGTTGCTGAGAGTAATGGAGTGCTGTGAGATACCAGCTTGTTGGGGCTACTGGCAGTGCTGCTAGGCTGTTCCTCCAGGCTTCAAAAAAATACATCATATTGACGGCCTCAGCAGACGCTTTCAAACAATGCTTGTATTTCAGCGTACTGTGTGTGATGCTTTTGTGGTTGAGTGTATGATTGTGTGTCAGTGAGTGAGCAGGGAGTCAAGATATGACAAGTGCAATTCAAATGGCTTGATTGATTGATTCCTGGGATGAGAGGGCTGTCGTATGAGAAGACATTGGCCGGAATTTTCCTCTGGCCGACACCCCAGCCCCCGCCAACTTTAACAGCAGGGCCTGATTTGCATGTGAGGCCTCGGTTTCCCGCCCGTAGCCAGCCATATTGAGAGACTGGCTGGCTGTGGGCGGGTAGGCCTGAAGATGCAGAGAGGGAGCGAGGGCTTGGTCTGGGGGGGCGAGATCGGGGGGTTGGGGGGTGGGGGGGGGCGGCCGGACTATTGGCGGGGGCGGGGGGGGAGTGTTGGCCGGACCATTGGCGGTTGGGGGGGGGGGGGGGAGTGTTGGCCGGACCATTGGCGGGGGGGGGGGGGGGGCGTGTTGGCTGGAGCATCGGCAGGGGGGGGGGAGGCGGGGGGAGAGAGAGGATCGGGGCTGGCCACCGGAGGATTGTGGCCAGCCTCAGCATTATCGGTGGGGTGGTGGAGAGAGAGGATCGGGGCTGGCCACCGGAGGATTGTGGCCGGCCTCAGCATTATCGGTGGGGGGGGGGAGAGAGAGGATCGGGGCTGGCCACCGGAGGATTGTGGCCGGCCTCAGCATTATCGGTGGGGTGGGGGTGGAGGCTCGTGGTGGGAATCGGAGGCCTTGGATGGCGATCAGAGACCTCGTGAGGGGGTCTCCGATCGCGGGTGGTGGGTTAGGGAGGGACCCTGGATCCAGGAGGTAGGTATAAAGCCACTTACCTCCTGGATGCAGCCGTCTCCGCCTTGGTTTAACTGCTGGATTTCACGAATTGTGTGAAACCCGTCCACATGCAGTTAAATTCAAAATGGAGGTAAAAAAAGAGGCTTCCAGCCTTATTATAATATTTAAATTGACGTACCGCCCCCTGAGAGCGGGTTGGTCACCCGTCCCCATCCCATCTTCTTTAAAACCAGAAGTGGGCGGGTTGGAGGCGGGATCAGGTCGGGAATCCCATTTTTAACAATTTAACTGCCCCCACGCTCCAAACCCACCGGTTTTTTTAGGGGAAAATTCTGGCCATTGAGTAGAATGGGCCTATATTCTCTGGAGTTTAGAAGAATGAGAGGTGATCTCTAAACGTATTAAATTGTTAGAGGGATTGACAGGGTAGATGCTGAGAGGCTGTTCCCTCTGGCTGGAGAGTCTAGAACAATGGGCCATAGTCTCAGGATAAGGGGTCGGCCATTTATGATTGAGATGAGGAGAAATTTCTTCACTCAGAGGGATGTGAATCTTTGGAATTCTCTACCCCCAGAGGACTGTGGATGCTCAGTCGATGAGTATATTCAAGACTGAGATCGATAGGTTTTTGGGCACTAAGGGATTTGAGGATAGGGCAGGAAAGTGGAGTTGATGTAGAAGTTCAGCCATGATCTTATTGAAAGGTAGAGCAGGCTCGAGGGTCCATATGGCCTACTCCTGCTCTTATTTCTTGTGTTCTTGTGTATCAAAAACATTTTAAGACATGTATACTAGGGCCAGCAGCTTGACATTGCTTTCTTCAGATAGGTTATATTTGTCTGCTATCTTCTTCCATGTTTGGATCCAGATCCTCTGGCTGTGTGAACAACATTAACCCTGTCAATTGCCTCCTGCCAGGCTGGTTGAACTAGTCATTTCTGCAGAGGGTGACTTTCAGTTCCAAAGAGCATAATCCTCCCTTCATTCACTTCCTGTAGCATTATCAGATCTGGTGGTGCAGGGGCAAGAAGTCTCCATTTCGCTCAGTCCCAAGCAAGAATGCAACTGTTTAACTGGCTGCGCAAGCCATCTAAATCTGCCTCGGTTGTTTAAATCTTGTGTGCGCTCTATTGCACAGTCCACTGTATGGGCAGGAGCCGCACAACATCTTCATGGTAAGGTAACTTTTGCAAGGCTCTGCTTTACTGCAGGGCCTTCTGGCTGCTTGTGGTTTTTATGATACACGCTGGCTGTGCACAAGGCCCCGCCAGAGGTGCTGGCCTCACAAGTTACCCTGATATGTATGTAGTGTGATAGTTTAAAAGAATATACATTATCGCTGTTGCAAGGCTGCTTTATATGTCCTTTTTTTTTTGAGAATGAGAGATAGTCATGAGTGTGATGCAAGGGTGTAATATGGTTGAGAATTTTCTGATGACATCAAGGCTTATCAGCTGCTACTCAAATCATGTTACACCTTTAAACCTGATCACTGATCAGGAAAGATGCAGGTTCACTGATAGCTCTGTGCATTGGCTGGCATACTAATGAGCCTACTGGAGCAGTCTTAAACTGAGTCAAATTAGAACCAAATTATCTTTCTTTTAAATTGAACCCTGATTTTATCCTAGCCCACCTGGCGAGAGTGGGACGGGCGAGGGTTGGACTATAATGGAGACTAAAATCGGACTGGGTGTAACACGGGCACCCGACCCAAACCTGACCCGTTCTCTCCGAGCAGCTTTTGTTAAAATCGGGGCTTTGACTTCTTTTTTCTGTTTATGTGAGAATTTTGATACATCAGGCAGGGGTGCTGGGCTGCATCCTAACCATGTGCCATGTATTAATTAGGGCCTTGGACCCAACATTCGTGCTATTTACTTGGTGTTTTCTGATTTAGATTAACTGATGGAGCAATGGAAAGTGAATATCGAGAGTCACAGGAAACAAGCTGGGTAATGCCAGAACCACTGAGGTGGACAACAAGCACTGATATCCAGCACCACCAATCAACCAGCTAATGCTTTACATTTCCCATGTTTTAATTAAATATAACCTGTTCTTAAAGAGTATCCAGATAAATGGTTCTCTCACTGCTAAAGCTAAACAAAAAACAAACAAATGCCTGTGATGCTGAGCTGGGAAGGTTTTGTTAGATAATTGGAGATGCAAAAAACTGCTTATCTTCAAATACAAATTGGCACATTATCAGTGATGCGTGCATTATACAGTTGAATGGGTTGATGTGCTGTAGTAAAGGCTCTTAATGGATACATCATATTAAGAGAGGATGGAATTACTGTACAAACTGATAATCAGTTCAGAAAGGTTCATAAACAAAATACAACCCACTATAATGGAAAAGGGAAATATTTTATCTAAATACTTAAGCTTGCTGATCTCTGGTCACGTGAGTTTGTTATTGCAGTCATGGTGGTCTTGGGGTAGCCACAAAGTTCACACCTTTGTCCTCTGATCTGATTTTCCAGTGCAAAATTCTGATTTTTCCAAGGAAGAACTCTGACCGCGATTTCGCTGACCGAGGCGGCCGGGGTCGGTGTCGAGGTCCCGGCCCGCTCCTGGCACCAGCCCTCTCTCGGCTCCAGCCCACTCTCTCTGAGTGATTTTACGTAGATTGGGCTTGTTAAGCCTGCCCTGCGAGGTTCCTGGCCAAATAAACGGAAGCAGGTCTGATGACGTCATTTGATGACGCATCATCAGCCGGTTTCCTTAAAGGGACCATGTCCACGTTCATTTTGACAGTTGTGCTGTCAGTGTTCTACAGCATTGAGGTGCTGCAAACACTGACAAGCACTGCACAAAGGTGCACGGCTGCACTCAGGCTCTCGCATGATATGGAGGGAGTCACAGCACGAAGGGAGCTCCTCTTCCCTTCCAATGGGTGGAAGAGACCTCCCCAGGACACCAACGCAGCCTGGTTGCACATTGCACAGGAGGACACAAGCAGGGATGTCATCAGGAGGACCTGGCTGCAGTGGTGCAACCCTTTCAATGATCTCAGTAGATCACGAAACATTACTGCAATGTCACACTCAACCTCATCCTGCTGTGCCATTCATCACATCCCCATCACTCTGCCTTCCCTACCCTACTCCTGCACATCTTTACTCACACCAACTTACCTTGCACCTCCACATTATCTACATTATCACTTCCCCATCTCAATAGCCACCCCTCACACTCACCCTCATCCTACTCCAATCATACCAACTAACAACACACGAGGGTAGGCACTTGGGTGTCTTATACAATGTTCATGTACATTTTCTGTTGACGTGTTGACAAACATTGAAATCTTTATTTTCAACACTTTGCCTTATTGGACAGATCTGTGCTCACCTTTGGAAGTGTCTTCGTGAGTACCAGTGAATGTTGAGACATAACTTCTCCCCCCCACCCCCACAAATGTGAAGAGTGTGAAAGGAATGGCTTGGACATTGTAGGGATGCTTTATTGTGCTGGTGTCAACTTGAAGGGTGTACAGCTTCAAGTGAAATAAATCTGGCCATGGTGATGCCATTGCTGGCCTCCATTGCAGCAATATGGTTGGGTGCTGATGGCCTGTGTCCTGTGCAGCATCAGGTGATTGCGGAGAAGGTTGGTGTTGTTGTTGGTGTGCCTGGTGATGTTGGTGTGCCTGGTGATGTTGGTGTTGGGGCTGATCGTGGAGGGATTCTGAGGACCAAGGTGAGATTTTTTCAAGGGCACAGATGTTGCTGGAATAGATGGCAGCTCAAGCGATCTGTCAATGGTGAGAGAGCTTGCTCCAAGGAGGTGACAGTGGATAGAGAGTTTACTACAAACACTTCCAAACTGCATAAAGCTCAAAAGTGTCTTTCAAGTCCTGAAGGCTCAAGTTTCTGACATTGGAAAGTGAACAGCTGTGAAATGGTAGCTTTCATACCACTTTTGCAGCTGTCACCTATTCACAGCAATGGGGAGAGATAGAGAACCCAACATACTTACCTGACGTGATCTCCGGACGACGTGAACCTCATTAAAAAAGTGGTAAAATAGAAAAAGCTGGCAAAATAGTAGTTAACAAGTGTTTAACAAGCATTTAACTATTTTAAATGCCTCCCCCGCCGGTTGGTGTCGGGTCTGTTCTGAATTCGTAGACCCGACACTTTGGAAACTTACATGGAGGTGGGTTCGGAGCGGGTTCTCAACCCGCTGTCAATCATTTCGATTTTGACAGTGGACCCGCCTCCAAACCTGCACTCTGAGCACCGGCAAAATTCAACCCTATATTTTTTTTTTAAAAGATCCTCTTGCAGGAAAGGTTCACCTGGTTTACTGAGGCTGAAAGACTTCATTACTGAGACACGTATTTTCCATCCCAGCCCTGATATCTGGTGACCTTGCAACTGAGCATTTCAAGGTTGATTGTTCAATTCCCGAACAACCTGGATTTCTTGATTTACATACATGCTTAATTCGTTGTTTTGTTTATTGGTATATATCAAATAGAATAAATAAGAGGTGTGTGTGACTATCTAAAGCTTCTGTGGCCTATAGCAACAGGTGAGTGCCTGGCCAGTTTAGCTCCAGCTTGTGCTTCCATCACTGAGATGTGCGTTCACCCTCATGGCCCGCGGCAAATCCTGCCTCGAGCTTTGGCACTAGTGGTAGGGCACAGCAAGGTAGAGGTCGGGGCTAAGGCACGTTGTTGGTCAGAGCATAGGAAACTTTTCTTCGCATCTAACTGCGAAATCTGAAATGGGAAAATGTTTTATTTCCCAGTGCTAAAATGCCTCAAACTTGTACTAAAAGAGGGGAACAAAACATAATGTACACCACATTAACATTTTATTTTACCTTGGAGACATGAGTTACATCAAGTGTATTTTGCGCATTTCTTACAAAATCAGTTTTCTCATTGTATCCATGAAACTGTTAATCAGATGATCGCCAATGTTTTTAGTTGAGTGCAATATCCATCTAAACAATCACAATATGCCCACTATTCTCTCTGATCATTAGATGCATGCAACTCCACCAGGAGACTACATCGTCTCTGCTCCTCCATCCCACCCACGGTCCCTCCTGCTCTCGCCAGACTCCCACAGATTAGACACATACTGTATCACAATCAGATAACCCCTTATTAGATACCCAGCCTGTAGATATATTTAAAACTTTGACAGTCGCTAAGATACCATTTTACTCCAGTCTGCCCCAATAGATGGTGGATTTTACAATTGTTACAGCTGGAAGACCGATGGCAAAATATGCAAATTAGATTAAATATTAAAATAGGGAAGAAAAAAAAGTCAAGAACAAATGATTAATTAGAGAAGAGCAAAGCAGTGGAGCATCGGTAGGAAAAATGAGATTAGTACAGCACACTCTAGGAACATTCCATTGAGGAAAAAAAGGGGCTGCATCTCAGGTTGTGATTCCGTGGATGAACAGGAGGCTGAAGTTAAAAAAGGATACAATGATGCAAAAGCCAGTGATTAAAAAAAAGCCATGAAAAATACCCTAATCTACAAATAAAAACATCGAGAGAGGTAAGTGAAGCTGAGAGGGAGTTTAAAAAAGTGAAGCCAACATTAAAGGAGATAGCAAAAGGTTTTATAAACATATTGGGAAGCAGGGAATCATTAAGGAGGAATCATTATGGAAAAAAATTTGCAGGGCTACGGGGAAAGGGCGGGGAAGTGGGACTAGCTGAAGTGCTCTTGCAGAGAGCCGGCACGGGCTCGACGGGCCGAATGGCCTCCTTCTGTGCTGGAACCATTCTAGGGGAGGGCAGACTACTCAAAAATGATATGGTGATATGGTTCTGGTAGATAAAGAAATTTCAGAATTACTGAATGAACACTTAAATATTTACAGGAATTAAAAGGGAAACCAGTAAATATATGCATTAATAACGAAGTGGTTCTTAAGGAATTAAAGGTATGAAAAATTGATAGGTATCCAGAGCGAGATGGTATGCATTCCAGAATTCCAGAATAGTGAAGAAAGTTAGGGAAGTAATAGTGGAGGGGCTAACAACACTTCTTTTTTTTTCAGAATTCATTAGGTAGGAGCTTTGCCAAAAAACTAGTGGGAGCAAATGTTACACCTCTGTTCAAAAAGGGGCGAGGGATAAGCCAGTCAATTGTTGACCAGTTAGCCTTATATCAGTAGTAAGACATTTACTAGAGACCATAATTAATTATGGTGTCAGCCATGACTCTCACCTTTGAGTCAGAAGGTTGTGGGTTCGAGTCCCACTCCAGTGCCTTAAGCACAAAATCTAGGTTGACACTCCAGTGCAGTGCTGAGGGAGTACTGCACTGTCGGAGGTGCCATCTTTCAGATGAGATGTTAAACCGAGGTCCCGTCTGCCCTCTCGGGTGGACGTAAAAGATCCTATGACATTATTGTGAAGAAGAGTAGGGGAGTTCTCGGTATCCTGGACAATATTTATTCCTCAACCAACAGCACTAAAACAGATGATCTAGACGTTATCTCTGTTTGTGGGAGCTTACTGTGCACAAATTGACTGCCGCGTTTCCTACATTATAACAGTGATACAATTTAAAAGTACTTAATTGGCTGTAAAGCGCTTTGGAACATCCTGGGGTCATGAAAGGTGCTATATAAATGCAATTCTTTCTTTAATTAAAAAATGAAGGCTTCGAAGGGCATGGACGGATTTATGAATGGTAGTCTCTGGTTAACTAATCTGATGGATTTTTTTGAGAAAACAATAGAAAGTATAGGTTGAAGGGGTGCAGTAGGCATTTTTTATATAGACTTCCTGAAAGCATTTGATAAAGTACTACATACAAACTCTCCCATGGCCTACAAGAGAAAATGGTGATATGAATAGGGACATGGCTGAAAGGCAGTAGCAATGGATTATGCTTAATGGATGTTTCATGAACTGGCATGCAGTGGATAGTGGATGCCCCCAAGGATTGTTGTTGGATCACCTTTGTGTGTGCTATCTCTCTTTCTCTTTATCTATCTCTGCCTACCTCTCACCTTATCCTTCTCTCTCCTTTTCCTTTTTTCTCTCCCTCTGGTCTTAGACATAAACGTGTGAATATCTAAGTTGCTACTAATACCAAATTGGGAGAAACTGCTGGGAAGGGTATAGAAGGACATAAACAAGTTGGGGGAAAAGGCAGATAAGTGGATGCAGTTTAATGCGAAGGAATGTTTGGGAAAAATAATAAATAGAGATATATCTTAAATGATAAATTTCTCAATGCAGTGAAGCGGTACAGGAATCCAATTGTGCTAATATGTAAATCCTTAAATGTGAGTGGACAGGTTAAAGAAAAAAGCCATTAAGAAGGCAAATGGGATTTTGAGGTTTATATTGAGAGAGTGAATACTCTGTACATAAACAATGGCTAGGCCATATATGGAATGCCATATGGAGTTTTGGACATGTCAGAATGAGGGATATAATAGCCCTGGAGAAAGTCCAATACAGGTTTATCAGAGTGATACCAGAGATGAGGATCTGAATTACTAGAATAGGCTAGAGCAATTAATGATGTATTCTCTGGATTTGACTGAAACTTGACTTGTGGGTGGTGACACATTGCCCATTACTGAACCCTCCCCACCTGACTATACCTTCCAGCACCTTCCCAGCCCAAACTGCCGTGGTGACTGTGTGGCCCTTGTCAACAAATCACAACTTGTTTTTTTCCACCTACTCTTCTGTTACCTTCTTACCCTTTTGAGTGCTTTACCTTGTTCCACCCCACCTGTCTCCCCCTTAAAAGCCTCTGACCCCACCCTGTTTCACACCTAGATATCCTCCCTACTTTCTTCCTTCCAACTCCTCATCCTCATTGATTTCAATTTCCATCTCAGCTCCCCTTGTCTTCCCTTGGAATTGACTGCCCTCCTACATTACAACAGTGTCTACACTTCAAAATTACTTAATTGGCTGTAAAGCACTTTGGGACGTGCTGAGGTTGTGAAAGGAGCTATATAAATGCAAATCTTTCTTTCTTTTCTATCTTCCCTAAGTCTCTCACTTCGTATAAATTCATGGATACCCTCTCAACGCTATCATCTCACGTGACCTCTCCCGTGGTCTCAATCATAGACCATTTCTTTATATCCCTTGCCACCCACATATCCCTACCAATGTTCTCCCTAATTGCGTGGTCCCTTTAACGGGCTGCGCGGCCATTCAAATTTCACACATGTCGGTCCCGGGTTGCGCGGGACCGGCAGACAGCTGCACGGCTATGCAGCTTAGCGGGAACGTTGCTCCCTACCCCCTTCCAACCCTACTTCCTTCTGCATCTGCCCCGGGAAAAGCCTTTCTCCCAAGTCACTTACAACTACACTTTCAAACTCCCAACTGCCAAGCCTTTGGCCCTACATTTGCCATGGTACTTCTGCAGCCATCGATCTGCTCAATCACATTCAAGAAAGGTACTTGATAATTACTTAAAGAACAATGGGGCAGAATTTGCGGTCTCAGAGTACGCCATCATACCGCCTTTGAAATTGACCGCAAGTTCGGGATTTCCTCATGCGCTTGTGCATGCGCTAAATCCCGAACTTGCGATCTGTCAAGTTCTGACTGGACAGATCATCCACTGCGACTGTCAAATTCTCAATGCTGGCAAAAATTTGGGCTAATTGCCCATCCACTGCCCATCAATTACAGTGGAAAAATTTACGGCTGGTGCAAACAGGCGCAGGAGCTTGTTTGCACAGCGTAAGGGGAAGGTGGGGGGGAATGAGAACATTGCAATTTCAGGGCCATAATATAATTTGTGTGCTTTATATATATGTATATTAAATAACATTATCAAGTTTATGGTGTCAAAATAGATTTCAACTTTTTGTCAAGTCATTTACAGATATATGTTAATGTATTGATGTAAGCTTACAAGAAAACATGCGTTGAAAGAAAAATAAATCTAAGAGTGAAGGCCAGCCAGTATTAAAGTGAGGCTGTCGGGTTGCTATGCTTAACTCTCAAACGGGGCCTTCTATGTTTCCTGATTGGCTAGTGAAAGAAGCACCGCCCCACGTGATCCCAGGTACACTTATGCACAACGGTGCACCCCTGGAATCTGTGGGCCACTACACTGCATTTCAGAGCATGTTTTCATTTGGTGCCTTGCGGATTTCGTTTGGAGGTCAGCGGCATACTCCTTAGCTAAGCAGCCGACCGCAATTTCAGGGCCAATATGGTAGAGAAAGAAAGCGGGGACACTGGAACACAATCAACTCATGAGTGACCTAAATTCAGTGCAGGCTAGAAGAGCCTATAAAGCAAACATTAAGGGATACACTAGAACATCCAGGGATAACTGTTCATATTATTTTCCCTCTATCACCACACTGGCATGGCCATGATTATGAGGGGTGGGGATCATGAGTGCCAGTGCATATCCTACCAGTGTATCATGTTGCACTTTCATACTGCACTGTCCTCACTGCCATTTGCTTTTTACATGTCACTTCTTCCTGAACTGGTTCAAACAAGGCCTTGAGTTTGATTATTTGGGTGCAAACGAAGAACTGAAATTGCTCAGTTTGGGTTTCTGCTTTGATTCCGACTTCACTCTTTAGGGTAGATTCTGGAGGGCTGTGCATCAACTGAGCAGCCACGCTGGGTCGGGGTGGGGGGACACCTCATACAACAGCATGTCCACTTCAGCAATTAAAGATGCTTTTGGGTGTAGCTCCACTACAAAATTTGCTGCTCGCATTCTTCATAATTTTTTAAGATTCTTGAAAATATTAAAATTCCTTCTTTTAAAGGAGCTCTTAATTAATTAGTTAAAGATTTAAGGGCAAGTTGTTAACTCTCCGTTCACACATACTGGGTTTAGGATTTGCTTGTCTCAGCCTCCTCTTTTGAGTATCAGCAGGATGAATTTGCTCACTCTCTGTGGATGTTCATTACTGATTTCTCCCCCAACCTTCTCCATCTCTGAATAAATCTGAAGTCATTTCTGCTGCTGGTTTAGGTTGTCAGTCAACTTCACCTCATTTTTTTTTGTAACTGAAATTTTCAGCTAATTTGAGCTTGAAGCAGCAGATTATCAGAAGCAAGGTCTGATCATTCACATCTTAGCCTACATATCACTGTTGCAAATGTACGGATTTGCTTGTGCTATTTCCCATTAAAAGTTCAAATGGAAGCTTTCATTCGAGAGATTGAAAGGGTGATTTGTCCCAAAGTTCAAAGTGGTTCATTTCCATGATTGATTTTAAATGATTGATGGGAAACTGTTAAAGGTTTTTGGCATCTCTGCAGACAAGGTTGTGTAATGTGCTGATTGGATCATGGGTATCTCGTCAAGCTCTACTTTCACATGTATTCAATCAGTTATTGCTATATGAGCATTGTTAATTGTATTTCTGCATGTAATGATTATAGATATATGTATATGTGTGTGTGTGTGTATATATATATATATATATATACATATATGTGTGTTTTTATAGATATATATATGTGTGTGTGCGTGTTTGTATAGATATATATATATATATGTGTGTGTGTGTATATGTGTGTGTGTATGTATGAAACCGACTCACTCTGTTTCAGAGTTGCTCTGGTCTGATGTTCCATTTCAGCCTGCCCTGCTTTAACAAAAAACTTCTTTTCTTTCTTTCAGGTTCAACAGTTCTTAATTCCGGATCCTTCGTCCCCTTTACTTTCCTCTGAACCCATCCTTCCTTCCAATCTCACCTTTTGCCGTGTTTTCTCTATCCCATCTGCTTTACTCCTCTCTGACCCCAAACGATCAGTCCTCATCAAAGGCCTCAGCTTCAACCCCTTACACGCCCGCCTCAATGAATTTCGAGCTCGGCACAATGCTGAACTCTTCTTCCGTCGCCTCTGTGCCCACTTCTTTGGCCAGATGTCTTCCCCCTGCACAGCGGACCCTTTCTCCCGTCTTCAGAATTCTCGTTCCACTTGGACCCCTCCCTCTGGCCTCTTGCCCTCTCTAGATCTTTTCATTGGGAACTGCCGGCGTGACATCAGCCGTCTCAATTTCTCTACTCCTCTCACTCACTCTAACATACTTCCCTCTGAACTTGCGGCACTCCGTTCTCTCGGGTCCAATCCTGGCATTGTCATTAAACCTCCTGACAAGGGTGGCATTGTTGTTGTTTGACAAATGAACCTCTACCTTGTGGGGGCTGAATGCCAACTCTCTGACACTTCCTTCTACCTGCCCCCTGGACCACAACCCCAACCATCGAAAATCAAGTCATCGCTTCCCAGACCATCACCGACCTCACCTTCTCTGGAGATCTTCCCCCCATGGTATCCAACCTCACAGGCCTCCAACCCCGCACAGCCCGCTTCTACCTCCTTCCCAAGATCCACAAACAGGTCTGTCCTGGTAGCCCCATCGTTTCAGCCTGTTCTTGCCTCACGGAATGTATTTTTTCCTATCTCACTTCTATTTTTTCTCCCCCTTGTCCAGTCTCTTCCTACCTACATCCACGACTCTTCCGACGCCCTCCACCACTTCCAACAGTTTCCTGGCCCCAACTGTCTCCTTTTCAGCATGTACGTCCTGTCCCTCTACACCTCTATCCCTTACCAGGATGGCCTGCGGGCCCTCCGTTTCTTCCTTGAACAGAGGCCCAACCAGTCCCCATCCACCTCCACTCTCCTCCGCCTGGCCGAACTTGTTCTTACTTTGAACAACTTCTCCTTTGACTCCTCTCATTTCCTCCAAATAAAAGGTGTTGCTATGGGAACCCTTATGGGTCCCAGCTATGCCTGTCTTTTCTTGCGACATAGTAATAGCGCATCTACGGCGTATGCCATTATTATGGTGCAGAAATTCCAGGAAATTATGGCATGAGTGACTTATGCCATTACGTACGCTACACCTATATAATATATTATTGAAAAACCACAGCTTCCAGGTTTTAGGGAACAAGACCCACTTACAAGAACTGCTGCGAAACTGTTGAGAAAGAAAAACGTCTACAAAATACCTAAAAGTTTCTGTGTTTGGCAGAGAAACCTTTTCATATCATTCAATCATGTTCAAGGTACTGAGTCAAATAAGAAATATTGAAATATTAGAAATGTCTACAGGTCATGAACATTTGTGTCATGGAAACCATGTCAATGTTAACTGCTACTGCTGGCACAAGCCTACAATTTATGTTTTGACAAAGTACACAGTATTCTTAAAGCAGTTTTTGTTCTTGTAGCTGTTTTAGGTTTATTTTCTTTTTTCACATTAATAGCATTTGACGTCTCTGTGTTTTTCTTTAAATGCTATGGATTGAAATTAAACACTATATTAAACGCTGATAAGTAATTAAAAGGGCTGTATTTGCTAACAGGCTGTTTTTGATGCTAGAAATTCTAATATTGTAATAATACTGCTAATCTCCCCAAGTAAAAAAAAAACCCAAATAGTTCTTAATAAATTTTCAGTACCACCAGTGCTTTGTTTCACTTGACTATCATTTTTAAGATGGGTGAGCTGAGGGGACCGCAGGTGCACAGGGTATGTGTGGCACAGGGACACACACTTTACATTCACGCATCCATCACTCTGCTCAAACTGGAAATGCAGGGGGAAAATCCAGGCTAAATTTTGCTTTGAAGCTGGAAAGCAAAAAATAAAAAGAGCTTAAAATCTTTTTGTTTCTCCTGTCATTCCTTAACAGAAAGGCCACAGCGAAACATAGAGGTATACTGGGACTTGGCAGTTGAGCAAGGTCTATACTGCTGTACAGGCACAGAGGTGGACAAAACAGGCTAAATGTGCATTTATAGAGGATTCTTCCTGAATGGACAAACCAGCTGAGTCACAAATGTGGGAATTCTTAAATAATTTAAGAGCAGTCTAATTAAAATCAATTTACATTTTCAATCAGGATTTTGATTGGCAGTGGCACATATGCTCATCTGATTTCCACGGTTAAAACATTTTGAGTTTTGTCACTACTCAGTAATTGCATGAAGACCTCGATTTGATTTTCTTTGCTGTGCTAAAAGCCACCGTTACCAAATGACCAGTCTGGAACATCTATTACCAGTGGAAGAATGCAATATGCCAATGCCTTGAAGGCCCATACTTGTGAACATCCCAGCCTCTTGATAATGGCAAGGGTAGAGGTCTGCTGACAAACATGTCTGTCATGGGAAAAGAGGGACTTTTCCTTCATAAAACATCCTTTTACATTTCAGGGGCGGACCCTTCTTCAAAACCGTTTTGAAGAAGGGTCCATATCTGAAACATTAGTTTGTCGGCTTTCTCCGCGGATGCTGACTGACCCGTTGTGTGTTTCCAGCCTTCCCTGTTTCTGTTTCACATTCCCAGCAGCCGCGGTATTTTGCGCTTTACACATCCGTCTCTGCGCTTGAAGGCTTCCATTAATAATAGAAGTATGGGAAGAGCAGAAAACTGTTTTTCTCTGGATAGCGTTCACTTGGGTTCTCATTGTTTTCAAGGGGGCACGAGTACATCACTGCTTCATTCAACCAATAAGACATTCCAAAAATCCACTAAAACAAATCCACCACATTATAACAAGGGGACATTGCCTAAAAGCATCAACATATGTGATGGTAATTTTTACTTTGAACAGTTCACACAAAAGGCCCGATTTTAACTCGAGGTGGGCGGGCAGGGGCCGAGGCAGGTGGGAACTGCCCATGATGGCGCCAGCATGAGTCCTGTGCCATTTTAACTCCCAGGCTTTGTTAAAATGTTGCAGCACGGACTCCCACCTGAATCCAGCGGGACACGTAGGTTGGCGGGCAGAAGCGGGTGGCATCGCTGGGTCCCCGGCATCAACATGAGTTCAAGGCGTGGGTCCGGAGACAATCATGATCAGAGGAGGGGAAGGGAAGCCCGGGGCAGGGAAATCCCAAGGTTTCCTTGCGGGGCCCAGAGGAGAACTCCTGCTTCTCCTGGTCCGCAAGGAAACCTACAAAAAAAAACAATTTAAACTTACCTGGGCCTTTTCTGGCCACGATACTGCCTGTCACCAGGTTTCACAGGTGGGCCCAGTGCTGAGCATCACTGCCGTGATCGGCATCAGAGTCCGACTGACGTCATTGGACCACAACGTTTAAATATCTGAGGCCCCCGCCTGCCTGTGGCAAGCGGCCCTGTCGTGCCAAAAACCTGACAGTTAAAATTGCAGCGGGCACAACCACGTTGGGAAACAAGCAGGACACGCCTGACCACTATTTTCACTATACTCCTGCCCAATTACAGCCGGGCAGGCAGGGTTAAAATTGGGCCGAAAAGCCTTGTGAATTTGGGTCTTCATGCCTATGATGCACACTTGACTAAACATACAGCTCAGTAAATCTGTTGCTGCAATCTCGATTTTAAAATCAAACCAGACTTAATGCTTATGGTGTTTTTTCTCCCCTGTCCAGTTATAAAGAAATAATTTTATATGGTGGTTCAGGTAAATTGTTCTGGCATTTTGAGCATAGGCTGCTCACTCATCCCTCCTCCATAAGGCACGGTACTTCAAAAACATATTTTAATTCACTCTGGGAGGAAGCCTCTGGAATATACCTTCACTATAGACACCAGTGCCTTCAACAGATCTCAGAAATTTGCATCAGAAATCAGGAAGAGGGCTTCAGAGCTTATGGTCTGTGCACTCCATTACCACAGTTGCAGGCATGGATCGGAGTCTCAAGGATATGTGACACTCGAGCCCATTAACTAATATCTCTGAGGGAATCAACTTCTAATCAGGGCCTATCCCTCTCCCCAGATAATGCTAACTATGAATGAGGGCAACCTGGGACAAAGCACTGAAGAAATTCAAATTCGGTCAGTTCAGTATTGGAAAAGAGCAAGCTTTTCCTTTTAAAGTTTGGATTGAAGACCTTTGAATAGAAAAGTCCCTTGAGATTTTGTCGTTTTTTTTTAAACTCATTCCCCAGGCTGTTGTCATGCCAATGCCAGAATCTGGCAGAACAAAATGTTCTTAGTGTGTTTGGTAACTACGGGCCTCACAACATTTCTTTTTTTAAAAAATAAATAAATAAGAGAAACCTACAAATATCCTTCAGATCTCACAGTGTTAATGTAAGCTCAAATCCATCAGTCCCAGAATGTTTTAACGGATTATTGTACAACCTCGATAATGAGAACCATTTTAGCTGGTCCCAGTGGAGTTCTTACTAATGAAGTTCATCTGTAAGTAAGAAAATTAAGATAAAACAATACTGCAGGGAAAACAGTTCTGTGGTTTATAAATATTCAATAGTGCTCGTTCGTGATGTTTCTTGCAGGGAATAATGGGGTAGGGAAAGAGTTAGAGCCACATTAACACTGAACCAGAAAACATGTGGTGGATCAGGTTTTAACTTACTGAGGAGGGCTGTATCCTGGGGCAAACAATTTAAACTAAGCCACAGTATCTGGATTTCTCATCAACAATGATAATACCTTCAGTTGTTGAAAACCTAATCCCTCATCTATTTCCTTTTGCAAAAAAAAATGATAAATAATATAAAATGGCTCCTGGAATAAGGCAATTAGGGCTTTCACCCACACTTTGAATATCACCTGAGGCATAGTGTCCTTTTTTTTAAATTTTAAAAGCGGCCAATCTTTAAGTCAAGGACAGATTTTATTAATGCTGCAAAGTGAATTTTTCAGAGTAGATAGGATCCCGTTTCCTAGGTTATTAACAGAAACACGGGCAATTTAGATTCTTGCAGCTTTCGAGAAAATGGTTCCCCAGCTTTTGACAGATGCTGTTGCCTCCTGCGGGGTAAAAATGATCATGGGACAGCCCTTTGAAATCCTGTAAGTAGAGAGGTGTGAAAACCACAAATTGGCTATTAAGCAGTTGTGGTTGATGACCCGTTTGTAGATAGATTATTAAATTCTGGATGGTCCTGTTGGCTGAAAAAGAGGCTATATGCTGAAAGCTGCATTCCTAGATAGAGCTCAATTGCCACAGCTCAGTAGGCACGCTGCAATCTGTCTGCCAGTGGGCATTAGGGGTCTGGTGCTTGAAGTCTGCTCTCAGTTCACTGTTGTGGTGTAAACACATGAATGTGTTCATTTTAAGCAGTATCTGACTCCAGCCCTCCGTCACTGCCTGTCCCCGCTACCCTTCTCTTCTCCACCCCCTCCCAGATTGGATAAAGCCTGGTCTGTTGTAATGAAATAAAAGGAGGTCCAATGTGTTATGCCACGCTGTGAATTGGCATGTTATGGATTTGTCTCAATGTAGTAAGCTGCCAGTCATGCATGTCCATCAGGCAAAGGCACTGAGGGATTTTGGGAGGGGGTCAATTTTAATGCTGCCCCCATCTTTAGGAAACCAAGCGGGGGTGCGGGGGGGGCGACAGCAATCTTAAAATTTAAAGGACAGCTGCTGCAAGCCGTATAAAATTCTTAGAGGGCTTGGCAGGGTAGCTGCTGAGAGGCTGTTTCCCCTGGCTGGAGAGTCTAAAACCAGGGGTCACAGTCTCAGGATAAGGGGTCAGCCATTTAGGACTGAGATGAGGAGAAATTTCTTCACTCAGAGGGTGGTGAATCTTTGGAATTCTCTACCCCAGAGGGCTGTGGATGCTCAGTCGTTGAGTATATTCAAGACTGAGATCGATAGGTTTTTGGACACTAAAGGAATCAAGGGATATGGGGATAGGGCGGGAAAGTAGAGTTGATGTAGAAGATCAGCCATGATCATATTGAATGGCGGAGTAGGCTCGAGGGGCCGTATGACCTATTACTGCTCCTATTATGTTCTTAAGTGCTCTTTAAATATGCAGATTGGGCTCCGATGACAACATTGGGATCCAATCTGCTATTTTAATCTGAGGCCTGAGCGGGGGAGCAGTTATAGCTACCTTGCCAATCAAAATCTGCCGGGAACAGCAGCCAGGGCCAGTAGAGGTCCAGCAAGGTGTGTTTTAAATTTTCTTTTAGTTTCCTTGTGGGCCTGGAGTGCTCCTCTGAGCCCCACAAGAAAACCCTTGGGCCATTCCTGCCCTGGGCTTCACAGCCCCCTCACCGACTGGGATTTGCCTCTCAGAGCACTTACCTTGTGCCAGGCACCATCCTTGGGTCCCTGTTGACCACCTCCTGCTGCCCAATTTTAACAGCCAGGCAAACACTTCCCCCCCCCCGACTTCCCTGCCAGTTTGGTTGGGAAGTTGGCACGTGGCATGTTAATGAGGCCGGGCCATTAAAATCGGCCAAGCCTCCCTGCTACTGCTCCGGGACAGGTCGGCCGATTGCTTCTCTCCTCCCCTCCACTCTTCAAAGAAGGGTAGTTCACCTTTCCCTGTCTTGAGCTGCTCGTAGCTTTTAGAGAGAGTTAGAGAGACATTACCAAAAGGCAAGGGCACCTTCTCATCTGGGAATGGTATCAGACTCAGGAGGGGGAGGGGGTGCAATGCAGAGGGTGGCAGTGGCATCAAGAAGAGAAAAACAGCATCAGATTTCCTTCTTCCCTGTCACTGGTTTACATCCATGCAGCGTGTGCTTATTTCCCCCAAAGTATCTTTGCTGCTGTTCAGGAACTCATGAAAGAAATGTGAGGGTCAGTACCACGATTAGCCCAGAAAATGGGATGCGCTCACAGGCTGGCCGCGTGGTGGGTTGACCCCATCAGATTCCGAAGGGTCAGCATTTTGTTTTTGCTCCATGCATGTTTTTTCCCAAGGTGGGGAAGGAATCGCTGCTCATTCAAAGCAAAAGGGCGGCAGTCACCTGTATTGTTCTATTGCGCTGCTCTGAGACCACCTCGCCATTAATTGAACAGAATCCTTTGTGAGTCATACTTGCCATGGGCCTGGGGTGGTGGGGGAGGGAGGGCGGGGGAGGGGTTTGTTTGGTGCCCTGTTTGGCTACATGGTGCCCTCAAAGAAACCTTTTGAAAACCCAGCCACCTGCTAGAAGTGCTGCACCCTCTCAAGTTGCTCTCTCCTTTCCATGGGGAAAGTGACAAATCTATTGACCCTGGCCAACAAGGCTGACATCGCCTGCTTGATGGGTTGGTGTACGGACGACTGACTGATCTAACAAATGGCCCCAGAAGTGGCTTGAAAAGAGCTGGTGTATAAAAGTTCTGTGGGCAGGGCTGTCCCAGTGCAGGAGGTTGTCTGAAGTTCAGGCTCCGGTACATGGCATAACTTACAGCCTTCGTGCTGAATTGTAAGGACAAAGGGACAGCTCTTCCAACGTACTCCAGGAGCTGTGCCTGGGTTATATCATATAATTCCTGGGGTGCCTATGGGTGGGCACCAGGTGCCTAACATGGCACCGGGCCTGCTTTCCCTCCCTCCACAGGAATTCCTCTTCATTCTCCAAATCCAGCACAGCCATTGGCTGGCCCAATGTAGTGCCCATGCTGAGCACTGGTGGCAACAAGCAGCTACCTTTAATAGAGTTCAGCTTGGCAAGGCAAATATAACAATCAAAGTGCTATTCTCTCAAACATGGCAGTCTAGCTTCAAGTGATTTTTTTCGATGGGCTTTCAACAAACAGCGAGCAGCCCCGCACCCCACACCCCACACCCCGTGCCTGCTTTATACTGGCACTCAGCAAATTGAGCTTCGGTGCAGAAGAGCATGAGGATTTCATCGTGGGATGACATTGCATAATTTAAATAATTTTGTCGAGTATAATGAGGCCAGCGCATGCACGTAGAGTTCTCACACAGAATCGGGAGTTCAACGCTGAGTTTACTGAGGCCTACTTTCCCAAAGCCTTGGGCCTTGTCTGCTGCTGGCGAACGGCCTCTTGCCAAATGCTGCATCAGGGAATTAGCTTTGTAAAATGCTTTTAATGCTTATAGACTCATGGAGATTCTTTTAAACTTCAGGGAAGTGGTTTTCATGTGGAGTGCAGATCGAGCGGGGCAACTTCTCTTTCTGCCTGATGAGTCGGTAGGAGGCCCGATCAATTTTTATCATCAAGCCTCATTTGAATAGAAGAGGGACTGTGGTAGCATCCTAGCAAATTGGTGTGGTACTCTCAATATCCTTCTGATTGTGTGGTGCTCAATACTGCACACAGTACTCAAACTGAGGTTTTATTAAGAATTATATAGGCTCATCATGATCTCTTGGCTTTTCTATTCAATACATCAAATAAAGCCTATGGGCTCAATTTTAATAGCCCTGAGGAGGCGGGTCGGCAGCGAAAATTGGAAAAAATGGCTTCAGACCCCCAACCCGCCTCCATCCCGCCCCCACCCGATTTTCGTGAGTGTCTGTTCAGCCGCTCCCAAACAGTGGTTTCCCATTTTCGTGCCTCTGGCTCCTGTTTCCCTGTCTTGTCAGAAACAGGCCAGCTGCAAGGAGGCGAGTTGCTGGAGGACATGATTTGTAGTAATTGGTGCAACACTTTAAAAGCGCTCCTGTAACATGGCTGACATTCAAATGCAACAACCTTGTTGTTGGAGGTTTGGGATAAGATTTTGCAAATCTACTGACCTTGACTGTTCAAGCTGACAGCCATCTGTAGTGTGACCTGATTGGAATAATTTCAGGCCACTTCTAGTGTGTGCTTGCAAGCTTCTTGCCTCAAGTGAAATCTATAGCTACAGGATGGGAAACATTTATATCCTCGCGTCCTGGTCGTCAGATTCAGAGGAAGAGCAGCCGTGGCAGCACCAGAACCAGCCACAACAGCAGCACCAGCACCAGGAGCGCCAACCTCCTCCTCATCCACCTGATGATGCACAAGGCAGAGGGCCTCAGCGCTGGGCTGCACCTTGCCGCAGGAGATACCCCCAACACAGGGTTTACAGGCAGAGGATCAGCTTCCTCAGCATGACTGAGCAGCAGTGCCAAAGGAGGCTGAGACTTTCGAGAGACGTAGTCACTGACATTTGCGCAATGCTGCACCAACACCTGGAGCCCAGAGGAGCGTGTGGACACTCCTTACCAGTTGCTGTCAAAGTCACCACCGCACTCAACTTCTTTGCTTTGGGCTCCTTCCAGGGATCAGCTGCGGACATCAGCGGCATCTCCCAGTCGGCTGCGCACACCTGCATCACGCAGGTCACCGATGCCCTCTTTGCAAAGGCCCACAATTATATCCACTTCTCCACGGATGGCCCAAGTGTGACAGCGCGTGCGGTTGGCTTTGCCAATATGGCAGGCTTGCCAATGGTGCAGGGCATCATAGACTGCACACATGTAGCCATTAGGGCCCCCTATCACAACCCAGCTGTATTTGTTAACCGCAAGGGATTCCACTCCCTGAACATCCAGCTGGTGTGTGACCACAGGAAGATCATCATGCATGTTTGCGCAAAGTACCCTGGCAGTTGCCATGACTCCTTCATCCTGCGCCAGTCTACTGTGCCTCAGCTCTTCCATCTGCCAAACCAACTTTCCGGATGGCTTCTTGGTGACAAGGGCTATCCCCTGAAAAAGTGGCTCATGACACCGATGAGGAGGCCATCAAATGATGCTAAGTAGCGATACAATGTGAGCCACATTTCCACCAGAAGCATCATCGAGCAAACCATCGGCTTGCTCAAAATGTGCTTCCGATGCCTAGCCAGATCTGGAGGAGCCTTGTTAGTATGCAGGGTGTTCAGAATCGTTGTGGTCTGCTGTGCCCTGCACAACATCGCACAGCAGCGCGGCTTAGTGCTCCCTGAGGAACAAGTGACTCAGCACACAGTTCCTCGGAGGAAGAGGATGAGGAGGAGGATGGAAGCAACGCTTTGCGGGGCCGGATGTGGCCAATCCAGCAGCAGGCGAACACATTGCTGGCAGTGAGGCAAGGGATGCACTCATCCATGCCAGATTCGCGTAAGCTTACGCTTCAATTACAGGTGGCTGGCACATGGAGATGAATATAAGTCCAACATCCTCAAAACCCCAGGCATCATCTGTCTACTAAAGCGCTCAGTGTCACCACCAACATTCTGCAGGGTATTCGCCCTGAGCCCTCACTCTTGAACTTCCATTTCCCAGAACACAGAGGCCACACTTTAGGTGATCTCAGCAGATCATTAAACCTTTTTCCACACTGAACCCATGTGCGTCTGCACACAGACCTCGAGCTCACCTCCTCAGCAATTTGCAGCCAAGCTGCCTTGGTTTGCTGAGGAGGCCTCCTCCTTCCGTTTCCAGGGAAGAGGAGCTCCTGACGTCCTCTAACTCCCTCAAGAGCACGGAGAGAGCCCTCATTGAACCTGGGTGCAGCCTTAGTTATTGGGGCTGCCATTCCTGCAGCAGCCAACACCTTTAAGAGAAAAAAGCATTAATATTACTAAGCCAATGATTGGAACACATCTGGCATATTTTTCATTTCTTAGTCGCATACTACAGTACATTGATAGATAAAAAAAATCATATATGTCTTTCTGGAATAATATGACCAGCAATTTCAATCCATTATTTGTGTTCACACCAGCCGCTGTCAACTCCCTTTTCTAAATAAACAGCACCAAGTCATTCCAGTTACGTTTTTTGCAAAGGGGATATGGCCCCTTTAAATTTTTTCTCCCAAAACGCGTCATCAGACGCGAGAAACTGACATGTTCCAAGCAATTGCCTGGAGGGACCCGCACGTCGGCCGTAACAAGGCAAATGAAGCAAAAATTAGAACAGCTGGCCGGCGGCATCCGGGAGCGTGTCGGAAAGCTGCCGAGCTGCGGGCCCGCCCTCAACCCACCTCCTCTATAAAAATCGAGCCCTATGATTCTACTAGCTTTTATCATAGCCATATCAACCTGCGATGCTGCATTTAATGTTCTTTGAATATGTACCCCCGAAGCCCCTCTTCTCTTCCACAGCACCAAGCCCACTTCCATTTAGTGTATAATTCCTGCTGTTATTTTCTTTAACCAAAATTCATCACCTCACACTTACTGACATTTAATTCCCCTTTTTAACTCATTCCCCGTTGCAGTTTCCTTTGGTTTTCTAAAGAGTTAAGTAAATCTCCTATTTTGCCATCATCTACAATCCCCCTAGAATCCGCCCCCCCCCCCCCCCCCCCCCCCCCCACCGGCAGAATTTGGAGAGTGGCCATTCGGCAGCAGCGCACAAGGCTCGAGTCTTTGGGAATGTAAGCCTCAGTACACGCACTTACCTGACTGCTGAGGACCGTTTCCTCGCTCCCGCTCGCCAGCCTCAATGCTATTCCCCCCTGGTTTCAGGCTGGGACTCAATCCTGGGATATTGTATTGAGGCCTGGAGGTTAAAAATTGCCTGGGCCTAATGCTGGGACATCCATGCAAGCTTGTTCCCCCACCACCCCACACACCCATGACCCAAGTTAAATCGGGCTCTAGTATTCCAAAAATGCATTCGGTTCTGCAAATTAACATGCACACCAATGTGTCTGTTTGCAAAAATCTACATCAAACTCACCAAAAAGATCAGTGAGCCTTGGGAGAGCTGATTCTGCGGGATAAACAAGGCAGCTTCGTTCAGACTTACTCACTTGTACGGGTTCAGTGTTAGCAAATACGCTTTCAAATTGCAAAAGGGTCCTGTGAATTTTTAATTTAGATTTAATCTGAATTGCCTCTGATCTGCATGGGGAGCTTCGAGCTCTTCAGCAGCACAATCATCTCTGTAGGTCTGAACAAAATCCCTTCAAGACGCCATTAACCTGGATTTATGTCTGAGCCTCACTCTGTGCAGTTAATAGCATTTCACACCTATGTGGGACTCTGTGAATAAAGTATACAGGGGGCCATGCAATCCAAAAGAAAATAAAATAGAAAAAAAAGAATTAAATAATTCTGTTTGGGAGAAAAAAACCCACATAAGCAGCATTCGAGGAGAATGAGCCAATTACCAGCACGTTAATGTGACGCACAATTTGGACTCTATAAAACCAGCCAGTGAAGAGATTTAGTTCTAAGATATATCTAATACAAAGCTTTATTTTCATACGTTTCACATTGCCCTTGAATTGTGTTTGTACCACTTGAGTGGCACCAGCACAATTACAAAGTTACAAAGTATTTACAGCACAGAAACAGACTATTCAGCCCAACAGGTCTATGCTGGTGTTTATGCTGCCCATGAGCTTCCTCCCACCCCTCTTCATCTAACCCCATCAACATAACCTTCTGTTCCTTTCTCCCTCGTGTGCTTATCTAGCTTCCCCTTGAATGCATCTATGCTAGTCACCTCAATCACTCCTTCTGGTAATGAGTTTCACTTCTAACCACTCTCTGAGTAAAGAGGTTTCTCCTGAATTCCCTACTGGATTTATCTTACATTTATGGCCCTTAGTTCTGGTCTCGCCTGCAAGTGGAAACCCTTTTATAATCTTGAAGCCCTCTATCAGGTCACCCCTCAGCCTTCTCTTTTCTAGAGGAAAATGCACCAGCCTATTCACCCTTTTCCTGATAGGTATAACCTCTCAGTTCTTGTGTCATCCTTGTAAATCTTTTTTGCACCTTCTCCAGTGCCTCTATATCCTTTTTATAATATGGCCACCAGAACTGTTCACAGTACTCCAAATGTGGTCTAACCAAGGTTCTATACAAGTTTAACATAACTTCTCTGCTTTTCAATTCTATCCCTCTAGAAATGAACCCCAGTGCTTTGTTTGCTTTTTTTATGGCCTTATTAACCTGCGTGGCTACTTTAAGTGATCTGTGTATCTGTACCCCCAGATCCCTCTGTTCCTCTACCCTATTTAGGCACAAAATTTGGAGATTGAAATGGTTTATAATCTGTTAGCAATCTGAACTTTCACCTATAGGACCAAGGTTCTAATTTAGCCAAGACTGGTGAAACAAAGGTCTGCCCTGTCCATTGGCGGATGAGTTTGGCCAGTCCGAACCCAATTCCAGTGCCCATGAGCCCACAGCTCACATCTATCCCAAACTGACACTAAATTTGCAACCTCACTCGGCAAAGCCACAGGATGGCGAGTGCGAGAAGTGAAAAAGTCGCAGGTTGAGTGTAAAGTAGACTGTTGGCGCAGAGTAGAGGGAGATTTATTCTGTGCCTATTTATACTATACCTTAACCTGGAAGTCCTTGACAACAATACTGGCGTTGCAGGATTTGCTTACTGTAACAGGACATAAAATAGAACTCTTCGCTCCAGTGTACAGGAGCTAATGATTCTGTGAGTCCACACAACATAGTGTACCACAGGGCCGACTTTAAACTCCCCCCACCCTGTGGGAACAGAGCGGGTGGGGTGGAAGTGGCGGGATGGGAGGGGAGTTCGTGCCGCGTTCCCAATGCATTCCCGCCACCCACCTGTTTTACTTACCTAACTTCAGGCACGGGAAGGCCGCCTGCCCCAGAGGAGCGGGAACCTAATTCAAATGGAAATGTTGCGCCCAATGATGTCATCGGGGCACACACGCCATTTTAACCACAGCTTTGGCTATGGCGCACCAGCAAAAGGTGGCGGCAGCAAGGATCAAGGTCCAGGGAAGTGCTTTTTAAAAATAAATTTGCTGTTTCTAGCCCCACAAAGATGCTTTGGGCTTTCTCTGCTCTAGGCTTCCACCCTACTTCCCAATCGTGGATTTGCCGACCCTCCATAATCCGTACTAACCTTACCGTACCATTTTTGTGGGTCCTCGAAAGCGGCCTGACCCCGCCCCCTCCCCTCCCCTCCCCACACACAAATTTGGACTCCTGCCTCCCGCCAGTGACATCAGTCCCACGAGCTTCAGGGGGGACTCAGAGTCGGCTATGCAAATGAGTCCTGGGAGATAAATTCGCTGTCTGCTTCAGCCCCAGTAACCTCGATTCCCACTGCAAGTTAAAATTGTTCCTCATGTGTAAATGAGACCACTATATTATCCGTAAGTTTCACTATCTTACCTTAGTTGGCTGTATCATGACAGTGTTGTAACCTCATCAGATTTAGTGTTTCCGAGAGGAATATGTTTGTTATACTGGTACGTATTAAATTAATAATGAATTGGCTTCTGTCAGATTTAGTTATCAGATTTATCACAAGCTATTTCTGAGTGCAAGTTGCACCTCTAGTGTAATGTAACAATCCCTGCGCTCGAGCGGGTATGCCTGAAGCACATCTGATATTGGGTATCAGGCCTCAAGGGTCCCCAGGTAGCTCGCAGGCAATTGGCCATTGAAATTTGGGCCACAGGAGGAACCAATCGCGAGCAGGAGCCGACAATGGTCTTTGGCACTACAGTGGAGCAGGGAAGACCACTCCTGATAATCCTGGCTCCACATCCAGGGCCGGCCTTAGGGAAAAAGGAGCCCTGGACAAACTTGTATCTTGGTGCCCTTTCTTTGAGTTTAAGTATGTAGTAGTATTGGTGAAAGTTTCAGAAATAAAGCTGTAATCGCAAAAGATTTTAATAATTTAAATAATAAACAATGTGTCATAAAGAATTACATTATAGCTACGTGACAAATAAACTAAACATTAAATTAAACACTAAACTAATAAAACAGTAACAAATAAAAAACTATGTTCACCAAGATATTTTGAGCCATATCATTCTCGATACATAGGATGGCCAGCAAAGATAGCCTGTCGTCTCCCATGGTCGATCGCAAATATGTTTTTATGAGCTTCAACTTCGAGAAGCTCCGTTGGCTGCTCGCCACTGATACGGGCCTGGTTAATAGGATCCTGAGCGCTATCCATGTGTTTGGGAACTTTCTCTTGAAACTTGAAGTTTGCTCTTCTTGAGGAGCACGACTGTCCGGTGGAAGCAGACTTTGGGGATCGGCAAGTTCTTCGCAGAGGTCGACGCCGTTAATGTCAGACCCTCTTGACCATGATGCCCCCCACTGACCATGGCCCTTGGTAGTCGCCTACGTCGCCCACCCGTAAGGCTGGCCCTGTCAGGCCCTATATTTGCATATGCAAAGGGCATAACTCCTGTTTCAGGCTTGGGCCCTGAACGCCAATTTTTCCACCTTTACCAATATAGCGGGTGTTACAGAATGGGCGCACTCTCGCCGCGCGCCATAGCGGATGCTTTGGGACCCATTTTACGCCTATAAAACAGGCGTGCCATCAAGCAATTTCTAGGCCAATCTGTTCATTGCCACTATTATTTTAATTTATTGGAGACAGTACATTTTCATGACCTGAGCTAGTTTCAGAGTGCACAATACATACTTCGTACAGCACTCAGTCTGCATGAACAGAACTATTACATTCAACTTCAGGTTGTATGATGTGGGCTCTCAAATGTTTGGCTAATGCACATCCTGGGAATAGACATTTGTCAATGACATTTAAAGTCCATTATGTTTCTTGCTCTTTTTTAAATGCAGTTGATTTCCTCGAATTGAGTAACCAGGTTGCTGCAAAACTTGACAGGAGTTCTCATGAAATGAGAGGACCGGGGGTTCTGCAGCAAACAGGCTGGAGTTGTTCATTAAGGGTAGACATAACTGTACACAGAACTGCTGTTAATTACATTGTGATTTGTGAATACGTGCACGCCTCCTTCTTTCCAAAGTTTCATCCTGGCTCGCACTGTGATGAGGTATGTCTCTTCATAGCTGAGGCCAACTTGGTAACTCACAAGTGAGTTCTGAGCACCTGATGAATGGAGGTGGTTATCATGTGGCTAGTCATGACATGTTCTACTTATAACACTTGTCGGGTTTCAACTCAAAAAGCAAATATTATTTTTTTAAAGCAGCATTGTCTTCATTAACGAAAAGAAAGCGTCTAACAACTCTGTTGGTAACTTTGCAAACGCACAGTGCAGCACTAATCAAGTCAAAATGCATTATTGTGTAACTTGGATGCGATGCCATTATGATGAAAACGATGCTGTCTCCCAAACAAAAATCAGTTTGCTTTCATGAAGAAAATGCCCCTGTAAATTAATATTTTTGTACCTCAAATAATGTTGTCTGAAACTATGCTTTGATGTCACTGCCGATGTCACTGTGATGTTGGACCATGGAACTCTATTTATTTCTGTTGGTATTTATAACACATGATAGGTGTACCAATTAGTATAAAGAGAGGATATATAACTGAAAAGTAAACCATTAAAGCAGTTATGTAAACTCAACTCATTGGAGGGACGGTGAAACTCTCCTTTTAGCAAAGAACAAGAGAATGTCAGTATTAAGCTGTGGAACAAAAAAGCTGCTCAACAGAAAATATTCTTTAATATTCAATGGAGGAGCATGTTAATAGGTTTTAAAATTATAGCACCTGTATCAAGGGTCTAAATGTTTCTGGTTTGGCGTTGATGTTATATAAATGATGCAGCAGTTCCTGGATGTATGCACATTGCTCCATAACACTTTTTATCTGTCTGGCTTCAGGATGTAAGTGGAAACCCAAAGTGGCAGGTCCCTGTGGGAGAGGAAATGCACCAAGGAGCCCCATTAAAATTGGACAGTGGGAATCAGGGGAAAAACTCTCCAGTGGCTGGAGTCATGCCTGGCACAAAGGAAGATGGTTGTAGTTGTTGGAAACCAATCATCTCAGCCCCAAGACAATACTGCATGAGATCGTCAAGGCAGCATCCTAGGCCCAACTATCTTCAGCTGCTTCATCCATGACCTTCCCTCCATCATAAGGTCAGAAGTGATGATTGCACAGTGTTCAGCTCTAACGGCAATTCCTTGTATAATGAAACAGTCCATGCCCACATGCTGCAAGTCCTGGCCAAAATTCGGGCTTGGGCTGATAAGTGGCAAGTAATGTTCGTACCACTGAAGTGCCAGGCAATCACCATTTCCAACAAGAGAGAACCTAACCACCTCCTCTTGACATTGAATGGCAGTACCATTGCCAAGTCCCGCAGCATCAACATCCTGGGGGGTCACCATTAACTCAAAATTGTACAGAAACAGTCACATAAATGCCTGTTCTGGGGTTGAGTATTCCGCAGAGAATGCCTCACCGCCATCACCTACAAGGCACAAGTCATGAGTGTGATGGAATACTCCCCGCTTCCCTGGATGGGTGCAGCTGCAACAACACTCTAGAATCTCGACACCAAAGCTGTCTGCTTGATCGGGACCCCATCCACTGGCTTATGTATCCAGTCCCTACACCACTGGCGTACAGTGGCTGCAGCGTGTACTGTCTACAGGATACACTGCAGCAAGTCGCTAAGGCTTCTTTGGCAGCCCCTCCCAAAACTGTGATCTCCACCACCTAGAAGGACAAGGGCATCAGGTGCATGGGAAAACTATCACCTCCAAGTTCTGCTCCAAATCACACACCATCCTGACTTGGCCCACCACTACATGGGCAACTAGTGATGGACAATAAATGCCGGCCTTGCCAGCGACAGCCACATCCTGAAGAACGATAAAAACAACATAAAATGAAGAGCCTTGCTGCCAAGGAGAAAGCACTTCCTTCAATTTAAAAAAAAATAATACATATGGGTAAGTACTTTGTACTGAAAATAAATCCCTTTACCTTGAAAATTGAGTAGTATTAGATTAAAGATTGTGCAGATTGTAAAAAATGGGCACAAGTGTGTTACAGATTGTATCACAATCTCAAGCTCCTTATGACTGTAGAACCATTCTTGCACTTTATGACCTCATCCAAAGTCTCTTAATTGTATCCCGTCCCAGAACACATTCCCGGCTGTCTTTTATTCTCTATATAATTACACTACAAATATTACCTTATGGTGAACTGTTGGATTGGGCTCTCTAAAGGAGGGCCCAGCACTGACCCAGAAAGTGGATTTCAATTTGGCAGAATGTATACAGGATTCTGTGAATGGTTTCTTACACTTGTTCAATCTCAAAGGTGGGACTCAGACTGGATGCTAAATGCTGCAAGTGCCATTCAAACACTGGTCCCATAATCCATCTGCTTGGAACCGAAAGATCCCAGCTCATTCAGGATGAAAGCAATGCAAACAATCGGATGTGAGAAGTAAATATTGACCAAAGAGTCCATGGTTAGTGGCTTGAAGGAGCATGTTTATTAAAAGAAAAAAGAAAGACTTGCATTTATATAGCGCCTTTCACGTCTCCCGGACGTCCCATAGCGCTTTACAGCCAATGAAGTACTTTTTGAAATGTAGTCACTGTTGTAATGTAGGAAACACGGCCCACTCAAATCCCACTCCAGAGACTTGAGCACAAAAATCTAGGCTGACACTCCGGTGCAGTACTGAGGGAGTGCTGCACTGTCAGAGATGCCGTCTTTCGATGAGATGTTAAACCGAGGCCCCGACAGTCCTCTCAAGTGGACATAAAAGATTCCATGGCACTATTTCGAAGAAGAGCAGGGGGAGTTATCCCCGGTGTCCTGGCCAATATTTATCCCTCAAACAATCACAAAAACAGATTATCTGGTCATTATCACATTGCTGTTTTTGGGAGCTTGCTGAGCGCAAATTGGTTGCTGTGCTTCCTACATTACAACAGTGACTACACTTCAAAAGTACTTCATTGGCCTGAGGTCATGAAAGACGCTATATAAATGCAAGTCTTTCTTTCTTTTATGTGTAGGTAGCAGTGAGGAGAAATATTTAAAAATTGCTTTAAAAATCACCATAAAACACCAGAAAGAGGGTTTGGATCCTACTGCGCCTAAGATTGAGGGGTAAGCTATGTTAATGAGCAGCAGAGGGCTTCGGCAGAATACATTTTTATGGCATCAGAATGAGTTACGTTAAAAATTGAAACACTTCCATGCTTGCACTTTCTTAAACATGTGGTCCTAATGTTCATACAGGATGGTTTGATGGCTTCAAACTTGTAATTTTCATATATAAAAGAATATGGTGTAGGTTCTGTGCTTCCCTCAGGCCCTGGTTGTCTACATTGAGTTCTGTTTGCTTTACGCTGGTTATATGTCCCACCATATGCTAATGAGATTCTCAAGAAATTTTGGCATCGGTTGCCGATGGCAAAATTGGCGTACATTTCGGCGTAACTGGCCGGATAGGTCGTTTGAGGAAATTCCGTGCCAATAAGTTTGGATTCTGTTGTAGATTACATTATATTGGCCTGTAATTTCCTGAAAACTTGCACTGAAACATTGGCATAAGTATGGCATAATGCCGCTTTTTAGTGCAAAAGATTGAGGAAATTTCGGCATAAGTGACTTACACCCGTTTTTATCCTATGTCCACATTTCCTCAAACTTTTGTGTCGATTGTTTTGCTGGTGGGGTTGGAGGGCACAGGGGAAAGGGTTTAAGTGGATGGTCTTGGATTAGTAGGCGGTTTTGGCAAAGGAGAGTAAGGCCTGATAGCGCCTGATGTGGTCCAGCCAGATCTGGTGATGGATGGTTAAACCAGTTGTGCCCCAGATGTGCTCAATTCTTCACCCCATGGGCTTGAGGGAGTGAAAGTGAAGACCATATTAGGGGGGATTGACTGAGAAGTGAGTAAAGAATTTGCTGGGGAAAAGAACATCAAAGATCTAGGTGAAGAAGTGGTTGAGCAGACCAACAGCTGCAGAAGTATTGTGTCTGGGCAGTTGGGATTTAGAAAATATGGTTGTAAGTGACTTGGGGGAACTGTTTTTTCCAGGGACAAACACAAAGAAATGGGATTGGAAGGGGGAACAGTGAAGTGGTGGGAGAGGGCCCTGTGTCTGATTTATTTGGCAAGATTTTGAGGAACATGCCAAATGTTGGGATGAGAATTGGCCACCCAGCTCACTCAGTAATGAAGTTCCTGTTTCAGGATTCAGTCTAACCATCTATTTTCTTTGTCTCTCCTAATCCCATATTCCTCCACTCCCTGCTAAATCAGGAGACAATTCAATTCTGTTTGGAATGTTTCAATTGAGTCAATATTTACTGCACTGGATGACAGTCTATAGTACAAGTTGAGAAATCTAAGTCCAAAGAAGTTATTTCTTTTTAATCTAAGATTAGTTCATGGCTCTTTTAGGCTATAATCATGTCCTCTGGTGTTCTTGCATCATGAGCTTTGTACAAAAAACTTCTCTACATCCACCATATCAATTCACTTCATTATTTTAAACACTTGGATCATAGCCTTACTAAATATCCTATACCAGTGAAAACATGTTTAGCTTCCTGAACCTCTCTCCATGGTTCAGTCATCTAAAACCTGCAATCAACTTTTTTGCCCTCGCTGAAACCTTTCCCACTGCCTCTCTATTCTTTTGAGTACAAGTTACATTTATTTTCCCTATCAGATAATCCCCAGTAAGATCAGATTTCTGTTGAGAGCAATTTTTCTTTAAGTGGAAGCAAAGCCAATGCAACTACACTTAACCCCATGTAGAACTGAAAGCTATTCTGTTTGTTTAGTAACTTAATCAACATTTTAATTACAGACCAATGCTATGATAAACATCGTGAGGCATATTTTCAAGTTGCATGGCGAATGGTGCAGGAACAGAATGGGCGAACAGGAGCTGGAAAATCAGCTGCAGTTCCACATAGCCACTTTTGCACTGAGCACCATCTTCCAGCTGGTCTAGTGGATAGACCTCAAGTACTGTTGCCTACAAGGGGTGACAGCTTTATTTAAATATTATAATGCACTTGAATTAACCATCGCAGGATTTCCATCTGCTTCTTCTTCTTCTTGTGTCTTCTCGCTGTTCCCTTTGGGCAACAGTGTGAAGTAGTGGAAGGGTTCTTAGGCTGATTAACAGTCTGACTGGCCGTGTTAATGCTCCTTCCATGGCCGTAACCATCTATGTACCAGCCTATAGGGTGGTTAGTCCGATATGGCTTGAGGGTTTTATGGGCTCCCACAACCCATACGATGAGGGGGTGTCACCCACACCCATAAGTATCCCGCTGGATGTCAACCCAGAATTCAAAGCCGGTGCTCCGACTCCACTCGCTGGGACTGTCTGGCGTGGGGTTCAAACCCTTCACTTTCTGGCCCAGAGGCGGGAATGCTACCACTGCGCCAAAGGCTCACTCCAATCCATCTGCTCAGGATGTGATTGTGCTATTTGCTCTCTTTGCCCATTGGAGTGGACCGAAGGAAAGCTCTAGGCACAATGGAGCCATTAAATAGATAACGGCTTTTTAATCATTTCTTATTTATCATTTACAGTTTTTGTTTAGTATGGGTTTTCATTCTTTTGGCATTTTTATTAAAAAGAGTTTCATAATTTATTTTCTTGGAGATTTTTTTTCCTCAAATTAGTATGTGATGTTTATGTAGAACCTAAAATAGTTTAATATTGTGTGTTAAATCACCAGAAATCAGACTATACTGAAGCATTTACTAAACTATAGCAGAACAAGAAGAGCTCCCAAAATAGGAGACATATAAAAGAAGCTCTTTCAGTATAAACTTTTATGGGAACTCAAGGAGAGACATTTTCTAAGTGCTAGCTATAGCATCCCATAGTGGTTGGTGAGTGAAGTTCAAATTAACAGTGGCAGTTGGTTTTAAAATGTAGTATATCGTGGTTGAAATGGTACAAGATGAAAGAAGACTTGCGAGAGAGATCGGCAGGCACCTTCCGATATGCCACCGCCCATATCTGGGGGCTTTTGCACATCCACCTGGAAATGACTGAAGGGAACTGGAGCTGCAGCTTCTTGGATTAGCTCTGCCAGTGGCAATCAAGGTCACTTCCTGATCACTCCATTTTTTTGCCCTCACCTCCTTCCAGGCTAGTTTGGGGATCAACTGCAATATCAGCCAGTGTTCTACCCACGTGTATCAAACAGGTGACTCGTGCATCAGTCAGCATGGCGAGCACTTTTTTCCTCTTTCACACTGGATAGCAACAGCAACGTGACATGGTTGCCCAATTGTCCCACTCCCAAATTAGAGGTGTGATTGATGATCATCACATGTTTTCAAGCAGCATTTTCTTCTCCTCTTCACCTGTGCTCTATGATTCCATTAATGCTCCCTCTTCAGGCTCACTAACTGCTTCCTTCATGATGCGTGTAGCTGTACTGATGCTGTGCAAATGCTGATAAAAGAGAAGTATGGTGCTGTGAAATGCTGCTGTTGTTCTGGGCTACTTGCAGCATTTGTCTTGTAAAATGGTTAAGTTGGGTGGAATTATGTCTCCGGCTCAGAGTCATTGAGCTGGAGTGTGAGTTGGAGCCACTCCGACACATAAGGGAGGGGGAAGAGTATCTGGACAGTTTGCTCCAGACTTCGGTCACACCTCGTAGAGAGGTGCAGATTCAGAACGGGGTTGGTGTGACCGATAGTGTGCAGAGTAAGGGGAACCCAGGTAAGAAAGGGAACGAGGATCCACAGAAACTGATCCTATCCAACAGAAAGGACAGCCAGAATGCGGACCATGGCACTTTGGAGCAGGAAGCTGTCCTAAGGGGGGAGGAGGAGGAGGAGAGGAACCGTAATGAGGTCATTGTAGGGGATTATATAATTAGGGGTGCAGATAGAATCCTTTGTAAGCAAGATTGAGAGTCCCACATGGTATGTTGCCTACCTGGTGCCAGGGTGAGGGACATCTCGAACCGGCTTGAAAGGATATTGGAGAGGGAGGGGGAGGATCCAGTCATTGTGGTCCATGTTGGGACCAACAACATAGGGAAGAGTAGGCAAGAGGTCCTGTTTGAGGAGTACCAGGAACTAGGAGCTAAATTAAAGAACAGGACCTCAAGGGTTATAATCTCTGGATTATTACCTGAGCCACGTGCAAATTGGTGTAGGGATAAGCTGATTAGGGAAGTTAACACGTGGCTAAAGGAGTGGTATGGGAAAGAGGGGTTCCATTTCATGGGGCACTGACACCAGTATTGGGACAGAAAGGAACTGTACCGTTGGGACGGGCTCCACCTGAACCGGTCTGAAACCAGGGCCCTAGAGGGAAGGATAAATAGGGCGGTCACAAGGACTTTAAACTAGTAAATGGGGGGGGGGGGGGCGGGGGCGGGGGGTGCTCAGGTGAAAATTGTAGGACAAATAGTAGTTCAAAAACAAATCAAAGGAAAGAGAGTTGAGTAACAGTCAGAAATTGTGCTTTAGGGTCTACAGGTAAAGGGAAAACTAAAAGATGTAAAGTGATTAAAATAAGAGAGAAAAATAAGAAACAAGTGAGTAAAACATTAGAGCTGAAGTACAGGCTACGTTGTGTGGCCTAAATAAGCGTTCTTTATACAAACGCCTGGAGTATAAGGAATAAATTGAATGAGCTGCAGGCACGAATTCAAATTGGAGGGTATGAAATGGTAGCCATTACTAAGACATGGCTGCAAGACGGTCAGGACTGGGAACTAAATATACCAGGTTATAAGGTTTACAGGAAAAATAGGGAAAATGGCAGAGGGGGAGGAGTAGCCTTAGTGATTAAGGATGAAATGACTTCAATGATAAGAGAGGATATAATGAGAGGTAATCAGGCAGTGGAGACTTTATGGGTAGAATTAAGAAATAGGAAAAGATATAAGACTGTAGTGGGAGTTATATATAGGCCCCCTGGTAGCAGCTGTGAAGTGCTAGATTGTATTAATGCAGAGATTAGACAAGCGTGTAGTAAAGGCAGAGTGGTTTTAATGGGGAATTTTAACTTTCATATAGATTGGGATAAGCAGACTAACACCTGTCAGAAAGGTAGTGAATTTCTTGAGTGTGTCCAGGATAGTTTTCTACGACAATATTTCCTAGAGGTAACAAGGGGGCAAACCATATTAGATTTAGTAATGAGTAATGAGCCAGATTTAGTTAACAGCCTAAATGTGTGTGAACATTTATCCAATGGGGTTCATAACATGATTGAGTTCAACATAACGTTTGAAAGGGAGAAATGTGAAACAGCTACTAAGATTTTAGATTTGGGTAAGGCCGACTTCAACGGGATGAAACAGAGACTGTCCACAATAAACTGGACAAATCTGTTAATGGGTAAAACGACAGATGATCAGTGGGAGATTTTCAAAAAAGAATTTAATGTGATACAGAACCAATTTATACCCCTGAGGGCCAAGAGCTCTACTTGCCAAGAAAACCAGCCATGGACGACTAAAAAGGTAAGGGACAGCATAAAACTAAAAGAAAAAGCATACAAAAATGCAAAAAAATGCACAGATCCTGGCGAATGGGAAAGATACAGCAAAGGGTCACAAAACAGACAGTAAGAGTTACACAAAAGGAGTATGTAAAGAAACCTGCAAGGGATATCAAAATCAACACAAAGAATTTTTACAATTATATTAGGAAAAAGAGGATAGTCAGGAGCAATGTTGGCCCCTTAAAAACTGAAAGCGGTGATACTGTCAATGATAATAAGGAAATGGCGAACATGTTGAATAATTACTTTGTGTCACTATTTACAGTAGAGGAAGAGGATAGCATGCCAGAAATCCCAAGGAAACTAATATTGAATTGGGGACAGGGACTCGATAAAATTAACGTAAGTAAAATAACAGTAATGAAGAAAATAATGGCACAAAAGAGTGACAAATCCCCAGGACCAGATGGTTTCCATCCTAGGATTTTAAAGGAAGTAAGTGAGAGCATTGCACATGCCCTAACTAGAATCTTCCAAAGTTCTCTCGATTCAGGAGCCATGCCTTTAGATTGGAAAATTGCGCATGTCACTCCACTATTTAAGAATAACGAGAGAGGGAAACCAGGGAATTATAGACCAGTTAGTCTAACATCTGTTGTCGGGAAATTGCTCGAGTTTATAATTAAGGATACGGTGACTGAACACCTCGAAAATTTTCAGTTGATCAGAGAGAGCCAGCATGGATTTGTGAAAGGTAGGTCATGCCTGACAAACCTGATTGAATTTTTTGAGAAGGTGACTAAAGTAGTGGACAGGGGAATGTCTTTGGAAGTTATTTATATGGACTTCCAGAAGGCATTTGATAAAGTCCCACATAAGAGACTGTTATCTAAGGTAGAAGCACATGGAATTGAGGGCAAATTATTGACCTGGTTAGGAAATTGGTTGAGCGGCAGGAGACAGGCAGTAGGGATAATGGGTAGGGACTCAAATTGCCAGGATGTGACTAGTGGTGTCCCGCAGGGATCTGTGTTGGGGCCTCAACTATTCACAATATTTATTAATGACTTAGATGATGGCATAGAAAGTCATATATCCAAATTTGCTGATGACACAATGATAGGCGGCATTGTAGGCAGTGTAGATGAAAGCATAAAATTACAAAGGGATATCGACAGATTAAGTGAATGGGCAAAACTGTGGCAAATGGATTTCAATGTAGGCAAATGTGAGGTCATCCACTTTGGACCTAAAAAGGATAGAACTGGGAACTTTCTAAATGGTGAAAAGCTAAAAACAGCGGAAGTCCAAAGAGACGTGGGGGGTCCCGGTACATAAATCATTAAAATGTCATGACCAGGTACAGAAATAATCAAAAAGGGTAATGGAATTTTGGCCTTTATATCTAGAAGACCAGAATACAAGGGGGTAGAAGTTATGCTGCAGCTATACAAAACCCTGGTTAGACCACACCTGGAGTACTGTGAGCAGTTCTGGGCACCACACCTTAGGAAGGATATATTGGTCTTGGAGGGGGTGCAGCGTAGGTTTACCAGAATGATACCCGGACTTCAAGGGTTAAGTTACGAGGAGAGATTACACAAATTAGGGGTGTATTCCCTAGAATTTAGAAGGTTGAGGGGTGAACTGATCAAAGTTTTCAACATATTAAGGGGAACAGATAGGGTAGATTGAGAGAAGCTATTTCTGCTGGCTGGGGAGTCTAGAACTAGGGGGGCCAGACCTTTCAGGAGTGAAATTAGGAAACACTTCTACACACAACGGGTGGTAGAAGTTTGGAATTCTCTTTCACAAATAGCAATTGATGCTAGATTAATTGTTAATTTTAAATCTGAGATTGATAGCTTTTTGTTAATGAAAGGTATTAAGGGATATGGGCCAAAGGCGGGTATATGGAGTTAGGTTGCAGATCAGCCATGATCTCATTGAATGACGGAAGAGGCTCAAGGGGCTCAATGGTCTACTCCTGATACTATGTTAGCTTGGCAGCTTTCTTAAAGTGTGTGGTTATCTTCCTGTTCCCAGGTTTGCGAGTAGTGTACACAACAATGAGCTTTGCCACCATCTACTGCTGGCTCCGTCTCCCCTGGCTCCGCCTCCCTGAACTCGGGATTTGCAGTTTCTGGTACCACCCTACTTGGCCCAGTATGTGGTCCTCCACTCGCAATCCCTACCTCCCCCAAGGGCAAGACTTCCAGGGCTGACGGACCGGGTTCCGAGACTTCCACCGTCACGACCTGTGGTCCTACCACAGCCGCTGGCTCCGTCTCCCCTAGCTCCGCCCCCCTGGGCTCGGGACCTGCAGTTTCTGATTCCACCCTGTGTGGATCTCCACTCGCAATCCCTATCTCCCCTAAGCTTGAGTCGAGGACGAACCTTTCGTCCTCCGATCTCAGCACCTCTCTGATCGGGTCACTATCTTGGTCGAGCTCCTCGAGCTCTTCCTCATCGGAATCCCAACCCCAAGAAAAGATCTTACACTTTCCTAGAATGTCCTCTCCCCTCACGCAGGCTGCTTTACCGGTCTGTGTGCCCTGCTGTCCTGCTTGGGGCTGAGAGTCCCCACTCGCAGGTCTGGCCCCTCCCCTAAGACAGGCCACCGCCCCTGCTTGTGCATTCTGTGAAATCTCGCCTGCTGGAGGCTGCAGATTTCTATTCTGTTTTAAATCCTCATACTCCCTGCTCCTGGCTACCCTGTAGGCTGCTTTTATGTCTCTAAGCTGCCCTTCTAGCCCGTCTACTTTCCCCATTAAACGGGCGTTCTCCTCCCGTAAGGCCTGCCCTTTTAACCTGGCCTCCTTACAGGAGACCCCCTCCTGTGCGCGTCTTTCAAGGGGACACAGGTAGGCAGGCTGCACCGGTTCGAGTCAGAAGTCCGGGTTGCATGGGGCTGTTGCTACCTTCCCGTGCGAAATCATGAGAGACCGCATGGCTCCTAACATTGATTCTATCGCATCGGGATGGATAGGCACACCAGCTCCTCTCCCAGAGACAGGCGCTTGGGTTCGGACTGCGGGAATTTTATCCCTGGGGTCCTTCCAGGGGTTCCTACAGTTCTTACGCTAGTGACCTGTCTTTCCGCACCCGTAACAAGCACCACTGGCTTGTGGGGCGCGGTTTCCCTCCTGATGCCACTCCTTTTGAGCCGGGGCTGCGGGCCGTGCCTCATGCACCTTTCCCTTAAGGGGACGCGCTCCCGTGCTCCTAGTGTTCCGATACCCTATCGTGAGTCGATTTAGGACCGACTCCTCTGTAGTGGCGGGGTTAGTGGGATCAAACCACGCTTTGGCCTGCTCCCTGACGGCTGGCAAACTGTTGGCTACTAAACACCTGAGCCAATGAGTTAAACCGACACCGTCCAGATAGGCGCGCGCTGGCGCACCTGGGCAGCTACGCTGGTATACTGGCCACAGCCTGTCGGCGAAAACCTTCGGGGGTTCTCCCTCCATCTCAACTGTCTGACCCAATCTTACGAACGGACCTTCGTCGTCTGCCCCCAACACTTCTAGGACCTCGTCCCTTAACTTCTCATAGGTATTATTTCCCCTCTTGCTCTCGTCTGAGAGACACTGAAGGATCGAGCTATCTAACGAGAACAGCAACATTTTAGTCTTTTCCGCATCGTCGCAGCCATTAATTGCTGCGGTCTGTTCTACCTCCCTGAAGTGTACGGAAGGGTCGTCTGACTCAGACAGCTTCCGTACATGACTAATCATCGCTCTCAACTGGTGTGAGCTGTGAGGCAACACAAGCTGGTTCAGGACATCCCCGTCCTCCCCATTGGCTCCGTTCGGGCCCCTCTTGTGACCTGTGAGCGGACACAACGGTCCCGGCTTCGACACTACCTCTGGGGATTGTCCTACCTCGGGGACCTCCTCTTCTATTTCCACCACTTCCTCCCTTACCCAGGTTGCCGAATAGCTGGGTGGTGCGGAGGGCGCAGTGGCAAATACCTCCTTTGCTTTGTCTGGTAGGGATTTTGGGAATTCCCTACCCACCTGTGGCTGGTGTGCTGACGGGCTGATGAGGCACACCATGCTGTTTGCCTTATTCAGGGCCTCTCTTAGGTTCCCTATCTCCTTCTGGCAAACACTGTGGTCGGCTCCCTCATGCTTATCTTCGAGGGCCATCTTATATGCCGCCCTAACTCCCTTCAAGCTTTCTTCTTGGGCTCTTATCTGGTTAGCTAGGCGGGCACACCGTTCTTTAATCCTACCCTCGTTTAACTTTGCTTCCGTGACCTGACACTCTAGGTAATCTATTTTAGCCTCATGGTGGTTGGCTACTATCTGGCGTTCCTGATGTAATGCATTCAAGCATGCGATGAGTTTTTGTCCTCCCGTGACCTTTTCCTCCATCTCAACTTCCAATTCCCTGATCTGAGCTGCCTGTGCTACAATGACCTGGTCCGAAAGTTGGACTTGCTTCTTGTAGCACATCAGCCAGATCGCTTTCTCTACCGACTTCTTATGCTCTTTACTGTCTGTCCATTTGATGGCTGCATCTAGCGGACGCTTATCCATCAGTAGGTCACTTATCCACCTTTTGGTCAAGTTAACCTTCCCAAACACATAGTCAGCTACCCTCTCATCCATCACATTTCGCCTATTCACACCAGGGTCTAAAACATTACTCTCTCGCTGCCAATGTCCCTTCGTGGTCGCCATTATCTGTAAGGGGTTCGGTTCAGGGTGCTTATGCGGGGTTAGGCCTTCGTTGCCTAATACTATTGCTTGCTCTGGTCTCCGGCCAGCCTTGTTGCAATAAGCACCTGTGAGTGGTTCGACCCACTCGCCCTTACGGTTCTAACACTGGACTTAGGTGCGAGAGCAGTAATGCAGAGAAAACTCAAATAGACCCGGTTGAATAGTACGAAATGGAAATCTTTATTGCATAACGTCCAAAATCATGAAGTACATGTCATAGGCACAAATTAATGACAGTACAAGTTTACATACATTCATAAAACTTGGTCTAGGGTAATGAGGAACGCACGGCACATCGTAAAAAGGGGAACACATTATATTTATCCTTAATAAAACCACCCTCCCCTATTAATACCTACACTAATCTAGATTTGTAGGATCGAGGAAACATGCTCACCACTCGTGATACTTCGGAGAATTTTAAACGAGGCACTCGGCTTGTTTTGCTGCAACACCTGACTGTCACGTGTTGGAAGGGTCTCTGTACCCCACTTGTTTATCTTCTCTGCTCCGGCTAGCAGGCTGGGCTCCCCGTTGTCATGAAGAACTCGACAGTGCTCGGGCCCGGCTGTAGAACTCAAAGAAAAGTCTTTCTGGACCGACACCAGTTAACCGGTAGAATTCAAAGAAGAGTCTTTGACCAGTTCATGCAGTAACCTGTAGAGTTCAAAAATGGTCTATATATTTTCGGGCGCGGTCGGGGTTTACTGACCGCGGCGGCACGTGGATTCTTCTTCTTCTCTTCTCATCTCGTCTCGTCTCATCTCTTCGGGCCTTCGGGTCCAGAACACCGTTTACCGACCCTCGGGATGGTGCACCCGGTCACTGGCCTCCGTTGAGGCGGCTCGTTCCAAATTGAGCTCCACCCAACATAGGAGAATAAAAGTTCAGCCCGCGTCCAGAGTCAGTTCAAACGAACCAGCCCCGGGAGGATCAGAGGACTAAGAGAGTTCAGCAGCCAGCAGCGAGATAAGAGAGTCAAGAGAGCGATGGACATTTGTTCACTATAGTTATAGTGCTGTGTTCCCTTATCTCCCGCCCAAATCTTGATGTTTGTCCTTTGTGTAATACTGGTGCACAAAACTCCCAGCATGGGGCGATTCTTTCCTTTAATGGGTTTCGGTAGCACCTTAAACTGGCCAACTATCCGTTAATGTTTTCCCCATTGTCGAACCGGCTAGGAGTCTCCCTGACTGGTTTTGGGGCCTCCTCGAATACAGACTTAATCACCCGAGAATGGCTCTCTCATTGTAGAGCCGTGGGGAATTTGCGTATTGATGTATCTGGATGGGCCTTCGATTGCCCAGTACAATGGTCCTTACTTGTGCATGGAAAATGATTCCAGCACTTATATCTTTGCTATTGTGTCGAATGCAGACAGGTTGCATCCTGTCTTTATCAGTGTTTGCTGCGTATTATCCAATCTTATACTGAAATGTTTATTCGAACGCCATCTTGTCTGCCCACTGAAAATTCTGGAAGCTTCTGTCACGAGGCGCGGCGGCCATTTTACAGGCTTCTGTGTCCTGTTTAATCATGACAGCATTTCGTTGAAATAAAACTGATGAAACGAATCTGCTTTATCTCGTTATTTCGAATCGCGATAATTGCGAATTTTACAATGGTGACCCCCAGGATATTGATGGTGGGGAATGTTGGTCTCTTCATGATGTTGCTGCTTCAAGATGACGTTTGTTTTGTTTTCTTTGAGTTGAATCGAATTTATATTTATACAGAGCATTTATTCTAGGAAAACGTCCTAAATGTGCTTCACAGGAGCGTAATCAGACATGTATTGACACCAAGCCATAGAAGGAGACATTAGGAGGGGTGGCTTTAAGCTTGGTCAAAGAGATCTGTTTGATAAGAGGGGTCTTAAAGGAGGAGAGGCAGGGAGGTTTAGAGAGGCAATCCCAGATCTTAGGGCCTAGACGGCAGAAGGAATGGACACCAATGGTGGAGTAAAGAGAGTGGGGGATGCGTTCGAGCCCAAAGTCGGAAGAAAGCAGAGTTCCTGGAGGATTGTAGGGCTGGAGGTGGTTACAGAGATAGGGAGGGGCAAGGCAATGGAGGGACTTAAACGCGAGTGTAAGATTTTTAAATTTAAGGCATTGGTGGATCGGGATCAGTGGGATCGATGCGGGTTAAGTTATGGGCAGCAGAGTTTCGGATGAGCTCAAGTTTATGGAAGGTGGAAAATGGAGGAGAACATCAGAATAATCAAGTCTGAAAGTGACAAAGGAGGCTTTCAGCAGCAGATGGGATGAGGCAGGTGCAGAGACGGGTGATGTTACGGGGGTGGAAAGATCAGCTCAGGGTCAAATAGGATGCCAAGTTTGAAAACAGTGGGGGCGATTTTCTGACGTCCGAGGAGGCGGGTTTGGAAGCGGGAAAGGCAGGAAAATCAGAAACAATGAGGGCGGGTTCGGAACCCACCTTCGCGGGATTTTGCCGGTGCCGGTTTTGGAGGGCGGGGAACGGTCCCGCCTCCACATGGCCATAGCGCTAGTTAAAATGATTAAATGTTCGTTAAGGTCCTCTCTAAGCCTATTTTGAGAGGCCCTCGTGATTTTTCGAGCATTTCGGCTTGTTCCACGACCCTCCTAAACCACGCCAGCTAAACCTGGCGGGTTGACTCGTGGGTGGTCTCCTCACAGCTGCAGGTCCAACAAGACATCGTTTATTTCATCAGGGATTACTTGCAGGGGCCAGAACTTTGCTTTTAAAGGTCTTTGAGCACTTTTAGCAGGCCTTCCGAAGTCGGAGGTGCTGCAGCTTGAATCTATCAACTGTGGGACCTCCTTGGAAGACCCTCTCCCCACTTGCAATGAGCGCTTCCCCAACGGAGGCATCTGCAAGCAGCATGGGAACCATTTGTTTTTCTCCATGGACATCAGATGAGGATGAGGAGCATCCACGGCAGCAGCAGAACCAGGCAGCTCTGGAGCAACACCAGCAGGAGCCCCAACCTCCTGCTCAGCCACCTGATGCTGCACAGGGCAGAAGGCGCCAGCGCATCGAGGCACCTCGCCGCAGGAGATACCCCCGACAGAGGGTTTACAGACAGAGGATGAGCTACCTCAACATGAGTGAGCAGCAGTGCCAAAGGAGGCTGAGACTTTCGCGAGAGGTTGTCCGAGAGATCTGCGGACTGCTGCAGCAAGACCTGGTGCCCAGAGGAACGGGTGGACACCCCTTACCAGTGGCTGTCAAAGTCACCACCGCACTCAACTTCTTTGCCTCAGGCTCCTTCCAGGGATCATCAGCAGACTTCAGCGGCATCTCCCAGTCGGCCGCCCACAGTTGCGTCACGCAGGTTACTGATGCCCTTTTTGCTAAGGCCCACAATTACATCCCGTTCTCAAGGGATCAAGCAAGTATAACCGCCCGTTCGGTTGGCTTTGCAAATATGACAGGCATGCCAATGATGCAGGGCGTCATAGACTACACACATGTGGCCCTTAGGGCACCCCATCACAACCCAGCTATCTTTGTCAACCACAAGGGCTTCCACTCCCTCAACGTACAGCTGGTGTGTAACCATAAGAAGGAGATTTTGCATGTTTGCGCCAAGTTCTGTGATAGTTGCCATGACTCTTTCATCCTGCGGCACTCTAGTGTTCCTCCGCTTTTCAATCCGCCAAACCAACTTAACGGATGGCTCCTTGGTGACAAAGGCTACCCCCTGAAGAAGTGGCTAATGATGCCGATCAGGAGGCCAGCTAACGAGGCTGAAGAGCGCTACAACGCCAGCCACACTTAGACCAGGTCCATCATCGAGCAAACCATTGGGTTGTTGAAGATGCGCTTCCGATGCCTTGACCAATCAGGTGGAGCCCTGCAGTATACACCATACAGGGTCTAAAGAATGGTCGTGGTCTGCTGTGCACTGCACAACATCGCACAGCATCATGGCTTGCAGCTTCCTGATGAGCAAGTGGCTCAGTTTAAGCCCTCCTCAGATGATGAGGAGGAGGAGGATCTGGAGGAGGAGGAAGAGGAGCAGGAGGAGGAGGAAGAGGAGCAGGAGGAGGTCAGAGTGCCGGTGTATCGACCAGCAGCAGCGGCAGCACGTGAGCACATTGCTGCCCGGGATGCAAGGGATGAACTTATCATGGCCGGATTTGCATAGGTTGCCCAAGTTGGCACATGTCCTTGGCTCCATCCTAGGATATCATTGACAATGGACATGACTCTCTCGCCTCCTTTCACTCAGGTCACCAACCTGACAACGCAAGTGTGGCGGAGCCCGCAATGTGGAGCTGCCTAAGGTGAAAGAACAGATGCCATAACGCCAACATTTTGGCATCAAATCATTTTAATGCTTGCCAACAGGGATGGCTTTCATCAATACACAGAAACATTCTCCCAACACGGTGGCATAGTAGGGCAACACGGTGGCATAGTGGTTAGCACTGGTGCCTCACAGCGCCAGGGACCCGGGTTCGAATCTGACCTCGGGTGACTGTCTGTGTGGAGTTTGCACATTCTCCCCGTGTCTGCGTGGGTTTTCTCCGGGTGCTCCGGTTTCCTCCCACAGTCCAAAAATGTGCGGGTTAGGTTGATTTGGCTATGATAAATTGACCCTTAGTGTTAGGGGGGGATTAAATATGTGGGGTTATGGGGATAGGATGGGATATGTTAGGGGGAATTAAATACGTGGGGTTACGGGGGTAGGGTGGGATATGTGTACTGTGGGGATTAAAGCAGGGACAGGGTACTGGATTTGGATGATCAGCCATGATCGTATTGAATGGTGGAGCAGGCTCGACGGGCCAAATGGCCTACTCCTGCTCCTAGATTCTATGTTTCTATGTTTCTATCTGCACACAGATCTGGAGGTTATATCCCTTGCCAGCTGGACCCACACAGCCTTGGTTTCTTTGGCAGGCCTCTTCCTCCCAGATGAGTGGAAGAGCACCTCCCTGCTAGCTGTCACCCCCTCAAACAACATTTGCAGCGCCTCATCCGAGAGCCTCGGGTAGGCCCTTGCCTTGGAATTGGACATAGCGGTTTCTCAGAATATGTTGCAGGTGGTGCAGCATCGGCAGAAATCCTGTGGAATGATCCAAGGCAGCAAGAAGTCATAAAATCAGACTGGAAAAATGATGTCAGCAGAAGCGAGTTTCAGTCCCAAAACACTAATTGACCAAGGGCATCCCAAACCTCTGAAATCAAGTGGCCAATCATGGGAAAATCGCAATTTTTTGAAAACTATCAGTGGAGGCGGGTTTCAAACCCACCCAAACGGAAACCGATATCAATAAATTGGTCAGGTGGGCAGAACAGTGGCAAATGGAATTCAATCTGGAGAAGTGTGAGGTAATGCATTTGGGGAGGGCTAACAAGGAAAGGGAATACACATTAAATGGTAGGACACTGAGTAGTGTAGAGGAACAAAGGGACCTTGGAGTGCATGTCCACAGAACCCTGAAGGTAGCAGGCCAGGTAGATAAGGTGGTTAAGAAGGCATACGGAATGCTTGCCTGTATTAGCTGTGGCATAGAATACAAGAGCAGGGGGGTTGTGCTTCAACTGTATAAAACACTAGTTAGGCCTCAGCTAGAGTACTACGTGCAGTTCTGGTCACCACATTACAGGAAAGATGTGATTGCACTAGAGAGGGTACAGAGGAGATTTACAAGGATGTTGCCAGGAGTAGAGAATCTTAGCTATGAGGAAAGACTGGATAGGCTGGGTCTGTTTTCCTTGGAATAGAGGAGGCTGAGGGGAGACCTTATTGAGGTGTATAAAATTATGAGGGGCATAGATAAAGTGGATAGAAAGGACCTATTTCCCTTAGCAGAGGGGTCAAAAACTAGGGGGCACAGATTTAAAGTAATTGGGGGAAGATTTAGAGGGGATTTGAGGGGAAATTTCTTCACCCAGAGGGTTGTGGGGGTCTGGAACTCACTGCCTGATAGGGTGGTAGAGGCAGGAACCCTAATCACATTTAAAAAGTACTTGGATGTGCACTTGGGATGCTCTAACCTGCAGGGCTACGGACCAAGAGCTGGGAAGTGGGATTAGGCTGGATAGCTCTTTGTTGGCCGGCGCGGACATGATGGGCCGAAATGGCCTCCTTCCGTGCTGTAACTTTCTATGATTCTGTGATTCTATGATCTCGCCTCCAGTGAGAAAATTGCCCCCAGTCTGTTTCAGCCTGAGGCACCTCATGGTCACATAGCCTGCCAACAGCTACTGTCAAGGTCCTGATATGTGGCGGTATCGTTTTAACCCATAAAGCATCACAGACATTGTCTGGGTGTGATCGAACTATTGGTGCTGCAGATGAGTTAACTCATTCAGCAGAGGCTAATTTCAATTTGGTGGTGAAAATTGAATTGCAGATTGCTTCAAGTTTAGGCCTAGAAATTGGGACCTTTAGCGCCAGCCGTTAAGGCCGGTTTTGAAGAAAAAATGGCGGCAACCTCGCTTCTGCCCACTGGCGCAGAAAGCTGCGGCCGCCATATTGGGCAGGTCGACAGCACTGCCGTTGACCACGCTCGCCTCAAATATTTTAATGTTTGGATGTCAATCGGCGTGCAACACCAAATTGACGCACGCTGACCGATTTTGGATATCGCCGTTCCTTTAATGCCCTCTCCAAAGCACGCCCGTGCGTGCAGCCGTTGCCAGCTTGTAGACCTAGGAGAAAGCGGAGGAGATCAGTCTTCAATAACTATGCAAAATATGTGCAGCCCCACCGAACACAAGCTCTGTGACAGGATTGCATTCTTAACTGTTTCAAATAATTTTGACATTGTTTGCACTAGATGGTGTAATCAGGAATTTTCTGACACTTGTAGCATGCGTTCTCATAACTTCAAGTATTTGGAACCTCAAACTGCTAGAATGGTTCCACCCAAATTGTAGTCTTTTAATCAGTTTAATGATGACTTTTTTTGATTAATAATTGTACTTGACAAATTAGCCAGCTAAATATTTGAGAGTGTCAGTAGTTGAATTAAACATAGATTTCAGCTAAACTGCAGGTTGCATTGTTGAAAATCTGGCAGATTAGTGTATTTTTAGGCTTTGATTTATCTTGCTTACCCTTTCTGTCAACCTATAAAACATGAGAAACATAACCAGAAACATTCCACTTCAGTTTGATAAATTGCGATTTCCTGATCACGCAGCACAGATAGTTTAGACCCGACCTTCGACCTCCTGCTGAGCGCACCGCCTGAAACAACGCGCTGCAGAGTAGGTTCTGCGCAGCGCTCATTTAAATCAGCAGGCAGCATTAAAATAACGGTGCTGCCTGCGCTCTGTTTATGGGCGTGAGTTAACCTCGCCCTGTGGTGGCACCGCCCGTTTTTGGGCTTTATCGAATTTTTAGGCCTTAGGGGGAAAAATTCGGTTGGTTAGCTCCTCCCGTTAGTGCCGCTGGGGGGGGGGGGCTAACGGGGCGCTAGCAACTTAGCGCCCGAGCGTGGCGATTTTAGCGCCACTTGCAAAATTGACCTGTCGTTTTGTGCTGGCGCTAAACACTACCGCCACGATCTCCTGCGCCCGCAGATCATGACGCCATGCAAGCTTGCAACGCCCTGGTGGCGCCCGGACCGTAAATTGATTCGCGCCCCCTGCCTTAGCGCCAAGTAGAGGGGAATGTTTTCAAGTCGGGAAGGGGCTGGGGGAGCGCTATTTAAAGGCGTGCGCTTCCTGCTTTTTCTTGTCAGCAAAAATTTTGGTACATGCAGGTTGAGAGGGAGAGAGACGTCTGGAGAGATTTAACGCTGTTCTAAGGCGTTTGGTCCTCAGCAACACTTTTGAGGTTCCTATTTATTTGACCTGCTTTTATGGGGGCTGCACTGACTCTAGGTGTCGTCCTCCAGCTTCTCCTTCGGAGGCAGCAGAGGCGCAAAGAGAGAGTGGCAAACATGGCCAGAAGGAGGAGGGCCAACAGGCCACTGCACAGGAGACCTTACCCTCACAGGGTATTCCAGGAGCAATTCTCCTACATTCATTTGTCTGAGGAGCAGTGTTTCCAAAGGCTGTGCTTCAGCAAGGAGGTGGTCACTGAGCTCTGCCACCTCCTGCAACCAAATCTGCAGCCTCAGCTCAGGACCAGAACGTCTCTGTCGGTGGCAGTGAAGGTGATGGTGGCTCTGAATTTCTATGCCAGCGGCTCCTTCCAGGCTCCTACTAGGGACATAGCGAATATCTCCCAGTTCGCTGTCCATTGCTGCATCCGGGAGGTGACAAATGCTCTGTATAAAAGGAGACAGCAGTACATCTCTTTCCCCATGACCCGGGACAAACAGTGCGAACGTGCATGTGGCTTTGCGAGGATAGCGGGCTTCCCCATGGTTCAGGGCGCCATTGACTAAACGCATGTGGCATTGCGGGTACCTCATGAGAATGCAGAGGTGTTCTGAAACCGCAAGGGCTTCCACTCTCTGAATGTCCAGTTGGTGTGTGACCACAGACAGCGCATCCTCGCTGTCAATGCCTTCTATCCTGGCAGCAGCCACGATGCTTTTATCCTGCGCCAGACTGGTGTCGCAGACCTCTTCCAACCACCGCGTCAACCTAGTGGATGGCTCCTCGGGTCAAGGGTTATCCACTCTGCACCAGTGTCCATTAAAGTCTGTATCCTCCTAATTGGCAATAGTACCATGGATGGGTGAACCTTACAGGTAGGCAGAAGGAGAAAGGAACAGAAATACTCTAATTTTAAAGAAAAATATTAAAGGAACTCATTGGGGAAAACCATATTTCTGATATGTAAGTTAGCTTCCTTGAGTCAGTCAATTTAAACTTGCCTCTGCTTTAGTTTGCACTTCCCTTGACTTCAGCACTGAACTGGCAGCTGATCTGAAATAAATTTTTATTATAACAGTAAACTATCCACCAAGTGGACAGAAGATGAAACGTGTAAAAGCTTTATCCACTGGAAGGACAGTGTACTATTACAGTAATAACATTTTATTTCAGGTCAACACCGAAGTCAGGAATGTGGTCTCGGTGTCCAGCACTCCTAATTTATGCTGTGCCATTTTCAAGCACCATAGCACTCAGAGTGAGCAGTGAAATAATCTAATTGCCACAATGACCCCGAAACACAAGACAGATGTTTGTCGATTTAAAACTAAAATAACACATGGGCAAGTTTAAAATTGATTTCCTTTATCTAAGGAAATGGCAGATATTAGGGTAAGACTCACTCAAAATATAATTTTTGTGAACTGCCAAAGTTGACTTCATTAAATAACTCAAGTTACTTTGCGGATCTTCATTAACTTTTACAGATAAGCACCTGGAGGATTCTTTCAGTTCTTTTTGAAGTTGGACTTCTGGTAAAGAAAAGGTGAAGTTTGAAATCTATTGCCACTTCCTTTTTCTTGGCTCTTTTTGGAAGTCAGAACTGTTTTTAATAAATTCCAATTTATTATTTATTGGGAAAGGTCATATGTTCTTGTCAATGCAAGCTTCTTATCATGATTTTGTATGAAATGTATTTTATTATTTATGTCTCATTGTCTCAGGTAAATTTATTCACAGAACCATGTAAATGTGCAATGTAACTGCTAAAATGACACCAAATCTACCTCCATAATGTGACTGGCTTACAGTGAAATGATTCTCGTAGGAATGTGACATGGTATTAGACTAAACCACACCTATTATGTCACCTAAATGCTTATTATCATTTACTTTGCTGTCAAGCTGAATGAGTCAAGACATCTATTTGTACATGGTTGTCAAAATTGACACGCAATGCAATATTGGCATTCCATTGCTGACCTACAATGTACACAAGAGATACTTGGGGAGTTGAACTTATCCATCTCATCTTTCAAAATGTTGATGGTGAATCAGTGGTAAAATTTAATGAATATAGGCTCTTGTTTCAGAAAATAAATATCCCATTAATGCATCTGCCATGTAATGTTTCCTGGTTTTTTTAAATCTCCTCCTACTCTAAAACATTATGAACTATCCTGTTGTGGCAGATTAAAGCTTTGAGACTACAGGGGTTGGAGGGAGGGATTCATAGACTTACTGGACTCCTTGTTCTGGAAAATTTAAATAAAAAGCACGCATCATACAGGGCAGAGCACAGAATGTGTTTCTGTAATTTGTGCTGGTAAACTGATAAAATATGCATTCAAGTTAAAGTATTGCCTTAGCTGATGTTTAGAGCTTTAAAAAAAAAGCTATTGTGTTTGTGGGGATCTAGCAATGGGTGAATACAACAAATACTTAGGGCTGTTGGCTCCTATTGCCTCCATAAATTGATATGGTTTTCACTTTAGTGAGAATCAGGAGCATTAAAAAAAAAAAATTATTTGCTTTGGTTTGTTTTTATGTTTTGTTTTGATATATTAATCTAGCTCAATATTTCTGGTACTGTAAATAAACTCACCTTGTGTGTTCTGTTAGGTTGGTTGTTAATCCAGTAGGATTTGTTTCCAACAAATGTGGCCATTTAAATGAGTCACTGCTATAAAAAACTTGAAAATCATTGGGTTTTTTTCTGAGCTATTGTTCCACGCTCACTCACTCAGTACAACTTAAAGCACTTAAAAGCTAATGCACTCTACCTTGCTTTCTGGTGTTGATGTATGACAGATGTGACCTTGTGAAATTTTGTCTTTTTTTGGGCATCACCGAATCTTTTAGATTGTCCTAAATGGAGTAAAGAACAAGATAAAATCATCAGCGGGGTTGTAGCAGAGGAAGTACTCGTTCGTTAAGTCCCACTCTCTGTGTATATTGTGGATGATTGGGACCAAAGCTAAAATTGCTTTTACCAGGCTCTTACTCTCAACAGCGGTAGGCAATGATAACTAACAATGCCCTCAGGACCTAGTTAAAGCTGCATCACATTCAGAAAAGCACTTTAATGTAACTGCATTAGGAAGCTGTCAGTTGTTTGTGGACAAAACAGACCTTAACCCTTGAAGAGCCTAGAAGGTGTACTGTCATATCACTGAAGAGGACGTACACTCTGTGAACATTTCTGTTAAGAGTAAATAAATTGTTTGTCACATGTGGTCCAAAACAAGTCACTTCTGGTCTATTCGCAATTGCTTGAATTTGATTCAGTTCTGACTACTGTAGAATGAAATCCACTCATCAAATGTCATTGCATATACATATATTATATATATACATACACACCTGCTACCTTTGTCTTTCAGATGACGCTAAGCCGAGGCCCCATCTGCCCCCTCGGTGGACCTAAAAGATCCCATGGCACTATTTCGACGAAGTGCAGGGAAGTTCTCCCCGGTGTCCTGGCCAATATTTATCCCTCAACTAACATCACTAAAACAGATTATCTGGTCATTATCTCATTGCTGTTCGTAGGACCTTGCTGTGTGCAAATTGGCTGCCGCGTTTCCTACATTACAACAGTGACTACACTTCAAAAGGACTTCATTGGCTGTAAAGCACTTTGGGATGTCCTGAGGTCGTGAAAGGTATTATATAAATGCATGTCTTTCTTTTTCTTTTTTCACACAAGTGTGCTGACAAAAATAACTTCCTTTCTTTTGTTCCAGCATAGCTGAAGTCTGAATAAACTAAAACCTGTTAACACTGTACATGTAACTCACTTGTTATGAAACATTTACTTCATATATGTTGCTGAATTTTCACCCAAATATAAAAGTTTGTGAACATTTTAGCACCTCTTGCCTGCACATAGGATTGCCTTTGCAGAGCCATAGTTTGCAATGGAAGTGAAGTTGTGAGCTGGTTTCCTAGGAGCACGGCCGCTGCTGTGGAATAGATATCATCAGTAATCTCACTGAAAAAAGAAAGCCAGGACAAATATAAGAAAGCTACAAAATACAGAGGTTAGAAAGGCTAAGAAGGTTTGGAAAGAAAATTAGCAAAAAAACAAAGGCAATTAAAGTTTATGATGGGAACATCAGTAGTAAGAGGACAGTCAAGGTAGAGGTAGGTTTGCAAAGAGATGAAGGAGGCAAGCTTGTAGTGAAAAGTGAGGGAATGGCAGAGATAGTAAATAAGTACTTTGCCTCAGTTTTCACACAGGTGGAAATTGAGATTGTACAATCAGCTGAGGTGTACATAGAACAGTTTGACCAACTTATATAATATTTTAAAGAAAAAAAGGATAGATAATGAAAATGCAGTAGATGTAGTTTATATGGATTTTCAAAAAGCATTTGATAAGGTACCACATAAGAGACTTATGGCAAACATAATGGTACATAGAATTATGGCAATGTGGCATATGGATAGAGAAATAGTTGGGGTCCAAAAAGCAAAAGGTAGGGGTAAAATAACATTTCCCCAATAGGAAAGATGTAGTGAGTCTTGTTCCACAGGGAGCTGTGTTGGGGCCATTCTTATTTATTTTAAACACAATTGAAATGGACTTGGGAATTAAGAGATCAATATATTTAATTATCTTGTAATCCTACGATACACATCAGTACAGGAATAGAGCATGTTGATTGCTACAGTGAAACAAAATGTGGTTTTAAAATACTAATTCCTTTTATATGCAAAACTATTAGCATTGTTCTGTCCAGAAGAGCCCCTGATACGTATTTAGGAATACAGAAACGGAAGTAGGCCATCCAGCCCCTCGAGCCTGTTCTGCCATTCAATCAGATCATGGCTGATCTGTATCTTGACTCCATCTACCCAGCTTGGTTCCATAATCCTTAATACCCTTGCCTAACAAAAATCTATCAATCTCAGTTTTGAAATTGTCAATTGACCTCACCTCAACAGAGTTCCAGATTTCCACTCCCCTTTGTGTGAAGAAGTGCTTCCTGATATCACTGCTGAACGGCCTAGCTCTAATTTTAAGGTTATGCCCCCTTGTTCTGGACTCCCCCACCAGAGCAAATAGTTTCGCTCTATCTACCCTATCAAATCCTTTAATCATCTTAAACACCTCAATTAGATCACCCCTTAATCTTCTATATTCAAGGCAACACAAGCCTAGTCTACGCAACCTGTCCTCATGATTGAACCCTTTTAGCCCCGGTATCATTCTGGTGAATCTGTGCTGCATCCCCTGGTGATGCGCTTAACTTAAGCAGGAAAGCTTAATTTCAAAAGCAATCAGTACAAATTTGGCAAAATTTGTATATTTAAAAAAAAATGTAGATTTCTCCCAATCAGAATTAACATTTCATCAATTCTAAATAGCTATTCACATCCACAGGTGGGTAACTGATCAGTTCTGGCCATTCAGAGTGACTCAGACAATTGTATTGCTAAGCAGTATAAAAGGAATATAGGAACAGGAGTAGGCCATTCAGCCCCTTGAGCCTGTTCCTCCATGCAGCAGCAGCGCACCTGGGAGGAGCGGCGAGGAGGCGGTGCGGACCTGGGAGGAGCGACGAGTTGGCAGTGCGGACCTGGGAGGAGCGGCGAGGTGGCAGTGCGGACCTGGGAGGAGCGGCGAGGAGGCAGTGCGGACCTGGGAGGAGCGGCGAGGAGGCAGTGCGGACCTGGGAGGAGCGGCGAGGAGGCAGTGCGGACCTGGGAGGAGCGGCGAGGTGGCGGTGCGGACCTGGGAGGAGCGGCGAGGAGGCAGTGCGGACCTGGGAGGAGCGGCGAGGCGGCAGTGCGGACCTGGGAGGAGCGGCGAGGAGGCGACAGTGCGGACCTGGGAGGAGCGACGAGGGGCGACAGTGCGGACCTGGGAGGAGCAGCGAGGTGGCGACAGTGCGGACCTGGGAGGAGCGGCGAGGAGGCGACAGTGCGGACCTGGGAGGAGCGGCGAGGAGGTGCAGTGCGGACCTGGGAGGAGCGGCGAGGTGCGACAGTGCGGACCTGGGAGGAGCGACGAGGAGGCGACAGTGCGGACCTGGGAGGAGCGGCGAGGAGGCGCAGTGCGGACCTGGGAGGAGCGGCGAGGCGGCAGTGCGGACCTGGGAGGAGCGACGAGGAGGCGGCAGTGCGGACCTGGGAGGAGCGGCGAGGAGGCGGCAGTGCGGACCTGGGAGGAGCGGCGAGGAGGCGGCAGTGCGGACCTGGGAGGAGCGGCGAGGAGGCGGCAGTGCGGACCTGGGAGGAGCGGCGAGGAGGCGGCAGAGCGGACCTGGGAGGAGCGGCGAGGAGGCGGCAGTGCGGACCTGGGAGGAGCGGCGAGGAGGCGGCAGTGCGGACCTGGGAGGAGCGACGAGGAGGCGGCAGTGCGGACCTGGGAGGAGCGACGAGGCAGCGAGGTGGCAGTGCGGACTTGGGAGGAGCGACGAGGCAGCGAGGAGGCGGTGCGGACTTGGGAGGAGTGGCGAGATGGCGAGGTGGCAGTGCGGACCTGGAAGGAGCGGTGAGGTAGCGGTGGCGGCGGCGGTACCAACTCAACACCGGCAGAATTTTCAAAGAGTGCCGTCAGAAGTCAAAAGTGACGTCGGCACAAGGGGAGGGAGCTGATTGGTGAGTATCTGGTAAGTGTTTTTTACTTGGCTTTCTTAAAGTTTTTAAGTTTATTCCAGCTAGGTTAGTAAATTAGAGGTTAATTAGAGGTATGGCAGGGCAGCTCACACCCGTGGAATACACATCCTGTGCCATGTGGGAAGTCCTGGACAACTCCTGTGGTCTGGAGGACCACATGTGCGGGAAGTGTCGCCAGCTACAGCAGCTCGAGCACCGGGTTACGGAGCTTGAGCGGCGGCTGCAGTCACCTGCTGTGTATCCGCGAGGCTGAGAGCTACGTGGATAGCACGTTTCGGGAGGTGGTCACCCCGCAGCTTAAGAGTGTGCAGGCAGAGAGGGAATGGGTGACCATCAGACAGAAGAGGAGGACCAAGCAGGTAGTGCAGGAGTCCCCTGAGCCCATCTTGCTCACCAACCAGTATTCGGTGCTGAGTACTGGTGAGGGCGATGGTTCCTCTGGGGAGTGCAGCCAGAGCCAAGTCCACAGCACCATGGAAGGCTCAGCTGCACAGGCGGGGGGGGGGAAGAGGAGAGGGAGAGCAATAGTGATAGGGGATTCAATAGTGAGGGGAGCAGACAGGCATTTCTGCGGCCGCAGACGTGACTCCAGGATGGTATGTTGCCTCCCTGGTTCCAGGGTCAAGGATGTCACTGAACGGCTGCAGGACATTCTGAGGGGGGAGGGTGAACAGCCAGAGGTCGTTGTCCATATCAGTACCAACGACATAGGTAGGAAGAGGGATGAGGTCCTGCAGGCAGAGTTTAGGGAGCTAGGAACGAGGTTAAAAAGCAGGACCTCAAAGGTAGTAATCAGTGCCACGTGCTAATGAGTTCAGAAATAGGAAGATAGAGCAGATGAATGCGTGGCTGGAGAGATGGTGTAGGAGGGAGGGCTTTAGATTCCTGAGGAATTGGAACTGTTTCTGGGGGAGGTGGGACCTCTACAAGCCAGACGGGTTGCACCTCAACGGGAACGGGACCAATATCCTCGTGGGAGGGTTTGCTAGTGCTGTTGGGGAGGGTTTAAACTAGCTTAGCAGGGGGATGGGAACCTAAGTATAGAGTCAATAGCTTGTGATTTCAAATAAAACTGTTGGACTATAACCTGGTGTTGTGCGACTTCTCACTTTTGTCCACCCCAGTCCAACACCGGCATCTCCGCATCATAGAGTCAATAGGGAGGGAAGAAAAACTGGAATTGGAAAACAAAAACGTAGAAAATAAATTGGAAGGACAGAGGAATCAAGGGCTAGATAGTAGTCAACAAGGAGGTTTGCCTGTACTAAATGGTGTATATACTTCAATGCAAGGAGTATAGCGAACAAGGCAGATGAGCTGAGGGCACAGGTAGATATTTCGGACTATGATATTATAGCTATTACAGATACGTGGCTGAAAGAGGGGCAGGTATGGCAGCTCAACATTGCTGGTTACAGGATTTTCAGACGGGATAGAGAGGGAGGTAAAAAGGGAGGCGGGGTCGCGATATTGATTAATGAAACTATTACAGCTGTGAGGAGGGATGATATGTTGGAGGGATCATCAAACGAGGCCATATGGGTCGAATTGAAAAACAAAAAAGGGGCGATCACACTGCTGGGAGTGTACTACAGACCCCCAAAAAGTGAGAGGGAGATAGAAGAACAAATATGCAGACAAATTTCTGAGAAGTGCAAAAACTATAGGGCAGTAATAGTAGGGGATTTCAACTACCCCAATATTAACTGGGATAAAATTAGTGTGAAGGGTATAGAAGGTGCGGAATTCCTAAAATGCATCCAGGAGAACTTTTTAGCCAGTATGTAGCAAGCTCAACAAGGGAGGAGGAGGTTCTGGACATAGTTTTAGGGAATGAAGCTGGGCAGGTAGAAGGCGTATCAGTGGGGAGCATTTTGGTGCTAGATTCTGTTAGATTTAAGGTAGTTATGGAAAAGGACAAGGATAGACCAGGAATAAAAATTCTAAATTGGGGAAAAGCAAATTTTGCTAAGCTCAGAGGGGATTTAGCCATAGTGGACTGGAAGCAGCTACTTGAAGGTAAATCAGTATCAGAGCAGTGGGAGACATTCAAGGAGGAGATCCGGAGGGTTCAGACCAAACATGTACCCTTAAAGAAAAAAGGTGGGACTAACAAATCTAGAGCCCCCCCTGGATATCTCGAGACATACAGGGTAGGATAATGAAAAAAAGGGAGGCGTATGACAGATACCGAGTGCTAAATACTTCAGAATCTTTAGAGGAGTACAGAAAGTGCAGGGGTGCAATTAAAAATGATATTAGGAAAGCAAAGAGTGAGCATGAAAAATTCTTGGCAAGTAAAATCAAGGAAATCCCAAAGATGTTTTATAAATATATTAAGAGTAAGAGGATAACTAAAGAAAGGGTAGGGCCTATTAGAGATCATGAGGGTAATCTGTGTGTGGAGGCGAGAGATGTCGGTAGGGTTCTTAATGAATACTTTGCGTCTGTTTTCACAAAGGAGAGGGGCGAAGCAGACATTGCTATCGGGGGAGGAATGTGAAATATTAGATGAAATAAACATAGTGAGAGAGGAAGTATTAAGGGGTTTAACAGCTTTAAAAGTGGATAAATCCCCAGGCCCGGATGAAATGTATCCCAGGCTGTTAAGCGAAGCAAAAGAGGAAATAGCAGAGGCCCTGACCATCATTTTCCAATCCTCTCTGGCTTCAGGTATGGTGCCGGAGGACTGCTAATGTGGTACCCTTATTTAAAAAGGGAGAAAAGGATAGACCGAGTAATTACAGGCCAGTCAGCCTAACCTCAGTGGTGAGAAAATTATTGGAAAGAATTCTGAAGGACAGGATAAATCTTCATTTAGAAAGACACGGATTAATCAAGGATAGTCAGCACGGATTTGTTAAGGGAAGGTCGTGTCTGACAAACTTGATTGAATTTTTTGAGGAGGTAACAAGGAGGGTAGATGAGGGTAGTGCGTTTGATGTAGTGTATATGGACTTTAGCAAGGCTTTTGATAAGGTTCCACATGGCAGACTGGTCACGAAGTTAAAAGCCCGTGGGATCCAGGGCCAAGTGTCAAGTTGGATTCAAAACTGGCTCGGAGACAGGAAGCAGAGGGTAATGGTTGATGGGTGTTTTTGTGACTGGAAGGCTGTTTCCAGTGGGGTTCCGCAGGGCTCAGTACAAGGTTTCTTGCTTTTTGTGGTATACATCAACGATCTTGACTTGAATATAAGGGGTATGATTAATAAGTTTGCAGATGATACTAAAATCGGCTGTTTGGTTGATACTGAAGAAGGAAGCTGTAGACTGCAGGAAGATATCAATAAATTGGTCAGGTGGGCAGAACAGTGGCAAATAGAATTCAATCCGGAGAAGTGTGAGGTAATGCATTTGGGGAGGGCTAACAAGGAAAGGGAATACACATTAAATGGTAGGACACTGAGTAATGTAGAGGAACAAAGGGACCTTGGAGTGCATGTCCACAGATCCCTGAAGGTAGCAGGCCAAGTAGATAAGGTGGTTAAGAAGGCATACGGAATGCTTGCCTTTATTAGCCGTGGCATAGAATACAAGAGCAGGGGGGTTATTCTTCAACTGTATAAAACACTAGTTAGGCCTCAGCTAGAGTACTGCGTGCAGTTCTGGTCACCACATTACAGGAAAGATGTGATTGCACGAGAGAGGGTACAGAGGAGATTTACAAGGATGTTGCCGGGAGAAGAGAATCTTAGCTATGAGGAAAGACTGGATAGGTTGGGTCTGTTTTCCTTGGAACAGAGGAGGCTGAGGGGAGACCTTACTGAGGTGTATAAAATTATGAGGGGCATAGATAAAGTTGATAGAAAGGACCTATTTCCCTTAGCAGAGGGGTCAAAAACCAGGGGGCACAGATTTAAAGTAATTGGGGGAAGGTTTAGAGGGGATTTGAGGGGAAATTTCTTCACTCAGAGGGTTGTGGGGGTCTGGAACTCACTGCCTGAAAGGGTGGTAGAGGCAGGAACCCTAACCACATTTAAAAAGTACTTGGATGTGCACTTGGGATGCTCTAACCTGCAGGGCTACGGACCAAGAGCTGGGAAGTGGGATTAGGCTGGATAGCTCTTTGTTGGCCGGCGTGGACATGCTGGGCCGACGTGGCCTCCTTCCGTGTTGTAACTTATGATTCATAGTGGATCTGAAACCTAACTTAATTTTATTTTATCCTTTTTATCTGGTAAGTGGGTGTTGGAATGGTAATGCAGGCAGTCCAATTGTGTTGTGGAAGTAGGGACCTGCATCAAAGTCTCTGCCAGTCTAGAATTGCTCTTATACAGGCACTTGTGTAAGTTTGATTCTGGGGAAAGTAGTATCTGTGAGCTCACATCTGTGAGGTGGCTCCTGGTGTTTACACTACTAAATATGGCTCTCTTATCCCAACAGTGGAATTGCATACCCAGAAAAAGCATGAATTTGATTGTCTCGATGTGAAATTTAATGTTGAAATTAATCTCAATGTTCATCCTTATCTGCATCTACAATATTGGTAGTGATGTAGCAAGGAAATGGTACAGTGCAGTGGCAGACTTCAAACCTTGGATAAATGTGGTAGGGCTTGGACACCAGGAGAATACACTTGGGGCTGAATGGGGACAGGCAATTAAAAACTTACTGGTGAACCTATGAAAGTGTTCTGTCTTGGAATCATCGATTTGAGGGATCAAGCAATTTTTCAGTAAGGAACTTGTTCTCCTATTCGCCTAATCAATTTTTACATTACTGAATCCAAAATGGACTCTATTTCAGAGTGAATTGCTCACCACACTGGTGCTTTACTCCATGTGTTTCAAAAAGCTAAGGCTTGTCGCACTGCAGACATCTGGACTGGTACCTTGGCTAGACTATCAAAGGCCCTCAGGGCAGAAGCATAAATGCGGTGGTTGGGATGCTATGAAGAATGGAGGATCAGTAATGGGTAAAAGTGATTAAAACAGTAGCAGTAGGACGATAGAGGTGGAAGGACTTTCTGGCACAGCAACCGCAGAACAAGCAAAACAAGGGAGGTGATAAAGGAAGAGAAGTCATCAAAAATTTTAAAAAAGCACAACTACATAAAGTGATGATTTAAAGACTGATCTAAAAATATAAAAGGAAACCAATCAAAGCTCACAGCTAGATGAGATGAATGACCTTTCTCTACTTGTGTTTTTAATCTGAAAGAACTGTTGACTCAGCAGGTTGCGTAACATATATATATTTGTATATCCAATAATTAAAAATTAATTAGCTCTACTTTTTTAAACAAGCAGGTTTTAAAAAATTCCTACCATCATTTTTCATTAGATTTACAGTTGTTGTTTTTTTTTACTGTGAGTGATTAGTAAACATAAAAGCTGAACAATTCTAATCAATAGCCATTGTATTTGTGCCTATTTGTTGAATGCTTTTAGTTGTCTGGGTTTGGTCAGGGAATTGTTTTTTTGCCAGGAATGCACTCTGTTTAGGGTAAACAGCTGTGATCTCCATAATGACCTACATAGGTTTAATGAACCATCCTACCCAGGTAAAATACTGATAATACGGCAAGTGTTTCACTTTTATTTTTTATATTGTCTCCATTGCATGTCTTCCCAATGACATGCCCATTGTCCCTGGCTCCATTAATGGTTTTCTGTAACTTGTTAGAAGGTGAGTGAGCGTCAAGTGAGTTGAAGTGGTATTGATAATCCAGCCAAAGGGCCATTTATGGCCTGTTTCCTTTTTATTAGTGACCCTCAGCAGATCTGCTTCTCCATGTCCCTCTGGGTTTTCATCCATAACTTGTTCTGCTGTGGGTTGTTAATCAAACTTTGATTTAGTATTGTCCTTGCACTTTGGCAAATGAAGGCTAGGGAATATTAATAGGCAGGCCTATCCCAAGATCCATGCAGCAAGTGTGCGGGTCTTTACAAAAGTAGAACTATTGGTTCTATAATAGAATTTCCACAATACCCACAGCTGCATGATTGAAATAAAGAGTTCTCTGTGTAATGGATTTGCAGACATATATCTGCGTCCATTACACTGTGATGTAATGTGTGTAACATTCTTGAGAATGGCCCTTGCGCCAAAGATTGTAATTATGGCACTAGACAAAAAGTCAGTGGGCAATACTGACTTATGCTGCGCAGTTCTTCACTCATTCCCTCAGATGTAGCTCTTCACCTTTAGTTGGCACCGCCAAGATGACCTTGGCTGATGCTGCAAATTCACTAAGTGGAGAGTAAAGAGTTATTTTTTTTAATTATCTATATTACCCATTGAATTTCTCAGCAAGTAATTGAGAGTTTATCCTCCTTCAGCATGAATCCCATTGTACTGATTGTACATCAGTGAATTGATATTCACTGGCTGACCATGTCAGCCATTGGTGGCATGAAAATCAGACCCAAATAAAACAATTGAATAGCGTTCACTGTGCATATTGTACATAAAAACTGTGGAGTGATTTAAGTCAGTAATTTAACCTTCAGGTTCAGATGACTGTTATAAACTGCTCAAGCTTCATTCTTGCGGTTTATGATGTCATCTGAACCCTTCAATTACATTACTGCTTTGTAATCAGTCCCAGGTTTCCATTACTCTTTATATAAATCCTTTTAGTCACAGAAATCTTACAGTGAAATGATAACTCCATAAAATGTGGCAGCAAACAGCTTATTCATTTAATAGCGATGACTTGCATTGTTATGTTAGGATTATTGGCCAGAGCAGCATTTTTAGATGCATGGGATTTGGCAGCTTTCCATTCAATCCACCTTTACTACGCTCAAGTTTCTAATACTGTAACATATGAATCAATGATCTTTTTATAACACATCCTGATTTGTAGTTGCCCCAAAGTGTATTGCTTTGTCAATACAATGAGCCTAATTTAATATTGTGTGGTGCTGATATACATTATGTGTAGATCTATCAAGTGTCATTCATTGGAAGTGACAATCGCTCATTTTGGTTTAAAAATATAACTATTTTGATGCTTGTCACTCTTAAGAATAAACACAGCTCCATTTGATTAAATGGGTTTGCAACCTCTCACTGTTTGTGATTATCAGTTTCACTCTTAAATTTCCTTGATGTTGACAACGCTACAGTTCTTTCGTCACGCATAGGTTTCTGTGCCAGTAAATATACCACCTGATATGTAACTTTGTAATGTTGTACATAAGCAGTAATCATCCACTTTTCAGAGTGTTAGTCAATGGTAAAGGAGCTGAGATTGATATTTAATATTTTTCAACCACATGTATATAAGTATGGATGCAGACTCCAATAAGAACAAGAATCTAAAGGCAAATCCAACTGTATTTTATTGTTTTATTTCTGTGATTTGAACTATTTTCCTTTAGGACTCACTTCCATGGAGGTGGAACAATGGCAGGAAATATGGTCAGACGTGTCATTTCTCGGCTATGATGCTAGGGCCCAAGTAACCCCACATACTGTTTGTTGTAGTCAGCAGATGGTTCAAGGCCATTATAATGGCGTAAAAGTCAAGACACACTATTCCACGCAACAAAATCAAAATGGCAACAGTGAGAACAGTTCAAACAAAGCAAAATGCAGCTTAATTTAATTAACTTATGCTCATGATCAAATCAGTATCAGTTATACAAACCAATCTGACCACTGCCTACTCAACAATCCAGTCAATTGACTGCTTAGATTAAAATTCTATATCACAAAGATGAACTGCAGTAATTAGACAACTTAGAATCCTTTACTGGGTAATTTTATGTGTTGGTAGGTCTTTGTATTGCTGACATTTAAAAAAAATATTATTGAGTTGCTTTTACTTTGTTAAATATATGTGATCTCTATACATCACACATGAAGCACACTGAATTGTTTTACTTTGGATATAGGGACAATTATGCAGTAGTACATCACGGGGGAGAAAATCATGTGAGCAGGTTTCTTACTTATTCAATGTGCAGACCCAGTTTGTGGTCAGCCATGTTTTTAGTGCAGAAAGTTATAACACTTTTTTGCGATACCCATATTGACGGTTCACAAATTATTTTAATTACCTGGTGCAGCCAGTAGCTGTGTTTAACAGCAGGTATGCTAAAGTTGTGAAGGCATGTTCAGCTATTTTGGAGATTGCACTCTTAATAGAGTGCCATTATCAGCTGTAGAACTTTGTTTTGAAGCAGTATTTGTTCATTCAGTTATGTTTTAATTCTTTCACTGCATCTGCAGCTGGTTTTGGTCGTGGCCTAGGTTATTTGCAACCCGCTGTTTTCCATCTGTAGCTTGTAGCCAGCTGCAATTTAAGTTGCCCATCTTCAGAATTGTAGTCAAGGCATCTGCTGAGACATGTACCACTACTTGCTTGTTGTGGAGGAAAAAGGGCAGGAAACTAGAAGGCATGCATGTCCTGTACCCAGATGGCCTCTCACCATACCTACTGTTACCCAACCCTATGTCTACAGGCCACCTACCTAGACATGGCTGAGATCTGCCTTCACTGCCTAAGCGTCGGTAGAGGTGAAATCAAAGAAAACTCCATCTCCTTCAGCTAGAACTTCAGAGAAGTTTTATGTTTGAGAAAATCCTGCCAGTAGCTGTCAGTGTGACCAGAACTTGGAAGGTCTATGTTATTGGATCCTTCCAAGCAAAAACAGGGCATGCATGCCAAAGCATAAAGCAGGTAACAGAAGTTTAGTTTGACAGGACTCTGTCACTTTTGCTGTGTAAGACAGGCAACAGCATGAGAAAGCATTAGATATTGTCTATGTGGCAATTTCCCTAGTATGTAGAGCATTATTGATGGCACAAGTGACAATGTGGGTCCCACCCCAAATCCCAAACCATCATCAACAGAAAGGGGTTCTACTCCATTAATGTAGGGTTGGTTTTTGACCATGGGTATAAAATTATGAATGTGAATGCCTGCTATCCTGGATGGCTCCTTGGGTTGAAGGATAGCCTCTTGGATTATGACAACCTGGAGATAGCTGTGAACAAGAGTAGAACAGTGATATGAGGCTCACGTGAACAACAGGTTGAAAATATTCTTGAAAACAGAGGGCTGGATTTTGCCAATGTGGAGCTTTTGGAGGCGAGACACCCACTTGTCAGGTTTCAGTCCTGCCTCCATCGACTTCTGGCCAACCCACACTATTTTCCCTTGATTGACCTCGTTAAGCCCGCCCAGCGGGTTTAGTAGGCCAATTAAGGGGAAGCCGGTTACAGAAAAATTTTTGACAGATGAATTGTCATCGTTTGACAGCTCTGTGAAGCTGTCAAACACTGACATTCTCTGTTGTTTGATGAGTCCTTGTACTCAAGTCTCATCAAACCTATCTGCTGAGCAGAAATCAGATGGCTGTTGCATCGGAGAATGCAGCAGCCATCTGTCATCTCTGCCGGTGAGATGCGGGGAGTCTCCGGTTCCCCAACTGTTGAAGCCTGCAGGAAGAAACAAAGGTAAGAAAACATTTTCTATCACTTTACACTCACCTCACGTACTTACCTCTCCACACTTGCACCCATCACTTACCTCCACAGCGCACTTTTGCACCCCGCAGACCCGCTGCTCGCCTCGCTGACCCTGGTGGGGTTCCCCGACGTCGGGAAGCTCGCACTTGCAGGGATAAAATGGGGATAATCCTCTTAACTACCTGTTAGCAGGCAGTTAAGTGGCTGTAATCCCCTTCCCGCCTCAGTGAGGCGGCTCCCAGCGCGGGTCAGGTGCCCGCCTCCCGGGAAGATGGCATGGAGGTGGGATTGGCACCCGCCCCCAGATTCTGCCATTTTCCCGGCAGACCCGCCTCCCCAGGGCTGGCAAAATTCCCCCCAGAGGTTCAGATGCTTAGATAGATTAGATGAGATGGATGGTTCTATGCTAAGGTCTAAAATATCATTATTATCTGTTGTATAATGCACAGCTTCCCCATACAAAATAGCATTACAACGGAGCAGGTGGAAAAAGAGGTCCAGCTGCAAACATTGGCAGAGGAAGACACAGAGCTTGAGCTGACGACATACCTGCTGTACCCCAGTTGCAGTCTGGTAGAGTCATACTCTACCAAATGACCAATTTTGCTAAGTGGCTGATCCATCCAAAGTACAAACAATCCTGTCCACATGTGAATAATGTCGTTGCCCAACATCTGCAATACCTCAATTATTATCCATGCCCATACTTTTGTCTGCTGCTGAACATTGAGATTGTGCCTGAAAACATGTCTGCAACTGAGATTCAGCAGATAGGAAAAGTCTTGAGGCTGGCTCTAATCTTCAATTAAGTGCCTATTCTGCCTAATCCACAAACAATAATTTCAAAATATGCCCAATAAAGTGGACGAAGACAGTACCCCCATCATTTCCTTCTGCCCTATCTCAATTACTATGGATTCCTATCCATTTCTTGTTGCCATCTTAATCCACCCCACCCAAAGTAAGGACTCCGGACACAGTTAAGATAAAATTAAAAAAATGTATTCACCCGCATTGTCAATAGCATGCACGGTAATGAGGTTAATAATGCAGTCTCCATGCAGCACTAATGCTGCCAGTACAGTTCAGGCCTGCACACAAATGAGCTGACCTTTTCCAATAATCCAAGCTCAGCTCAGCTGACTATTTCTCTGCCGCTCTCAGAACATCACTCATGATGTGTAAGGAGCGCCAGGGCTGCAGTTCTTCTGCCACAGTCAGGGAATGAAGAAAGGGCCAGCCAGGGGAATTCTTCTTACTAGGGTGCTGGCCATTGCCAATGGGCGCTGGGTAACTCAAGTGCTGCTCTTTGAAGTTTATCCTTAGCTATTTGATCATCATTCATGAACTACACATGTTATCAATGTATCCGTCCAATGTGCAGCCCTTTACATTTGTCTGCATTAAATTTAATCTGCCCGCTTACAAATGTCTAACTCATGCTGTAATTTCTAAACTGCTTCATTGTGTTTCCACTGGTTTGGTATCATCTGAAATGTTGATGATTTTGCATGTGTTTCTGATCATTTATGTGAATTAGAAGCAGTAGTGGTCCCAGCACCAAGTTTCAAGGCACATCACTCAGTTCTTCCCACTTCAACTCTGACATAACTCTTCTAACGAGTAGCTGTTATTTCCTAGCATGAAGCCAGCTTCTTATCTATTCCAATGATTTATCTCGAATCACCACAGCTTTGAGTTTAATTAATAGCCTTTCATGTGGAACTATATCAAAAGTCTTATGGAAGTCCAGGTACACTACATCATGGGGCTTACCATAGCCAACTTGGGCCATCACTTTCTCAAAGAAGTTGAGGAGACTGGTCAGGTAGGATCTTCCTCTTCTGAATCCATGCTGACTCTTGATATTTAGATTATTTTGTAGAACTTATCCTCAAGTTTACTCCTGATTTCATTATTTTAAATAGAATGGAAATAAGAGTAATAGCTAAGGAGTTGTTGGTGTCTGTTTTGTCACCTTTTTTAAATATGGGAACTACATTAGTCTGTTTCCAATACGATGTCCATTGATTCCCCCAATGATTGTCAGCTTCATAGACCTCCTCCCTGGAGGTTATTCTCCTCATGAGTAATCAAAGGGTAATAATGGGGCTCACTCCAGCTTGTCCCTGTTATGTGCAGCATTTCTTCTATTAGCGAATACAAATCATACCTGTATTGGAATTTGGAAGAGCAGAGACAAGTGCCCGGTCTATGTGGCATTTTATGTGAGTCCATGAACATGCAGCATAAAAGTAGTCATTGTAACATGCTTGGTGGTCCTAACGTACAAGATTTATGTGATATATTAGAAGCGTGCTTCTGTGCAAGCAACAAACTGTGTCCTGTAGCAATATAAGCGTGTGCATGTGTCAGCGTGCTGAAAGGATGCCTGAGTTATTTGCATGCAGCTTGAGTGCTTTGCATGCAGCTTTAGTGAAGCAGCATCAAGGTGACTTGTTGGTATTCATTGTAAGCAAATTGTAAGTACTCGTACCTTGGCAATCTTTGAGTCCAGAAAATGTCTTGCTTGTCTATTCCCGTAACCTATGAATGTTGTAGACTGCATTCACTCACTCAGCCACCTTCACCCTAACACTACTGCTGATTGGAGGGTGCACCTTAGGTCCATAGAGGGCAACCCTCCTTTGTGTATCTCCTGGTGTAAAGCTTCACAGCACTATTCTCGAAAGCACTATCTGTTCCTGAAGTTCTGACTTCTTCAAGTGCTGGCAGCAAGCTTTTAAATTTTTCACTGTGCAATTCTGCTTTAACAGTGAGAAACAGCTTTTTAGGAACAACTGACTTGCCAGATATCCTGCCCATGCACCTGGAACATACCCTGTATTTGATCATTATTAAACTGAGCTGACCTCGTGAAATTACACACCATGTGAGCAATGCATTCCTGGCTCACCAGCATGGAATTGCATAATTGGCCCTATAAATGCAATGGTAGGTATTGCACCTCAGCCAATCTGGATAATTGCAAGGCAACAGGGGTGCAAATTTACATTGATGTAAAATGACAGACACAGGATAGCACAAATATAAAGGTTGAAGTTTATTTGCGAGCCAAATTAATTTGTTCTTCGATCTCCTTTCTCACTAATTTTCTCCCCTCCTCTCCTGAAGTTGGTGACTGCTGCTGGGCTACAGTTCCACTGGCACTAATGCCTTCTCCAGTACCTCAACCAAGTAGCAATGATTCATGTGGCAAGCCTTGGTACTCTCAGTACACTATTCAACTGTAGGGGCAACACAGGCAAGCCTAACCCTACTTTCACCCAATGTCCATACAGGTACACATTTCCAGCAATCAGGTATAGAACACTGCCAAATGTTGTTCCCCTTCCTAACCTAGGTGCTGAGGCAATTGTAGCACCTCTACCACTGCCCCTTCTGAGATCTGCTAACTCAGCAAAGCTCAGATCCGGGGTCAAACCTGAGACCTTTCTAGTCTGTATTGCTCAGTTACTCACTGCATAGCTTCTCACTGAGCTGTTGGGGAAATCTCTCTGTTCCATTTAAACATATTCCAAATTAACACAGGTTACCCGTGAGTAAAAACTGGTATCATGGGCCACCTCTTGACTATTCTGGGTTCATGACTCATCGTTGAATATTGCTTTACTTGAGCTGAAGATTCATTAGAGAAGTTGTTGCAGCCACAATCCCTGGAAGGGGGGATTATAGACTCTCCTGTCCTATGCTCAGAGCTGTATTGCTTGTTGATAGTATCCTGTTCATTTCCCGCACGGTGGCTTTTGCTTTGGATTTCATTGGACCACTAATGTTTCCACACAAACAGTTCAATGTGTTTCCTTATCTATAGGAATTCCATTACTTTACAGGACAAAATATCCTGTATATGGTACACAATCCAATCTAAAAAATAGCAAAACATGTTTCAAAAAAGAAGAGTTGACAATTCAAGAGCAGCGCTGATTATAAGCATATATAACACAGCATCCACATCCTTTTGGGGGGGTGAGTTTCACATTTCCACTACCCTTTGTGTGAAAACGTGCTTCCAGATTTCACTCCCAAATGGCTAAGCTCTAATTTTAAGATTGTGCCCTCTTGTTCTGGATTTCCCCACCAGAGGAAATAGTTCCTCTGTATTTATTCTATTGAATCCCTTAATTGTTTTTAAGACTTCGACTAGTTCACCCCTCAACCTTCTAAACTCAAGGAAATACAAGCCAAGTTTATGTATCTTGTCCTCATAAGTTAACCCTTTAAGCCTTGGTATTATTCTGGTGAATCTGCACTGTACCCCTTCCAAAGCCAATACATCTTTCCTGAGGTTTGGTGCCCAAAACTGAATGCAATACTCCAGATGGGGTCTGACCAAGGCTCTGTACAACTGAAGCATCACTTTTGAATTCCAAACCCTTTGAGATAAAGGACAACATTTCATTAGGAACAGAACTAGGCCATTCAGCCCCCCACCCCCACCCCCGAGCCTGTTCCGCCATTCAATGAGATCATGGCTGATCTGTGCCCTAACTCCATTTACCCACCTTGGCTCCATATCCCTTGATACCCTTGGCTAGCAAACATCTATCGATCTCAGATTTTAAATTATTAATTGAGCTAGCATCTACTGCTTTTTGTGGGAGAGAGTTCCACACTTCTACCACCCTTTGTGTGAAGAAATGTTTCCTAACTTCTCTCCTGAATGGCCTGGCTCTGATTTTAAGGTTATGTCCCCTTGTCCTCGACTCCCCCACCAGCGGAAAAAGTTTCTCTCTATCTACCCTATCAATTCTTTTCAAAAACCTAAAAACTGAATCAAATCACCTCTTAACCTTCTATATTCCAGGGGAATACAAGCCTAGTTTATGTGATCACTCCTCAATTTAACTCTTGGAGCCCTGGTAACATTCTGGTGAATCTACACTGCCCTCCTTCCAAGGCCACTACAGGAAACTCTTTATTAACCGGCACCGACGGGACCGGCGTGGTGCCGGTTAATCAAAAAGTCCGGATAACGGAGAGTTATATCTCCCAACGTACGAGAGCCCCGTACACACTGACATGCGCCTGCATTCGGAGCTCCGTCTCCCCGGGGACCGCCAGCTGACCATCTGTCGTGTCCGCTGCCTACCCGGGCTGCACATTCCCCTCCCAATCTACATGCTCCGATACAAGGCAAATGCCTCGGGGTCTTTTTTAAAGTTATTTTTAAAGGAGAGATGAAGGAAAACCCCGGTTACCTACTCAAGAATTTTGCCGGTTAAGAGAGATTTCCGGTTATTTGGGTGCCGGTTAAAAGAGAGTTTCCTGTATACCCTTTCTAAGGTGTGGTGCCCTGAACTGTACACAGTACTCTGTATTTAACCATTTTGATTATGTGCTGTATCTGTGCCCTAACTTTTAGTGATTTGTGTGCATGGACACCTAAATCTCTTTGCTCTTCCACAGCTTCTAGTCTCTCATCATTAAGAAAATATTCCAATTTATCTTTCTCAGATCCAAAGTGGATTAACTCACACTTCCCCACATTGAACTTCATCTGCCATAGTTTTGCCCACTCACTTATTCTGCCTATGTCCCTTTGTAACTGCCTCCTCTCATCGACACAACTCACTGTGCCTCCTAATGTAGTTACAGTTTATCAGTAAAGTTCTGTGAGGTCTCAATGAGATCTGTATTTAAAGTATAATAATATTAAAAATGTTGGTTCATATCCAGCTGGGTAGCCTAAATAGTTACAAAACAAGTTGTCTTTCAGTGATAAAACCCTAAGCTAAATATAAGTGGACCTGTGGTGTACCCTATTCCAGTCTCACTACATCTCAAGTAGAAACTGCTCTGTTGAACTACAAACTCCAGTAATATCAATTTAATTGCAGCATGGAGCCATCATTGTCTTGTGCCCACCTTTCCGGCAACTCCATGTTTGAATCCCTCCAATCAGGTTTTCACCCCTGCCACAGTACTGAAACGGCCTTTATTAAAATCACAAATGACCTCCTAAGTGACTGGGACTGTGGTAAACTATCCCTCCTCATCCTTCTTGACCCGTCTGCAGCCTTTGATACAGTTGACTACACCATCCTCCTCCAACTCTTCTCCTCTGTCGTCCAGCGGGTGGGACTGCAGTCACCTGGTTCCATTCTTATCTATCCAGTCATAGCCAGAGAATCACCTGCAATGGCTTCTCTTCCAGCTCCCACAATGTTACCTCTGGTGTCCCCCAAGGATCTATCCTTGGCCCCCTAATATTTCTCATCTACATGCTGCCCCTCGGTGACATCATCCCTATACACAATGTCATGTTCCACATGTACGCTGACGACACTCAGCTCTAATTCACCACCACCTCTCTCGACCCCTCCACTGTCTCTGATTTGTCACACTGCTTGTCCAACATCCAGTACTGGATCAGCAGAAATTTCCTCCAACTATATATTAGGAAGACCGAAACCATTGTCTTCGGTCCCCGCCACAAACCCCGTTTCCTAGCCATCAACTCCATCCCCTCTCCCTGACAACCGTCTGAGGCTGAACCAGACTGTTTGCAACCTTGGTATCTTATTTGACACCGAGATGAGCTTCCAACCACATATCTGCTCCATCACCAAGTCCGCCTACTTCCACCTCCATAACTTTACCTGACTCCGCCCCTGCCTCAGCTCCTCTGCTGCTGGAACTCTCATCCATGCCTTTGTTATCTCTAGACTTGATTATTCCAATGCTGTCCTGGCCGGCCTCCCATCTTCCACGCTTCTTCCACACTACGTACGCTTGAGCTCATCCTGTTCATAACCTAACTCGCACCAAGTCCCGTTCACCCACCCCTGCGCTCGCTGACCTACCTTGGCTCCTGGTTCGGCAACTCCTCAATTTTAAAATCCTCATCCTTGTTTTCGAATCCTTCCATGGCCTTGCCCCACCCTAACTCTGTAACTTCCAATTCTGGCCTCTTGTGCATCCCCGATTTTAGTCACTCCACCATTGGCAGCCGTGCCTTCAGCTGGCTATGCCCTAAGCTTTGGAATTCCCTCCCTAAACCTCTCCGCCTCTCTACTTCTCTCTCCTCCTTTAAGACGCTCCTTAAATGAGGGAGTGATGGGTTATGGGGAGCGGGCAGGGAAATGGAGCTGAGCCCAAGATCAGATCAGTCATGATCTTATTAAATGGCGGAGCAGGCTCGAGGGGCCAAATGGCCTACTCCTACTCCTGCTCCTATTTCTTATGTTCTTATGTTCTTAAAACCTACCTCTTTGACCAAGCTTTTGGTCATTTACCCTAATACCTCCTCGTGTGGCTCGGTGTCAAATTTTGTTTGATAACGCTCCTGTGAAGCACCTTGGGACATTTTACTACGTTAAAGACGCTATATAAGTGCAAGTTGTTGTTGTTTTGGGGCCATCATTGTGTTGATTCATCATTGCCTCCTTCCAGGCATGAGTAGAGCATGGAGGTCTTAGAAAAGGAGCTCATTGAGAAAATGTGGCACAAACATTAACTGCCACAGGGGGTAAAATACCATCCCCAGTAACAACTAATCTCTTCTTGGAGAAGTTCCAAGTGAATCTGTTCTTGCCCTATATGCAGAACATAAGACAGTTGTAAAATGCCACTGTAATACAATTAAAATCTATTTATTGATTAATCTCTCAAATGAATCAGTTGTCTGAATGTAATAATTATTAAGTACTTGCACAGAAAAAATCTCCTAATCCTTTTTTTTTAATGAAATCCCACACATTCCTGAACCACAATAAAATAGGATTGTGCAGAAGTACTGAATAGTGCTTCAGCTGTAAGGGAAAAGGGAAGAAACAGATTTCAATAAAAGAAAACCCCTTCCATAACTGCTGAGAACATTACATTTTTAAAGGTTTTTAAAGATAATATGATTGAATAGCAATAATAAATTTGCGGTCATACAGGAGGCTGGAATAGTATAGGCTGCTTGATTGAAGACCTTGACCTATTGGTCTCATCTTTCAATCAAATAGCTTATCATCCATTCCAGCCTACTGCTCCTGCATTACTGTTTTTAATTAAAGTATTTTCTTTTCCATTTTTTTTGATTGTGCCTGACTCTTACGACAGAGATCTAGCTAGCAAAGCAATAGTAATAGTGTGCTTTGATATTTTCTCTTGTTTTTGTCTTATATTGCATTTCTTCAGTACCATGCATTTTGAAAGAAGGGTTTATGACACAAGTATATAGGAGTGGAATTGACTTGTATTTTTCTTAGCTAGCAGTTTTGATCCTGTGATGAATACTGTTAGAGCGGGTAACGCAGTATCATAAATAGACGATACGAACAATGATGGTGCGAGTTAGGATATGGACAGCAGAGTTTTGGATGAGCTCAAGTGTATGTAGCGTGGAAGATGGGAAGCAAGCCAGGAGAGCATTGGAATAATCAAGTCTAGAAAAGGCCCTCTGGTTTATCGAGCCTGTCCTACACAACTGCAACGCCATGTGCATCACAATATATACACTCCCACCCTACCTGAAGGCCATGTGATATCTTGGGAGAGGCGAAAAAACAGATTAAAAACCCAGGCCAATTTGGGGGGGGGGGGGCGGTAAACATCTGGAAAATTCCTCTCTAACCCCCCCTGGGCGATGGAAACTAGTCTAGGAGACCTTTTGTATGAGGTGACCGCTGCCCCTGCCAGAAACAGGTCCACCTCTCGCCTGAAGGAATTCAGCGAATCGCCATTCACCTCATCAGATGGCAGCCTGTTCCAGAAGTCCACCATTCTCTGGGAAATGAACAACCTCTTGACATCCAACCTAGTTCTGGCCTTGTATAACTTGAAATTTTTACCCCTGGTCCTTCCTAACCTATTTAGTTCAAACAAACACAACCTATAACTTTAATCAGCTTATAAACTTTGATCAAATTACCCCTAAATCTACACTTCTCTCAAGTCTTTGAGACTATCTTGATAACTAAGTTGCTTCAAACTGGAAATTAGTCTAGTGGTCCTCCTCTGCACACTTTCCAAAGTCTCAATATTTTGTTGTGGTAGGTCATGCCTGACAAACCTGATTGGATTTCTTGAAGAGGTGTCTAAAGTAGTGGACAGGGGAATGTCTATGGATGTTGTTTATATGGACTTCCAGAAGACATTTAATAAAGTCCCACATAAGAGACTGTTAACTTAGGTAGAAGCCCACGGAATTGTGGGCAACTTATTGACCTGGTTAGGAAATTGGCTGAGCAGCAGGAGACAGGCAGTAGGGATAATGGGTAGGGACTCAAATTGGCAGGAGGTGACTAGTGGTGTCCCGCAGGGATCTGTGTTGGGGCCTCAACTATTCACAATATTTATTAACTACTTAGATGATGGCATAGAAAGTCATATATGCAAATGTACCGATGACACACAGATAGGCAGCATTGTAGGCAGTGTAGATGGAAGCAGAAAATTACAAAGGGATATCGACAGATTAAGTGAATAGGCAAAACTCCGGCAAATAGATTTCAATGTAAGCAAATGTAAAGTCATCCACTTTGGACCTAAAAAGGATAGAACAGGGTACTTTCTAAATGGTAAAAAGCTAAAACCTGGATGTCCAAAGAGACTTTGGGGTCCAGGTACGTAGATCATTAAATTGTCATGAACAGGTACAGAAAATAATCAAAAAGGCTAATGGAATGCTAGCCTTTATATCTAGAGCACTAGAATACAATGGGGTAGAAGTCGTGCTGCAGCTATACAAAGCCCTGGTTAGACCACACCTGGAGTACTGTGAGCAGTTCTGGGCACCACACCTTAGGAAGGATATATTGGCCTTGGAGGGAGTGCAGTGTAGGTTTACCAGAATGATACCTGGACTTCAAGGGGTAAGTTACAAGGAGAGATTACACAAATTAGGGTTGTATTCCTGAGAATTTAGAAGGTTAAGGGGTGATCTGATCGAAGTTTTCAAGATCTTAAGGGGAACAGATAGGCTGGATAGAGAGAAACTATTTCCGCTGGTTGGGGATTCCAGGATTAGGGGGCATAGTCTAAAAATTAGAGCCAGACCTTTCAGGAGTGAAATTAGGAAACACTTCTACGCACGAAGGGTAGTTGAAGTTTGGAATTCTCTTGCGCAAACGGCAATTGATGCTCTATCAATTGTTAATTTTAAATCTGAGATTGACGGCTTTTTGTTAACCAAAGGTATTAAGGGATATGGGCCAATGGCAGGTATATGGAGTTAGGTCACAGATCAGCCATGATCTCATTGAATGGTGGAACAGGCTCAAGGGGCTGAATGTTCTACTCCTGTTTCTATGGTGGTTTTTTTTCTGATCTGGAGCTTGAAATTCAAAAGTGCCTACCAATTGACATTAGAAAAGTAAAAGCTTTGATCTGACTGGCGAAATTTTCAAAAATATGACCAAAATTGAAAAACACAACTATTTACAAATTAGAAGTGAACCAACAAATCTCCTGTGGCGTCACTCATTGTCATTTGGATCATATGCTGTTTTATACCATGCAGCTAACAATGTATTATTCTGCTGCTTTAGTGCAGCCTTTTGTTAAATGGCCTATCTTGTTAAGGCCACAAAGTCTAATTACTGTAAGTAATCACAGCCTGCGGTCAATTAAAGTTTAATTGGTGACAGGAAGTTTGCTGATTGATAGGTATTTTGTGGCCTGAAAGAGATAGGCCATATTACATAGTATTGCATCGTATTTATAGCACAGAAACTGGCCATTTGGCACAAGAGGTTTATGCCAGTGTTTATGCTCCATACGAGCCTCCTCCCCCCCCCCGTTCTTCATCTAACCCCATAAACATAGCCTTCTATTCCTTTCTCCTTCATGTGCTTATCTAGCTTTCCTTTAAATGCATCTATGCTACTTGCTTCAATTACTCCCTGTGTTAGCGAGTTCCACATTCTAACCACACTCTGGCTGAAGAAGTTTCTCCTGAATTCCCTATTGATTTATTAGTGACTATCTTATATTTATGGTCCCTAGTTCTGGTCTCCCCTGCAAGTGGAAACATCTTCTCTACGTCTACCCTATCAATCCCTTTCATAATGTTAAAGACCTCTATCAGGTCTCCCCTCAATCTTCTATTTTCTAGAGAAAAGAGCCCCAACCTGTTCAATCTTTCTCGATAGGTATAACCTCTCAGCTCTGGTATCATTCTAGTAAATGTTTTTTGCAACTTCTCCAGTGCCTCTATATTCTTTTTATAATATGGAGACCAGAACTGTTCACAATACTTCAGGTGTGGTCTAACCAAGGTTCGATAAAAGTTTAACATAACTTCTCTGCTTTTCAATCTATCCTTCTAGAAACGAACCCCAGTGCTTTGTCAGCTTTTTTATGTTCTTATTAACCTGCGTCGCTACTTTTAGCGATTTGTGTATCTGTATCCCCAGATCCCTCTGCGCCTCTACTCCATTTAAACACTTATTTACAAGGAGTACGTGGCCTCCTTATTCTTCCTACCAAAACGTACCACCTCGCTCTTACCTATATTGAAATTAATTTGCCATTACATGCCCATTCTGCATTCTTCCTTTGTATTAACTATACCCCCCCAGAGTCATCTTCAAATTTTGAAATTATACTTCCGATTCCCGAGTCCCAATCATTAATGTAAATTGTGAACAACAGTGTTCCCAGCACCAATCCCTGCGGAACACCACTTCCTACCTTTTGCCAGTCCGACCAGCTACCCTTTGGCTGAAATTTTCTTGGGGGAGGGGGGGTGGTCAGTGGGTGCGATCAGTGGTGGGGGGGAGGGGGGGTGGTCAGTGGGTGCGATCGATGGCGGGGGGGAGGGGGGGGTCAGTGGGTGCGATCGATGGCGGGGGGAGGGGGGGGTCAGTGGGTGCGATCGGTGGCGGGGGAGGGGGTGGTCAGTGGGTGCGATCGGTGGCGGGGGGGGAGGGGGGTGGTCAGTGGGTGTGATCGGTGGCGGGGGGGAGGGGGGTGTCAGTGGGTGCGATCGATGGCGGGGGGGAAGGGGGGGTCAGTGGGTGCGATCGATGGCGGGGTGGTCAGTGGGTGCGATCGGTGGCGGGGGGGTCAGTGGGTGCGATCGGTGGCGGGGGAGGGGGTGGTCAGTGGGTGCGATTGATGGCGGGGGGGGGAGGGGGGGGTCAGTGGGTGCGATCGATGGCGGGGGGGGGGTCAGTGGGTGCGATCGGTGGCGGGGGAGGGGGGTGGTCAGTGGGTGCGATCGGTGGCGGGGGGAGGGGGTGGTCAGTGGGTGTGATCGGTGGCGGGGGGGGGAGGGGGGTGGTCAGTGGGTGTGATCGATGGCGGGGGGGGGAGGGGGGTGGTCAGTGGGTGTGATCGGTGGCGGGGGGGGAGGGGGGGTCAATGTGTGCGATGGGTGGCGGGGGGGGAGGGGGGGTCAATGTGTGCGATGGGTGGCGGGGGGGGAGGGGGGTGGTCAGTGGGTGTGATCGGTGCCTGGGGGGGAGGGGGGGTCAGTGGGTGTGATCGGTGGCGGGGGGAGGGGGGGGTCAGTGGGTGCGATCGGTGGCGGGGGGGAGGGGGAGGGGGGTCAGTGGGTGCGATCGGTGGCGGGAGGGGGGTGGTCAGTGGGTGTGATCGGTGGCGGGGGGGCGGGGGGGGTTCAGTGGGTGTGATCGGTGGCGAGGGGGAGGGGGGTCAGTCGGTGCGATCGGTGGCGGGGGGGAGGGGGGGGGTCAGTGGGTGCGATGGGGGGGAGGGGGGGTCAGTGGGTGCGATCGGTGGCGAGGGGGAGGGGGGTCAGTCGGTGCGATCGGTGGCGGGGGGGTCAGTGGGTGCGATGGGGGGGGGAGGGGGGTGGTCAGTGGGTGCGATCGGTGGCGAGGGGGAGGGGGGTCAGTGGGTGCGATCGGTGGCGGGGGGGGGTCAGTGGGTGCGATCAGTGGCGGGGGGGAGGGCGGGTGAATGTGTGCGATCGGTGGCGGGGGGGGAGGGGGGTCAGTTGGTCAGTGGGTGCGATCGGTGGCGGGTTGGGTGGGAAAGTGTTTTTTTCCCCCTAGCGAGTCGGGATCCCGCTGTGAACACACCGCCATGCACCTTTACCAAATGTCGGGTCTATGAGCGCTGAACAGACCCGGCACGCAGCGGCGGGGGAGCCAATTAAATCATTAGTGGCCTGTTTACAGCCACTGAACAGTGGTTTTAAACTGAGCTTTTGAATTTGACAGCTCGGCCACGGGTTTCACACTGTTGCTAGACCACATCTGTGAAGCTGAGGCGGGCGGTCAGTTGCCATTGAATCAACTGACGAGTTGACAGCTTCAGATGTCAAGTAAAAGCTCCCACCTTACAGAGATATCTTCCCTCAGCCACAAGCTCTTCCTCACTGCATTTCCACTACAGATTCAGAATGCTGCAAGTCTTTACACAAGTCTCCATCCAGTCTCACCTCATTACCTCTCTCACCATTGACAGATCGCTTCTGTCATCTCTACTTCACCTGCCATCTGTTCCATCAGAATGGGTGCCCTTTATACTCTCTCACCTTGGTCCTCTGAATCCCACCACGATCTGCCCCAACACCAGCCGCACCAGGCACACCAGCAGCACCAACAACCACACCACCAACCTTCTCCGCAATCACCTGATGCTGCACAGGACAGAGGGCATCAGCACCCAACCACATTGCTGCCAGGGATGGCCTCAGCATGGCCAGATTTACTTCACTTGACGCTGTACACCCTGGCTGCCACATGATGCGCCAGGTTGGCACCACCCCACACCAACACCATAAAGCATCCCTACAATGCCCAAGCCATTCCTTTCACACTCATCATCATTGCGGGGGGTACCATTTTGTCTCGCCATTCACTGCAACTCACTAAGCCACTTCCAAAGGTGCACACAAATCTGTCCAAGATAGCAAAGTGTTGAAAATAAAGGTTTCAATGTTTGACACCACATTACAGAAACTTTACATGGACATTACACAAAACACCCAAGTGCCTACCCTTGTGTGTTGTTAGTTAGTATGATTGCACTAGGATGAGGGTGAGCGTGAGGGGTGGCTAGTGAGATGGGGATGTGATAATATAGATAGAGAGAGAAGGATGGGTGGAGGTGCAAGGTAAGTTGGTGTGACTGAGGATGTGCTGGAATAGGGTAGGGAAGGCAGAGTGATGGGGATGTGAAGAGAGGCACAGCAAGATGAGGTTGAGTGTGGCTTTATACTAAAGTTTTGTGATCTACTGAGATCATTGAAATGTTTGTGGCACTGCACCCAGGTCTCCCTGACCATATCCCTGCCTGTGCCCTCCTATGCAATGTGCAAGCAGGCTGTGTTGATCTCCTGGGGATATGGAGGGAGTCATGGGAGAGCCTGGTTGCAGCCTTGTGTTTTTGTGCAGTGAATGTCAGTGTTTGCAACACCTCAATGCTGTAGAACACTGACAGCACAAATGTCAAAGTAAATTTGCGCATGGTCCCTTTAAGGAAACCGGCTGATGACACATCATCAAATTACGTCACCAGACCCGCTTCCTCTAATTGGCCGGGAAAGGCGATGGGTGAGCTTAACAAGCCCCATCAAGGGAAATTCATTTTGGACTGTGGGCTGGAGCCAGCAGCGGGGTCGGGACCCGCCACCGACGTCGCGCGCCACAGACCCACCGAGGTCAGCAAAATTGCAGCCTTAATCTCTACTCTCTGTTTTGTAGCCAGCTTGCTATCCATTCTGCTAACTGTCCCCTGACTCCACATGCTCTGACCTTATTTATGAGTCTACTATGCTATACCTTATTGAAGGTCTTTTGAAAATCCAAGTATATTACATCTACTGCATTACCCTTGTATACTCTTTCTCGTACTTCTTCAAAGAATCCAATAACATTGGTCAAGCTTGACCTTCCCTTTAGAAATCTGTGCTGACTACTCTTTATTGGGCCAAAAATTCGGCACTTGCCGGGTGAGTACACGCTCTGTACTCACCCATAAGGCCTCCTGAAGTTCCGGATTTCCTGCATGCACTGTGCATGCGCGGGAATCCGGAACTTCTGGTCTCGTGAAGGGAGCAGTTCAGAGGTGAACCGCGTGCACGGTAGAAGCTGCGCACACGCAGCGAACTTAGGGTTTTTTTCAGGTTTCTCCGGGAGGGTAAGTATGGAAGAAGCTGCGCTTTTAAAAAGGAGGCGCAAGACCCGTTTTCAACAAGGTAAGTGGTTAATTAATTACAATTATAAAATTTTTTCAACAGGTTTATCTTTTTTAGATATTTTAAAGAACGGTAAGTTTATTTTTAGCACTGTTAAAAAGTATTTTAATTTTTTCAAAAATTTAAATTTTTGTTTGAAGTAGTTAATTTATTTAACTTATAGTTATTTTAAAAATGTGATGGTTTTTAAAAAAAATGTATTTGAAGTTTAGGTGTTGTTTTGGGGCCGATTTCAATTCATAGATTTGACAGGTCTCTATGAATGAAAGATGGTCTGCTGCCATTGGCTCTCCATGGCCCACGTGATCCCAGGGGACGCATCGCACTAAATACGCCCCTGGGATACACAAGCACTGTGCGCCGGCAGCTGCAGGAGGCCCAGGAGCTGAAGTCCCCGTGGGCCCAGAGGTCAACGGCAGGCGCGGTAGGTAGGTGCGCGCGGGATCCTTGCACCCGCGGGAAGCCAGGGAGCCTAATTTCTGGGCCAATATTTTTGTTATCTAGATGTTTTTCTATTACATCTTTGAGTAAAGATTCCATTTACTTTCCTACCACTGACGTTAAACTAACTGGTCTATAGTTTCATGCACTTGTTGCTAAGATGATCAAATATACCACAGGAGACAATGGTGTTACCATTTAGGCCTTTTCAACACAGTTGGATCAGTTTCCATAGCAGTTCCAGGTCTCTGATGATCTGAAACTTCCATCTTTATTCTGTACAGGTTATGTGTTATCATAGTCCTGGTCTAAAAAGTTTCCCTGAGTTGTTCTAAATCACTGACTGGTGAATATGTGATGCGCCCACTTAGTTCTCTTTTCACTTTAGAATTCAGAAAAATAGTACACATTAGACCACTGCATACAGCCTAAAAACTACTCATCCAGTTTATTTGAAATTAAAATAATTAGAGCTATCAAACGATTAAAAAAAATAATTGCGATTAATCTCTCGATTAAAATTTTTAATCTCAGTTAATCTTGGTTTTAATCGCATATTTAATTGATACAATTACTGCAGCCATCTCATTCAAGTTTGTTTTATTATTATTACACAGAATTATATGGAGAAACTCATAAACTGAACTGTTTATTGAGAAGAGATCATCAAAAACTTTTGAGTCATCATAGCCAAAAGTGTAAATTAAAAGGGAAAATTAGTAGACTTTACATAGCTACAGGCAAAAGAAAAATGCAACACAGCCAATGAATCTAAAAAGAACTTCAGTTTTATTTCTTGCTGCCATTTAGCCAGTTGCTTAGACAGACAAGATGGTTTATGTTTTCAGCTGCTCGCTTCTTAGTTACACAAAGCCATTCGCATGGTACCATCGTCCCCAGCATTGCTAAGTATTTACGTTCTAGCTTTGCTAAACTTTCATGGGCACAAACATGCTTTGACCACCATTCCAGAGGTCTCTCTTCCTTGCTGATAACTGGTTCTGATTTATAATGATGCAAAGTGGTGGTTGGCTTTGTTCCTTTGTATTTGCCCTCTGAATGAGATGTCGCGAAGAGGAGGTTCATTCTCCTTTTCGATGGTTCAACTTCTGTAGTTTGTGCATCAGGCCACTGGTCTTGTGACACTTCTGACAACAGTAAAGTAAAATTAACTTCCACACTTCATCCCTCTCGGATTTTGGAAGGCACTTCAAATTCTTAAACCTTGGGTCCAGCGCTGTCGCTACCTTTAGCCATATGAGATATGTACTTTCTTTGCATTTAGTTCAGTATGCACTGAAAGAGTTCTTAAACCAAACAATATATGCTGGGTCATCATCTGAGGCAGCCATTACATGAAATAAATGGCACAATGTGCAGGAAACATACATCTTTCCCCCAAGGAGCTTGGTCACGTATGTGCATGGCTCTGGTTGAGTTTCCAACTTTTGGAATTTGTCAAATTCAGTAGGAGTGGTCACTGTACTTAGCTTGATTCATGGACTTCCAGGGAGTTGGAATTTCTAAAGGAGTACTCTGTCGAAACTGATGGGTTTCATTTGTTGTTGCATTGTTGTTGCCTGTAGCAGAAGAACTGCTAGAAGGTGTATTTTGAGATGTTTAGCATGCAAGCGATACAGCAGACTAGATGTACTTCTGTGATACTGGAACTCAGTTTGACAGTAGATACAAGTAACTGTCTTTGTACCCAATGAACCAACAGAATTTTTTTTAAAAATCCCATTTACAAGTTGTTCGCTTTTAGTGCTTTGCTCCATAAGGTTTACCTTTACCTTTTTTATTCTTTTGATTGCTTTCTGTTGAATATTTGTCCACATTAGTCACAATTAATTTTTTTATTCACTTGACAGCTCTATTTTCTACTTTTATTTTTAGCTCTTTTCTCTTTCTTTAAGGATGGTTCTCTGCCCTGCTCTGCCACATCCAACCGCTCGACCCCACCCAACCCAACCTGGCGTCTTTCTGTCTGACCACTGAACCTGGACTGACCCCCGCCCTGCCCCACGTCACCTGACATCAAGCAGCAAGCGCTTTTGCTCCCTAACTGACAGCATCTGTTGAGGGCGAAATTCTGTTACGCCCCGTTTGCCGAATTATTGGCGGAGATTTAGCGCCTGGCACGGAAGTACCGCCCCGGCCACTAAATTCGACTTACCGCCCCGGCGAGGAAGCAAAGCGCTATCTTGTGTGCTCCACTTCCTCTCGGGGCGGCGTTGGGGGCGCAAAGCGCGGTAACGCCGGTGCGCTATGCGGCCGCTCTGCGTAGCGCTGATGCGTTTCACCGCCCCTCCCCTTCCATTAAAGCGGAGAGACTGCGAGCTCTGCAGGGCCTCCGATGGCCCACACTAGCCCACCAGGCGGCGTGGCACTGTGGCTGCAGCCCGGCACCGAGATGCGATGCCAGGCTGCGCAATGGCGGCCACGGAGCACGCCAAGGGCCGCCACGGAGGGCCGGCCTGGAGGTTGGCCAAAAAGAATAAAATGGCGGCACGGGTCGTGGCTGTACCTCCCTTTAATTAGCTCCCTGTGAGTGGAGGTTGGCCTGGCTCGTGATCTGCGAGGCTGGCGATGACACTGCCTGCGACAGCCTCGTGGGGCGCAGCCGAATTTCTGCCGCGGGGTGGTGAGGGGTCGCAGCGGGGCACTAAGGGGTCGCGGTTGCGCAGTGGCCTGGTGCACTACTGGCGGGGGCGCCACGCTGTCGGCTAGCACCTGAGTAGCGCCCCGCCGAATTTCTCGGGAGTCCCCGCCCAGGCGATAAGCCCTTTGCGCCCTGTTAGCGCCCCCCGGAGGTTTTCTCATTACCTGGTCCTACATTTCCAGGTGTAGGGGGTCAAATGGCTGAGTAACAGTAGCAACAAGGGCAGATATCAAAGGATTCATTGTCAGCTAAACTGAAGTCATTTTATATTTTTAATTTGAAAATATGAGACGATGATTAGATGGTGTTTAAAAACAAAGCCTGCGAAATTTGGCTCCTTTGCATCTGCCGTTAGTGCCTCTGGGGGGCGCTAACGGGGTGCAAAAGGCTTATCGCCCGGGTGGGGCACCTCCCGAGAAATTCGACGAGGCGCCACTGAGGCGCTAAACTAATGCGCCGCACCCCCGTCGGTAGCACCCCACCGGCGATGACGTCATGGCCGCGTGCACAACCCCTTAGCGCCCCGCCGTGACCCCTTACCGTCCCATGGCAGAAATTCGGCTGCACCCCACGAGGCTGCCGCGGGCAGTGTCAGCGCCAACGTTGCGGGTTGCGAGCCGGACCGACCTCTGCTCCCGGGGTACTATTTAAAGGGAGGTGTGGCCGCGACCCGCGCCGCCATTTCTTCTTTTTTGGCCGATCTCCAGGTTGGCCCTCCGTGGTGGCCCTTGGCATGGTCCATGGCTGCCATTGCGCAGTCTGGCACCACGCCTCGGTGACTGGCTGCAGCCACGGCACCACGCCGCCCTGGTGGGCTAGTGTGGGCCATCAGAGGCCCTGCAGAGCTCGCAGCGTCCCTCCCCTTTAATGGAAGGGGAGGGGCACTGAAACGCGACACCGCTATACAGAGCAGCCATTTAGCGCTCCGGCGCTACCACGCTTTGCACCCCTGACACCGCCCCGAGAGGAAGTCGAGCGTCCGAGATAGAGCTCCACTTCCTCGCCGGGGCAGTAAGCTGAATTTAGCGGCCGTGGCGGTACTTCCGTGCCGGGTGCTAAATTTCCGGTGATAATTCGATAACCGAATTTTGCCCCCAAAGTGTTGAACATCAGAGCTCCATTTTTGAAACCCAGTGTTAATCACGGTGCAACTTCTGCGATTAATCGCCCAAAAAATGTAGGGCATTAATCACCAAATTTAACTGTGATTAATTGACAGCCTTAGTAATAAACTAAAATGAATGGCCAAAAAAATGGTGCTAGAGAATCAATGTTAATATTTAGTCAACTGGTATATCTGTTCTTATTGGCCCAGAAATTAAGCTCCCTGGCTTCCTGCGGGTGCAAGGATCCCACGCGCACCTACCTACCGCGCCTGCCGTTGACCTCTGGGCCCACGGGGACTTCAGCTCCTGGGCCTCCTGCAGCTGCCGGCGCGCAGTGCTTGTGTATCCCAGCGGCGTAGTTAGTGCGATGCGTCCCCTGGGATCACGTGGGCCATGGAGAGCCAATGGCAGCAGACCATCTTTCATTCATAGATTTGACAGGAAGACCTGTCTAATCTATGAATTGAAATCGGCCCCAAAACAACACCTAAACTTCAAATAATTTTTTTTTAAAACCATCACATTTTTAAAATAACTAAGTTAAATAAATTAACTACTTTAAACAAAAATTTTAATTTTTGAAAAAATTAAAATACTTTTTAACAGTGCTAAAAATAAACTTACCTTTCTTTAAAGTATCTAAAAAAGATAAACCTGTTGAAAATTTTTTAAATTGTAATTAATTAACCACTTACCTTGTTAAAAACGGGTCCTGCGCCTCCTTTTTAAATGTGCAGCTTCTTCCATACTTACCTTCCCGGAGAAACCTGAAAAAAAACCTAAGTTCGCTGCGTGTGCGCAGCCTCTCCCGCGCACGCGGTTCACCTCTGAACCGCTCCCTTCACGAGACCGGAAGTTCCGGTTTCTCGCGCATGCGCAGTGCATGAAGGAAACCGGCACTTCAGGAGGCCTTACGGGTGAGTACAGAGCGCGTACTCACCCGGCAAGTGCCTAATTTTTGGCCCAATATGTTTAAGAGACAATCAGTTGCATTTAGTGATTATGTTCAAACCCAGAAATGGAACTGATAAATAATGAAGACGTGCCACCTTCATTAATGGAGCAAACCAAAGAACGTTGTGTTCAGTCTGTGGAAGGTTAGTGAGCAGTAAGACATAGAATTGCATAGTAGTTTTCAATATGCTGCTGTTCAGAAATTTTCTTAGCCCCTTCACTGCCTCCCAACTTTTTCCCAGTGGAATAAGTACCTCATTTTTTTCTGTTATATCTGCAGCAATCCATGCAATACAGATTGAAAGAAAGTCAATAATTTGTGTCCACTTATGCCTGATGGTGGAGAAGAAAGGGCTCGAGAGCAGGCACGAGTTGCCATTCAAGCGCAAGAGATTTGACAAAAAAATTTGCCTTTTTTTTTAGTCTGGGATGTGCTTCTCCTTCAACTTCTTCAACGAGTATGAAGAACTCATTACATTTTGGAAGTGGACCCTTGAGGGTTTTAGACCTTGCTTAGCTCATTGTGTGTCATATATCTTTAGATGATCCCAAATCATACACGTAAAAAAATCAGAGGAAAGATCTTTTTTGTCAATATAACTGTTTATTGCTCATAACTACTATGATATTTGGGCTTCATCCTGTTCTTGCACCAAATACCATTCTTCTAAGCAAGTCATTGCTCCCTATGAACAGAAGTGTGATCTTAGTAACACAAATGTTTGCTAATGTAGCATTGACCAGGGGTTCAACTGAGAACTGCCATGTTACTGTCATTTCTCACTGGAATTGACACAACTGGTCTCCCAGCCTTTGAAAAGTGGAAGAATTAAATTAAGTTGTCTAACTTAGGCTATAAATTACAAATCAGGTTTATTAAATGTGAAAATTAAGCAGTAGAAGAAAGTCAATACAGCATTCATTTAATTGCAGAACTTTTAACTTACACCTTCCCAGGTATACAAAATATAAAAGACTCAACACTTCATTTAGTCTCTTAGTGATACCAAACTTGTATATGAAATTTAAGTCTATCCTCATGAATCTTCATGCATCCACCACCTCATGAGCTATAGTACAGGGTAACAGGAAGAACTGTAGAGTTGCAACAAGTTGCCCAATATATACTTCTTGTGTGCTTTGAAATTCAAACTGGGATACAGAAAAACATAGGGTGTGTTCCACAATTGAACAAAGCTATCAAATTAAAGTGATGAGAGGTCATCGACCTGAAACATTAACCCTACCTTCTTCTTTCTCCACAGATGCTGCCTGACCTGCTAAATGTTTCCAGCACATTTGGTTTTTATATCAAATGAAAGTGATGGTTTCCTGAATTTCAATCAGATGGTGGACACAAATCCATTTGTATCTGGTTTCAAACAACTTTACCTGAGATGGATTATCTTCAAGACAATGCTAGAAATCTGTCTTGCTTTGCAATCAAAATGTATTTCTATAAGAAGAATGCCCTGACTTCTGAGTAAGTATGAAAAGCTATAGATATTGTTCAGTGATTTCATGTGTACCCCAGCTAGATTGTCTGTTGCAGTTAATATTTCAAGTAGCCAGCAAAACCCAACAAGTGGATATTAAAAATATGGAGACTTTCTCGTGATTTGAAATATAACGGATCTCCCTATCTATCACAATAACTTCTGAAGGCAACATCCTCTTTGTAGACCCAAATAGACTCAAATTAATGCCAATATATTGTCAGATTTACTGTTTATAAGCAAGGAAGTTAGGGTTGAGAAGTGTTGCTGATGTGATGCCAATAATGTGATATATTGATGTTATCTAATCGTATGGTAGATTTGTCTTGGGTTTAAGTAATACAGAGACTACTTGAACAATGCAATACACTCAATGAGTGCATGTTGGCCTGTGCCATTTGGCTCCTCAACCACAAATGTTTCATGATGAAGGTGAACTGATAGAAGTGAAGCGAGAACATTTAGGCAAAAAGAAAAATGTACAAATTTGGTCACCAGGGGTTTTGGGACTACAGCAGAAAGCATGTTACTGTAAAATCCTTTGGTCAATTTGACAATGTTTATGGGTGGATTGCAAATTGAATTGATTTGACTTCTTCCACTGTCTCCAAATTCACCCTTCCTAATAGCACATAGGCAATGCACACTTATTCCAATAACAACTTGCACTTATATAGTGCCTTTAACATCGGAAAACATACCAAGGTGTTTCACAGAGTCATAATCAAAAAAAAATGAAAACTGAGCCAGAAAAGGAGCTATTAGGAGGGGTGACAAAAACATTGGTCAAAAAGGTGGGTTTTAAAAAGTGTCTTTAAGGAGAAGAAGCTGGTCTTTCAGGAGAAGAATTAGGGAGGGAATTCCTGAGATTGGGGCCTAGACCGCTGAAGGCACGGCGCCAATGATGAAGGGAATGATGGGGGGATGCACAAGAGGAACGGAGAGTTCTGGGGTTGCAGGGGGCTGAGTTGTAGGACTGGAAGAGGTTACAGAGACAAGGAGGGGCAAGGCCATGAAAGGATTTAAACATGAGGATGATCATTTTAACTTGGAGGCAATAGGGCACTATGAGCCAATGTAGGTCAGCAAGAACAGGAGTGGTGGGTGAGCAGGACTTGGTGCAGGATAGGATAATGGCAGCAGAGTTTTGGATCAGCTGAAGTTTACAGAGCGTGGAGGGCACGAGGCCAGCCAGGAGAGCATTGGAATCGCCGAGTCTAGAAGTGGCAAAGTAACAGATGGATTGAGACAGGGGCTGAGGTGTTCGATGTTAGAGAATTCCATTCCATTGGAAAACCCCGCTAAAACTTTATGCAGTGAATATTACATTCATTTCATTTTTAGTAATATTTTATTAGTTTCAGTCACAAGCTGCAAAAACGAAGCAGTTACTATATAAAGAACAACTGGTATCCAGACCAGCATGTATAACGTGTCCAAAAGCATGGTTGAATATTCTAATTTACTGTCAATTATACCATTGCATCCCACTTCCATGTAGCCCCATAAATAGGGGTAAAGAAAGCAAATGGTGGCTTACTCTGCCCCTAGATAGCTCCAGTGCCCCCCAACATAGTTCCTCTTCATCTCGCGACATCAAGTTTGACTAACTCGATCGAGTTACTTGATGAAGTAACGGAGAGTGTTGATAAGGGTGGTATAGTTGATGTTGCGTAAATAGATTTTCAAAAGGCTTTTGACAAAGCATCACAGATTAGATTTGTTAGCAAAATTAAAGCCCATGGGATTAAAGGGACATGATGCGGAGATGCCGGTGTTGGACTGGGGTGGACAAAATTGAGAGGTCGCACAACACCAGGTTATAGTCCAACAGTTTTATTTGAAATCACAAGCTTTCGGAACTATCGCTCCTTCCTCAGGAAGGAGCGATAGTTCCGAAAGCTTGTGATTTCAAATAAAACTGTTGGACTATAACCTGGTGTTGTGCGACCTCTCAATTAAAGGGACAGTCATGGATACAAAATTGGCTAAGGGACAGAGAGCAGAGAATAGTGGTGAACAGTTGTTTTTCAGACTGGAGGGAGGTATGCAGTGGTGTTTCCCAGGGGTCGGTATTAGGACCACTGCTCTTTTTGATATATATTAATGACCTGGAGTTGGGTATACAGGGTATAATTTCAAAGTTTGCAGATGATAAGAAACTCAGAAATGTAGTAAACAATGAAGCAGATAGTAACAGAGTTCAAGAGGACATAGACTGGTGAAATGGGCAGACTGGTGAGACAGATAGTAAGAGCTACAAAAAGGGAGTATGAAAGGAAACTTGCAAGGGATATCAAAATCAACATAAGGATTTTTTACAATTATATTAGGAAAAAGAGGGTAGCCAGGAGCAATGTTTGCCTCTTAAAAACTGAAAGTGGTGATACTGTCAATGATAATAAGGAAATGGCAGACATGTTGAATAATTACTTTGCGTCAGTATTTACAGTAGAGGAAGAGGATAGCATGCCAGAAATCCCAAGGAAGCTAAATCATGGACAGGGACTCAATAAAATTAGTGTATGTAAAATAACATTAATGAAGAAAATAATGGCATTAAAGAGTGGCAAATCCCCAGGACCAGATGGTTTCCATCCCAGAGTTTGAAAAGAAGTAGATGAGCACATTGCAGATGCCCTAACTAGAATCTTCCAAAGTTCTCTTGATTCAGGAACCATTCGTTTACATTAGAAAATTGCGCATGTCACTCCGCTATTTAAGAATGGTGAGAGAGGGAAATCAGGGAATTATAGACCAGTTAGCCTAACATCTGTTGTCGGGAAATTGCTAGAGTCTATAATTAAGGATAGGGTGACTGAACACCTCAAATTTTCAATTGATCAGAAAGAGCCAGCATGTATTTGTGAAGGGTAGGTCATGCCTGACAAACCTGAGTGAATTTTTTGAAGAGGTGACTAAAGTAGTGGTCAGGGTGACTAAGGTAATGGATGTTATTTATATGGACTTCCAAAAAGCATTTAATAAAGTCCCACATAAGAGACTGTTAACTAAGGTAGAAGCCCACGGAATTGAGGGCAAATTATTGACCTGGTTAGGAAATTTGCTGAGCGGCATGAGACAGTCAGTAGGGATAATGAGTAGGGACTCAAATTGGCAGGAGGTGACTAGTGGTGTCCCGCAACGATCTGTGTTGGAGCCTCAACTATTCACAGTATTTATTAATGACTTAGATGATGGCATAGAAAGTCATATATCCAAAATTGCCAAAGATAGGTGGCATTGTAGGCAGTGTAGATGAAAGCATAAAATTACAAAGGGATATCGACAGATTAAGTGAATGGGCAAAACTGTGGCAAATGGATTTCAATCAAGGCAAATGCGAGGTAATCCATTTTGGACCTAAAAGGATAGAACAGGGTACTTTCTCAATGTTGAAAAGCTAAAAACAGTGGAGGTCCAAAGAGACTTGAGGGTCCAGGTACATGGATCATTAAGATATCATGAACAGCTACAGAAAATAATCAAAAAGGCTAATGGGATGCTGGCCTTTATATCTAGAGCACTAGAATACAAGGGGGTAGAAGTTATGCTGCAGCTATACAAAACCCTGGTTAGATCACACCTGGAGTACTGTGAGCAGTTCTGGGCACCACACCTTAGGAAGGATATATTGGCCTTGGAGGGAGTGCAGCGTAGGTTTACAGAATGATACCCGAATTTCAAGGGTTAAGTTACGAGGAGAGATTACACAAATTGGGTTTGTATTCCCAAGAATTTAGGAGGTTAAGGGATGATCTGATCGAAGTTTTCAAGATATTAAGGGGAACAGATAGGGTAGATTGAGAGAAACTATTTCCACTGGTTGGGGATTCTAGGACTAGGGGGCATAGTCTAAAAATTAGAGCCAGACCTTTCAGGACTGAAATTAGGAAACACTTCTACACACAAAGGGTGGTAGAAGTTTGGAACTCTCTTCCACAAACAGCAATTGATGCTAGATCAATTGTTAATTTTAAATCGGAGATTGATAGCTTTCTGTTAACCAAAGGTATTAAGGGATATGGGGCAAATGTGGATATATGGAGTTAGGGCGCAGATGAGCCATGATCTCATTGAATGGTGGAACAAGCTCGAGGGGCTGAATGGCCTACTCCTGTTCCTATTTTCCGATGTTCCTAAAGATGGCAGATTAAATTTAATGCAGAGAAGTGTGAAGTGATACATTTTCGTAAGAAGAATGAGGAGAGGCAATATGAACTAAATGGTACAATTTTAAAGGGGGCGCTGGAACACAGAGACCTGGAGGTGGCAGGACAAGTTGAGAAGGCTGTTAAAAAGCATATGGGATCCTTGGCTTTATTAATAGATTAGAATACAAAAGCAAGGAAGTTATGCTAAACCTTTTATATAAAAAAAAACACTGGAGTATTGTGTTCAATTCTGGGCACCGCACTGAAACAATGACAAGGCCTTCGAGAGGGTGCAGAGGAGATTTACTAGAATGGTACCAGGGATGAGGGACTCCAGTTATGTGGAGAGACTGGAGAAGCTAGGGTTGTTCTCCTTAGTGCAGATAAGGTTAATAGGAGATTTGATAGCGATGTTCAAAATCATGAACGGTTTTGATAGAGTAAATAATGAGAAACTGTTTCCAGTGGCAGAAGGGTTGGCAATCAGAGGACGCAGATTTAAGGTGCTTGGCAAAAGCACCAGAGGCGACATGAGGAAACATTTTTTTACACAGTGAGTTGTTGTGATCTGGAATGCACTAGCCTGCAAGGGTGGTGGAATCAGATTCAATAGTAACATTCAAAAGAGAAGTGGATATAATTGACAGGGCTATGGGGAAACAGCAGGGGTGTGGGACTAATTGGATAGCTCAATAAAGAGCCGGCACAGGCATGATGGGCCAAATGGCCTCCTTCTGTGCTGTATCATTCTATGATTCTATGATTAAAAACAGCAGTTCAATTTTAATTTAATATCATTAATTTGCAATTTCATTATCATGAGGGTATAAGAAACCCTCCAAGGGTATAGAAGCAAAACATTGCAGGTCCAGTTGAAATGGATAACAGGAATATGTCATTCTAAATTTGTTTGATATGGAACAAAGGAATTTCACTTTAAAATCGTGTACAGGATACAACACAGGCCAGTAGACATAGAAATCACAGGGACCTGTTTGAGGAGGCCTGGGCAGATTGATTCCCTAATGCATGTGTTCCTGTACTGTCTTGGGACTATACTCTTTTTTGTGGTTAGTATTTTGGCAGATATAAAACACATAACAAGGCTGGAGGTTACAGCCAATCCTAATGATGCTTGATTGTATTACCTCTGAATAATCTGCTGAGTTGGAACATATCCAGACTTAACTGGTTTCCTTCCCTTTGTGGCAAGGAAATAAATGACACTTTCTTGAAGGCAAACACTTTGTTGACCAAATAGTATATTTAAGATAGCGGTGGATGCAAAGAGGTCAGAGAGGATTTCACACTTCTCCCTTCTTCAACTGAGGCATGTTTGAAAAGATACAGCCTTCTTTCATTGAGTATAGCAAATGTCTGAGTCACTGTGGGGCAAGATAAAATTGCTGTGATAATGACACTTCCAATACAGTTCATTGGAGCAGATCCCCATACTGCAGGCATCAACATTCATTTGCAAGGCTACTGGTTTTCACCTTTCAACGAAAAATGGATGGAATGTGATCCACAAAATGCAGGTTAAAAAATCCCAGATTCCCATGTAATAAGCACAGAATTTGATTTAAAGCGGCAACCTCAATTTTAGGGAACAACAACTCCTTTGTATATGATAGCTATAGCCACTAGTTGTCTGTTTTCATGGAAACATGGATGGAATTGTGGAATGCTATCCCTAAAACATCGGTAAAAATAATGGAATCCCATGTTACAAAAATATAATTTTACTTATTCAGTTACCATAAGCCAGTGACCTTGGTCACTGTATTATCTAAAATAATTTTTAGGGGTTCTTAAACTTTTTCATGGGAAGGGGACCCTTTTTTCTTAATGCTACTCCGTAAATAATGACAAGCTGATGGCTTTAGGAATAAAGTAAACAATAATTTCCTGCAAGCATTGGAGTATTGCAATAGTCATACCTGACAAATGTATTTGTGATACTTGTACTACCTTGTATTGCATAGTCCTAGACAATGATGCATTTACATAGAATTACATGGGAGCAGATTGTTCAACCTAACTAGTCCATGTTGGTGTTTATCATCCACACAAGCAGTCGTCCTAATCCCATGTTCCCAGCCTTTTCCTTTCTCCCCCTTTCCTTCAACCATCGATCTAATCTATTCTTAAAAGTTGATATTGTCTTTGATTCAATCGTCTCTGGTATTGCATTCTACAGCCTCACAAGGTTTTCCTGCTCTCTGTCCTAATCTCTTGCATTTAATCTATGTTGCCTTGTTCTAGACCCCTCACCCACTGGTAACCATCTGTTTCTATCTACTCTGCCCTATCCCTTCATAATTTTAAACATATTTATCAAATCACCCTGTAAACTCCTCTACTCTAACAGCCCCAATTTTTGAAGTCTTTCTTCGTATTTGTATTTCCTCATCCTAGTGAATCTGAGCTGTACCTCTCTCGTGCCTCAAAATCCTTCTATAGTGTGGGGTCCAAAACTGCACACAGCACTCTACCTGTGGGCTTTATATCAATTCACCATTGCATCTCAGGCTTTCTATATTCTATACTTTGTACACTAAAACCTGGTATTCCATTGGCTGTTTTTTTTAATGGCCTTATCCACTTGAGATGCTGCTTTTAATGTCTTGTGAACCGAAACATCCAAATCTCTCTGTTCTCCCACATTACCTAACCATCCTCATTGGAAGTACAACTTATCTTTTTTTAACCAAAATGCATCACTTCACATTTAGTGACATTGAACTTCATCTACCACTTTTTTTGTCTATTCCATGATCTTATCAATATCCCCTTGCAGCTTTCTTTGGTCCTCAGAATTATTTATTTTACCTTCTATTGTGACTGCAACTTTGGACACATGCAAGTTTGTGGTGGACATCGGGCGGACAATCAGAATGCCCATCCGATGGCACCAACAATAGACTTGAACCACTTGAATCTGATAGAATAGCTGCCCACGCATTTCCAGTGCTCATTGGCCACTTGCTGACTGAGAGGGCAGAAGACCTGACGTCTATTTAAAGCTAGCTTGCACCTCTTAAAGCGAGGTGATTTTTCATTGGTGGTGTTTCTAAGGCGTGATTTCTGAAGTCTAAATATACGAATCTCTGCTACCAGGGCATCCTGTGATGATAGAGCAGGTGAGGGCCCGGAGACAAGTCCTCTACCCATCCGATGGTAGACGGGTGCCCGGGCAGGCACTCCAGCAGCCATGAAAGGATATTGCGGAGTATGTGAATGTCTGCAGTATTATCTCAAGGACCTGGGTGCAGTTCCAAGAAAACGTTCATTGACCTTAGCTGGACAGCAAAGGTGAGAATTATATCTTATTTCCTTTTCTCAGGATAATGCCTTGCCACAGTACAGTTTCCAACCCCCCACCCCCACCCCGCCTACCATTCTCCCCACATTCCCAGTTCTTCCCTCACCCACTGCACATGCTTTTCCTCCAATTACAACGGGACACTACCAACCCTCCTGGTTATAATCACCCACTCATCACCTGCTGATGCCCTCAGAACTGGCACAAATAGTATTCTGCTTTTACCTCGTGACAACTACAATCCATTTCACTGTTTTGCTAACTGCTTTCTTAGGTAATTTGATCACTGATGAGGCTGTTTCTGCTCCACGAAGAATTAAATGGAAGGTCTCAGAATCCCCTAATGATCACAGTAAAACAAGTGCAAATTTGGTTTATTGAAAAGATCAGAAATGATCGATGCAAAGGTAATTTTAATACCTGTCTTCAGATGGTTTTTCAGAATCTGTTGAAGGGAGGATTCTAAAACACCAAATGTGATCAAAAAGTGAATTGTTAATAAAAATCTGATTAGTCTATGTGCAACTTTATTCTAAAACTGGTTTGCCATTTTGGGGAATTGGCATTCCTGTTGTATAAATCCTCCAACTCCTAGTTATTGATGGTGAGAAAGATTGATGTGACATATACTCGTCTCTAATGTCCCTCTTTAAAAGGATTCTGTCATTGGGAATTTGTGTAAACCTGAAAACCTGAAATTACTCTTTGTAAACAGGAGCCATTTGGTGGGGGTGGCAGTTATCAATAATGGGAAAAGACTTGTGAATCCGCTGTCATTTTCGCAATGATATTATTTATGTTACATCATTGAGAACTTGCATGAAGATTACTGTAAATATGCACAATTCCTGATATTTCGCTGAAACTGGCCTCCATTTCCATATGGTAGTTTATGGCTTGCAAGGAAAATTTGTAGACCATGTTCTTCAAAATTCCTGTAGTGATATTTAAGTACGTCCATTCATAACTTTTACACCACGCAGCTGATGAGCAAATAATTATTTAGATCAGTGCTAAAGTCAAACTATCAGGTTTTCAGGTCATAAACCTTATCAGTAATTAGGAATATATTGGCCTGTAATTTCCGATAGGAGGCTTCCTGTGTGCGGATGCCTCCTATCGGAAAAAAATCTACGAACTTACCTGAGGGTCCCCGAGGTCCGGACACTTCGCTCCTGGGCCTCTCCACAGTCGAAATGCGCAGGGCCCACGTATCCCAGGGGCGCAGGCGGTTCGCAAGTGTCCCTGGGATCACATGGGCCAGGCCAGACAGTAGCAGAAGGGAATTTCCCTTCATACTTTTGACAGATAGACCTGTCAAATATATGAATGGAGATCATCCCAAAAACACAGTAAAACATTAAATAATTTTTTTTTTAAACATCACGTTTTTAAAATGAGTTAAAATTACAATAAATTAAATATTTTAAACAAAAATTTAATTTTTTGAAAAAAATAATTAAAGTTTTTTACGGGGCTAAAAATAAACTTTTTTTAAAAAGTATTTTAAAATTATAAATGAGCGAAAACATTTTAAAAAACTTTTCAACTCTTATGCTGATAAAAGCAGGCCTTACGCCTGCTTTTACCAGGTGTAAGATTTCTAAGGGTTTTCTGCGGGCGGAGGTTCTCCAGAAAGCGGAACTATCCGCCCGTAGAGGCCCTTCTCCAGGGCAGGCGTCTGATCTGTCAAGAGCATTCTTGACAGATCGGAAATACTGGTTTTCAGCACATGCGCTTTGCATGCCTGAAACCGGCATTTCCGATGTCTCTACGGGTGTGTACACAGCCCATACACACCCGTAGGCATCGGAAAATATGGGCTACTAACATAGAAACACCCTGGGGGAAAAATTCATCCCCTTAGCGCCTCCTGTTAGCACCATCTGCTGGTGCCAATGGGGCATTAGAGCATTATCGCTGGGGTGAGGCGAATCCAGCGCCGCATGCCAAATCCTGTCTCCCCACCCCCCTGCCGCCCCCGTAGCGCTGCTGGTAACAGTTATCGCTGGGAGCCTCAACGCCAGGTGAATCGTAATGCCCGTTCTGCGAAATTGATTGTCGCCACCTACCTTAGCGCCTGGTGTAAACAGTGACAGGGAAAGCTGGCGTGAAGCAGCAGGAAGCCGGCTCCAGGGACATTATTTAAAGGAATCATCAGTAATGAGTCGCAGCTGTCAGGTTAGTGGAGTTTCAGTGGTTTCTTGTCAGTTTCACATAGTCTAACAGTTTCTTTCAGTAATTTCAAGGTTATTTTGTATGAGGAGTGTTGTGGCAACTAAAAAGTAGCTACATTTATTCTTAAAAAAATCAAACTGCTACACTTGGTTATATTAATGGGGGCTGTACTGGCAGTCGACCACACCCTCCAGTATCTATGGTGGAGGGAGCGGAGGCAGCGAGAAAGACTGGAACATGTGCCCAGAGAGAGGAGGAGGGCCATCAGGGCTCTCAACAGGAGGCCTTACCCTCTGAGGGTATTTCGAGAGCACTTCTCCTACCTCTGATTAAGCGAGGAGCAGTGTATTAGAAGGCTTTGTTTCACCAAGGAGTGGTCACAGAACTCTTCCACCTCCTGCAACCAGACCTCCAACCTCAGATCAGGGCGATCATGGCTCTCAGTAGCAATCAAGGTCTCCGTCACCCTCAATTTCTTTGACAGTGGATCCTTCCAGTCTGCAACAGGAGACATAGCTAACATCTTGCAGTTCACCGTCCATCGCTGCATCCGGGAGGTCACAGAGGCTCTCTACAGTAGGAGAAGGGACTACATTTCCTTTCCCATCACCAGAGAGAAGCAGGATGAGCATGCATGTGGCTTGCCAGGATAGCGGGATTCCCCATGGTGCAGGGCACCATTGACTGCACCCACGTAGCTTTGCGGGCACTGCATAACAATCCTGAGATCCTCCGTAACCGCAAAGGCTACCATTCCCTTAATGTGCAGTTGGTGTGCGACCACAGACAGCGAATCCTCAATGTGAATGCCCGCTTTCCTGGCAGCAGCCACGATGCCTTCATCCTGTGCTAGACCCATGTGCCAGCACTCTTCCAGCCACCACGTCAAGCTCGCGGCTGGCTGGTCAGAGACGAGGGCTATCCACTCTCCACCTGGCTCATGACTCCCCTCCGCATCCCCAACACTCCTGCCCAGCACTCATATAATGAGAGCCATGCTGCCACCAGGAACATCATCGAGCAGACCAACGACCTGCTGAAGCAATGGTTCCGCTGCCTTGACTGCTCTGGAGGAGCCCTCCAGTACTCGGATGAGCGGGTGCCCCATTTCGTGGTGGCCTGCTGCATGCTCCACAACTTGGCCATCATGAAGGCCTAGCCCTTGACACCAGGGATTGCGGGACCACCTCAGGCAGAGGAGGAGGAGGAGGAGGAGGACGAGGATGAAGACGAACAGGAGAGAGGGAGGAGGCAGCCACTCAATCTGTCTTCTGGAAGGGCGGTCCGTGATCACCTCATCAGACTGCGGTTTGAATGAATTAAACCCCAGATCCCCGTTGCTCACCACATCCCCATCATTCCATCCCTGTCGCAGGCCATATCACAGCGCAAAGCTGAAATGAGACACACCACAAAAGAATCCAAACTGAATTCATAAATTTATCAAAAATCACTGAACATATATTTAGAACAACAATATTAACTATTCACCCCTGTGCAATCCCTTAGTGCCTGTCATTACTGTGCCTTTGCCTACAATTGTGCTCCTATGAAGTGTTGGCCCAGTGGCTGCAGCAGGGCTGGTGGAAGGTTGCTGAGTTCCATTCGGGAGACTTCAGATGGCCTTGCAGGACGCCCTCGACCAGCTCTGGGCCTGGAAGGCCCGGCTGTAGACTGCACCACCTCAGCATGGGCGGCAGCAGTCTGGGCTAGCTGGATGACAGGCAATGGCAGAGTGGCAGCAGGAATGCTATCATCCTGAGAGAGGACAGCAGGTTCCTGCTCCACTGACCCACTGCCACTCCCCCGGGGCAGCACTGATTACTGGCCTGCTGCGACACTGTGAAAGCCCCGGTTGACGGTGGTAGATCCAGCCACGATGGCAGTAGTCAGAGCTTGCGTGGCATCAAGCTGAGGCTACATGAGAGCAGTCTGAGATTTGATGCCACCAAGCATAGACTGCATTACAGCACTAAGACGTTGCGTCGCTTCCGTCTGTGTTGCAATGGAAGCTGCCCGATCTCCCATCACATGCGGCATCAGGTCTGGGTCGCCATGGTCTCTCTGGGAATCAACCTTCCTTTGCAGACTGAAAATGATAGGCTCCATGTTGTGCGCAGAGCCTTGTGCAATGTTGGAGGCGGACTCCTCCACGCTCATTGCCAAGAGGCTCTCGGGCACCCTTGCCATTGCACCTATCATCTCCGTGTGCATGTCCATCACCCTTCTTCTAAAGGCCTCCCCATCGAGGTCCTCATCTGAGTCCTGTGCAGCAGAACTCATGCGTGAACCCGCCCTCCGGGGAGCTGGCCCCCCAGCTACCCTTTCCCCCTGGCTTTGCTGGAGCCCATTCGTCCCAGGTGCCTCACCCTGTGCAGATCCCACTACTATACTAGCCTCTAAAGAATGCGTAGTGCCAGTATCTGAGCTGGTGCCTGCGGGTGAGAGATGCAGTGTCTTCTTCCTTCTCCTCTTCTCCCACCGTGTTCCCTACAGTGCCCTCAGGGACAAGCTGCTCAGGTGCTTGCTCATTATGTGAAAGCATAAAGGCACAAGGGATAAGGTGAGGGGAGGGGGGCAGGAAGGGAGAAATGCATGCAGAGACAGCATGATTAGCTGGAAAGTGTGAAATGCTTGTGGGGTGAGGGGGATGTGGGATGTGAGAAGAACGAGTTGGGATGAACATACTGTTGTTATCCCCAAGGGGGTCAATGTCGCCAGTGGCCACAGCGACCACCACCCAATAATCTGCAGCACTCTATTCTCCAGCGCAGATAGTGGTTGAAAGTTGGCTTGTCCCTGCCTGTGCGCTCCTGCACACTCCTGTTGTGAGCCACCTTGGCCTGCAAGAGAAAGGAAAGTGTGTGAGTGAGTGGAGCAATGTGTTTGGGTGATGTGCTTGCCATAGTTGAATACCTATCATTGTGAGCAAGGTGTGAGATGTGGGTGTAAGTGTTGTTAGGTAGAGAGTGTTGGTGGGTGAGTGCTGGGGCTGTGGTGCTTTGGCCAGTGTGTGAAGATTGTGGTGCAGATGGTGGTATGAAGCATTTGTTGAAGCATTCACTCACCCTGACCACCCGAGTGAGGTTGTTAAATTTCTTCCTGCACTGTGTGTGGGTCCTGGGGATTACAGTGCTGCCCGAGATGTGCTGCACTACCTCCCTCCACATGGTGCGGAAGACTTGTGGCAAGGGCCTCATGCCACTTGTCGGGTAGACCACTGCCCTCTGTCTCTCCTCAGCGAACACCAATGCCTCCAATGCTTGATAGCAGAATCTGCAGGCTCTCTCTCTCGTGTGGATCTGCCATGAGTACAGCTGCTTCAGACCTCCAGCTCCTTCTCCTTGTCCTGCTTCAGCTTTCTGAGGCAGCTGCACAGCCAGCAATGCTGCGAATGAGGTGCTGCAGCATCAATGAACCTCCCCTTTAAATACCGAAAACAGCCTGTGGCAATCATAATTTGTGATTAGACTGCACCCGATATTGGTCCACCCTTTGAGTGTAACATCAATGAGCTTGGGCTTTAAGACTTGAATTAGGGCTCCAATCATTTTTGAGCAGTGAGCACGAATTTTGCGTGCAGTCTAAAGCATTAGCGCCTGGCGCTAATTTTCCAACTTTTCTACTGATACCGCCCATTCCTGGGCTATAATGAATTTCTAACCCCCTTTAGTTTCATTTCTGGGTGAAGAACAGAGGAATGAAACAAAGGGGGAGAAATTCAGTATCTCCCTGTTTAGGGGCGGTAACTTTCCAAAGCTGGGAAACTTGGTGCCAGGCGCTAATGGTTCCCAGCTTTTAGAAAATTCGCTTTTACGCTCCAGGAAGGAAGTGAAGCGCTAAATCAAGCGTTCCACTTCATTCCTGGAGCGCAACAGGCAGCAGGCGGGGCACACTGGGCCGTGCAACGCTGCTGCATTGGAAAGCTCCTTTCCTCCCTTAAAGGGAAGGGCCGTCGCTGCGTTCACTGCAAGAGGGAAACTTACCTTGTCCCCGAAGCAGCCGCGATCTGGCCCGATCAGCCCGATGCACTGCAGCAGAGTGCCAGGCTGATCGATGGCTGGCGAAGAAAGAAAAAAGAAAGAGCATTTCAGATTTTTTTTCACCTACCTCGGCCCCCTCGCCTTTAAGTATCACCCCTGAAGCACCCGACCTCCCGATCAACACCTCCTGCTGCTGTCGGTGTTTTCGCCCAGTAATGCTACAGCGGGCGGAAATGAATTTTGGGTCCGGGGTGCTACCAGAGCAATACGCAGCCAGATCACATCACGAGCTCCGGGCGCAGGAGATCGTGGCACTAGGGGTTACCGCCACCGCAAACCGCCAGGTGAATTTCTCGGTCGGCGGTAATATCGCCGCGCCCGGGCAATAAGTCCTTAACGCCCATTATCGCCCCCGTGGAGGCGCTAACGGGAGGCGCTAAGGCACCGAATTTCTAGCCCAAAGGGTTAGAACTGACCAGAAAGAAATCTCTAGGCAGCTCAAAACAGTTGAACACTTTCCTACCATTTGGTAAATTTAATCTGATCTTTGATGGGTTGGAAGTAGGAGTGAAATGCCACATCTCGGGGGATACTGGCATTGTTCAACTCTCCTGACTCAAATCATTACTCCTGCTGGTTGATCATGGAACACTAGGCAATTTTCTTTGCAGGATTCCCCAAAGTACCAGTTTTTAAATGCTGGCACCCATGTGGTCATCTAAGCCCCTACACACAATGCCACGGTCTTCGTGATCACAAGGGAATCAACTGCATCAGTGTGTAAGTGATCAGTGACTAGCAACACAGGACCATGCAGGTGAATGCCTGTCTTCCAGGCAGAAGTAATGAACCACAAAAGCAAAATACTGTGGATACTGGAAATCTGAAATACAACAGAAAATGCTGGAAATACTCAGCAGGACAGGTAGCAGCTGTGCTGAGTGTAACAACGTTTTTTTTAAAAATTTGTTTATGGGATGTGGGCGTCGCTGGCAAGGCCAGCATTCATTGCCCATCCCTAATTGCCCTTGAGAAGGTGGTGGTGAGCCGCCTTCTTGAACCGCTGCAGTCTGTGTGTTGAAGGTACTCCCACAGTGCTGTAGGTAGGGAGTTCTAGGATTTTGACCCAGCGACAATGACTGAACGGCGATATATTTCCAAGTCAGGTTGGTGTGTGACTTGGAGTTGGTGGTGTTCCCATGCGCCTGCTGCCTTTGTCCTTCTAGGCAGTAGAGGTCGCAGGTTTGGGAGGTGCTGTCGAAGAAGCCTTGGCGAGCTGCTGCAGTGCATCTTGTAGATGGTACACACTGCAGCCATGGTGCACCGGTGGTGGAGGGAGTGAATGTTTAAGTGGTGGATGGGGTACCAATCAAGTGGGCTGCTTTGTCCTGGATGGTGTCGAGCTTCTTGAGTGTTGTTGGAGCTGCACTCACCCAGGCAAGTGGAGAGTATTCCATCACACTCCTGACTTGTGCCTTGTAGATGGTGGAAAGGCTTTGGGGAATCAGGAAGTGAGCCTCTCATCACAGAATACCCAGCCTCTGACCTGCTCTTGTTGCCACAGTACTTTGTGGCTGGTCCAGTTAAGTTTCTGGTTAATGATGACCCCCAGGATGTTGATAGTGGGGGATTCGGCAATGGTAATGCTGTTGAAGGTCAAGGGGCGGTGGTTAGACTCTCTCTTGTTGGGAGATGGTCATTGTCTGGCACTTGTGTGGTGCGAATGTTACCTGCCACTTATCAGCACAAGCCTGAATGTCGTCGAGATTTTGCTGCACGCGGGCATGGACTGCTTCATTATCTGAGGAGTTGCGCATAGAACTGAGCACTGTGCAATCATCCGCGAACACCCCACTTCTGACCTTCTATGGAGTGAAGGTCATTGATGAAGCAGCTGAAGATGGTTGGGCCGAGGACACTGCCCTGAGGAACTCCTGCAGCGATATCCTGGGGTTGAGATGATTGGCCTCCAACAACCACAACCATCTTACTTTCTGCTAGGTATGACTCCAGCCAGTGGAGAGTTTTCCCCGATTCCCATCGACTTCAGTTTTACTAGGGCGCCTTGATGCCACACTCGGTCAAATGCTGCCTTGATGTCAAGGGCAGTCATTCTCGCCTCACCTCTGGAATTCAGCTCTTTTGTCCATGTTTGGACCAAGGCTGTAATGAGGTCTAGAGCCGAGTGGTCCTGGCGGAACCCAAACTGAGCATTGGTGAGCAGGTTATTGATGAGTAAGTGCCGCTTGATAGCACTGTTGACAACACCTTCCATCACTTTGCTGCTGATTGAGAGTAAGTAGACTGATGGGGCGATAATTGGTTGGATTGGATTTGTCCTGCTTTTTGTGGACAAGACATACCTGGGCAATTTTCCACATTGTCGGGTAGATGCCAGTGTTGTAGCTGTACTGGAACAGCTTGGCTAGAGGCGCGGCTAGTTCTGGAGCACAAATCTTCAGAATGACAGCCAGGATGTTTTCAAGGCCCACAGTTGTCGAGGTTCATAGCCTTTGCTGTATCCAGTGCGCTCAGCCGTTTCTTGATATCACGTGGAGTGAATCGAATTGGCTGAAGATTGGCTACTGTGATGGTGGGGACCTCAGGAGGAGGCTGATATGGATCATGCACTCAGCCCTTCTGGCTGAAGATGTTTGCAAATGCTTCAGCCTAGTCTTTTGCACTCATGTGCTGGGCTCCCCCATCATTGAGGATGAGGAGGTTGTGGGATCGCTTAGCTCTGTCTATAGCATGCTGTTGTTAACGTCTCAGGTCGATAACTTTATCAAAATTGGAAAAAGTTAGAGATGTAACAGGTTTTAAGCAAGTACTCAGGCAGGGAAAGAGTAGAGGGGAGGAAAGAACTAAAGGTAAGGTCTGTGATAAGGTGGAAGGCAGGAGTGATTAAATGACAAAAATTAATAATTCATTTTAAGACAATTATCTGTAACTGTGCTATTTAAAGGAGAAGACAAACTGAAATGCGCTTATGATACCAAGAAACCATCTTCAGATCTGGCTCATGACATAATTGCAACAGCCATGAACACCATCTGAGTGAAGATACAATGAAGCACAGCCACTAGACTAAATTTTGTCCGACCTTGCGCTGTTCATAGGGCCTCACATGCAGCCAGTGCATATTGGAAAATTCATGTCCATGTTTTTTGTCCATTGATTTCAATGTATCATGGAATGATACAACAGATAAGGAGGCCATTCAGCCCATTGTGCCTGTGGCAGCTCTTCATTAGAGCTATCCAACTAGTCCCACTCCGTGCTCTTTCCCCACAGCCCTGTCAATTTTTTGCCCTTCAAGTATTTATCCAGTTCTCTTTTGTATGTTACTAATGAATCTGATTCCACCATCCTCTCAGTCCGTGCATTCCAGATCATAACAACTCGCTGCATAAAAAAATGCTTCCTCGTGTCGCCTCCGATTCTTTAGCCAATCACCATAACTCTGTGTCCTCTGGTTACCGACCCTTCTGCTACTGGAAACAGTTAATCCTTGTTTACTCTCTCATGATATTGAACACCTCTATCAAATCTCCTGTTAAACCTTCTCTGCTCTTAGGAGAACAATGCTAGCTTCCCCAGTCTCTCCACATAACTGAAATCCCTCATCCCTAGTACCATTCTAGTAAATCTTTTCTTCATCCTCTCGTAGGCCTTGACATCCTTCCCAGAATTGAACACAATACTCCAGCGGAGGCCTAACCAGTGTTTTATAAAGGTTTAGCATAACTTTCGTGCTTTTGTACACTATGGGCTGGATTTTAAGATCGCGACGCGCTAGGAGCAGGGGGGGTCCAGTAGCGCGCGGGAAACCCGGAAATCAGTGCAGTGCATCTGTCAGTGGCTCTTTAACCCAGCCACTGCATTACCATATCATTTCCGGGTTTCCCGGCCAATTAGCATCAGAGGGCGTGATGACGACTCACATGACCCGATTTCAACTGCAGTATTTAAAGGATTTTGGAGTTGGGAGCTAAGGGAAGAAAGTCAAAGGTGCGGTGCAGTGACGTTTCCCTGGATGTGCTGCTGGGGTCTGTGAGGACCCGAAGGAATGTACTGTTCCATAGCGACAGGAGGAAGAAGCCAGCTGGGGACACCAAGAAGGCATGGTTGGAGGTAGCAGAGGAGGTCAGCAGCAGGAGTGTGGTGCCACGCTTCTGGATACAATGTAGGATGCAGTTCAATGATCTAAGCAGGGCAGGAAAGATGAGAGCAATGGTATATTCACCTACATCCTGATGTGCGTATCACCCCAACCCCCTCACTCTGTCTTCTCAAGCTTACTCCAGCATATCACTCCTCAAGCCAACTTACCTTGCAGGTACACCCATCCCTCTCTTTACTTCCTTACATCTCCATCTGTCTATCCACCACTGACACTCACCCTCATCCTTATGCTATATCATGCCTCTCCCTCATAGTGACAACAAATGGTCTCCATCCATCTGTTCAAGACATGCCGTAACTCTCACTCACAGGTCTCTTCTTTCCCTCCTTACAGGAGAAGAGAGAGCACAGTACATGAAGGATGAGGGGGAGTGTCAGTGGTGGATAGACAGATGGAGATGGCAAAGAAGCAATCAGTCACCTGTCTTACACATTTGTGGGCCGCCGACTGCGAGTTCCTGCAAATATCTCCGGCAGAGCCCTGGAAGGATCCACAGGCAATAAAGTTGAGGGCGGTGGTGACTTTGACAGCCACCGGTAAAGCGAGGCCACCAGGTCCAGCTGGCAGCAGGTCTTGTTCTAGAAGGCTGCAAATGTCTGCCACCACCTGACGCGACACCCTGAGCCTCCTGAGACACTGGTGTTCTGATATGTTGAGGAAGCTTATCCTCTGCCTGTAGACCAGGGGGGGGAAATTTGTCCCCTTCACGCCTCCCGTTAACGCCAGCAGATGGTGCTAATGGAGCGCGAAAGCAGTATCACCGGGGTGAGGTGAATCCAGCGCCGCATGCCAAATCCCGCAAAACCCCCATCCACCGTAGCACTGTCGGTAAGAGATATTGCCGGGAATGTCAACACAAGGTGGATTGTGACGTCAGTGAGTGTGCAACACGCACTGATAGCCCGATCTGCTAAATTGATTCTCGCCACTTCCCTTAGTGCCTGGAGTAAACACCGACAGGGAGAGCTGGCGTGAAGCACCAGGAAGCCAGTTCCAGGGATGTTATTTAAAGGGATCATCAGTAATCACTCGCAGAGGTCAGGTTAGTGCAGGTTCAGTGGTTTCTTGTCAGTTTCAACTACTGCAAGAGTTTCATTCAGTAATTTCAAGGTTCTTTTATATCAGGAGTCTTGTGGCAACTAAAAAGTAACTACATGTATTGTTCAAAGAATCAAACTGCTACACTTGGTAACATTAATGGGGGCTGTACTGGCATGCCACCTCGCCCTCCAGGATCTACGGTGGAGGGGGCGTATGCAGCGAAAAAGATGGGAACATGTGCGCAGAGAAATGAGGAGGGACATCAGGGCTCTCACCAGTAGGCCTTACCCTCCAAGGGTATTCCGAGAGCACTTCTCCTACCTTCAATTAAGCGAGGAGCAGTGTATTAGACGGCTCCACCTCACCGAGGAGGTGGTCACAGAACTCCGCCAGCTCCTCCAAACAGACCTCCAGCCTCACACCAGGATGACTTAAAGCCCAGATCCCCTTTGCTCACCACATCCCCATCATTCCATGTTCTCGCAGGCCTTTTCACACTGCAAAGCTGAAATGAGAGACACCACAAAAGAATGGTAAGTGAATTAATAATTTTATCAAAAATCAGTTTACACCAAAAATATTAACTATTCACCCTTGTGCAATCCCTTAGTGCCTGTCATTACTGTGCCTTTGCCTACTCTAGTGCTCCTACAAAGTGTTGGCCCAGTGGCTGCAGCACGGCTGGTGGAAGGCTGCTGAGTGTCCGTGCGGGAGACTTCAGATCGCCTTGCAGGACGCCCTCGACCAGCTCTGGACCTGGAAGGCCCGGCTGTAGACTGCACCACCTCAGCATGGACGGCAGCAGTCTGGGCTGGCTGGGAGAGAGATCATACTGAGAGAGGACAACAGGTTCCTGCTCCACTGACCCACTGCCACTCCCCCGGGGCAGCACCTCAGCATCCCTAGTAATCTGTTGGTGCACAGATTGCTGGCCTGCTGCAACATCGTGAAAGCCCCGGTCGCCCCGGTGGTAGATCCAGCCATGATGGCAGCAATTAGAGCTTGCGTGGCATCAAGCTGAGACTGCTTGAGAGCTGTCTGGAATTGAATGCCACCAAGCATAGACTGCATTACAGCACTAAAACGTTGCGTTGCTTCCGTCTGTGCTGCAATGGAAGCTGCCAGATCGCCCATCACACGCGGCATCAGGTCTGGGTCGCCACGGTCTCTCTGGGAATCTACCATCCTTTGCAGACTGGAAATTATGGGCTCCATGGTGTGCACAGAGCTTTCTGCAATGTTGGAGGCAGATTCCTCCACGCTCTTTACTATTGCCGAGAGGCTCTTGGGCACCCTTGCCATTGCACCTATCATCTCGGTGTACATGCCCATCACCCTTCTTCTAAATGCCCCCCCCATCGAGGTCCTCATCTGAGTCCTGTGCAGTAGAACTCATGCGCGAACTTGCCCTCCGGGGAGCTGGCCCCCCAGCTACCCTTTCCCCCTGGCCTTGCTGCAGCCCATTCGTCCCCGGTGCCTCACCCTGTGCAGATCCCACTACTATATTAGCCTCTAAAGAACATGTAGCGCCAGTATCTGAGCTGGTGCCTGCGGGTGAGACATGCAGTGACACGGTGTGTTCTTCCTCCTCCTCTTCTCCCGCCTCGCTCTCTACGGTGCCCTCAGGGACAGGCTGCTCAGGTGGTTACTGATTATCTCTAAGCATAAGAAATAGGAGCAGGAGTAGACCAATCGGCCCCTCGAGCCTGCTCCGCCATTCAATGAGATCATGGCTGATCTGATCCAACCTCAACTCTAAAGAACACAAGAAGTAAGAGCAGGACCAGGCCACTCGGCCCCTGGGCCCGCTCCGCCACCCACAGGGCCTTGACCGATCCGAACTCAAACTCATGTCCAATTTCCAGCCTGCTCCCCGTAACCCCTAATTCCCTTTACTTCTAGGAAACGGTCTATTTCTGTTTTAAATTTATTTAATGAAGTAGCTTCCACAGCTTCCTGGGGTAGCAAATTCCACAGACCCACTACCCTCTGAGTGAAAAAGTTTCTCCTCATAAAAATAAAACGACTGCGATGGCCGGGAATCGGGATAAGTTGAGGGGAGGGGTCAGGAAGGGAGAAATGCATGGTTAGCTGGAAAGTGCGAAACGCTTGTGGGGTGAGGGGGTAGTGGGATGTGAGAAGAAGGAGTAGGGATGAACATACTGTTGTTGTCTCCAAGGGGGTCAATGTCACCGGTGGCCACGGGGCCCACCACCAGGTGCCCAATAATCTGTAGCACTCTATTTTCCAGCGCAGACAGTGGTTGGGTGTCGGCTTGTCCCCTGCCTATGTACCCCTGCTCCCTCCTGTTGTGAGCCACCTTGGCCTGCAAGAGAAAGGAAAGTGTGTGAATGAGTGTGGAGCAATGTGTTTGGGTGATGTGCCTGCCATAGTTGAATAGCTGTGATTGTGTGCAAGGTGTGAGATGTGGGTGTGAGTGCTGGTAGGTAGAGATTGTTGGTGGGTGAGTGCTGGGGTGTGTGGTGCTTTGGGCAGTGTGTGAAGATTATGGCTCAGATGGTGGTATGTAGCATTTGTTGAAGCATTCACTCACTCTGACCACCTGAGTGAGGTCGTTAAATTTCTTCCTGCACTGTGTGTAGGTCCTGGGGACCACAGTGCAGCCTGAGGCTTGCTGCGCTACCTCCCTCCACCTGTGGCGAGGGCCTCCTGCCACTTGCCGGGTAGAGCACCGCCCTCCGTCTCTCCACAGCAAAAACCAATGCCTCCAATGCTTCATTGCAGAATCTGCAGGCTGGGGCTTGGATCTGCCATGAGCACTCCTGCTCCTGCTCCTGCACAGCCAGCAATGCTGGGAATGAGGGGCTGCAGCATCAATGAACCTCCCTTTTAAGTAGTGAAAAAAGTCTGTGGCAATCATGACTTGCGATTAGACTGCACCTCATATTGGTCCACCCTTTGAGTGTACTCTTTTAATTTGGGTGGTTAACCAAATAAACTGTAAATCAATACAAACTTTAAATAAACCTTAACAAATTAAATTAAAATTTGGTAGCCCGGGGTGATGATGCACTCCAGTCCCCGCGGCGCCCACCAGTCGCGGAAAAACTCAAGCGTGCCGGCGGACACCGCGTGCTCCATCTCCAGGGCCACCCGGGCGCGAACATGGCCGTGGAAGAGAGGCAGGCAATCGGGCCGAACGACCCCCTCGACCGCCCGCTGCCTGGACCAATTCATGGCTTTTTTAGCCAGGCTCAGGAGCAGTCCTACAAGGAGGTCCTCCGACCTGCCCGCTCCCCTCCGCACCGGGTGACCGTAGACTCTTTGAGTGTAACTCCAATGAGCTTGGGTTTTAAGACTTGAATTAGGACTCCAATCATTTTTTTGAGCAGTGAGCATAAATTTTGCGTGCAGTCTAAAGCATTAGCACCTGGCGCTAATTCTCCAACTTTTCCACTAACACAGCCCATTCCTTGGCTATAATGAATTTCTAGTCCCCTGTGTGGCCGGTATGGTCTCCTGTGACCTGCACCTCTCTGCTGATCCCCTCTCTCCTGTGGAGCTGCAGGTCTGTGAGCAGCAGACTGTTCCTGCTGCAGCTGGTGTTTCTGGTGCTCCTGCTGCTGCTGGTGGTCATCTTGGTCCTCATCTGAGGTCCAAAGTAACACAGCATAAGTGGCATGCATGCTGATGTGATGGATCAGAGCTCCAAAGTGCAGATCAGACCTCCAAACCTCAAGTGTGTAAAGCAACCTTTCAGCACAAGTACTGTGAACAGATTCTTTTCCACAAGCAGGTAAGAAAGCAGCTCTGAGTACTCAGTACTTATTGGCATATTTCCTTGTTATGGCTTTAGCCCCCTCAATTGCTGCTTTCTTCTCGTCTTGCTTTCACTAGCGAGTTCCAGGAAGCCCGGGAAACCCATGGAGCCAAAGTTAAACTCCAAAACCCACGTTAATATCCCTGTAATTGACCTATCAACATATTGAAATTGACAAACCGCCTCTCCGGATTTCCCGGATTTCGCGGATTTCACCCCTCACCCACACCAAACCCACATGCTCACCCACATGAAAATTCCCCCAAATGCCCTATTAATAAAGTCAAGGATTCCATATGCTTTTTTAACAGCCTTCTCAACTTGTCCTGCTTGCTTCAAAGATTTATGTACCCCCAGGTCTCTCTGTTCCTGCACCCCCTTTAAAATACAAATATTAATCACTTCAGACTTCTCTGCATTAAATTTCATCTGGCATGTGTCTGCCATTTCACCAAGTAACCTCCAAAGTGTCCTCTTCTCTAGTGAAGATAGATTCAAAGAAGCCAATTACTATTCTCCTCATTGTTTACTATGGGCCGGATATTCCGATCCCTATGGGTGGGTACGCGCTGTGTACTCACCCGTAGGGACATCGGAAATGCCGGTTTCAGGCATGCACAGCACATACGCTGGAAACCGGCATTTCCGATCTGTCAAGAAAGCTCTTGACAGATCCTCCGGCTGCCCTGGAGCAGGGCCTCTGCGGGCAGAGAGTTCCGCTTTTTGGAGACCCTCCGCCCACAGAAAACCCTTACAATTCTTGCGCCTGGTAAAAGCAGGCGTAAGGTTTGCTTTTACCAGGATAAGAGTTGATAAAAGTTTTTTTTTTTAATTTCCACTGATTTATCATTTAAAAATACTTTTTAAAAAAAAAAGGTAAGTTTATTTTTAGCCCCGTAAAAAACTTCAATTAATTTTTTCAAAAATGTAAAGTTTTGTTTAATATAGTTAATTTATTGGACTTTCAAGTCATTTTAAAAATGTGATTTTAAAAAATTTATTTAAAGTTTTACAATGTTTTGGGGGTGATCTCCATTCATTTTTTGACAGGTCTTCCTATCAAATGTATGAAGGGAGATTCCCTTCTTTGATTGGCTCCCCATGGCCCACGTGATCCCAGGGATGCTGCGAACTACCTGCGCCTCTGGGATACGTGGGCCCTGCGCACTGGCAGTTTGGAGAGGCCCAGCGTCGGAACTGTGCGCGTCCCGGGAGCCCTCTGGTAAGGGTGCAGAATTTTCCAGGGATCGCAGGCCTCCGCCCGCGGGAGGCCTGCGATCGGAATATCTGGGCCTACATTCCCAAGTTTCATATCATCTGCAAACTTTGAAATTATGCCCTGTATACCAAAGTCCAGGTCATTAATATATATCAAAAAGAGCAGTGGTCCCAACACAGACCCCTGGCGAAGACCACTGTATACTTCCCTCCAGTCTGAAAAACAACCGTTCACCACTACTCTCTGCTTTCTGTCCCTTAGCCAATTTCATATCCACGCTGCCACTGTCCCTTTAATCATATGAGCTTTAATTTTGCTAACAAGTCTATTATGTGGAACCTTGTCAAATGCCTTTTGAAAGTCTATACATGTGATGTCAACCGCATTACCCTCATCATCCCTCTCCATTACTTCATCAAAGATCTCAATCAAGTTAGTCAAACACGACTTGCCTTTAACAAATCCATGCTGACCTTTCAAAAAGTTATGAGCTTTTCAAAATGCCAATTAATTTTGTCCCGGATTATTTTCTCTAAGTTTCCCCACCACCGACGTTAAGCTGACTGGCCTGTAGTTGCCGGGTTGATCCCTCTCCCATTTTTTAAACAGGTGTGTAACATTTGCAATCCTCCAGTTCTCTGGCACCAACCCCAATATCTAAGGAGAATTGGAAGATTGTGACCAGAGCTACCACAATTTCAACCCTTATTCAGTAACCTCAAGCCATTGTTTCCCCTCCTACCTCCGCCTGGACCATGACCCCACTAGCAAACATCAAGCCATTGTTTCCAAGACTGTCACTGACGTCATCTCCTCTGGAGATCTTCCCTCCATGGCCACCAACCTCATAGTCCCCTAACCCCGCACAGCCCGCTTCTACCTCCTTCCCAAGATCCACAAACAGGACTGCCCCGGTAGACCCATCGTTTCAGCCTGTTCTTGCTCCACGGAACTTATCTCTTCCTATCTCAACTCTATTTTTTCTCCCCTTGTCCAGTCTCTTCCCACCTACATTCGCGACTCTTCCGACGCCCTCCGCCAGTTTAACAGTTTCCAGTTTTCTGGCCCCAACCGTCTCTTTTTCACTATGGACGTCCAATCCCTCTACACCTCCATCCGCCACCAGGACGGCCTGAGGGCGCTCCGCTTCTTCCTTGAACAGAGGCCCAACCAGTCCCCTTCCACCACCACCCTCCTCCACCTGGCTGAACTTGTTCTCACACTGAACAACTTCTCCTTTGACTCCACTCACTTCCTTCAAATAAACGGTGTTGTTATGGGAACCCGCATGGGCCCTAGCTATGCCTGCCTTTCATGGGATATGTGGAACATTCTATGTTCCAGTCCTACTCGGGTCTCCTCCCTCACCTCTTTTTCCGGTACATCGATGACTGTATCGGTGCCATTTCCTGCTCTCGCCCTGAACTAGAAAAGTTCATTCACTTTACTTCCAATTTCTACCCTTCCCTCACCTTCACATGGTCCATCTCCGACTCTTCTCTTCCCTTCCTTGACTTCTCTGTCTCCATTTATGGCGATAGGCTATTGACAAACATCCACTACAAGCCCACTGACTCCCACAGCTACCCGGACTACACTTCCTCCCACCCCGCTTCCTGTAAGGACTCTATTCCATTCTCCCAGTTTCTCCGTCTCCGCCGCATCTGTTCTGAAGATGCCACCTTCCATACCAGTGCTTCTGACATGTCTTCCTTTTTCCTCAACCGAGGATTCCCCTCTACTGTGGTTGACACAGCCCTTGACCGTGTCCGTTCTATTTCCCGCACTTCTGCTCTCACCTCTTCCCCTCCCTCCCAGAACCACGATAGAGTTCCCCTTGTCCTCACCTTTCACCCCACCAGCCTCCACATTCAACGGATCATCCTCCGCCATTTCCGCCACCTCCAACGTGATCCCACCACCAAACGCATCTTCCCCTCACCTCCCCTTTCAGCATTCCGAAGGGACTGCTCCCTCCGCTGGTCCTGGTCCACTCCTCAATCACCCCTAACACCCCTTCCCCTTCGCCCGGCACCTGCTTAAAACCTGTTACATCTCCAGCTTTTTCCAGTTCTGATAAAGGGTCCCAGACCTGAAACGTTGACTCTGTTTCTCTCTCCACGGATGCTGCCTGGCCTGCTGAGTGTTTCCAGCATTTTCTGTTGTTATTTCAGATTTCCAGCATCCACAATATTTTGCTATTGGAGTAAACATCCCATCTGAACTGGGTGACTTTTCTACTTTGAGGACTGCCAAACTTTTAAGTACCTCCTCTTTATCTATTTTAGTCTTATCCAATATTGCTACTACCTCCTCCTTTACTGCTACATTGGCAGCATTCTCTGCTCTAGTGAAGACAGATGCAAAGTACTCATTTAGTACCTCAGCCATGCACTCTGCCTCCACAAGATCTCCTTTTTGGTCCCTAATTGGCTCCACCCTTCCTTTGATTACCTTTTTACTATTTATATGTTTATAAAATACTTTTGGGTTCCCTTTTACGTTGGCCGCTAATCTATTCTCATAATTTCTTTTTGCCCCTCTTATTCCCTTTTTTAGATCTCCTCTGTACTTTCTATATTCAGCTTAGTTCTCTACTGTATTATGTACCATATATTTGTCATAGGCCTCCTTGTTCTGTCTCATTTTAATCTCTGTATCTTTAGTCATCCAGGGAGCTCTAGCTTTGGATGTTCTTCCTTTCCCCCTTGCGGAAATGTGTCCATTCTGTACCCGAACCATCTCTTCTTTGAAGGTCTCCTGTTGTTCAATTGTTGTTTTGCCTACCAGTTTTTGATTCCAATCTACCTAGGCCAGATCCCTTTTCAAGTCACTGAAGTTAGCATTCCTCCAGTTATCTATTTTTATGGTTAATTGTTCCTTGTCCTTTTCCATAACTATTCTAAACCTGATGATATTATGATCACTGATCCCCAATGCTCCTCCACTGAAACATGATCCACTTGTCCTACTTCATTCCCAGAACTAGATTCAGCATTGCTTCCTTCATTGTTGGGCTGGAAACACACTGATCAATAAAGTTCTCTTGTACACATTTCAGGAATTCCTCCCCCTCGTTTCCTGTTAGTGTTACTATCACAGTCTATATTAGGATAACTGACTTCACCATTATCACTGCTCTGTGGTTCTTGCATCTTTCTGTAATCTCCTTCCCACTCTTTGGTGGCCTGTAGTATACACCTAGTAGCATAATAGCTCCTCTATTGTTCCTTAATTCTAACCAAATAGATTCTGTCTTTGACCCTTCATATATATCAACCCTCTCCAGTGCCATAATAGTTTCTTTGATCAACATTGCCACCCCTCCCCCCTCCTTCGCTTCCTTCCCTATCTTTCCTGAATAGCCAGGAATATTATGTTGCCTTCTTTGAACCAGGTCTCTGTTATTGACACTATAGCATAGTCCCATGTGGCAACTTGTGCCTGCAGCTCACCAACCTTATTTAAAACACTACGAGCATTTACGCACATGCCCTCCAAACCTATCTTAAACTGCCTGGCGTTTGCCCCCTATCTGATCCCTCCTATTTCTGAACTATTTTTTACTCTAGTGCTATTTGTCTCTCCCAGTTCTCTGTGCACCTTGTTTCATCCTGGTGCCCACCCCCTGCCAAATTAGTTTAAACCCTTCCCCACAGCACTAGTTAACCTTCCCGTGAGGACATGGGTCCTAGCTCTGTTGAGGTGCAACTCATCCTTCTTGAACAGATCCATCTTGCCCCAGAACTGGTCCCAATGCCCCAGAAATCTGAAGTCCACCTTCCTGCACTATTTCTCCAGCCACATGTTAACCTGTCTAATCCTATTATTCCTATACTCACTAGCGCATGGCACTGTGAGTAATCCAGATATTTGAGGTCCTGCTGTTCCATTTCCTCCCGAGCTCCTAAAACTCTGCCTGCAGGACCTCAACCCTTTTCCTTCCTATGTCATTGGATCCCACATGGACCACGAATTCAGGCTGTTTCCCTTCCCCTCCTCAAAATGTTCTGCACCCTCTCAATGATGTTCTTTACCCTGACACCAGGGAGGCAACACACAATGCAGGACTCACGTTGATGGTTGCAGAAATGCCTATTTATCCCCTTGACTATCGAATCCCCTACGACCACTGCATGGAGTGATAATAGTTCACCATCTGTCACATTCTCCCATGCATGCCTCCTCATTTAAATATTTGGGAACTGTCTTACTCTATCAACTTTGCCTATGTGACATTAACTACAGCCCACACTGCCGGTCCCAAGCCTGGGTAAAGGAGGACGGTTGAGTGCAGAGCTAGCAACCCTGTCATGTAAAACTCTGCCTGCTACAGAAACAGAAATGAGAAGAAGCCAATCTTATAACCAGAACTCTAGAATTGTTGGGAGTTCTAAAGAGGATTGTATTATGGATGACAACCAAACCCTACAACAGCAGGAACCTGGTGCCCTGAAAAACCTTCTGCTTAAGGTTCGCTCAAAGCTTCAAATTGGTTATTGGAATGTGCGAACTATACTTCAAGCTGGATAACTCACACAAGTTCACCACGAGATAGACAACTACTCTATTAACATGTTGGGCATGAGTGAATGTTGTTGGCCAGGAGCCGACTCCATGAAGATTGCAAAGGTAAAGAAAACGGTATTGTACTCAGGAATGCCAGAAGAAAGCAAGAAAGGTGTTGCACGCATCCTTGGTGAGACAGCTCAAATGCCGTCGAAAGCATACTACTGCTACGTGTAAAGTTCCAGATGCGTTACTTCAAGATTATTACTTTTTTGTGCTTTGTGCTATACACCCACAAACAAACACAGCGATGAAAATAAAGACAGCCTTCACAATGCGCTGCAGGACATAATTAATTGAGTTCCACAGCATGATATCCTAATTGTAACGGGAAACTTGAGATTCTAAGGAACCCAAAGAGAGACTTTGCTTCTGTTACTACTTCCGGACTGGAGAGGTGCAAAGCTTTCAATGTTTTTTGTACCTTAATTTTAAAAGGAACCATCGTACATTCACTTGACCAATCTGATTGACAGGTGTGCAAGATGGGTTCACCCCTTTTCCTGTCAATCATCCCCAACAGTCAGTAAGTGTCTTGGAAGGCTTTAAGCCACTGAATCATGGATTTTTCATGGGGCACTTTTCCTACAACATGGAATAGTGAAAGAATCATAGAACTATGTCAACTCAACCGTTTGGTTATAGGAGACACCCTCTTTACCCATAAAGGCATCTGTAAGACAACATGGACATCACCAGGTAACAACAAACAAATTGATCATTTTTGCTTCCGTAAAAAGTTCAAATCTTCTTTACACAATGTTCGGGCTTTTCATGACGCTGATGTTACCAGTGATCTCCAACTGTGCATTGCTACTATGGAAATCCAATTGACGAAGTTAACAAAAAAGAAGCAAGCAGCACAGAGAATCAAGATTGCTAGACTGAAAGACCTGGTTTTCAAGGCGGAATTTAAACTGCAGCTATCAATTAGGTTTGATGCATTGCAAGATATGGAAAACATGTTTGACAATGTGGAAGATGCATGGACTGCTATTGAGAAAGTCTACATCGAGAGTGCTCAGTTAGTACTGGGCCAAATCAAAAGTCTTACTACTAACACTTGGCATGCAGTCGCTGAATGGAACAAATTCAAGCTCAATCTACTCGATGCATCTGAGCCAGATGATGGCCCGAAAATTAGACCTAATACGCGAGAGTACGCACTGTGTACTCTCGCGTTTTAGGTCTCCAATTGCCGGTTTCCAGCATGCAATGTGCATGCGCGGGAAACCAGCACTTCGTGAATTCAAAAGGGGGCGTTTCCTAAGTGAACCGCGTGCGCGCTACAGGCTGCGCGCACGCAGTGCACTTAGTGCTTTGAACGCGCAGGTAAGCATGGAAGATTTTACACATAAAGAAAGGAGGCGTAAGACCCTCTTTTAACAAGGTAAGTAGTTAATTAAGTATTATTTTAAATTTTTTTCAACAGGTTTATCTTTTTTAGAGACTTTAAAGAAAGGTAAGTTTATATTTATAACTTTTAAAAAGATTTTAAATTTTTTCAAAAATTTAATTTTTTGTTTAAAGTGGTTAATTTATTTAACTATACTTATTTTATTAATGTGATGGCTTTTTAAAAAAATTTAATTGAGGTTTAGCTGTTCTTTTGGGGGGGGTATAGTATTCATAGCTTTGACAGCCCTTGCTGTCAAAACTATGAATGAAAGATGGTGTGCTGCCATTGGCTCTAACTGAATCACGTGATCCCAGAGCTCGCACGAACTAATTGCGTCTCTGGGTCACGCAAGCACTGCACAGCTGCAGCCTTGAAAATAAAGTTCGTGTGGGCCAGGAGGAAAAAGGTAGGCGCGGAGTGAGATATCGCGGGGAAGCCTTACCCCCGCGTGAACACTCGGTATTTAATTTCTGGGCCGATATAAAGTGGAAGAAAGAAGAATTCAAGGAAAAAGAAAAGACAGTTAAACACTCAGCATGTAAAGACAAAAGGAACTACATCGACGAACAAGCTCAAGAGTCAGAAATGGTTGCAGCAGGACAGATAGAAGGATACTCTATCCAATCAAAAAGAGACTTTAAACACCACAGCGAATGTCCCGTCAAAAATGGTCTGCTTGTCACCAAACCAGAAGATATAAAGAGGAGGTGGGCAGAGCATTTCCATGAAATCTTCAACAGAGCACCTCCAGACAGCAGGATTGACTTCAATTCCATTGCAAAGTTGGATGAACTGTATGTTAATTATGGCAAAATTACAATGCTTGAGCTGAGAGCTGCCTTAATTAACTTAAAGAACAAGTCACCCAGAGAGGATTTAGTTTGTGCAGAATGTCTCCAAAAGACAAGATGAAAACTTGACTACCATCCTAATATAGAGTGGGGAAAAGAAATAACACCAAGAGCTAAAAATTCGGGTTTTAATGCAGGCCGTTACCGCCCGATTCAGGGGAAAAATGGCGGCTTCCACACTTCCACCCACTGCCGGCGGGTCCCACAGCAGCCAACAAGTTCGGCTGGGCGGCAGCCCTGCCGATGTCCGCGCTCGCAAAAATTATGTAGGTTATGCAGATCGTGACGTCAGTGCGTGTGCAATGCTCACTTGACGCCCAATCTGCCATTTTCAACTTCGCCGTTCCACTTACCGGCACGTCTTAACTGCGACCAGCTGAGCAAGCGTTGACAAGCAGGAAGGAGGCTCCAGCAGTGGTATTTAAAGGGATCATCAGCAACAACTTGCAGCTGACATGTTTCCTCAGTTTGAATGGCTCATGGGAACTTTCTGCAACTCCAGCAGCTTTATAAACTTCTTTCAAGGTCCTAAGGTAACAGAGAGTGTTGGGGCAAGTGGAGAACACCTTCATTCTTATTTAAAGGCTTCTGCTCACAACACTTGCTCACAGTCATGGGGTCTCTACTGGCAGTACCCCTCGTGCTCGAGTATCTTAGGGAGCGGGAGTGGAGGCAACAAAGAAGAGGAGAAGTTGTGTGCAGAGAGAGGAGGAGGAGGGCCAGGAGGGCTCTCAACAGGCGGCCTTAGCCACCTCGGGTCTTCAGAGAGCACTACTCTTGTATCCACTTAAGCGAAGAGCAGTGTATTTGGAGGCTCCGATTCAGCAAGGAGGTGGTCACAGAACTCTGCTACCGCCTGCAACCAGACTGACAGCCTCAGAGCAGGGTAAACATGGCTCTCCCAGTGGCCCTCAAGGTCACCGTGGCTCTCAATTTCTTCGCATGGGGATCCTTCCACTCTACAGCAGGAGACATAGCTAACATCTCCCAGTTCGCCATCCATCACTGCATCCAGGAGGTCACTGAAGCTCTCTACACCAGGAGAAGGGACTACGTTTTCTTCCCTCTGAGCAGAGAGAACCAGGCCGAGCGCGCATGTGGCTTTGCCAGGATAGCGGACTTCCCCATAGTGCAGGGCACCATCGACTGTACACACGTGGCTTTGCTGGCGCTACATAACAATCCTGAGATCTTCCATAACCGCAAAGGCTACCACTCACTTAATGTGCAGTTGTTGTGTGACCATGCCCAGCCCTTCCTGATAGTTAATGCCCGTTATCCTGGCAGAAGTCATGATGCCTTCATCCTGTGTCAGTCCGGTGTGCCAGCAATCTTCCAGCCACCACGTCAAACCCGAGGGTGGCTGCTCGGAGATGAGGGCTATCCGCTCTGCATTTGGCTCAGGACTCCCCTCCGTAACCCCAACACTTGTGCCCAGCATGCATATAATGAGAGCTATGCTGCCACCAGGAACATCATTGAGCAGACCATTGGCCTACTGAAACAATAGTTCCTCTGCCTTGACCGTTCGGGAGAAGCCCTCCAGTACTCGGCGGAGCGGATGTCCCATTTCGTGGTGCTCTGCTGCATGCTTCACAACTTAGCCAGCATGAGGATGCAGCCCTTGCCAGCAGGGATTGCGGGACCACCTCAAAAGAGGGAGAGGAGGAGGTAGGGAAGGGAAGAGGCTTGCAACAAATGCCTCTTCAGCACAGGCTGTCCGTAAACGCTTCATCAGACTCCAATTCCAGTGAATGAAATCCCAGATCCCCGTTGCTCACCACATCCTCATAACCACATCCCCATCATACCATCCCTCTGTCATGGAATACCACAGCGTCCTCCTGGGCACAAAACTGAATTGAGAGCCATGGCAAAACAAAGATTCCAAACAAAATTATTAAATTTATCCAGAATCAATTCACACATATTATGTCAACTAATCACCCTTAGTAATCCCTTAGGCCGCAATTTTGCTAACCTCGGCGGGTCCGTGGCGGGCGACGTTGGTGGCGGGTCGCGACCCCGCTGCTGGCTCCATCCCGCTGTCTGAAATGACTTTACCTTGATTGGGCTTGTTAAGCCCGCCAGCGCGTTTCTCAGCCAATTAGAGGAAGCGGGTTTGGTGACGTCATTTGATGACGCGTCATCAGCCATTTTAGCGCTGAGATCAGCACTATAATCATGAGGTCTGAGCACGAATTTTGCGTGCTACCTCAACCAGTTTGACCCGGTGCAGCTTAATAGTGCTGGTCCATGACACCGCCTGTTTTCGGGCCATGTCCAATTTCTAGGCCCAAAAGCTTAGACAAAAGGAATTATTGTCAAGCTTCCCAAGAAGGGGGACAGAAGTGATTGTAATAACTGGTGTGGTATTACATTGCTCTCTGTGACTGGCAAACTCTTCTGTACCATTATCCTCAATAGAATTAGGGCAATTATAGACTCCAAGAAGAGCAGACTGGTTTTCACCAGAACAGATCTTGCTTTGACCAGATCTTTAGTCTTTGTAATATCATTGAGCAAAGAATGGCAGTTGCCAGTGGTGCTGAATTTCGTTGGCTTTCAGAAGGCATTGGATAGTGTGGACAGAAATTAATTGTGGCAGATTCTTGCAGTGTATGGGTTACCTATCAAATTTCTGTATCATGAAGTACAAAATGCGATGAGAACAGTCAACGAGCTATCCGACTGGTTCGATATAACAACTGGTGTCAGACAACGCTGCTTCTTGTCCCCTCTACCTTTTAGAATTGTGATTGGTTTTGTGATGAGACATTCACCTAGCATCAAATCGGGCATATCGTGGACCAGTGGAGCACTGGGGACCTAAACTTTGCAGATGGCATTGAGAATTTGAGTTCAATTTGAAAAATCTGGAAATAAAATGTATCAGTAAAAGTGACAGTGAACCTGTTGCATTGTTGTGGTGCTCCAATAAAGCCATCCAAAAGTAACTCGGTGTAGATGCCGGCAATGACTCTTCAACATCAGATGATTTAACAAAGGGACATATGAAAGTGCACTTCAGAGATGCCACCACTGACTGCAATAGTCCGGGAGAGGAGATGGACCTACACTGGTCACATTCTGAGAATGACTGACACAAGGATCCCTAAGCAAACATGGAAGTGGAAGCCATGAGGGAAACGAGCTAGAGGTCAATCAATAGGAACTCTACACAACACAATAACAAAATAACAACAGCTGAAGTGTAACAACAGCCCAAGACAGAATTGGATAGTGTTGATTGCTTACTGCCTTATGGGCCTCATCGGCATAGGCAGAATGATGATGGGGATGATGTCTTGCTGTACCAAGATTCATTGGATTGAGGAATTTATATAAGGGATAGCATATATTATGCATTAAAGATGTCACTTAGATGAGTTATCCATCCACCATCTCATGATTCTAGATCATTTCTTCAACATTCATCAATAACATTGTTCATTTTCTGAACCAGAAACCACATTCATGTGTACCAATGCCGGCAGTTAGTAAGTTACTGCAATTGAAAGGGGAGGAAATAATAAAGGATAAAGTTAGGGCCGACTTCACCCAAGGTGCTGATTTAAGATGATACAAAGCAAATAACACCAGTTAGTTGTGGATTTTATAAAAACAATTGAACAAGGTTTATTTACAACAACCACATTGGTATTCCCTTTCCTAACATACTTCAGCCGTGCTACAGAATAGAATTGCAAAGGCTCATTACAAACTCAAGGGCAGAGAGAAAAGCTTCTTTCAGTAGACCCAGTTAACAACTGTTACACAAAATTGCTTCTGCATGTAAAACCAACAGATTTTCCTGCCTGCAAATATATGGGTGTTTTTTTAAATATCCCTCTACACCACCCCTGCAAAGAGAGCTCCAATTGTAAGAGAGGAATCAGCATTACACTCCCCACTATCCGATTGAGCCAATGGAACAATTCCACTGCCTGAACCCTGGAGCCAAACAAACCTAGAAGCTTTTTACTAATGGTTCCTCCCTTCCTGAGGGAGAAGAGTGGTTTTGCTGTGAACAGCATGCAACGTTGTTTCAAAGCTCTACACTTTATTTAGTACTAAACTGCAAACATTCTAAACATTGGGAGATAAACTAAATACGCATTATTAAAAGGGGGTGGGGGGGGTGGCATTATCCCTGCCTTACACAATGCAGTCACTCCCAGGTCTGTCCTATTCTCTATATATCTGAACCCATCAATTGGATTACTATATTGCAATCTATGTAAACTATTTGACCCACTCAATACATTTACTGCATCATAGTCAGCCCAGGTATTCATTATCTCTATATAGCCATCTGCATTCCTCAATTATTGGAATTGCATTGTAATTATTGCCTGATGTCCATTGTTTTCTGTGTCATTGCTGAAGCATTTTGGAATAACATTAAAAAAAGCTTTCAATTTAAAAAAAAATTTAAATATCATATCAGCAGTCATTGTTAGAAAGACTTAGCTGTATTTTAGTCCTCCTAGTTTGTACTTGTTTGTCATTAGATATATTTACATAACCTCCTAGAAAATAAACACCTTGATATTGTATTATGTTATCATTTTTTTAAAATAGAACAAAACATATTACAATAAAATTCTTTCCCATAAGGATTGTTAAGTTGTTTGGTGAAATATTATGTTAAATTTTTTTCCTGGGAAATTGTCTGTACTAATCGGTGAAAAGCAAGAATTCAGTCTATACTAATTATTTGATAGTGAACAGCAATCTAAACATAAAAGCAGAGGAACTGCAGCACAATGTTAAATGAAGGAAAGGCAAATTGAAGCAAAATGCCATGGCTGGAGGCAATAGCTTGATATTTAAAGGAAGAAATCAAAAAAAAAATACTGGGAAACATACCAGAATTCAAAAATGTTCACTTTAATCATTTTACTAGTTTATCACCAAAATTGTCTAGCTTGTGGGAAAAAAAGCAAAAGAAAACCAACGAAAATATGTACTGATTATTGACTGCTGTGTCTGTTGGAAATTTAAAAATCCATGGTTTTTTTTTGTCATGTAGACAAAGACTCATTTATTTCAATGTTAGTGCCTGGGTCACTAGATAGTTCTAAGTAATGCATTATCTCTTTATGTACTACTTTTGCTCTCATTTCCTTCGCAGTTTGCTGAACATGAATGGGAATAAAGGATGTAATATAATGGATGGATTTTTTATAGCCTTCTTTGAAATAACTACAGAATTGAAACTTTTATTGAAATACGTGAAACAATGTAGAAGAGTTTCTCTTTTATTCTTATTGCTTTTAAAGTTAAAATTCAAGGCTGCGGTGTAATCAGGGAAAAGCTTAAGGGGACAAAATTGGGTATCGCCTATTTTGGGGTGCTAGTATCGGCCGGGCGCAAAGTTTAGCGCCCCACGCTAATTATCGCCTCCGACTGCAAAATTCGCGGTTTAAAAAAAATTTGTTTATGGGATGCGGGCGTCACTGGCAAGGCCAGCATTTATTGCCCATCCCTAGTTGCCCTAGAGAAGGTGGTGGTGAGCTGCCTTCTTGAACCGCTGCAGTCCGTGTGGTGAAGGTACTCCCACAATGCTGTGAGTTAGGGAGTTCCAGGATTTTGACCCAGCGACGATGAAGGATCGGCGATATACTTCTAAGTCAGGATAGTGTGTGACTTGGAGGGGAACTTGGAGGTGGTGGTGTTCCCATGCACCTGCTGCCCTTGTCCTTCTAGGTGGAAGAGGTCACGGGTTTGGGAGGTGCTGCCGAAGAAGCCTTGGTGAGTTGCTGCAGTGCATCTTATAGATGGTACACACTGCACGGTATGCCGGTGGTGGAGGAAGTGAATGTTTAAGGTGGATGGGGTGCCAATCAAGTGGGCTGCTTTGTCCTGGATGGTGTCGAGCTTCTTGAGTGTTGTTGGAGCTGCACTCATCCAAGCAAGTAGAGAGTATTCCATCACACTCCTGACCTGTGCCTTGTAGATGGTGGAAAGACTTTGGGGAGTCAGGAGGTGAGACACTCGACACAGAATACCTAGCCTCTGACCTGCTCTTGTTGCCACAGTATTTATGTGGCTGGTCCAGTTAAGTTTCTGGTCAATGGTGACCCCCAGGATGTTGATGATGGGGATTCGGCGATGGTAATGCTGTTGAATGTCAAGGGGCTGTGGTTAGACTCTCGCTGTTGGAGATAGTCATTCCCTGGCACTTCTGTGGCGTGAATGTTACCTGCCACTTATCAGCCCAAACCTGAATGTCATCCGGGTCTTGTTGCATGCGAGCATGGACTGCTTCATTATCTGAGGAGTTGTGAATGTTGCTGAACACTGTGCAGTCATCAGCGAACATCCCCATTTCTGACCTTATGTTGGAGGAAAGGTCATTGATAAAGCAGCTGAAGATGGTTGGGCCGAGGACACTGCCCTGAGGAACTCCTGCAGCGATGTCCTGGGGCTGTGATGATTGACCTTCGACCACCACAACCATCTTTCTTTGTGTTGGGTATGACTCCAGCCAGTGGAGCGTTTTCCCCCCGATTCCCATTGACTTCAGTTTTACTAGGGCTCGTTGATGCCACACTCGGTCAAATGCTGCCTTGATGTCAAGGGCAGTCACTCTCACCTCACCTCTGGAATTCAGCTCCTTTGTCCATGTTTGGACCAAGGCTGTAATGAGGTCGGGAGCCGAGTGGTCTTAGCGGTACCCAAACTGGGCATCAGTGAGCAGGTTTTTGGTGAGTAAGTGCTGCTTGATAGCACTGTCGATGGCATCTTCCATCACTTTGCTGATGATTGAGAGTAGACTGATGGGGCGGTAATTGTCCGGGTTGGATTTGTCCTGCTTTTTGTGGACAGGACATACCTGGGCAGTTTTCCACATTGTCGGACAGATGCCAGTGTTGTAGCTGTACTGGAACAGCTTGGCTAGAGGTGCGGCTAGTTCTGGAGCACAAGTCTTCAGCATGATAGCCGGGATGTTGTCGAGGTTCATAGCCTTTGCTGTATCCAGTGCGCTCTGCCCTTTATTGATATCACGTGGAGTGAATCAAATTGACTGAAGACTGGCTTCTGTGATGGTGGGGACCTCAGGAGTAGGTCAATATGGAACATCCACACTGCACTTCTGGCTGAAGATGGTTGCAAACGGTTCAGCCTTGTCTTTTGCACTCATGTGCTGGGCTCCACCATCATTGAGGATGGGGATATTCATGGAGCCTCCTCCTCTCGTTAGTTGTTTAATGGTCCACCACCATTCACGACTGGATGTGGTAGGACTGCAGAGCTTTGATCTGATCCGTTGATTGTGGGATCGCTTAGCCCTGGCCATAGTATGCTGCTTCTGCTTTTTAGCATGCGTGTGGTCCTGTGTTGTAGCTTCCCCAGGTTGGCACCTCATTTTTAGGTACGCCTGGTGCTGCTCCTGGCATGCTCTTCTACACTCTTATTGAACCAGGGTTGGTCCCCTGACTTGATGGTAATGGTAGAGTGAGGGATATGCCGGGCCATGAGGTTACAGATTGTGGTGGAATACAATTCTTCTGCTGCTGATGGCCCACAGTGCCTCCTGGATGTCCAGTTTTGAGCTGCTAGATCTGTTCTGAATCTATCCCATTTAGCACGGTGGTCGTGCCACACAACACGATGGAGGGTGTCCTCAGTGTGAAGACGGGACTTCCTCTCCACAATGACTGTGCGGTGGTCACTGCTACTAATACTGTCATGGACAGATGCATCTGCGACAGGTAGATTGGTGAGGATGAGGTCAAGTAGGTTTTTCCCTCATGTTGGTTCACTCACCACCTGTCGCAGGCCCAGACTGGCAGTTATGTCCTTCAGGACTCGGCCAGCTCGGTCAGTAGTGGTGCTACCGAGGCACTCTTGGTGATGGACATTGAAGTCCCCCACCCAGAGTACATTCTGTGCCCTTGCTACTCTCAGTGCTTCTTCCAAGTGGTGTTCAACATGGAGGAGTACTGATTCATCAGCTGGGGGAGGGCAGTAGGTGGTAATCAGCAGGAGGTTTCCTTGCCCATGCTTGACCTGAAGCCATGAGACTCCATGGAGTCCGGAGTCAATGTTGAGGACTCCCAGTGCCACTCCTTCCCGACTGTATACCACTGTGCCGCCACCCCTGGTGGGTCTGTCCTGCCGATGGGACAGAACATACCCAGGGATGGTGATGGAGGAGTTTGGGACATTGGCTGAAAAGTATGATTCTGTGAGTATGACTTTGTCAGGCTGTTGCTTGACTAGTCTGTGGGACAGCTCTCCCAATTTTGGCACAGATGTTGGTGAGGAGGACTTTGCAGGGTCAACTGGGCTGGGTGTGCCATTGCCGTGTCCGTAGCCGGTGCTGAGGTCGATGCCGGGTGGTTTGTCCGCTTTCATTCTCATTATTGTGTTTTGTAGCAGTTTGTTACAACAGAGTGGCTTGCTAGGCCGTTTCAGATGGCAGTTAAGAGTCAACCACATTGCTGTGGATCTGGAGTCACATATAGGCCAGACCAGGTAAGGACGACAGATTTCCTTCCCTAAAGGACATTAGTGAACCAGATGGGTTTTTACGACAATCCGATAGTTTCATGGTTACCATTACTGATACTAGCTTTTTATTCCAGATTTATTTAATTAACTGAATTTAAATTCCCCAGCTGCTGTGGTGGGAATTCAACTCACCTTGGATCATTAGCCCAGGCCTCTGGATTACTAGCCCAGTGACATTACCACTACGCTACCATTCTCTATCGCCCCTGGAGGTGATTTCAGCGCTAAATCAAGCACTACACACTTCTCTTAAGGCGCTAACGTCGGGGAGCGAGGCACTACCTCAGAACGCTACCGAAGCTCAGGCGATGTCAGTTACCATGGAAGCCAGACAGACTGGCGCCGTCCAGTTCTTAAAGGGGAGGGGCCATCTTGCTGGCCAGCCACACCCTGCTCACTGCAGCCTTGAATCTCAGCCTGGAAAGACCTCTAAAGCAATTGTGTTTGAACCACTAATGGATAGGCCCAGGGAAAGAGCTCAGTGCTTAGGAACCTCAAAAGTGGTGCTGAGGACCAAAACTCCTTGGGACAGCATTAAATCTCTCCAGACGTCGCTCTCTCTCTCAACCTGCGTGTACCAAAACTTTTGCCGACAAGAAAAAGCAGGAAGCGCACGCCTTTAAATAGCGTTCCCCCACCCCTTCCCGACTTGAAAACATTCCCCTCTACCTGTTGTTCCTAGCGGCAGGCGCTAAGGCAGGGGGTGCTACTCAGTTTCCGGTCCAGGGCGCTACTGGGGTGTTGCACGCTCGACAGACGTCACGATCTGCAGGCGCTGGAGATCGTGGCAGTAGTGTTTAGCGTCGCCGCAAAATGACTGGTCAATTTCGCGAGCGGTGCTAAAATTGCCACGCTCGGGTGCTAAGTTGCTAGCGCCCCGTTAGCGCCCCCCCCCCCCGCGGCGCTAACAGGAGGCGCTAACGAACCGAATTTTTCCCCCTAAAACGTTATTGAAGACTATCCCTTTTCATACCTTTCCTCAGTCACTGGTCACTGGTGTTAGATGTTGCACAAGAATTGAATCCCATTTTAAACGTGCAGTGCGTTCTGAGAATTACAAAGACCGTGATGTATATATCATTGCAAACCTGTATGAAATGAATTTTCATCATTTACATGTGTCACTGGCAGATAAGGGAATATCACTGCCTTGGAGGCATAATAACTATGCAATTTTTTTGTTGCAAATAAACCTTGTAGTGAGGTTCTGCAAACTTTTAAATAAGAAAAACAGTAAAAAAATATATACTTTTATTGAAGTGAGACTCAATTTCTTTTTTTGCATAATACTACTCCAGCTAATTATGAAATCACTGTGAAATACTCCTTGACGGCATGAACAAAAAAATCAGCTGTAATTGTACGTTTGGTTCATGTTATAGCTCAGTGCGAACCGAGGCAATGTGTTTGATTGAATTGCAATTAGGGCTCTATCTAAATGAAAGACGCTGTAGTGTCAGCTTGGCTCAGTTGGTACCACACTTGCCTTTGAGAAGAAGGTTATAGGCTCAAGCCCCCAATCCAGTAATTGAGCACATAATCTCGGCTGACATTTCAGTGCAGTTTTAAGGATTGCTTCATTGTCTGAGGTGCTGTCTTTCGAGATGAGAAGTTAAATTGAGCACTTGTTCAGGTGGACAGAACCTATTCCATAACACTATGCAAAGCAGAGGCTCATTTGACCTTTACTGCCACTGGATGTGCGAGGCTGTGCTGCATGGTTTCTGATAGCACAGCTCTGCATTTGGTGCTCTGATGACCCAAAACCTGTGAAAACATTTCTCACAGCCCACAGATGCATCACACAGGTCACCGATGCCATGTTTCACAAGTCAGCCAATTATATCAACTTTGCCACTGATGAAACCAGTGTGACTGAGCGGGCGCTCGGCTTTGCGGCTCTGGCTGGCTTCCCACAGGTGCAGGGAGTCATCGACTGCACGCATGTGGCCATCAAGGCACTCCATCATCACCCAGGAGTGTTTGTGAACTGGAAGGGCCTCCACTCCCTCAATGTGCCACTCGTCTGCAACCATAAAAAGATGATTATGCAAGTGTGCGCCAGATTTCCTGGTAGCTGTCATGACTCTTTCGTGCTGCGCCAGTCCACCCTCCCTCAGCTCTTCGTGTCTCCAAACAGACTTACCAGCTAGCTGCTTGGAGACAAGGGCTATCCACTGAAGACGTGGCTCATGACACCCCTGAGGAGGCCCAAGTACTGAGGCTGAGGAGTGTTATAATGAGAGCCACATCTCCACCAGATGTGTCATAAAATGAGCAATAGGCATGCTGAAGATGCGCTTCAGATACCTTGACAGATCTGGAGGAGCTCTTCAGTAGGCACCAGCCAGGGTCTCCAGAATCATCATCGTCTGCTGCGCGCTGCACAACATAGCGCAGCGGCGAGAATTGGAGCTGCAGGAGGAGCATGGCGCACAGCACACGGCCTCTTCAGAGGAGGAGATGGAGGAGGACAAGCAAGTGGAAGACAAGGAGGAGGGGGAAGCTGAGATGCAGATGCCACCAGCAGTGGCGCACACTGCTGCCCGGGAGGCCCGGGATGGCCTCATCATGGCCAGATTTACTAAACTTGCTCCAATTCAGCTACATGGCTGCCACATGCTGTACTAAGTCCCTCCCCCAGCCCAACAACACCATAAAGCTTCCCTACAATGACCAATCCATTGCTCTCACCCAAAGCCCCAATGCTCGAGGTTAAATAATGTGTCACCATTCACTCCAAGTGACAAAGCCACTTCCAAGTCCATACCCGAAAGTGGTGAAAAAGAAAAACATTTATGTGTACAATCAAAACAACTGAAACTTAGCACTAACATTTGTTGATACACCCATGTGCTTACACTTGTGCATCTACTTTTGTGTCATTTTTCTTTTGCGAGTGCTTCTACGAGATGCAACCCTTGTGGCTTCAGCAGAGGTAGAGGCAGGGTGCTCACTTCCCTGCTGCGACTGTGTAGACACTTTTGGCGGACGTCCTCTGGGTTTTGGAGCCTGTGATGGCTCCGCCAAAGTCTGCTTCTCCTGCGACTGTGCAGGGGCAGACTCGGCCATCGGGATCCAAGGAAGCATCTGGGGCTCTGACTGAGGGGGAGGCAACGGGGGAGAAATGGGAGCGCTTTGAGAAGAGCCACCACTTCCATGTCCCCTCTCACCATTATCCCTCTCATGGACTACCCACACTTCCCTGCTAGCAAGGAGCTGGCGAGCACCTTGCTGCACAGCAGTGGGGCGATGAAGGCCCAAGTCAACATTTACAGCCCTCCTTGAAAGAAAGTCTATGAGCGCCTGCCATATGTTGTCCACAGCTAGCATGTGCTCATGTGACTGGCGCATTAGCTGCTCCATGCAGGAGGCCATCCTTTCAATAGAAGAGCACATCATCGCCATTGCCTGCGACATGGTGGTGCTCATGTTGGAGATGGACTCCTCCACTCTCTGAACATTTGCAAACATCGCAGCTGCAAAGGATGCCAGAGCCTCATGCAATTGTTGCTGCCCCTCCAAGATCACCCTCTTTCTGGACGGCCCCCGAGGCTCAGCGTCTGCATGCAGCTCAGCAGAGCTTGGAGCGTCCTGCGCCCTCCAGCGAAGAGTCTCCACTCCTGTCCCTGTCAACACCACCTGCTCTTGCTCACTTGTGAATTGTAAGACACCAGGTGACAACTCTACTCTATGGTGTAAAGGACCCATCGAGGTGTGAGTATCTGCGCTGGTGCTGGCTGCGCTTGGGTCTGCTGACGCTGCTCCCTCAGAGGCTGGAGGCTCCTCTGAGGAGTCGTCTTCCTCCTGCGGCTGGACAGTGGGGGGGGGGGGGGGAGGAGCAGTTGATGGACCTGTGGGAGAGTAATGAGATGAATTAGAAGTATTATAATAAGAATGAGTAATGTTACCATTATGCACATGATGACACTTCACTGGCTGATGACATGAGTCACCATATGGGTGACTGTTGTATGCTATGTGGCTTTATGAGATGTGATTCTGTCACCAGGTTGCTGGGATGTGCCCCCTCTTTCCATCTCCCACCGCCACCATCTCTCGAGCTCCTGAAATTTCCAGAGCCGCCTCCTCTGCTACTGTGAGATGTGCAATTACTGGAGGGTCACCTCTGGTTCTCTCCCTCTCCCTGTTGTTGTGGGCTCTCTTCTCCTGCAAGGAGGGAAAGAAGAGAAGTTTGAGTAAGAGCAATGGAATGAGTGTAAGGAATGGATGGGTTACATCTGTAGAGGGTGACTATGAGGGAGTGGGGTGCAAATGCCAAATGGCCTCCTGTGATGTTACTTGCTATGATTGCATTAGGATGAGGGTGAGTGTGAGAGTGGTTAGTCAGATGGGGACGTGAGTATGTACATAGAGAGAGAGAGAGAGGGATGGGTGGATATGCAAGGTATGTTGGTGTAAGGAATGATGTGCAGGAGTAGGCTTGGGAAGACAGAGTGATGGGGATGTGGTGACAGGCACTTCAGGATGAAGGTGAGTGTGGCATCATACTCATCTTTCCTGACCTCATGAGATCATTGAAGTGCTTCCTGCACTGTACCCAGGTCCTCCTGACCACATCCCTGCTGCTGACCTCGTTAGCAGTATCCAGCCAGGCTCTCTTTGTTGCTTGTGGAGGTCTCCTCTTCCTGTCAGCAGGGAAGAGGACCTCCCTGCGTGCTCTGACAGCCTCCACAAGAGTACGCAAGGAAGAATCTGAGAACCGGGGTGCAGCCCTCTGCTTTTGGCTATCCATGTTTCAAAAGTTTTATCTCTCCTGTGGCCTTTCTTTCACACCTTCCACCCTCCTCTGGAAACCTTCAAGTGAGTTCAGTGCAAGGCTGCTTTAAATATGGACGCTGGAAACGAGTCATCGATGACATTATCAGACCCGCACCATTTAATAGGATCGGGAAATGCGCATGACTCTTTCAATTGGGGCCATTAAGTGAAAGTCACTCTGAGCAGCGCGTTGCTGAACACATCACGTTCCGGACCCGCTACGCCGCCCACACGCACTCAACCCATGCAAAGGTGAAAATTCTGGATGGAATGTTGATAGAAGTCAGAATTTCACAGTCTGGCTCTATGTTTCCCTTTCCTGGAGAAGGATTTTCCATTGTATGTCCAGTGGTTTAGTGGTGGATCTGTGGTGGATAGAGGCAGAAAATTCGATGGTGACTCTTTGGGGGCAAAATTGGATAGCCCCCGAAACAGGCGCGGGAATTGTGATGGGTGATTACCCTGTGCCCATTCGATATAATGCAGGCAGCATGGCATCTTTGTTATGCCTGCTCATTATTGTGATTTCTGTGTGCAGCCAGTTGATTGGCTGCACGTATCTGCAGGGGGCCCAGAATCGTAACTTGCTAGCACTACTTAAAGCTAACCTGCACTGCTTAAAGTTAGCCTGCACCTCTTAAAAGGGGAGGTGCATTGTGGCTGGAGTAGGTGCTGGTAGTCCTTGGTGAGTTGAATCTGACCTGGGAAAGAGAGAAGAATGGCTGAACATGAGAGAGAGCGTGCACCAAGGTTTTTCGACGCTGCACTTGAGGTCTTGGTGGAGGAGATGGAAAAGAGGAGAGATGTCCTGTATCTGCAGGGGAGCAGGAAAGCCTCCAGACACACGGTCAAAAGGTAGTAGAAGCAAGTAGCTGCGGAGGACAATGCCAGGAGTCAAGTCCCGAGGACCTGGATGCAGAGCCGCAAGAAGCTCAATGACCTCACACGAGAGGTCAAGGTCAGCGAGTGCATCTTCAAATGCCATATCCTACCAACTGCACCACTAGCCTCAGCCACTGCTCAATTCACCACACCCCCATCACTCGCCTACCAACAATCTCTATCAATCAGGACTCATACCTAACATTCATATGATTTACCTCACCCTCACACACTTAGCACTGTTGAAAGCCTCACACCCACATCTCACAGCTTGCACACACTGCCAACTATTCAACCAAGACTGCCACATCACCCAAACAGATTGCACGACACTCACTGACACACTTCCCTCTCTCTTGCAGGAGAAGGTGTCACACAACCGGAGCTAGTAGGAACTAACCGGAAAAGGAGAGGCGTGCCTGCATGTTCTAACCCCCAAGGAGAAGATGGTGCTGGCCAATTTCGGAACGGCCATTGCTGAGGCCGTGGCCAGCGGCGGGGCTGAATCCATTGAAGGTAACGGTATCCTCATACCTAATCCTTCTTCTCACATTCCACTTCCCCCTCATCCCACAATCTCATCTGACTTACAAGCTGCAGATGGTGTAAGCATGCACTTCTTACTTTCCCCCCTCCCCTCATCACAAACTTACCATTGTCCCTTTTTCCTTTCAGATACCCAAGAACTGCAACCTGGTGAGGCAGCGGAGGAAGACCAAGAAGACACACTGTCAGTCGATTTCACAGCCACCAGCTCAGATACTGACACTGTGCATATCTTAGAGGACAGCATAGAGGCAGGATCTGCATGTGGTGAAACACCGGGCATGAGTGCACTGCAGCCAGGGCAGGAGAAAAGGATAGCGCAGGTGCCAGATCGCCGGAGGGTGAGGTTGTACATGAGTTCTGCTGCAGGGTGTCACAGCAGTCCAGCAATCTGTCCGGCAACAGATTACTAGGATTGCTGAGGTGCCGCCCTGGGGGAGTGGCAGTGGCTCCATGGAGCACAAACCTGCAGTCCTCTCTCACGATGACAGCATCTGTGATTGCACCCCTGCCACTCTGCTAGTGCCATTACTGTTGCCTTTCAGCCAGCCAGCCCACACTGGTGCTGCCCGTGCCAAGATGGTGCAGTCTGAAGTCGGGCCTCCTAGGCTCAGAACGGTTCGACGTTGGCCACCAAGGCCATCTGCAGTCTCCTCCACTGAAAGCCAGCAGCCTTCCACCAACCATGCGGCAGCCACTGGGGTAGCACTTCGTAGGAGTACTAAGACAGGCAAAGACACACAGAAGACAGACACTAAGGGGGATGCACAAGGATGATTAGTTTCATTTTGTATGCAATATGGCATGGTTTAATTTATAAGTTTGGTTTGGAATGTGTATTTTGTGTTGGCTTTTATTTTTGCATTGTGACCAAGAGGACAATGTGATGGTCAGTGACAGAGGGAAGGTAAAGAGTGTGGGACTATTGGTGAATAGGGAATTGGGGTTGAGGTTACTGGTATCGCAATGAATTAGATCTTCACGTACAGCCAGGCCTTCCTCATCCTCCTCTTCCGCCTCCTCCTCATCCTCCTCTTCCTCCTCCTCCTCCTCGTGCTCCTGCTCCTCAGCTTCTTGCCTGATAGGTAGTGGCAAGGGTTATTCCCTCATGATGGCAAGGTTGTGCAGCATGCAGCAGACCACCACAAATCTTGAGATCCACTCAGCTGAGTACTGCAGGGCTCTTCCAGAGCGGTCCAAGCTGAAGAATCACTGCTTCAGCATGCCAATGGTCTGCTCTTATCACATTTCTTGTGGCAACATAGCTCTCGTTGTATCTATGCTGCGCACGTGTGCGGGGGTTGCGAACCGAAGTCATGAGCCATGTCATCAGCGGATGTTATCGCCCAGTAGCCACCCTTTGGTTTGCCGTGGTGGCTGAAATAGAGATGGCACAGCGGACTTCCGCAGAATGAAGGCACTGTGACTGCTGCCAGGATACCGGGCATTGACCTGCATGATGCGCTGCCTATGGTCGCACACCAACTGGACATTGAGGGAGTGGAATCTCTTTCAGTTCTGGTACAGACAGAGTTGATATGCGGTGTCTGCAAAGCAATGTGTGTGCAGTCAATGGCACCCTGCACCATGGGGAAGCCTACAAACCTTGCAAACCCTCATGGAATGAAATGAAGTTATCTCTCTTTGAATTGAGAGCCTCAGTGACCTCCCTTATGTAACAGTGGACTGCAAACTGCAAGATGTTGCTAATATCTCTAGCACCAGTCTGGAAGGAGCCAGACGCTTAGAAGTTCATCGCCACGGTCACCTTCACAGCCACTGGCAATGCGGTCCTAGCCCTGCTCTGAGGTTGGAATTGTAGCAGCTGGCAGATTTCAGTGAGGACCTCCTTAGTGAAGTGCAGGCATCTCAAACATTGATCGTAAGGAGTGTGGGACTATTGGGGAATAAGGAATTGGGGTTGAGGCTACTGGTATTGCATTCGAATTAGATCTTCACGTACAGCCAGGACAGAAAGAGACTGTCTAGGTTGCAGCCTCCCTTCCTCATCCTCCTCTTCCTCCTCCTCCTCCTCCTCCTCATGCTCCTGCTCCTCAGCTTCTTGCCTGATAGGTAGTGCAAAGGGCTATTCCCTCATGATGGCAAAGTTGTGCAGCATATGATCAAACATTAAGGGCTATCCGCTGATGACATGGCTCATAACTTCGGTTCGCAGCATAGATACAACGAGAGCTATGCTGCCACAAGAAATGTGATAGAGCGGACCATTGGCGTGCTGAAGCAGTGATTCCGCAGCTTGGACTGCTCTGGAAGAGCCCTGCAGTACTCGGCTGAGTGGGTCTCAAGATTTGTGGTGGTCTGCTGCATGCTGCACAACCTTGCCATCATGAGGTAGGAGAATTGCTCCCTGAACATCCGCCACAGAACGTGCAATCAATCACGGAGCAATCAATGCTCTCTTGCACACTGAATTTGAGGGTGTTTTAAAGGTGGCCAGATTTCTTTCTCAAGGGAGACAGGTAGGCCCTTTAAGCTTCTTTAGGCATCTGAGTCCTGCAGCAGCTGGCTAGTCCTGCAACCCCCACTCCCCCTTTTGGTGGACTTCCCAACACAGACAGGAATACCACTGGGAGCCTACCAAAAATATTTTAATTAGGCTGGCCACAGAAATTCACCAGCGTCAAAAGCAGGAAAATCAGGTAAGTGCAAAACCCAGCCATAGTTATGCAGTGGCACCGGCTACAGGGTTAATCCTGAGCGCTGTCTCTGTCTTTCCCTGCCACCCTCTATAGGGAAAGAGTTCCTCGGTAGACCAGATTCGGCAAAATTGTAAAAGCATTCATGCTGTTTACAATTTCATGATGCCTACTGCAGAGAGGAAATCTTCCCCTGTGTGCCTATGCCACAGCCAATGGCATAAATCTTTTCAATTAAAACCTGAAAAATCAAGCAGTCAGTCTAACATTAAAAAGTCAACAGCCACAGCTGATTCTCTTTTCCATGTGCACATCAGGAGGTGGAAGCTAATGCAAACTTGCAGAACTTGTGCCCATGGATTTCACTACTCACCTCCGTGGGCCTGCTTTTTCATCTCCGTGCAACAAGCACATGCTTCAAATTCTCCATCAAAGGCTATGTTAATAACTATTTTTTGTGCTATTATTTAAAAGAACCAATCTATCCATAAAAGTATACATAGACAGGCATATGACAAAATGAATAAGCCTTCTATACTGAAGAAGCTCACTGAAAAGTCCACAATCACATTTATGTGTTACTGTACTTCAGCAGAAATGTTATCAAGGGCTATTAATCCAACTAGTTCATCAGCAAGGAATTTATCACTTAGTTAAATTCTTTCTTAGAATCATAGCAACATAGAAACTTACAGTGCAGAAGGAGGCCATTCAGCCCATTGTGCCTGTGCTGGCTCTTTGAAAGAGCAGTCGTGCTTAGTCCCACACCCCCACCTTTTGTCCGCAACCCTGTCAGTTCCTCATCCTCCAGTACCTGTCCAACTCCCTTTTAAAATTATTTATAGAATCCGCTTCCACCACCTTTTCAGGTAGAGCGTTCCAGATCCCGACAACACTCTGCGTGAAAAAATTACTCCTCATCTCCTGTCCAGATCTTTTGCCAATGATTTTAAATCTTTGACCTCTGGTTATTGGCCCACTCACCAGAAGCAATAGTTTTTCTCTATCTACTCTATCAAAACCTCTCATCATCTTGAAAACCTCTATTAGGTCACCTCTTAGCCTTCTCTGTTCCAAGGAGAACAGTCCTAATTTTCTAACCTCTCCTCATAACTGAAGTCCCTCATCCCTGGTAACATTCTGGTAAACCTCCTTTGTACCCTTTCTTGATTTTTAAAATGTTTTCCTTTTTTATGTTAGCTCTGAGCTCTCTATAACCAGGAGGTGTACAAGAGCAACCTGGAGTAACTGTGTTACAATTTGGTGCTTCTCCCAACACTCAACAAAAAAAGCAGCTTCCATAGGCAGGCCTACTCCTACTCCAGAACAAAATCTAATCTGATGCACATAGTGAGTGGTATATCGCAGGTCTAAGGGCGAACAATCTACCCTTTTGCTGCTGGGTTGCAAGCGAAATAACACAGGATGACCACTGTATATTCCTAACCTCTGCAATCAGTGGAAATAAACCTTGCTGATGGAAAAAAAAAATCATTCTCGAGATGTGGACATCCCTGCAAGTCCACCATTTATTGCCCATCCCTCATTGTCTTGAGAAGGTGGTGGTGGGGGACCGCCTTCTGGAACCGCAGCAGTCTGTGAGCAAATTGATACAAGTAGGTGGCTTGCTAGGTCACTTCAGAAGGCAGCTAAGAGTCAACAACATTGGTGAGGGACTGGAGTCAAATAGAGGCCAGACCGAGTAAGGACGGCAGGTTTCCTTCCCCAAAGGACATTAGGGAATCAGTTGGGTTTTAATGACAATCTGACAGTTTTGTGGTCACTTTTACTGATACCAGGTTTTTAATTTCCATATTTTAAAAACTGAATTCAAATTCTCAGACGACCATGGTGAGATTTGAACTTGCGTTCTCTGGGTTATTATTCTAGGCCTCTAGATTACTAGTCCAGTAATATATGATGGGTTAAAACCACCAAAACAAATTTATTGTAGAACATAAAACTATATAGAACTACTGAAATCTCAGCAGATAAGATAGAGATATTCTGCTTAATTACCTCTGATACTTTAAAGACCAACATAACAAAGTGTTTCAAAATTCTTGCGTCATTTTTTCCAGAGTTCTTTAATTGTGATTTGGGCAGATTTCCATCTCACTGCCTATTGGTTGAAGTATGTGAGCTGAGGATGTACAGCTGCCTCAAGGCTTTAATACCAAAAGAACATTTTATGTCACTGTATTGATTTTGAGATATTCTAACAGGATGTAGATAATGGTTGTCTCCCTCTTGCAGTGGCATTCTTACATCTATTGTCTGCGATAATATTCAAATCAATTCTGGCTTGGTGGGGACTATACCCTTGAGCTTCTAAATGCTGTAGACCAGAAACGTCCAAGACATGCCAGGTAAGCAGATTCTTCCTTCCTTTATATGCTTGTGCTCAACACCAACATTCAGCCTCAGTTCTTCAAAATTCTTGGGCCTTGAGGATTAGAATAGGCTGCTCCCTGGTTGATGGATTTGGACCAATAAATGAGCAGCCTTTTCGGGGATCAAGCATTACCAGTTCTCCAAGTCCAGGAGGAAGTCCAAAAAGATGAGCTTGAAGCTTCCAAATGTTCAAACCTTGGGTGGCAGCAGACACAGAGACAGCAGTGGAGAAGATCCCAGTGGGGATCAAGAAATTGAGGAAGACAGCAGATGGCAGTGGACCAGAACAAGTCAGGCAGAAGAAGGAGAACAGTATAAGAAAATAAGAACATAAGAAATAGGAGAAGGAACAGGCCATTCGGCCCCTCGAGCCTGCTCCGCCATTTAATGAGATCATGGCTGATCCGATTTTGGCCTCAACTCCACTTTCCTGCCCACTCCCCATAACCCTTGACTCCCCTGTTGCTCAAAAATCTGTCTATCTCAGCCTTGAATATATTCAATGACTCAGCATCCACAGCTCTCCAAAGATTCACGACTCTCTGAGAGAAGAAATTTCTCCTCATCTCCGTCTTAAATGGGCGACCCCTTATTCTGAGACTATGCCCCCTCGTTCTAGATTCCCTGACCAGGGGGAACATCCTCTCAGCAACTACCCTGTCCAACCCCCTCAGAATCTTATATGTTTCAATAAGATCACCTCTCATTCTTCTAAACTCCAATGAGTATAGGCCCAACCTGCTCAACCTTTCCTCATAAGACAACCCTTCCATCCCAGGAATCAACCAAATGAACCTTCTCTGAACTGGCTCCAATGCAAGTATATCCCCCCCTTAAATAAGGGGACCAAAACTCTAGGTGTGGTCTCACCAGCGCCCTATACAGTTGTAGAAAGACTTCCCTACTTTTATACTCTATCCCCCTTGAAATAAAGGCCAACATTCCATTTGCCTTCCTAATTACTTGCTGCACCTGCATGTTAACTTTTTGTGTTTCATGTACAAGGACACCCAAGTCCCTCTGTACTGCTGCATGCTGTAGTATTTCTCCATTTAAATAATATTTTTCTTTTCTATTCTTCCTACTAAAGTGGATAACTTCACATTTTCCCACATTATACTCCATCTGCCAAATTCTTGCCCATTCACTTAACCTATCCATATCCCTTTGCAGACTCTTTGGCCGGAATTTTGCCAGCGCTCAGGGGGCGGGTTTGGAGGCGGGACATCCGGCAAAATTGCAAAGATTGACAGCAGGTCGGAAACCCGCTGTCAACCCGCCTCCAGTCAATCTTCCCAAGTGTCAGGTCCCCGATTTGCGCATGGACCCGACACATAGCGGCGGGAAGAGGATTATAGCCAATTAATTGCTTGTTAACAGGTTGTTAACAGGCAGTTAACAGGCTTTTTCCAATTTTGACACTTCTACTGCGGGCTTCCTGACATCCGGACACCACGCCAGGTAAGTGTGGCGTGTTGTGAGTCTGCTGTAATGTTTGTGCATTGATGACAGCTGCAGAAGTGGTGTGAAGGATCGAATGGTGCACTGGTGAGTTTCAGAGGTAAGAAAATGTTGGGAAATTCATTTTTAATGCATTTAGACTTTTCTGTAGGTAACAAGTTTTGAATTGTATGTGTAGTCCCACCTCATTGGGAGAACCTCTCTCACCAGTGACAGATCGCTTCTGTCACCTCACCTGCAGCTGCCATCTGTTCTAGCCTAAGGAGGGAGTAACTGGAGAACCTGGGTGCAGGAGCTCACCTTTGTACAGAGATTGTCAGTGTTTGCAGCACCTCAATGTTGTCAAACACTGAAAAATCAACTGTCAAAAAAAATTGTGCGTAGTCCTTTTAAGAAAACCGGCAGATGACGCGTCATCAAATGACGTCATCTGACACCGGCTACCTCTTAATTGGCCGGCAAGTCCGCAGGGCGGGCTTAACAAGGCTAATTGACATAAAATTACGTCTGTGGGCCGGATGTAGTTGGGGGTGGGACTGGAACCCCGAAGGCAGCTGACCCGCTCCCAAGCCACCTCGAAGCATAAAATCGTGGCCTTTATGTTCTCCTCATAACTTACTTTCCCATCTATCTTTGTATCGTCCGCAAATTTGGCTACAATACACTCGCTTCCTTCATCCAAGTCATTAATATAGATTGAAAATAGTTGAGGCCCCAGCACTGATCCCTGTGGCACCCCACTAGTTACAGATTGCCATCCTGAAAATGACCCATTTATCCCGACTCTCTGTTTTCTGTTAGTTAGCCAATCCTCTATCCAATCTAATATATTACCCCCAACATCATGAGCTCTTATCTTATGCAGTAGCCTTTTATGTGGTACCTTGTTGAATGCCTTTTGGAAATCCAAATACACTACATCTACTGGTTCCCCTTTATCCACCCTGCTCGTCACCTCCTCAAAGAACTCTAATAGATTTGTTAAACATGATTTCCCTTTCATAAAACCATGTTGACTTTGTTTGATTGTATTATGATTTTCTAAATGCCCTGCTACTACTTCCTTAATAATGGATTTTGAGCATTTTGCCAATGACAGATGTTAGGCTAACTAGCCTATAGTTTCCTGCTTTCTGTCTCCCTCCTTTTTTGAATAAGGGCATTACATTTGCAGTTTTCCAATCTGCAGGAACTTTTCCAGAGTCAAGGGAATTTTGGAAGATTACAACCAATGCAACCAGTATCTCTGTAGCCATTTCTTTTAAGACCCTAGGATGCAGGCCATCAGGTCCAGGGGACTTGTCAGCCTTTAGACCCATAAGTTTGCCTAGCGCTTTTTCTCTAGCGATAGTGATTGTTTTAAGTTCCTCCCTCCCTTTTGCCCCTTGATTTTCTACTATTACTGGAATGTTTTTAGTGTCCTCTACCGTGAAGACAGATACAAAATATTTGTTCAATGCCTCTGCCATTTCCTTGTTTCCCATTATTATTTCCCCAGTCCTCTAAGGGACCAATGCTTATTTTAGCTACTCTCTTCCTTTTTATATACTTGTAGAAGCTCTTACTGTCAGTTTTGCTAGTTTACTCTCAAACTATTTCCTCCCTCTTTATTTTTTTTTAGTCATCCTTTGCTGGTTTCTAAAATGTTCCCAATCTTTTGGCCTACAACTAATCTTTGCAACGTTGTATGCCTTTTCTTTCAATTTGATACTATCCTTAACTTCCTTGGTTAGCCATGGTCGGTTCATCCTTCTCTTCAAGTCTTTCTTTCTCCCGGAAATATATTTTTGTTGAGAGTCATGAAATATCTCTTTAAAAGTCTGCCATTGCTTTTCTACCATCTTACCTTCTAATCTATTTTCCCAGTCCACTTTAGCCAACTCTCTCCTCATACCTTTGTAATTGCCTTTATTTAAGTTTAATACTTTAGTTTCAGACCCAAGTTTCTCACCTTCAAACTGAATGTGGAATTCTATCGTGTTATGATCACTCTTCCCTAGAGGATCCTTTACTATGAGATCATTAATTAATCCTGTTTCATTACACATTACCAATCTAAAATAGCCTGTTCCCTGGTCTGTTCTACAATGTATTTTACCAAGAAACTGTCCCGAATACACTCTATGAACTCGTCCTCAAGGCTGCTTTTGCCAATTTGATTTGTCCAATCTATATGAAGATTAAAATCGCCCACGATTATTGCAGTACCTTTCTTACAAGCCCCCATTATTTCTTATACAGGAGTGGAGCAGGCCAGACTAAGCAGGGAAATGAAGAGCAAAATGGCAAGTGAGGTAGAGATAGTCAACTTCTGTAAGAGTGGTTTAGATATTCTGCATACAGGGTTCTTGGATTTCTTGTGTACAGGAGCTGCACATGTTTTGTGTACAGGGGCTTGCATTTTTTATGCATGGTGGGTTTAAATTTGTTTTCTGTATAGGAGTTAAAATCTTGTGTATGGGGGCTCATTGTTTGTGTAACCATACGCAGCTCCATCACTGGTAGTGACATGTATCTAGCCCCTGCTCCAAAAGGTTGGACACCATGCTGAAGATAATGCATCAGCTGACACTTCATACAACATGATTTTCCCTTTACCTAAGTAATTAGCAGATCAAATAGTCTGTTTTGTTTTCTTAAGAACCCTGCTCTCAGATGCTGGTCTTGTGAAGAAAAACAGTTCCCATTTTAACCCGTTAGTTCAAAATCATTTGCATTTCGTTATACATGAAGTTATATAAAAAAAATGACAAATGTATAATTTGCAGTAGGACAGAGCTTAGCTTCCATCAAAAACTGATCCTCCAAATTTTCTCTCTCATCTCTCCCTAGTTGTGAAGAGCTTGACATCCATTCAGGAACATCAAGGTTAAGAATTCACATTTTGAGCTATCAGCTGAGTGAGCCGACAGCCCACACTCTGTACTTTTATCTTCAAAAACAATGCACTTATCGTTAACATAGTTTATACACCCCCTGATAATCACTCTGCAGTTGGTTGTCATACACTTGTTGTTCTTCATGATCCCTTCTCACTTCCTTAAAGTTGTTCTGATAATATTTTATGATTAGAAACAATGAAAAAAAGTATCTTTTGCACATTATAAAGAAAAGAAGGAACTTACCTTACATGGCCTCATGACATCCAAAACCACTACATAGCCCATAGACAATGAATTATTTTTGAAGTGCAGTCACTGTTGTATTGTAAGGAAAGGTGGCAGCCAATTTGCACACAGCAAGATCCCACAAATACCAATGCGATAAGTGACCCGATAATTTGTTTTAGGCATGTCGGTTGAGGGATAACTGTTGGCCAGGACACCAGGAGAACTCAATGCTCTTCTTCAATTAGTGCCATGGATCTTTTACATCCACCTGAAAGGGCAGACAGGGCCTCAGTTTAACATCTGATCTGACAGTATAGCGCTCCCTCAGTACTTCACTGGCATGTCAGCCTAGATTATACGCTCTAGTCTCTGGGGTAAGGCTTGAACCCATACCTTCTGATGCAAAGGCGAGTGTGCTACCATTAAGCTATAGCTGACACCTTTAATAGAGACAACTTTAATACAAAATTAATAGAGTATTTGGGGAATATATTACAGATGTGTGATTGATTTGGGCTCTGTATGTGCTGCACCACTCATAAACTTGCTGGGTCCAAGCAACCTGTAATCACAAGTCTCTTTTAAGTTAATTAAATCTATTATTACCTCACCATAATATTGATAATGGTTATATTCACAAAACTGATGAGAATCATGGACTTCCTTGAAATATGTGTCCCTTTAAAAGGAGTTTAAAACACATTGGCTATTTCCTCTGCCCAATCTTAATGATTTACCTCTTTCACTGCCAATTCATGGTGGGCAAATAGGCCAATCAATTTAAAGCTTCATTGCTTATATGACCTTCTGATGACCCCATGAATAATCACTTGGAAATTGTAATCACAGTTTGTAACCAAGTGATTATTCACAGGTATCATGTTTTTAATTTATCTACTAACCAGGGTAAAAGGACACTTATGATTGGGGTCAAGGCTGGTTTATGTCTGCATGTATAGTACCACAGCCACCCAACTTGTTTTCCAATAAGGTTACTTTTTTATTTTTTATTCTCATCTCCTGCCAGTTTTCTCCACAAATGTTTCCTGTGCACACAGACTCTGTTATGTTTTGCTGTCACAGCAGTCAGATGGAAGAGCTCACAGCTCTCTGTAACATTAGAATCAGACTCCACAGATTAAAAACCGCACTGACTATGGCCAGGAATTTGCGGCCAGCAGCGAAGCGAAGGCGTTCGCTGCGGGCCCCGAAGTACACTCCACACAGGGATCTCGCAATCCCTGTGTCGAGAACTTCAGGTTTTCCGACCTCCAATTCAATTCAACGGAACTTAATGGGGATCCCCTTGTGCGAGCTGCTGTGACGTCACCAGGCTGTCTAAGCAGCCAATCAGAAGGCAGAATTCTCACAGACAGCGAACAAGGAAGTGGGTAAGCCCTTAAAATTCTAACTTTTTAAAATAGTTAGAGAGAGCTAAAGAAAGATTGGGGTTCTCATATGGGAAAAAGGCAAACCTAAAATAAAGATGCACAAACTTGAAAAAAAAGTAAAAAAAATTTTTAAAGTTTCTTAAAATAAAAATTTAAATTTTTATTAAAATGGACAAATTTCACACTGCACAAAATTAAAATTTGTTTCTCAGGCCCTTAACATTTGTTTAGCAGTCAATACGCTGTTAAAGCCCCAGTTACACCTAATCCCTTTGAGTCTAACTTTTAGTGGGGAATTTAACAGCGTAATTACTGCGGAAGAGCCGAAGTTTTGTCAGTTTCAATGATTTACAAGATTTCACTGATTGCCGGCTCTGTGTGTGTGGGGGGGGGGGGGGGCGGGGGGGGGGGGGGGGGAGGCAGAGCGCAACCAGTTTCGGAGCAGTCATTGACAGACCGCAACTTTGGAATTTCCGCACGCGCTTGCGCCAAATCCCGAAGGTGCGGTCAGTTTCAAAGGCAGTATGACGGCGTATGCTGCCAGTTCGCCATCATACCGACTGCAAATTCAGGGCCCCTGTTATTCTGCAGTGATTCATCTTGAATGTTTTTCTGAGAAAACATCCATTACATGCGAGTGAAATCCTGCTGTGGTAAATCAGCTGGGTAAAAGTGAATCCATGGACTTTATAATACTTTTCAAAATCTCGTCACATTAAGTTGTGAGAGTTAAGGTTGTAAATAAATGCTTGTTGGACTTCTCGTTGGTGCCTTTGGTTTGTGTACCAGTGTGCCCACCACAGAATGGTGGAAAATGTGCTTACATCTGCAGCTTCTTGGCTGGCAAAGCCCTAATCTCGATCAAGCAGTTGGTACATTCTTTCTTAAAAAGTCTACTTGGGCTGTTGTTAGGTATCTAGGAGTAAACTTAAGCAGCATTATCAGACACCTGGGAGATGGTTGTTAACTCATTCTGTTGAGCACAAGCTTTATGATGAGAAAGAAATCTGGAGGAGGCAAAATAACAAAAAATGGTAAATAAATAAATTAATGATGTGAATGATTCTAAGGCAAGCATGTAAGAGTTATCAGGCAGGTCGGGCTGCACTTAATTTAAGTGGAATAAGGTTATTACAATACTCTTTCCTCTGCAAGATAGAAAAGATACTCAATCTTCAGCTACTGAATTAAGATTTCACATGAAAGGAACTACGTAATGTCCAGAAGAATGTATTATGCATGAGAAGACCATTCAGACCATTGGGTTTCCAATGAACCATATACAATTTTATACCATATGTTTTCTTTGCAATTTATTGAATCTCTTAAGAAAAGTGAGTAAGCACAGAAAGCATTTCTAGCCAAAAGGTTTACAATTTCAATTCTAATACTAATTCTCAAAGGCAACTGAATGAAAACTCTAGCATATCATCTCAGATTACAATATCCATTACTGAATCCAGACTGCCTGAGTATACAAAGTACCAAGGTTGGTGGCATGTTTTCCTTTAGGGCAAACCAGAATGCTGGCTCCTATTGCAGCAAATGGAGTCTTTCTGTGATGAAAATCGCTCCTCCTGGTAACTTACGTCACCGGGGTAGTTAAAGGAGGAAGAAGACCTGAGATGGTGGGTTTGTGGGAGGTAACAAATTCAAAGGTATTTTGTAACATGTGACAGATATAAGTATTCCCTATATTTTTCAGACAAAGATGGGAGACCACTTTGACTAGAAAGTACTCCCCTTAGTCTTTCCTTCTGATTTTTATTTCCACAATGATGCTGATCAACAGTCACGAATGTCTTACAATTGGCTCAAAAATGAAAGTCAAACTTATGTGCACAAACATTTGTTCAATCTTCAATTTCGAGCAGTCAACTCATACATTCTGTTTCCTTACCTGATAGAGGTGGCAGCCCATCAAGTTATGCTACGGAGCGCTAAGATGCAGACTTATGACCATGATCATTTACATCCTGAGTTCTTCATCACAACATATTGAGTGGAGATCAGTTTCTCCTCCACAAGAGAAAGAAGTCAAAGTGTGAAAGTCCCATTAAGCTGTTTTTATTTGGGATTTAACAGGGATCTCGGGTTCATGTCACGCTACAGAACGTGACTCGACATCGTTGTCTGTTTTTCCAGTTTTTAATTAAAAAAAAGTTAAAAGCTTAACTGCAGACGGCAGCATTTGACACGTTGGACCCCCTGTGACCCACCTCATTGTCTTAGCTGTACTCTGATGTGTCTTTGATGTAATGCCTCCCTAACAGATTGTATCTCTGCAGACACATTGTTCTCTGTGTTTATATACGGTGTAATCGATTTGTGTTCCCTCACTGTACCTGAAGAAGGAGCGGAGCTCCGAAAGCTCGTAATTTTAAATAAAACTGTTGGACTATAACCTGGTGTTGTGCGACTTCTCATTTTTGTTTTTATTTGAGTGGCTGATTCTGAGTGGATTGGCAGAGGCATGAGAACATGTTGCCCTCTCATACAGGGATGGAACATGGACAGAGAAATTCAAGAACAGGGTAAGGGGAGAGAGAAAGTACCCAAGTGTTTTGAGACATCCTCGGTCACTAAAAAAAAGGAATTATCACAACTTTAAAATTGGGAGAGGGGGTAAATAAAATAGAATTAAATTAGAGACAAGTAAAATGCGTAGCTGTCATATACCTCCAGGATGCATCCTTAAGTAGGGCACAGAGAGATGTTTGGGTAGAGGTGGCTAGGGAGGTGAGGAAATGCCCTTTGAAAGGTTAAGGTCTGGATTGGATCATCAGCTGTTATTTATGTCCAAGATAGAGAATAATGTACCTGTTCCACCACCCCATGTTATTAACTTACACGTTCCACTTTTTCAGATAGTTTAATAAGTCTTTTTTCCCATATGAGAATCACCGAGAATTGTACAATGACAGTTTGATTAAATTGTCTAACAGAAACATAAAAGTGAGATATGAATACTCCCCATGTACTTTAGTTATTTCATTTAATCCCAGATTCAGTACTGTAGTTATAGCACAGTTCCTGTGCAACACTTGTAAGACATTTACCTCAAGGGTTCGAAGCTAAAAAAGTGAAATAAAAATATACATTTTGAATTCCCCTAAAAGTATAAATGGACTTCCCAGTGCAGCATTAAGCCATACTGACCAGAAGGGCCCGTATTTTCCAATCGCAGGCCTCCCGCGGGCGGAGGCCTGCGATCTGGAAAAATCTACGCCCTTACCTGAGGGCTCCCGGGACGCACACACTTCCGATCCTGGGCCTCTCCAAACTCCAAGTGTGCAGGGCCCACGTATCCCAGAGTCGCATGTAGTTTGCAGCGTCCCTGGGATCACGTGGGCCATGGGGAGCCAATCACAGAAGGGAATCTCCCTTCATACACCTGTTAAATATATGAATGGAGATCACCCCAAAACATAGTTAAACTTTAAATAATTTTTTTTTAAAAATCACATTTTTAAAATGACTTGAAATTACAATAAATTAAGTATTTTAAACAAAAATTTAATTTTATGAAAAAAATAATTAAAGTTTTTTTACGGGGCTAAAAATAAACTTACCTTTTTTTAAGTATTTTTAAATGAAAATCAGTGAAATTTTTTTTTAACTTTTTTCAACTCTTATCCTGGTAAAAGTAGGCCTTACGCCTGCTTTTTCCAGACGTAAGAATTGTAAGGGTTTTCTGCAGGCGGAGGGTCTCCAAAAAGCGGAACTATCCGCCCGCAGAGGCCCTTCTCTCGGGCAGCCGGAGGATCTGTCAAGAGCTTTCCTGACAGATCGGAAATGCCGGTTTTCAGCGCATGCGCTGTGCATGCCTGAAACCAGCATTTCCGATGTCCTTACGGGTGGGTACACAGCCCGTACCCACCCGTAGGGATCGGAATATCTGGGCCCATGGTTTTAGGTTCAATCTCAATTAGCTGATCACTGCCAGGGCAGTAGTTCGGGTGAAATAATGGAGGGGGAAAAAAACAAAATCGGCGGAGTTCCTGTTCTGTGACTGCTATCCAGAGAATTCTGTTGCAAAGCATGTTCACCTTTGTCTGCAGATGCAGGTGTGTGGGCACTGGTAGAAGGGCACAGACTTACCTGGTATCCCTCTGTTAGCTGTCCTCTTCTTCCAAATATCTCAGAAACGGAGATTCCCTCTTGGACACCCAGCAGTGATTACACTTCTAAAGTAGTGTCTGCCTTCTTATGAAGGCGATGCTGGTATATGGCAGACAAAAGTTGGCTGTAAAATGCTTTGGGACGTCCTGAGGTCATGAAAGGCGCCATATAAATGTAAGTTCTTCTTATTTTTCTTCTTCAAGTAATGGTACTGGAGGCAAAAAATAAATACATTTAGAACAATTGGCACAAAGGCTCATAAGAACTTAAGTGCCAGCAAAAAAAAAGGAAAAACGGTCCAGAAATGGCTTTAAAACTGTCGAATCAATTTACTTATTGTACTCTGGAAGTGAACTGATGCTCATAGTTGATTCCCTAGCAACCCTGGTTGCCTATTATTCATGGATGTACACACCATTGAGCATTGTGCATGCACAGATGTCAGGAAATAGCATTTCGGATGTTCAGTGTCTCCTTTAAATATTTGAATGACGCTTCAGATAGCCAATGCTTGCTCCCGTTTTTCTCACCCTTGGAAATGCGTATGGGCTGTGAAAACTGAGCAGAGATGCACCGTTATGGATCACCACTGAATATTGGGTTCGCCTGATTTATGCTCATCAGAAAATCTCAGCCTCACTGTCCATGTTCACACATGAAAAGTGACTGAGGGCTGCTGACATCTGAGTGAAGCCATATACCAGCATCACCTTCAGAAGACGACAGACTTGCATCTATCATCGCTCAGAAATGTCTCAAAGCGCTTCACACAAGTCCCTTTTGAAATGCAAATGCAGCATCTAATTGGCACACAGCAAGATTCCACAACAGTAATGATAGGTTAAACTGTTTTTGGTTTTGTTTGACAGGATTGGGATAGAAGTGACCCTGTGAACTCCTTGGGCCATAATTTGCGACCCCTACAGGTACGTACGAGGTGCATACATGCCCGTAGGGGCTGCGCAAGTTCCGGGTTTAGGCATGTGCGAAAACCCGGAACTTGCGATCTGAAGAATTCTTTTGTTCCGTTACTTGTCCCATTACCACCCCCTTTTGCCTCGCACCATCATCCCTTTTGTCATTTAATCACTCCTGCCTTCCACCCTATCACAGACCTTCCCTTTTGTTCTTTCCTCCCCTCACCCCTTTCCCTGCCTCTGTACCTGCTTAAAACCTGTTACATCTCTAACTGTTTCCAGTTCTGACGAAAGGTCATCGACCTGAAACGTTAACTCTGTTTCTCTCTCCACAGATGCTGCCTCACCTGCTGAGTATTTCCAGCATTTTCTGTTTTTATTTCAGTAAAGTCCTGCTTGAAGATTCTTTCCAGTCAATCCCCCAGCATGTTGAAGCTGCACAGGGGGACCTTTTGGAGATTAGAGCCCAAAGCATCTATAACAGTAGTCTGAGCATTCACGAGAGATACTATAACTAGGCTTCGAATCTCTGGGGGGAATTTTCCCAGCCCTGGGGAGGCGGGTATGGAGGCGGGACTGCCGGGAAAATGGCAGAAACTGGGAGCGGGTACCAACCCTGCTCCCAACCCGCCTCCGTGCCATCTTCCCAGGATGCGGGTCCCCGACACGCGCAGGGATCCGTCTCCTCGAGGCGGGAAGGGGATTACAGCCACTTAACTGCCTGTTAACAGGTAGTTAACAGGCAGTTAAGAGGCTTATCCCCATTTTACCCACACAAGTGCGGGCTTCCCGACGGCTGCGAACCTCGCCAGGGTCAGTGAGGCGAGCAGTGGGTATGCGGGGGTGAGAGGGGTCGAAAAATGCGCTGTGGAGGTGAGTGATGGGTGCAAGTGTGGAAAGGTAAGTATGAGAGGTGAGTGTAAAGTGTTAGAAAAAGTTTACTTACCTTTGCTTCTTCCTGCAGGCTTCAACCCTTCTCCGATGCAGCAGCCATCTGATTTCTGCTCAGGAAAGAGGTTTGGTGAGTCTTCAGTACAAGGACTCACCATAGAAGAGAGATTGTCAGTGTTTGACAGCTTCTCAACGCTGTCAAACGCTGACAATACATCTGTCAAACGCTGACATCCTCTGTCACCGGCTTTCCCTTAATTGGCCGGCTAAGCCCGCAGGGCGGGCTTAACAAGGTCAATCAAGGGAAAATAGCGTGCGTTGGTCAGACATCATTGGGGGTGGGACTGAAACCCGAAAACCAGCAGTCCCGCCCCCAATGCGTCCCCATTGATAAAATCCAGCCCTCTGTCACTGAGGGTTCTTTTGAAGCTGTCCCTGGACTTGCCATGCACTTCACGCTAGACTACAGCTCAGATAAGTATGTACCACTTCATACATGGGAGAAGTAGACTCTTCCATGAACTCCACCAGGCCTTGCAGGGTGCTTTGCATACCCTCAAATGGCTGCATAAAGCATTAGTGCTCCGATAGCAGATTTTGTTTACTTGCATGTGGTCCCATGTGGTCCCAACCTCTGTCCTCAGTAGGGATGTCGTGAGCTGGCCTTCCAGTCAAACACATCCTGCTCCTCCATTTCTTCCCAACTCGTTCCTTCTCACTCATGCTTAGTGTAGCACCCTGTGCTCCCTTCTCAAACTGACTATTTAAATTCCCCAAAAATGATGTAACTGTGCTGATACTTGCGACTAAGTGACGCAAGGTACTGTGAGTGCTTAATTTGTGAGAAGTCACACAACACCAGGTTATAGTCCAACAGTTTTATTTAAAATTACGAGCTTTCGGAGCTCCGCTCCTTCTTCAGGTAAAGGTACAGTGAGGGAATCTATTACACAGTATATATACACAGAGAACAATTTGTCTGCAGAGATACAATCTGTTAGGGAGGCATTACATCAAAGACACATCAGAGTACAGCTAAGACAATGAGGTGGGTCACAGGGGGTCCAACGTGTCAAATGCTGCCGTCTGCAGTTAAGCTTTGAACTTTTATTTTGTGTGTTTTTTTTAAAAACTGGAAAGACATACAACGATGTCGAGTCACGTTCTGTAGCGTGACATGAACCCGAGATCCCTATTGAGGCCGTCCTCATGGGTGTGGAACTTGGTTATCAGTTTCTGCTCGATGATTTTGCGTTGTCGTGTGTCTCGAAGGCCGCCTTGGAGAACGCTAACCCGCAGATCCGAGGCTGAATGTCCTTGACTGCTGAAGTGTTCCCCGACTGGGAGGTAACAATCCTGCCTGCCGATTGTTGCGCGGTGTCCGTTCATACATTGTCTCAGTGTCTGCATGGTCTCGCCGATGTACCATGCCGCGGTGCATTCTTTCCTGCAACGTATGAGGTAGACAACGTTGGCCGAGTCACATGAGTATGTACCATGTACCTGGTGGGTAGTGTCCTCACGTGTGATGATGGTATCTGTGTTGATGATCTGGCATGTGGAGAGAATCTCCAAGAAGATCGCGCATATTGACACAGACATCTAGTATCTACAGAGATGCAAGAAAGCAGACAAGATTCCGAAAGGACTACAGATCACGAACCCACCCAAGTCGACATACAACACAGACTACGCTGAGAGACTTTGCCGTCATACCTCTCACACACTCCTCAACCATCTCGTACACCAGCTCTACAGCAGACGCCGCAACCTCGAAACCAAGATAGAGTCCATGCTCTCAGCCTGTGCTCAGGACACAGCAGACCAGCTACGAGACACCGCCAAACAGACGAGGCAATGGAACTACGCTTCCTACATGCGCATCAAGAACAGGAAGCTTGAGAAACTCGGCATCACCACCAGCAGCAACCAAGCCTCCCCCGGTACCACAGTTGCAACCACAGGGAAGTCCATCGTCAACCTGTCGGACCACACCCTTCAACCAGACGAAATCGAAGTTCTCGCCCTAGGGCTCAGGTTCTGCCCCACCACCAAAATGGACCCCATCGGTCTCGCGGCAGACACAGAGGAATTCATCAGGAGAATGAGGATCCGGGAATACTACCACAAATCCCAAGATGTCAGCAACAAACCCAATGAGACAATCAATGATCCGGAACAGCAGACAGAGGGAACCGCAGTGCAGCAACCGAAGAAGAAAGAGTCAAATTGGACCCCTCCGGAGGGTCGCTGCCCTAAGCTTGACATGTATGCTCAAGCTGTCAGGAAATGCATCAACGCCAGATTCATCAGCCGCACTTAGAAGACAGTCCAGAATGTCACCCGAGCACAACGCAACACCATCCACGCTCTCAAGACCAACCGCAACATCGTCATCAAACCAGCGGACAAAGGAGGAGCCATCGTCATACAGAACAGAATGGACTATTGCAAAGAAGCATACCGACAACTGGACAACCAGGAACACTACAGACAGTTAACCGCAGATCTGACCAAAGAACACACCCGCCAACTCAATAGACTGATCAAGACCTTTGATCCAGACCTTCAAAACATCCTACGCGCTCTCATCCCACGTACTCCCCGCGTAGGAGACTTCTACTGCCTCCCAAAGATACACAAAGCCAACACACCCGGACGTCCTATCGTATCAGGCAACGGAACCCTGTGTGAGAACCTCTCTGGGTACGTCGAGGGCATCCTGAAACCCATCGTACAGGCAAGCCCCAGCTTCTGTCGCGACACTACAGACTTCTTGCAGAAACTCAGCACCCATGGACCAGTTGAACCAGGAACACTCCTCGCCACGATGGACGTATCGGCACTCTACACCAATATCCCCCACGATGACGGCATCGCTGCGACAGCCTCAGTACTCAACACCAACAACAGCCAATCTCCAGACGCCATCCTACAACTCATCCGCTTCATCCTTGACCACAATGTCTTCACCTTCGACAACCAGTTTTTTACCCAAACACACGGAACAGCCATGGGGACCAAATTCGCACCCCAATACACCAACATCTTCATGCACAAGTTCGAGCAAGACTTCTTCGCTGCACAGGACCTCCAACCAACGCTGTACACCAGATACATCGACGACATCTTCTTCCTTTGGACCCACGGCGAAGGATCACTGAAAGGACTACACGATAACATCAACAGGTTCCATCCCACCATCAAACTCACCATGGACTACTCCTCAGAATCGGTTTCATTCTTGGACACACGAATCTCCATCAAAGACGGACACCTCAGCACTTCACTCTACCGCAAGCCCACGGACAACCTCACGATGCTCCACTTCTCCAGCTTCCACCCTAATCACGTTAAAGAAGCCATCCCCTATGGACAAGCCCTGCGAATACACAGGATCTGCTCAGACGAGGAGGAACGCGATGGACACCTACGGACGCTGAAAGACGCCCTCGTAAGAATGGGATATGACGCTCGACTCGTCGATCGACAGTTCCGACGGGCCACAGCGAAAAACCGCATAGACCTCCTCAGCAAGCGAACACGGGACACAACCAACAGAGTACCCTACGTCGTCCAGTACTTCCCCGGAGCGGAGAAACTGCGCCATGTTCTTCGCAGCCTTCAACATGTCATCGATGACGATGAACACCTTGCTAAGGCCATCCCCACACCTCCACTACTTGCCTTCAAGCAGCCGCCTAACCTCAAAAGTACCATCGTTCGCAGCAAATTACCCAGCTGTCAGGAGAACAGCGACCACGACACCACACAACCCTGCCACGGCAACCTCTGCAAGACATGCCAGATCATCAACACAGATACCATCATCACACGTGAGGACACTACCCACCAGGTAAATGGTACATACTCATGTGACTCGGCCAACGTTGTCTACCTCATACGTAGCAGGAAAGAATGCACCGCGGCATGGTACATTGGCGAGACCATGCAGACACTGAGACAACGTATGAACGGACACCGCGTAACAATCGGCAGGCAGGATTGTTACCTCCCAGTCGGGGAACACTTCAGCAGTCAAGGACATTCAGCCTCGGATCTGCGGGTTAGCGTTCTCCAAGGCGGCCTTCGAGACACACGACAACGCAAAATCATCGAACAGAAACTGATAGCCAAGTTCCGCACCCATGAGGACGGCCTCAATAGGGATCTCGGGTTCATGTCACGCTACAGAACGTGACTTGACATCGTTGTATGTCTTTCCAGTTTTTAAAAAAAACACACAAAAAAAAAGTTCAAAGCTTAACTGCAGACGGCAGCATTTGACATGTTGGACCCCCTGTGACCCACCTCATTGTCTTAGCTGTACTCTGATGTGTCTTTGATGTAATGCCTCCCTAACAGATTGTATCTCTGCAGACAAATTATTCTCTGTGTATATATACTGTGTAATAGATTCCCTCACTGTACCTTTACCTGAAGAAGGAGCGGAGCTCCGAAAGCTCGTAATTTTAAATAAAACTGTTGGACTATAACCTGGTGTTGTGCGACTTCTCATTTTTGTCCACCCCAGTCCAACACCAGCATCTCCGCATCATGCTTAATTTGTGGCATCGGGTGCTGCAGTTGGTATTTGTGGGATGCCTATAGGAACAGAAGGTACATTATTTTGCTGACTGCAAGACACCCATTCAAACAAATTGCATAGCAATATACTGTGTGTCTTTCTGTTGTGCTGCAGTATATGCTTGCATTACAGTAAGTGTGTGAGCAAGTGAGTAAAGGGAGAAAGAATAATAAGAAAAGAATGGTACTAGCTTTGAGCTTGCTGAGGCCTCTAGATTCACCATCCTTCACTCCCTCTATGGCCTCCTGTTGCAGATTTGCTTAAGAGCTTTAAGTTGCAGGCCCTCCTTCCATAGACTTGTGTTCTTTCCTGTTCTGTGTTATCTTGTCTTGCAAAGAGAGAAACACTGTTTGAGATGTTGGAAGTTTAAGGACCCGAGATATTGGCCCCAATATTTACTGGGAGGTGGGGGCAACCTCTGGCAACCGGGAAACCTGAAAATACGGGAAATGCGGAGGTACTGCCGAATTTAACAGCAGGACCTCATTTTTAAAAAATTCTCCATTTCCTGCTCGACAGCTGGCCAGATTGAGAGGCTGGCTGGCTGTCGGGTGGAAGGCCTACAGTAGAAGGCCGCAGCCATGGACCGGAGAGGAGGGAGGGAGGGAAGGAGGGAGAGGTCATGGAGGGGGGGCGGGGTGTAGGAGAGATTGCTGGGGGGTCGGCATCGGGTCGTGGGAGTCGGCATCGGATATCGAGAGTGATCGGGTCGCAGGGAGCGAGGCAGATCGTTTCAGGTTAGCTTGAGGGGCCATGGGAAAGCACTCCTGCTCCTCCTGGCCCACAAACAGCACTGGAAGAGCACTTACCTGCTGGATCCGGCAGTTCTCGCCTCCCTTTAGCTTCCGGGTTTCCCGAGCCCTGGGAAACACGGCCCGCGGACGTTGAATCCAAATGGCTGCTAAAATCTGAGGCATACAGCCTCATTAACATAGTGTCAGCTGTGGCTCAGTGGGTAGCACACTCGCCTCTGAGTCAGAAGGTTGTGGGTTCAAGTCCCACTCCAGGGACATGAGCACATAAATCTAGGCTGACACTCCAGTGCAGTGCTGAGGGAGTGCTGCACTGTTGGAGGTGCCATCTTTTGGATGAGACGTTAAACCGAGGCCCCGTCTGCTCTCTCAGGTGGACGTAAAATATCTCATGGCACTATTTCGAAGAAGAGCAGGGGAGTTATCCCGGTGTCCTGGCCAATATTTATCCCTCAAACAACATAACAAAAGCAGATTATCTGCTCATTATCACATTGCTGTTTCTGGGACCTTGCTGTGCGCAATTCGGTTGCCGCGTTTCCCACATTACAACAGTGACTGCACTCGAAAAGTACTTCATTGGCTGTAAAGTGCTTTGAGATGTCCAGTGGTCGTGACAGGCGCAAGTCTTTCTTTTCTTTTTAAAATTACTGAACCGCATCTCAAGAACAGCTTACTCATCCACTCCGGTTAAACTGGAAGTGGGCATGTTCACGGCGGATTGGGGTTGGGTTTCCCAATGTTTCAGAATTGAACCCCTCTCCTGCCCATCCTGGGGGGTGGGGGTGGGGGGGTTAAAATTCCTCTCATTGTTGCCCAAGTGCCCTGCATCTCAGTTTGTGTATGAATCAAAGAACATGCATCATGCTCCTGGACTTACTTGGTTGCTTGTTCTGGGGGCACAACTTTGTAGATTTAAATGTGACAATAGTTTCAGATTTCATTGGAGGCTACAAAATTTGCCCTGCAGCAGTGTAGGTATGAATGTGAATATATGAAAGTGCTGAAAGGTTGCCTGAAAGCTTTGCATTTTGTTTCAGTCAAGCTGTAAAGCAGATTGAGAGGAAACTGTTTGTAGCATGCATACTTTGCCCAATTGCCTTGTCTAGGCCAATGCCGTGTAGCATTACCTTGGCATTTTTCCTGAATCAAGCAAACTTTTTCGGCATATATTTCCAGTTCTTGTGTGGAGGGTGGCCTTATGCACCTAACAAGGCAACCCTCCTTTCCTGCACTTGCTCCAGCACCAACAGTGCTACATTTGAAAATTGGGCCATTCCTCTTAGTCTTTCCTCCAAGTCATTGATTGGAACACCAGATCTAGTGGCTGCCCAGCAGCAAATTGCCTTCATCGCATTAAGAGACGCACAGGAAATCCCAGCTCTGCATTAAGTGAGCTCCCAGCACCAGGCCCAATCCAGACCAGAAGCTTGCTTTGAATATTTAATTAGGAGAACCTCCGAAGATCACATAAGGCTGGCCTTTGTGCGAACCAGCCAATTCAACACTCACTGCAATTCAGTCCTGCCACCTCATGTGGAATATTTACTTCAATATAAATTTCACTGCTGTATCAGAAGTATAGAATTTTTTCCATCCTCAAATAGTTGTATATTAGTGGTACCGCTCCTTCTGAAGTAAAGCAATAAATTTCTTTGCATAAACTAAACTAATTACAGGCTAATTCATATGCTTTTTAAAATTACAGCATGAAGCCCTTATTTTGTTAGTGAATAGTGCTTCAGGTAGCCGCAAGGGTATTTATTTTTAAATTTTTTAAAGTATTGAGCATGTTTATTTCTTGGTGCTCACAACTTCCTGTACTCTTGCAGTGCACTGTTAAATGAAGCAGCCAAAATCTTACTTATTTCAATTCCGTAAACAGTTTCTTCATGTCTCTCACACGTCTAACCAATAGCAATCATCTCTTGTGTTTGATGGCTCCATCCTTAGTCCTTCTTCAGCTATTGACCTGTCAACCTCACTATCTTCTCTCATCTCATGTGGAATTTTCTCTTCTCCTTTATTGCTAAAGCTGCCTCCAACTATATGCCTTATTACTTATTGAGGACTGTAGATTAATGCAGTGAAAATAGCAATGATTCCAGTTGTTTAAAATAATTAACAGTCCAGAGTTTTCTGTTCATTTTCCCAGGCGCAGTACCAAATGTTTAACTAGAGAGTAAGGCTTGTGAAAAAAAACTCTCAAGGCTCAGGAAGCTGAGATTCACCTACGAGGTGATCGAAGATATGGAAGATGAAAAATCTAGTCTAAAGAAAGGTAAAAAAGACCCCAAACTGTACCATCTTCTAAACTCCAAGTATGTCACCCTACATGCTCTTCCTCCTTACATCCCCACTATGTTCTAATCAAGACGCATCACTGTACCCTCCCCAAACCCATTCTTTCCCAAGACTTCAAAACTGTCAAACAACTTACCTCCGCTCAGTCTTCTCTTCTTCCTACACTCTTACTTATTTCAATTCCTTAAACAGTTTTTTCATGTCTCTCACATGTCTAACCAATAGTTATCATCCCTTGTGTTTGATGGCTCCATCAGGTTTTTTCTTCAGGTTTTTAAAACACAAACTTGGTGTAAGATAATCTACTTCCTGATTTGTCTTGTCGCCTGTTTTATTTTTTCACCCCTGAAGTACCATGCACTATGTGTGCTTGGGACTTTTTAGTTTCTCAATCAGAACAGAAATCTGGATTTTGCATAACAGTAATTTTCCTTTCTCTCCCATTTTCCCACTTTGTCTGCTAAAGGCGATAGGGCAGATTTTCGATCGGGCATTCCTCGGGCAGTGTGTAATTAGTAGCCGACTGACCATTCCTCTGCTGATCTTGCCTAATTTTGCAAATTGAGCTTCATTTACATAGTGTGGGCAAGCTCCTGGCCAGTGTTGGGCCCAGTGTTGAGAGCTCAGCAGAGGAAGGTCTTACGAGGAGTGATGGATATATATAAAAGTATGTGGCCACTTAAAGTTAGGGGAATGTTTTAAATATACATTTCAGCCTTGACAAAGGCTGTTTTGGTAATATCTAACAAGACCCAATGGCTGACAAGAAATACAGAGGCAGGAAACCATGGGGGTTATTTTGGTGAAAGGGTGAAAGCAGGCACTAAATGGGTGTTGTGCTAATAAGACAGGATTTTTTGACAGTCTGGTTTTATCCTGCAATTTTGGGGCTAATTGATTTAAATGTGCCTGGAGGCACTAAAACAGATACCTGCAGGTTTAGCACTCAGGTCCTGTTTAGAAGCAATTTTTATGGAGCTGCATATGTAGCCTCCACGCACCCCTTTCCACTGAAGGTGTGAAGTGCGCTGGCTGACACACAGCGGAAAGTTTCAATGGAATGACTCAGGGACTGAGGGAGAGGGCGCACAGGTTCTCAGATGCTGCACTGGAGGTCCTGGTGGAGGAGGTCCAGAAGAGGAGGGATGTCCTGTACCCACGGTGGGGGGGGGGGGGAAGAAGCCCACCTCTCCCTCCTGTCCCTCACTCCTATAGCAGCTGGTGCTGCTCTGCCTGGCCTCATGTTCTCCTCCCATTTCTTCTGCAGACCAAGGGGAACCCCTAGCAAGATGCTGATGACTAAGCACTCCCTTTCTCCTGGTGACTCCGATGGGGTCGATTAGCACAGCACTCACTCTCTTTAGTCCTCAGAGAATTACAGAATAAATGTTCATGATGCGGAGATGCCGGCGTTGGACTGGGGTGGACAAAAATGAGAAGTCGCACAACACCAGGTTATAGTCCAACAGATTTATTTAAAATTACAAGCTTTCGGAGCTGTCGCCCCTTCCTCAGGTAAAGTTACAATGAGTGAATCTACAATATTTCACAGTATATAAACACAGAAACTGCAGAGATACAATCTTTCAGGGAAGGTGTCCTTACATCAAAGACACACCAAGAGCACAGCCAAGACAATGAGATGTGTCACAGGGGGTCCAACGTGTCAAATCCTGCTGTCTGCAGTGGGTTTTTTTTTGTGTGTTTTTTTTTGGGGTTTGTTTATTTTGGTTTTTTTAAAAAACACAAAAAAAAAAACACAAAAAAACCCACAAAAAAAAACAAAACACTGCAGACAGCAGGATTTGACACGTTGGACCCCCTGTGACACATCTCATTGTCTTGGCTGTGCTCTTGGTGTGTCTTTGATGTAAGGACACCTTCCCTGAAAGATTGTATCTCTGCAGTTTCTGTGTTTATATACTGTGAAATATTGTAGATTCACTCATTGTAACTTTACCTGAGGAAGGGGCGACAGCTCCGAAAGCTTGTAATTTTAAATAAATCTGTTGGACTATAACCTGGTGTTGTGCGACTTCTCAGAATAAATGTTGATAGAGTGTTGGTGAAGTTTTGATAATGTGTCCCAGAAAGTCTCCTGATGTGTCTCAAAAGTCTTCTTCAAACCTCCAGCAGCAAGTGAACAGTGAAAGCTGAGCATAGCTTTAAGTAGCATTCAAAATCCTCAGCAATGACTTCTTTACTCTTGTTCAGCTGGTCACTGTTAGGAGAGGTCGTTAATTGAAGCACTAGCCATCAAAATGCCATGTAGCCTCTTTAATGAGCGCTAGCAGGCAATTTAATTGTCAATCAGACCCTTAACAATCCTCCAGGGCGGCTGTTCCTAGCACGAGCTTCAACTTCTTGACCAAATTAGGATCTTGTGCTAATCGCAGCCTAAACCGGAGTTGCAGCTCAAGATCCCATCTTGGCCACTTCCGAGGCTCTTTAGTGCCTAAAGTATCTGGGGAAAATTTCCCCCATGTCTGTGGCCAAGTGATGGAGCAGTGCAGCACTCCAACCCCACTTGATAGCTGGCAAGGTAGTGATCATCCAGACTAAGGATGGCCTGCTTTCTATACGAAGGCATTCTTCCCATAGGGCAGCACTGCATTACGATGGAAGGTGGCAGAGGATGAGGATGTGAGGGTATGGCTGACCATTATAACCACTGGTAATGACAGCTCTATAGTACATCTACAAAAGCAAAATACTGTGGATGCTGGAAATCTGAAATAAAAACAGAAAATGCTGGAAATACTCAGCAGGTCAGGCAGCATCTGTGGAGAGAGAAACAGAGTTAACATTTCAGGTCGATGACCCTTCGTCAGCTCTATAGTACAAGTTAGCTCAGTGTCCCTGCAATAGTCTGCACAGCTCTGCATCTGGTTGTTGGCTTGCCTGGGGGCCATATGATCATTGTCATTGTCAGGTAGGTCCACCTCTGGCTGTAACTGTAGGTGGGAAGGTACCAGGAGGTGGACACAGGCTGTGTCTGGTGCAGCCTATTCTGCCTGGCATCTCTCCACTGCTCCTCCTCTTCTTCCTCCAAACAACAGAAACAAAATGGGATGCCCATTTTAAAACCCAATGTCCTAACACTGTATCATGGACATATCAAAAAAATGGCATTGCCAGAACATTTTGCACAGGGCTTCATGACCAACTAAGTGGAGACAGGGGAAAAAAGCAATAAGTAAAGTTCAGAAATAGCTTCAAAATGCTGCTACAAATATTATCATAGGGCTCTTTAAATGCACTTACAGCGACGGCACAATCTAGCAGGCCTGGATTTATATGGATGGGTGGACAACCACGCGCTATACCCGCATAGAAACTGGAAAATTATGCAAACGTAGGTAATTATAATATAGTTAACTCTAAACCAGCAAGCACTTTTGATGCCAGAGAAAACCCAACTGGAAACTAAATGGGGCGCTGAGCAAGCGGGAAACTGGTGTAACAAATCTCTGTCCATTTTTCTGATCAGTTATCCCCATGAATTGGAAAATCTACCCAAATGATTCAACCTGAGGTACAGTACAAGTATCAGCAGCCCTTTTACCAAACGGGCCACTATTTTTCTGAAAGTGGTAGACAGCAAGCCTTTTAGTCCATGCAAGGCAATACAGTTGGGCCTGACCTGCCTTTAATCATGGGCTGTATTATGTACACTTCCAGCATTAAATAGCAGCGGTCTAGGCTGATTTTCCTATCCTTAGCCCAGGAGCACTGAAGCAAATTGTAGCTGAGTGATTTTGCATAGACCAAGGATCAGACTTGACCAGTATTGCTCATTAAGGCACCACTGGTCAAGGTTAATGAATGCATCTTCAATGCAGGACCCCCAAGGTGATGCTAGGAATGGTAGATGTGCCTTGTCATTGTTGCAGATTGTTGGTAGGTGAGTGACTGGGGGTCCTGCATTGAGCAGTGTGTGAGGCTAGTGGCGCAGTTGGTAGGAGACGGCTTTTGAAGATGCATTAACTGATCTTGACCAGTGGTCTGAGGACATGAAGCTTCTTTGGGCACTGGAGCCAGGTGGTGGGGGCAACACTGATGGCAGTGACGGCCTCGGTAATGTACTCCCACATTGTTCTTTCTGGAGGGCCTCCTGGCCCCTGTGGGTAGAGCCCAGTCTTGCAGTGTTGACCCCCTGCACAAAGCTGGAGTGCTGCGTGTGAGACCCTGGGTGCCCCTTCCCTGGCTTGCTGAGCCATTTGTGTTAGTGCGGAGGCAGTTTTCCTATTTGTTCAGTTTAGGAAGGTAATTGAGCTTTAAGAGCTGAATAATCACATTTGGAACTTCTTTTAAATATTGAATATTTGTAAAAAGGCAGAAAGGGCTGAAAAATGTATTGAATCAGTGCATTTTATTTTGTCTTGCTTCAATGTGCATGGCCCCTTTAAATTTCAGAGCTCCTCACTGCCCACAATGCATTGCGAGCTTCACAGCCTCGCACACAGACGCTCGGGGAAGCAGCAACGCCGCACCAGGACTACAAATTGGTCCCGGATCTCTTGTGCAACGCCACCAGGAGGGCGTTGCGCCTAAGGTTAGCGCTGCGCCACCTACCTCCATGCCCCCCCACACCAATTTAGGTTGGTTAGCGCTGCGGCCATTTTGGGCGGCCATTAACGGCAGTTGGCGGTGACACTGACTGCTTTGCTGACGATCACCAATTTTTCCCCCGTGACTTTAAAATGGGTAGTGAATAATGTCTTCATATCCTAGTTGAATTATAACCCACCCTCTAATCCTGCCTTACCTAAAGACTACATTTGATCTTCACCCCTCATGTGCAGTGATGCAGGAGATCAAAGACTCAATCTTTTAAAGTGGGAGGACACATTGATAAAGCTGTAAGAAAGGACATGGATCCTAGATTTTATGAACAACAAAGAGGTTATACTAAACCTATACAAATCATTGGTTGGGTCACATTTAAAATATTGTGTTCAGTTTTGAGCGCCTTACTTTAGGAAGGATGTCAAGTCCATGGAGAGGACACAGAAGAGATATACTGAGATGATACCAGGAATTGGACACTTTGGTTATGACTAGAGAAACTGGGGTTATTTTCACTAGAATGGACACTTATGCAAGATGCCAGAGACCTCCTGCTGTGTTGTTCTTATGTTTTAAGGTTCCTAATAATGCATCATGAAATACTAAAGGAATAACAATTCAATTGATTATAGTTGACTTTACATTTAGACAACTTACAGACAATTTACTTTTCCAAGACCAGAACAGAAAATGTTGGAAACACTCTGCAGGTCAGGCAACATCTGTGGAGGGCCTAGGCCTGAAATGTTAACTCATCTGTTCTCTCCACAGATGTTGCCTGACCGGCTGAGTGTTTCCAGCATTTTCGGTTTTTGCTTCAGATTTCCGGCATCTGCAGTTTTTTTGCTTTTGAATTACTCTTCCAGTTTAGTTCGAGCCCATTGTGCTTAATTTAAATAATTAAAGGAACACCTACACACTCTCATCCTCAAATTGAAACATCAACACTTATTGATATTACGGGAACATCTACAAATTCCCATATTCAAGCTGATTTATCATTGCAGACATCACCCATAGGCCTGCACCCCATCATGAATCAATGGTTTTGAAGCGAAAGGAACAAATTAAATAAGAAGGAGCCCTATGTGCAAAGTGTGGTAGAATGGAGAATTTTAGTGTAGGAGGTAATATGATCAACAATTATGGGGGCATAAAAATGACTGAGCTGCTGATTCACCTCTTCCTGCAATCAAGAATGTTTAAAACACAGAACTGTAACTTTCGAACTGGATGTAACTGTAAAAGTACTTGATAATGTGTATCTTTGTTAGGAGGGACATATTTGGCAGTTTGCCGGTGTGGAGGATTTCCTGTCACCTTTAAAGTCACAGTTAGCAGTCACAGTCTTCAGCTTCACTGTATAATTACTCTGACAGAGCTCTAGCCACAGGGTGTGTGAGTGGGACTGCTGCTTAAACTGTAAATTATGAGGGGATTAGCATTTATGAATTTTAAAGCATGCTTGTTGTAGGAGACACTAAAGCTGCTTAGTACCAGCAAACTGCTGTATTTCAGCATCAGTAGTTAGCAGATTTTGCTACTGAGCTTGTGAACTAGGTGTTAACTCTTTAACTGATCGGACGCAGGTCAAGTCCTTGTCATCACTAGGTATTACTGTCACTCTTCCCGCCACTTAACCGACTCTATTCTCCAGACCTGCTCAAATGAGGGTCCTTCTGCCTGGGGTAATAAAATTGCAACGAGTACAGCAGTGTATATTGTTTGCCATTTGGAATGTGCTACTTATCTGTTCCACAATGCCGATGCTTTATGAAGGGCATAATTGATGGCAACACACACATATAAACATGCTCTGCCACACATGGAAAATGTGCTAGGTGCAGTGAAATCATAAACACGGAGGAAGCCTTCCCCCATGTTCAACTGTTCCAAACTACATTGCAAGGAATCTTGACCTAGGGTGACCACTCAGCTGGGCAAACTTAGAGCCAGACTCTTGGTCCCAGGATGACTTCTCATTAAAATACTGAAAGGTCTTCAGAGATTGCAAACTATGAACATGGGAAAGCATGGAACGAGGAACAAACCATTCAGCCCATTAAACTATTCCTTTCGCAGACCATATACAATCTGCTTTCCTTAAGCTGGACATATTTCATTTCTTGAGGAAAGGTTCTGCAAAATGGGCGGCCAGCAGTTGAAAATCGGGGGGTGAGGGGCATCCTTATTCTCCCCTTTGCTGCCCAAGGCTCACCTGATACAATCTTCAGGCAGGCCTGTAAACGGCTGAGCAGCCCACCTGCCTGAAGCATCTCATTTTGAATGTTGACATCGTTTCTGCATCAACCACCAACCCTGGAAGTGAATTCCACAGCCTCACGACTCTCTGTGTGAAGATCTTTCTCCTGCCCTCTGTTCTCAATGTTTTACATTTAATCTTGTATCTATGGCCTCTTTACTTCACCCGACGAAGGAGTAGTAACTCCGAAAGCTTGTGATTTCAAATAAAACTGTTGGACTATAACCTGGTGTTGTGCGACCTCTCAATTTTGTCCACCCCAGTCCAACACCGGCATCTCCGCATCATGACCCTCATTCTAGCCCACTAAACCACTTCTATCTAACCTGCGCCATCCTTTCATAATTTAAACACTTGTATGGGACAGGGTATGCGTAGTGCTTTACAGTTGTCTGCATTAAACAAGAAATACTCTCCTGCTTGATGAATGTTAAAAGCAGTATTAAAGAAATGTACAGAACTTAGCAACATTGTTCAGTTCTGAAATAAAAACTGAAAATGCGGCAAACACTCATCAGGTCAGTCAGCATCTGTGGAGCAAGCAATTAATGTTTCTGGTATATAATTCTTCATCGGAACTGAGAAAAATTACAGGTGAACAACATTCAAAAGGAACAGAACAAAAGGAAAGAGAGAGAGGAAAAAAGCATACAACACATATGAGAAAGGAAGTAGAATGACCTGTAAAGTGCTTAAATGGAAAACAGGAGATGGTTAAATGGCTGAAGTGATACAAACATGAGACAATAGGAAACAACATAAATGAAGCAATTAAAGACAATTAAAAGACACAGAGAACATGTGAATAGGTGACGGGGATAAAGCGGATCTGAAATGGAAACAGAAATTACTGGCAAAGTGGGTAAAGTCAAGGTTTGAAGTTCTTAAAACCAATATTAAAACCAGAGGACTGCAAAATGCCTCATAGAAAGAGATAAGGTACTGTTGCTTGAGCTTGTGTTGGGCTTCATTGGAAATGTAGACAGCCGAAGACAGAGAGGTCAGAGTAGGAGTGGGACGGGAAACTGAAGCTCAGCGTTGCACTTGCAGACAGAATGGAGGTGCTTGGTAAATCAGTCACCTAATCTGTGTTTTGTCTCTCTATTGTAGGGGAGACTGCTCCATGAGTGGTGAATACAAGATCCTAGATTAGAGGACGTGCACGCAAATTTCTGTCTGACTCAGAAGGATTTGGGACCTTGGATAATGATGTGGGAGGAGGTTAATGGACAGGTGTTGCTTCTTCTGCCCTTGCATGAAAAGTGCCAGGTGAAGGAGAGCAGGTGGAGTAGTGGAAAAGAGGGAAAGGTTCCGTCGGAAAGCAGAGGTAGGAGAGGAAAGGAAAGGAAGATGCAATTAGTGGTGGGATTATGTTGGAGGTGGCATAAATGGCTTAAGAGGATCTGACAAATGCAACTGCTGGTGGGTTGGAAGGTGAAGACAAGGGGGATCCTATCACAGTTGTGATGGGGGAAGTGGTGGGAGCAGAAGCACGGGAAATGGGACGGACTCAGTAGAGGGTTCTGCCTACCACAGCAGAGATAAATTCTAGGCTAAGGAAAGAGACATTTAAGAAGCTCTGGTGTGGAAGGTGCCATCATCTAGCTTGGCCTCTCCTAGTTAAACCAATTATCAGCCACAACTATCATAGTTTCCATGCTCTAAGTAGATAATGGGGGTGTGCAACAGTGCGAATAAGCCAAAACTATTAGCGTTTAAAATATCTATAAATAGAAACTCAAACCAATTGAACAAGCAAAACGATGACCAGTTTAACAAAGTTAGAAACAAAAAATACAAAGAAGACAATAAAGGAGCCAAGAAGCAGTTATGCCCCAGTTTTACTGCAGGTAATGATTTGAGACAAATAGCTGACTTTAAACTGTGCGAATCAGCAGCACAGAGTTGTACTGGTGATTTTGTACCATAAATACTGATGCTTCCTTTGGAAAAGCAGTGCATACGTACATATATGCAGCACAGAGCCCCACTCACCAGCAACCACATTTTTCATGTTAGTAAAGAACTGATAGAGCAGATGAATATTTGCTAACATTAAAATGTTTATAAGTAAATACAGATAAACAAATAAAGTTGGACCACCTGGGAATTTTTTTAACATTTGCTTTTGCAGCGGCTGTAGTTAGACTGCAGCAGGTGTGAGGCTGGATGGGTGCGATACCATCTCCTCAAAGTGGTCTCACACCACTCCTGTTGAGCCGAATCCCAGAGATTGCTACAGTCACACTGCAGGTCTGTGTCAAATCGACACATATCTGCACTATCACTGGCCCATTAAAATATCCAGAAAATCGCACCACAACAAAGCACCCTTAAAGTAGACTTGATCATTTCACAAACAAGGAGAAGAAATGAAAATTAAATGGAAATAATCATACGTTGAAAAGTACAAATCAAAAAGTAATGGAAATAAAATGGAATAAACAATACTGTAATCTGCTGCTTGATCTGGATCCAATGTGGTTAGTGCCGTAAATGCTGTGGTGCTGTAAAGGCTGAATTGCAGTGGACAGGAAATGTATTAATACAATAGAAACAAAATCAAAACATACAAGCAAAGTGGGATAAAAATTGAAAACAAAAATAGCAAAGGAAGTAAGATTAAAGGACATATAAAAGGAGAATAAAACAGGAAGAAAAATGATGGCAGAAAAATGAAAATTAAAGGAATAAGTAAGATAAATATTTAGAATATTAATGAAATGGAAGTAGTTCATGAATAAAATATGAAATACGGAAATATGGAAAGGAATAATATGAGATAGTGAAAGCATCCTTATAAAGGAGCTATAAGCTGCAAATGTAACCAAAGATCTTTTTAACAGGAGGAATCGCCAGAACACTTTCCTTCAGTATTTTCCAGGTACTTTACAAATTATGATTTAATTATTAAAAAAATTGTTTACCTAGATGCTAATATAGTAATGGTTCATTCAACAATGGTATAAATTACTCAACATAAGGCTTGAAAAAGATAGATAAAATGGAAGGTAGTCAACATTTACAATAACTAAGTATCATTGTAAACCTCCTGATATAAAATTATCACAATATTGCCTTATTCCGCCTCCATAACTAGCCTATCCCATCACATCCTAAACATACGATACAGTTACTTAAGTATATTAACAGATGCAGCTTGGATCCATGATGATCTGTGGCCAGCTAACATCCTATCCAATTGGTTTGGTGGAAGAATGGGGATTAACAGCTAGTTAAGTAGTTCTACACTATATTTCCAATATTTTTTGATGTGCACATTTCTGCAATGTGATCTATCTTTTCCTTGATCCTGTTATGCATCCATTGTGATCCACAAGACTCTCTAGGGACTGAATCCCTATTCTGCAACCTTACTGGGTATCTTAGCACCAATGCAGTCGAGAAGAGCTAGCAACATCTCCATAGGAGATAAATCTTAAAATCCCTAACAGCAAGACTCTTGCTGATTTTTTTGGCAGGGAGTTTGTTGTCAGGAGAGGTAAGGAAGCTGTAACATGTGCCTTCCAATTTTAAGCCACACCACTTCTGACTTTAGAAACCATGCAATGAGGTACGCAACACGCAGAGCCCTGAAATATATGAAATTACTCTTGGGAGGCTCTGCCCAGTCCCCTAGTGGCCCACAGCACAAAATTGCTTCTAATTCTAATTTGAAATCGCACTCAGAGCGGCCACAAAGATGACTGATGTGGAAAAGAAGTGCCACACTGGTACGGTAGGGATTCTCTTCTGAGGTAGAGGAGCTTTATATGGTAGCTGGTTGTTAGCTATACCTGACCCACGAATGAGTATTAGTGATAGTCGTGAGTAAATTTCCCTCTTGTGCACTCCCAGCATGCAAAGCTCTGCACCAGTAACACTAAAGTGTTCCAGTCGTCAACACTAACATTTTGCTTATCTAACAACAAACATTAACCCCAAAACTGATTAAATGAACCTTCACTGAAATAAGTAGGAAGCAAGAAAGAAACGATGACAATCATGAGGCAGGGAAGTAAACACTGAGCTGGAGGCACACTACTGATCATCCCATTTCTGATTGTTTGAATTGGTACATTATCTGATGAGCTCATTATTATATTGCCATACTGTTTCATAAGTCCAGACTTCCACCAATCTGTACACTCTGCTATTCTACCTAATCCTGTGGGGGTGACATTGGTCTTCCCCAGTAACGTGAAATGGGAAATAGTGAATAGGCAGCCTGTTTTATGCTGAGCCTGAATTTCTTTTCCAATGACATCTGAGGAAAGGAAAATTGAGCTTGGTGTAAAACGGGCTTCCAATCTGTTAGCACCTATTTCACACTACTAGGGAAGGCCAATCTCACCCCCTTTGTCTCTCAAACTACTTGGGGCATCCAAGTGTGTGAGTGGTAATGTGCTTGTGTGAGAGCATGTGTCTGTTGTAGGTTAATAAACATTAGTTTGTGAAATTTGTGTCCCACAGCCTGCTGTTATCAGGCACTGAAGAATTTTGGTGGCCTAACAATTACCCTGTAGAGATGTATAATTAAGTTTTAATTGATTGTTTCATTCACTTAAAGATCAGAATATGTCCTTTGATCAAAAGATCAAATGGGATTGTTTCCTTGATTTAATTAGTAGTCTGGTTCTTTTGATGTGAAAGAGAATATTGTTTTCCATTGTAAGGATTTGCTTGTTTGACACAGACATGTGAAAAGTATGTCAGGACATGTATCATTGTATTTGTGACATTGGTTTCTCCGTTGTCAATTGTATGTGCACTTGAAGTATTATGGAGTATGACTGGAAAACCCCACTTTCAAAAGATGATAATGCAAATGTTGGGTTTGACCTAAGTGGTTAAATATTAGAGTTTGGAACAAGTTCTGAATTCTAGTACTGGATCAAATGAAAGCCTTGGTCTATCTCCCTGCTCAAGGAAGGCATTTTAAAGGGCCAGAAATTCGGCTGTTGTCGGGTGAGTACGCGCTGTGTACTCACCCGTAAGGCCACCTGAAGTGCCGGTTTCCTGCATGCGTGGGAAACCAGAACTTCCGTTCCCCTGAAGGAAGGGGTTCAGAAGTCGAACGCGTGCGTGGGAGAGGCTGCGCGCACACAGCGAACTTCAGGTTTTTTTTCAGTTTTCTCCGGGAAGGTAAGTATGAAGAAGCTGCACTTTTAAAAAGGAGTCGCAAGGCCTGTTTTTAACAAGGTAAATGGTTAATTAATTACAATTTAATCATTTTTTCAACAGGTTTATCTTTTTTAGATACTTTAAAGAAAGGTAAGTTTATTTTTAGCACCGTTAAAAAGTATAATTATTTTTTTTCAAAAATTTAAATTTTTGTTTAAAGTAGTTAATTTATGTAACTTATAGTTATTTTAAAAATGTGATTTTTTTTTAAATTTATTTGAAGTTTAAGTGTGGTTTTGGGGCCGATCTCTATTCATAGATTTGACAGGTCTTCCTGTCAAATCTATGAATGAAAATGCCCTGCTAGGATTGGCTCTCCATGGCCCACGTGATCCCAGGGGACGCTTCGAACTAACTGCGCCCCTGGGATACACAAGCACTGCGCGCTGGCAGCTGCAGGAGGCCCAGGACCCGAAGTCCTCGTAGGCCCAAAGCACAACTGCAGGCGCGGTAGGCAAGTACGCGCGCGATGCTTGCACCCGCAGGAAGCCGGAAAGCCGAATTTCTGGCCCTATGTTGTGATATGATACAATACACTGAGATAGCAGATTGTACAAGAAGGGAACCCCAGCGAACATCACCATGCCAGAAAATAGAACTTTGTTTGTAGAATCTAAAGTATCTCTGCTAATCAGCTCACAGACATCACCCCTTGGGATTTTCTCATTCAATATGGGTTTATATATATTATGCTTTTAGTATTGACCTTATTTTTGTGCTTTATCTTACGATATAATTGCTATTATATAGCTTGGACAGTCACTTGGACAAGTGTGGATTAATTAAGGAAAGCCAGCATGGATTTATTAAAGGCAAATCGTGTTTAACTAACTCGTTCGAGTTTTTTGATAAGGTAACAGAGAGGGTTGATGAGGGCAATGCGGTTGACGTGGGGCATATGGACTTACAAAAAGCGTTTGAAAAAGTGCCACATAATAGGCTTGCCAGCAAAGTTGAAGCCCATGGAATAAAAGAGACAGTGGCAGCATGGATACAAAATTGGCTAAGTGACAGGAAACAGAGATTCAATCATGGCTTTCAAAAGGGAGTTGGATAAGTATCTGAAGGGAAAAAAATTGCAGGGCTACGGGGAAAGGGCGGGGGAGTGGGACGAGATGAAGTGCTCTTGCAGAATGGCCTCCTTCTGTGCTGTAACCATTCTATGATTTAATTTTGTTGTTTTCATTTGTAAAACCTTTGGTTTGGGTGGTAATATGGGCCATTTTCAAAAGGGTTTGGTAGCATAGAACAGTGAGTACTTGTTACTATTTCATGTTGCACCTCTGCAGAGACAGGATACAGAAAAGCTACAACATCCAGATCAAAAGCAACAAGAGCCATCGATGAGAACTGTTAAGCTGTTGAGAAAGATGGTGGTTGTATAAAACCCAAAACTGAAAGAAGTTTCCAACATTGCAACTGTAAATTGTGCAGTTGTTTATATAGCCGTGTTTGAATACATACAAGCTGCATGCATTTCAAACCTGATGTATGCACAATGCTGCAAATGGATGTTCCTAACACAATTAGTACCAGTGTAGTCAGCAGCGATCAGAGTTTAGAGTCCAACATGTTTCAAGAATTCATGAGCCTGAAAATCCGAGGCAACCATAGACAGTAACAACAACAGCAACAGCAACTTCCATTTATATCATTCCTTTAACATAAAGAAATGTCCCAAGGTGCTGCACAAATGGACGTAAGGAAAATGGTCACTGAGTCAGGAAGAGAGAGATTAGAAGGAGTGACCAGAAACATGGCCAAAGAGATGGGTGCTGAAGAGGCGTTTGAAGGGAGAGAGAGGGGCGGAGTGCTTTAAGGACAGAGTTCCAAAGAGTATGATTGAAGTAGCTGAAAACTCTGCCGCCATTGGGAAAGGGGTTTGCAAAGAAGGCCAGAGTCAATGGAATGGAACATTTGGGAGGGGATATAAGAAGGAGATTGTAAGAGCTGGGGTTGGGCAAGGCCATGTAGGGATTCAAATACAAGAACAAGGATTTTGTAATAAATACATTGGAAGACTGGAAGCTGGTCCTGGTCAGCTAGGAAGAAGGTGATGGTCAAGTGGAACTTCGTGCAGGACATGATACGTGTGGCAGAGTTGGACTTTTTGGAGGATGGTAATGGGAGGCCAACAAGGACAACATTAGAGTGGTTGAGTCTTGAGGTGACAAATGCATGTTTAAGTGATAGGTGTGTTGAGGTAGGGGTGGTGGTGAGCAACATTCTGGAGATGGAAATAAGCAGTTTGGCAATGGATAGGACTGGATTTAAAGCTCAGTTCAGGGTTGAACAGAATGCCATGATTGCGAATGGTCTGGTTCAACTTAACAGTGTGGCTTGGCAGGGGGGGGGGCGGTGTTGGAATCAATGGCAGAGTTAGTGGCAAGGGCCAAACAAAATGGCTTTGGTCTTCTCAATGTTGAGCTGGAGGAACTTGCGACTCAAGTAAGACTTGGGCCTAGAAATTCATCTCGGGTGGTGTCGCAAAGCGGGCGGTATGGGATCGGCCGCCTGTTATACTCAGTGCCTGATATTCAGTTCCATCGCAGTCAGTGGACCTGAATATCGGGAGCTGCGTATAACGGGCGGCCGATCCCATACCGCCTGTTTTACGCCACCGCCTGAGACGAAGTTCTAGCCCTTGATGGTGAACAAGTAGTCTGACAGCAATGAGATAATTGAGGGACTGAGAGCATGGTGGAAAGTGTAGGAAAAATACCCTCAGAATGGCCTTACTTAAATATCATGTAAAACAATGGAATTGATTTTCAGGTGTAAAAGTAAAGGCTGATGTGTATAATGATAGTTAAATAAACAGCTATCAATGTGGAGACTGAAGGCGAAGACCCTGGATGACAAGCCTCCCTGAATCTTGGGGAAAAGACATCCCAAGTGATCTGTTGAAAGTCCTATGATGCGATATACCTGGTCTTCCAAAACGTTTGTGATAAAAGTTCTGCAAGAAAGACTACTATTTTAGCTCAAAGTTGTGGGAATTCAGGGGGAAAAATTCAGTTGGTTAGCACCTCCCGTTAGCGCCTGGCAGGGGCACCGACGGGGCACTGATGCTGTAGCGCTGGGGTGAGGCGAATCCAGCGCTGCACGGCAAATCCGGCCCTACCGTTGTGCCGTCACTACCAGTTACCTCCGGGGACCTCACCGCCAGGCAGATTGTGACGTCAATGAGCGTGCAATGCTCACTGGGTGTCCGATCTGCCAAATTCATTTTTGCCCCCTGCCTTAGTGCCTCGCCCCGACAGCGACAGGGAGAGGAGGCGTCAAGCAGGCGGATGCCTGGCTCCAGGGCTGGTATTTAAAGGCATCCTCAGTAATGAGTCGCAGCTGTCTGGTTAGTGCTGTTTCACTGCTTCCTTGTCAGTTTAACATTACATTACATAGGATTACATAGGATATACAGCATTTAAACAGGCCATTCGGCCCAACCAGTCCATGCCGGTGTTTATGCTCCACTCGAGCCTCCTCCCGTCTTTCCTCATCTAAATCTATCAGCAGAACCCTCTATTCCCTTCTCCCTCATATGCTTGTCTAGCCTCCCCTTAAATGCATCTATATTGGGCCAAAAATTCGGCACTTGCCGGGTGAGTACGCGCTGTGTACTCACCCGTAAGGCCTCCTGAAGTGCCGGTTTCCTGCAGGCACTGTGCATGCGCGGGAAACCGGAACTTCCGGTCTCGTGAAGGGAGCGGTTCAGAGGTGAACCGCGTGCGCGGTAGAGGCTGCGCGCGCGCACGCAGCGAACTAATTTTTTTTTTCAGGTTTCTCCAGGAAGGTAAGTATTGAAGAAGCTGCGCTTTTAAAAAGGAGGCGCAAGACCCGTTTTCAACAAGGTAAGTGGTTAATTAATTACAATTTAAACATTTTTTCAACAGGTTTATCTTTTTTAGATACTTTAAAGAAAGGTAAGTTTATTTTTAGCACTGTTAAAAAGTATTTTAATTTTTTCAAATATTTAAATTTTTGTTTAAAGTAGTTAATTTATTTAACATATAGTTATTTTAAAAATGTGATGGTTTTTTAAAAATGTATTTGAAGTTTAGGTGTTGTTTTGGGGCCGATTTCAATTCATAGATTAGACAGGTCTTCCTGTCAAATCTATGAATGAAAGATGGTCTGCTGCCATTGGCTCTCCATGGCCCACGTGATCCCAGGGGACGCATCGCACTAACTACGCCCCTGGGATACACAAGCACTGCGCGCCGGCAGCTGCAGGAGGCCCAGGAGCTGAAGTCCCCGTGGGCCCAGAGGTCAACGGCAGGCGCGGTAGGTAGGTGCGCGCGGGATCCTTGCACCCGCGGGAAGCCAGGGAGCCTAATTTCTGGGCCAATATTCGCTTCAACCACTCCCTGTAGTAGCGAGTTCCACATTCTCACCACTCTTTGGGTAAAGAAGTTTCTTCTGAATTCCTTATTGGATTTCTTGGTGACTATCTTATATTGATGTCCTCTAGTTATGCTCTCCCCACAAGTGGAAACATTCTCTCTGTATCCACTCTATCAAAACCTTTCATAATTTTAAAGACCTCTATTAGGTCACCCCTCAGCCTTCTTTTTTCAAGAGAAAAGAGACCCAGCCTGTTCAGCCTTTCCTGATATGTATACCCCTGCATTTCTGGTATCATCCTTGTAAATCTTCTCTGCACCCTCTCCAGTGCCTCTATATCCTTTTTATAATATGGCGACCAGAACTGTATGCAGTACTCTTAAGTGTGGTCTAACCAAGGTTCGATATAGGTCTAGCATAATTTCCCTATTTTTCAGTTCTATTGTGTAACAGTTTAATTCAGTCATTTAAAGGTTGTTTAGCATCAGGAGTGTGGCTACTAACAATTAGTTACATTTATTCTCACAACATATCAAAGTGCTACACTTGGTTACATTAATAGGGGCTCTACTGACAGTCGACCTCGCCCTCCAGGATCTACGGTGGCTGATCATCCAAATCCAGTACCCTGTCCCTGCTTTAATCCCCACAGTACACATATCCCACCCTACCCCCGTAACCCCACGTATTTAATTCCCCCTAACATATCCCATCCTATCCCCATAACCTACATATTTAATCCTCCCCTAACACTAAGGGTCAATTTATCATAGCCAAATCAACCTAACCCGCACATTTTTGGATTGTGGGAGGAAACCGGAGCACCCGGAGGAAACCCACGCAGACACGGGGAGAATGTGCAAACTCCACACAGACAGTCACCCGAGGTCAGATTCGAACCCGGGTCTCTGGCGCTGTGAGGCACCAGTGCTAACCACTATGCCACCATGTTGCCAGAGGGAGGAGAAGGGCCATGAGTGCTCTCAACAGGAGGCCTTACCCTCCGAGGGTATTCCGAGAGCACTTATCCTACCTTCAATTAAGTGAGGAGCAGTTTATTAGAAGGCTTCACTTCAGCAAGCCTTCAGGTGGTCACAGTACACTGCCACCTCCTGCAACCAGACATCGAGCCTCAGATCAGGGCGACCACGGCTCTCTCAGTAGCAGTCAAGGTCACTGTCACCCTCAATTTCTTCGCCCGCAGATCCTTCCAGTCTGCAACAGGAGATATAGGTAACATCTCGCAGTTCACCATCCATCGCTGCATCCGGGAGGTCACAGAGGCTCTCTACAGTAGGAGAAGGGACTACATTTCCTTCCCCATCACCAGAGAGAAGCAGGACGAGCATGTATGTGGCTTTGCCAGGATAGCAGGCTTCCCCATGGTGCAGGGCGCCATTGACTGCACCCACATGGCTTTGTGGGCACCCCATAACAATCCTGAGATCTTCTGTAACCGCAAAGGCTACCACTCACTTAATGTGCAGTTGGTGTGCGACCACACACAGTGAATCCTCACTGTCAATGCCCGCTATCCTGGCAGCAGCCACGATGCCTTCATCCTGCACTCTTCCAGCCACCATATCAAGCTCATGGCTGGCTGCTCAGAGACAAGGGCTATCCACTCTCCACCCAGCTCATGACTCCCCTCTGCAACCCCAATACTCCTGCCCAGCACTCATATAATGAGAGCCATGCCGCCACCAGAAACATCATCAAGCAGACCATCGGTGTGCTCAAGCAACGGTTCTGCTGCCTTGACCGCTCCGTAGGAGCCCTCCAGTACTCGGCGGAGGAGATGTCCCATTTCGTGGTGGTCTGCTGCATGCTCCACAACTTGGCCATCATGAGGGCCCAGACCTTGCCACCAGGGATTGCAGGACCACCTCAGGTGGAGGAAGAGGGAGAAGAGGAGGAGAAGGAGGACGAGGAGGAAGAGGAAGATGAGGAGGACGAGGAGGAGGGGAACAAGAGCGAGGGAGGAGGTAGCTACTCAATCGGCCTTCCAAAAGGTCAGTCTGCGACCGCCTCATCAGACTGCGGTTCCAATAAATTAAACCCCAGATCCTCGTTGCTCACCACATCATTCCATCCCCGTTGCACGCCATATCACAGCGCTAAGCTGAAATGAGAGAGTCCACAAAATAATCCAAACTGAATTAATAAATTTATCAATAATCAGTGGACACATATTTACCAAAAATATTAACTATTCACCCTTGTGCAATCCCTTAGTGCCTCTCGTTACTGTGCCTTTGCCTCCTCTAGTGCTCTTACGAAGTGTTGGCCCACTGGCTGCAGCAGGGCTGGTGGAAGGCTGCTGAGTGTCTGTGCGGGAGACTTCAGATGGCCTTGCAGGATGCCCTCGACCAGCTCTGGACCTGGAATGCCCGACTATAGACTGCACAAGCCTCAGCATGGGCGGCTGCAGTCTGAGCTGGCTGGATGACAGGCAGCAACAAGGGCAATGGTGGAGTGGCAGTGGTGGGAGCAGGAATGCTGTCATCTTGAGAGATAAATCTGTTGGACTATAACCTGGTGTTGTGCGACTTCTCATTTTTATCTTGAGAGAGGACAGCAGGTTCCTGCTCCACTGACCCACTGCCACTCCCCTGGGGCAGCACCTCAGCATCCCTAGCAATCTGTTGGAGCACAGATCAATCAACTGAGCAAATAGAATGCTAGACTATACAATCAAACAGTAGAGCACAAGTTAGAGGAAGCCATACTCAAATTATATCCTGTACTAATCAGACCACAACTTGAGTACTGTGTCCAGTTCTAGAGCTAGACACAAATGAGGCACTGAAGTTCTGCAGGCAGTTCAGGGAAGAGCCACAGGCTGATCCTTAGTGAAGTAGGAGGAAATACTAGCGAAGCTTGCAGCCGATTTTAACCTTGCCCGGCTTTAGACTTTTTCATTCTTGAAAGGAAGAGACTGAGAGGTGATCTTATAAAGGTATATGAGATAGTAAATGGAATGCAGTAAATGGAATTCGGGACAAGGGACCACAAGTTCAAACTAGTAAAAAGCAATTGAGGCTCCTTACTGTTCTATCCTCCCCCACCTAGGAAAGGATACAAAGAATATTGAGTGGATAGTAATGAGAAAACAATGCATTGAAAAGAGGATTATCTACAATAGGTTTATTGTCTATCCTATTTTTCAGAAGAGCTCAAAGTTCACAAAAGACAATGCTATTATGGCAATAACAGAATGTTGGAGGGCATTATGGTCCTTATCAACCCTGAGGTACTTATTACCAGACTAAGCCTAATGAGGCCCTCAGGGCCAGTAATAGTTATAATGCCTGAACAAAAGAATCTTCTGATTTATTATCAATTTGAAGTTTTCATTGCTGTATATGGCATTATTTGTGACATTTTTCTTTAGCTGTTTTGTAGTTTTAAGCACTGTGCTGTTTCTGAAACGATCAACACTCTGCATGCTCTATGTTTATCATCTCCTTGGTATAGCACTGAGTCACAGACTCCTGAACCCCATGGACCCCCATATAACTGGTCAAATGGTATGTTTTTTGTGAGCTGTTTACTTGGCCATAGCAAAGTGAATTATTATCCTTTGGTTTTCTTTATCACTTTGGCCACTTCTTTATCATTTACCCTTGTAAACTAATTTAATTCATTATGCAAATTCCTATGTGAGAGGTAAACTTCAGTAAAGCTGCAACATGGACAAAAATGAATATGTACCGGCTTCTGAATTAAAATACTGCAGCAGGTTTGGCACATATCATATGTTACCTCTTTGGTTATAGCAATCTATGTTTCTATAATGTAGTTTAAAAGAAAAATCCAAGCTATACTTTCAAATTTCAATAAGTAATACTTACTAGTAATGGTAAGCAATTTGCAAACACCTCTGTATATTTAATTATAAGTAAGCTGATAAAACACAGGGCACAGCAAAGGCTATGGGCCCTGACTGCATCCTGGCTGTAGTGCTGAGGACCTGAACACCAGAGCTAGTTGCTACCCTAGCCAAGCTGTTCCAGTACAGCTATGAGACTGACATTTACCCAGCAATGTTGCTCAGGTATGTCCAATCCACACAAAAAACAGGATAAATCTATGGAGTGATTATTTGCAACACATTTTTGACTCGATCTGGTCGCGCATGCGCAGTACCCAATGGTGCGGTGGCAGCCTACAACGTCACGCTTCACTCCACTTGCCTCCTTGCAGAGAAGGTCAGGGGATCGGGTTGGTAGCTGTGGGCGGGGGGTGGGGGGAGAAGAGAGGGGATTGAAGGGGGAGAGAAAGAAAGGAGATCGGAGAGAAGGAGAGAGAGATCAGAGGGGGGGAGAGAAAGGAGATCGGAGGGGGGAAGCGGAGATCGGAGGGGGAGAGGAGATCGGAGGGGGAGAGGAGATCGGAGGGGGAGAGGAGATCGGAGTGGGAGAGGAGATCGGAGGGGGAAGAGGAGATCGGAGGGGGGAAGAGGAGATCGGAGGGGGAGAGAGGAGATCGGAGGGGGAGAGGAGATCGGAGGGGGAGAGGAGATCGGAGGGGGGAAGAGGAGATCGTTGGGGGAGAGAGGAGATCGGAGGGGGAGAGGAGATCGGAGGGGGAGAGGAGATCGGAGGGGGAGAGGAGATCGGAGGGGGGAAGAGGAGATCGGAGGGGGAGAGGAGATTGGAGGGGGAGAGGAGATTGGAGGGGGGAAGAGGAGATCGGAGGGGGAGAGGAGATTGGAGGGGGAGAGGAGATTGGAGGGGGGAAGAGGAGATCGGAGGGGGGAAGAGGAGATCGGAGGGGGAGAGAGGAGATCGGAGGGGGAGAGAGGAGATCGGAGGGGGAGGAGAGGGGGTTGGAGGGGGAGAGAGGAGATTGGAGGGGGAGGAGAGGGGATTGGAGGGGAGTCACTGGCAGCCTTGCCCCCCCAGAAATGTAAGCAGACAAGTAGATCAGCCCCCTTTATATCAGAGCCAGCCAATCCAAGTAGTGCAGTGAAGAATGTCTAGGCTATGCCAGACTGTGACCCTAGCCTGGAGCTGCTAGAAGGCCCAACTTTTACTGGTTCAGCGACCTGTACACCAGGTTCATCCCGATCGGTGGGTGTCAGGGAGGCCAGGGCCGTGGAAATTCCTTTCTTTTACAGGGGGAGAGAGGGGGCAAGAGAAGGGGAGGCAAAAGACGAGCGGAAAGGGGGAGGAAGGGAGGATAGAAACAAAGGAGGAATAGGGAGTAGGACAGAAGTGGAGAGGAGGTGGAGAGATAGGGATAGATGGTAGAGGAGGGGAGAAGGGGGAGAAAGAAGAAACAGTTGGAAGGGGAGGGGAGAAGACATCTCCTGGCCTATCCTTTCCACTGTCGCTAGCACCTGCTCACTTGTGCTGCGTGAATCACCCTGTGCAGATAGCTCTATCTCACTATCTATAGCACCCAGGGCTCCACTTGCTGCACTGGTGCTTGGAAAGATGGAGTGAATGACATTGCATCTTCACGAGGGTGGTTTTCCTCTGTCTCCGCAGCTGCAGAGCCCAAGTCATCAGCTGGATCTGGGAAAAGGGTAGAGGGACACGGATCAGTATGTAATAGGAAGGGTAAGCAGTAGCAGATGAGTGGCAGTGCAATACGGCACCAGGTGCCAACGCTGCCTCTATGTGTGATTGTTTGAGGAGCGAGGAAAGGTACGGAAATAGCCAAACACCCTCGGCACTTGATCTTCATTCCTGCTATCTCTGATACTGTGCAGCCTCCCTGCACCAATGATCACCAAGACTGCCTCCTTCATCTGACTCAGGCCTTGCATGTTGACTGGCCCTCCCCTGGTCCTGGTCCTCTCCCTGTTGTTGCTCACCAACTTTTCCTGCAAGAAGAGTGGGAGTGAGTTAGAGTGTGGCTCTGTAAAAGGGTTGTGCAGATGTGTGAGACAGCTTCAAATAGTGTGAATGTTTTGAGAAAGAGGGGGAGGTAATGTGCAACAAAATGGCTTCATTACCTAATTATAAGAGGAGCAAAAAGGTACAGGACTGACTTAGAACAAGGTCACAGCCAAAGCCATTATTATTAACATCTATAATGAGCAATTAAGATGAAACATTTTCTAGGCTCTAATTTTCATTTAAGTTAAGTAAAGTGACAACAAAAATAAAACAGGCAACCAGGCATCAATTAAAACTTCAGTGATATATATTCTAAGAAAAAATTGAAAATTTAATAGATATTTATAAATATATGATTAAGAATGCAGATGCGAAGTAATTATGCTGTACTCAATGGGTGGCGAACATATTTCCCATTACTCAACTATTGCATATTAGTGCACAAACCTACCTCCATTGTTTGGGATAATAGCATTTAGCACCCTTTCTATACAGCTGCCTTTTGGAGCCATACTAAAAAAGATTTGTTACAAAGTGTGTATTTTACATGATTTATATCTTGCTTAGCGAGGCATTAGCAATGTGCGGTGTCTCAAAGGTGGTGTATTTTTTAGTGGGAAGTTTTTGCCTGCTCCAGTTTTCTCTCCTCCCTGACTCTTGCTGGCTGCGATCCACAGATGCCAGTAACTCTCCAGCACCCATTTTTCATGTGTGAGTCTGGACAATGAATGTCTGCAGCCTATTTGACCACAGGAGGCACAGGAACCAAGCCTGATTCTGTTCTGACATCACATGTGTCCACAGACAAACACATGTTCCAGTAGGAATGACTGGATAGTGATCAGGAGAAGGAACCCTCACTGATTTCCCCCTCTTTAGCCCAGGGGTACTGAATCTGGTAGCAGCATCCCAATTGCTACCATTGGTGAGATCAGCCAACTCAGATCTTGTCTATTAAAACTGTTACTTTGCATGGCAATTCACGGAACTGTGTTGTGCATTATTTCTCTGCTAGAGAGGGAGACATAAGCAACGTGTATTGTATTACAGGTCATGTGGATCATAGGGCTAGAAATTGGCCTCCTTTGTGCCTCCTGTTCGAGCTTAAGAGGGGGCAATAACGGGGTGCTAACGGCTTACCGACCGGGCGCGGTGAAATTACCGACGCCCGCGAACTTGCATGGTGGGTTAGCTCTGGCGCTAAAACTTACCGCCTCGATCTCCTGCGCCCCAGAGATCGTGATGTCATCCGGTGCGCAGCGCCCCGTTATCGCCCCGGATCTTAAATTCACTTCCGCCGGGCGTCAACAACGGCAGCTGCAGGAGGCGTTGTCATGTGGATGGTCGGTTGGGGAGCGGTAATTAAAGGTAGTGGTGGTCAGGTAGGCCAAAATTTTACTATCACCCCAGTGTGCTGTTTTTTGAAGTTTTTCCATCCCACGATTGATCAGCCCTGCACTCGCTTAGAGTGCTTGGGGCTGCTCTTCGCGGATCGCAGGTGCCATCGCCGGCCATTCCCAGCCTTACCTTGAAATTACCTCAGCACTGGCCCTTCCCTTTAATGAGAAGTCGCACAACACCAGGTTATAGTCCAACAGATTTATTTAATTTTACAAGCTTTCGAAGCAGTTCGCTCCTTCGTCAGGTAAGTTAGCAATGAGAGAATCTCCCAGAATTCACAATTTAAACCCAGACAAAATCTATTCACATTATTCCCTACAACAAAGAGCACAGCCAAGACAATGAGATGTGTCCCAGGGGGTCCAACGTGTCAAACCACCTGCTGGCTGCATATCCTGTCAATTTGTGTTCTTGTGTTAGTCTTTTTTTAAAAAAAACACCTGGGAAGACCGGCCATGATGTCAAGTCACGTTCTGTATCGTGACATGAACCCGATATCGCGATTGACACCTTCCCTTTAAGGGAGAGAAGGAGCCTGTGAATTCGGCAGCGCTGCTCAGGGCATTGTGTAGCGCTCTGCCGCTACTGCCCCTCTTGCTCCGTTTAGTGCTCTGAGGGAAGTGGTAGAGCTTGATTTAGCGCTCCATTTCCCTCCTGGAGCGCTAAACCGGAAGTTCGTGTCTGATTCAATTGTATAGCACCCGGCGATACCTTTGCCCTCCCGCAAAAGTTATCGCCCAAACGGGGCGCTACGCAATTTCTAGCCAAGAGAGTTTGAGAGTAAAGAGCTAATATAATTGCACAATAAATATATTGAATAAGTGCAGACTTTGCTCTAGAAAGATATCCTTTTGCTTTGACCTGTAAACATGCTACAACTTGTTAAAGGGGTTGCATACCTCATTACGCAAACTTATGAGAATCGACAGTAGTTTTCCCTATCAAGGTTATTTAAGCACCTTGGGATGTTTTGCTACGTTAAATGTGCTATATAAATGTAAGTTGTTGTTGTTGTTAAGGTTCACCTCATCAAGATTTTTTTTCAAGGCGTACACATATCATGAATATCTATTCATCTTTGGACTAGTGAAAGGCTTGTTTACAATGAGGTTTGACTCCATTTATTGTGAATTTATATAGTTTGGCTACAAATGTCCCAGATATGTGGTGGAGAGTTATTTAGTCTGACTTTTATTGAATCTGAACCATAAAGTAGGAGATTTGCATCAGGCTGCTGTAAATGACTAATTCATTTATCAGTATAGCTGTGCTGGGGCACCCAATTGGCACACGCAGCTGGACGGATTTATTCCAATGAGGACCGACCTAAAGTCTCTCTTCTGGTGCGCAAGTTCAGTGTGCCGGCCATTATGCGCCCATGGTTAAATTTAGGCCCCAGTGTATCCATTAGGATTTGTGTTTAACACCCATTAGCACATGAACTGCGTCAGACTGAGATTTCATTTAGTTTGGATCATTCTGACCTGAACTCAATATGATCTTGCAGTAGAGCAAAATTTCTTTATGACACTAATTGGAAGCAATGCAGAAATTGGGCTGTGTACAGAGTGCTTTGCACGGCCTCTCCCTTAATGAGCAGGCCAGAAACAGTGCATCTTATTTGTGAATGTTATAGCAAGAGGCCATCATCCACGTGTGTTCAATTCTCACTGATGTATGACACTCAAACCCGCCCATTATATTCCTTCTCCGTGTTTAGTTAGTGAAGCGTTTCCATCTTGTATCACAAGGTAGATTCACCCGTCTCACTACCTTTCCATTTACCCCTCGTCAACACTCACTTATCCGTTGGGACATTGGCATATAGAATCATACAGCACAGAAGGAGGCCATTCAGGCCCATCGTGTCTGTGCCAATTCTTTGAAAGAGCTATCCAATTAGTCCCACTCCCCTGCTCTTTCCTCACAGCAGTGCAATTTTTTTCTTTGTAAGTATATATCCAATTCCCTTTTGAAAGTTACTATTGAATCTGCTTCCACTGCCCTTTCAGGCAGCGCATTCCATATCATAACAACTTGCTGCGCAAAAAAGTTTCTCTTCTCTCCCGTAGCTTTTTTGCCAATTATCTTAAATCTGTATCCTCTGGTTACTGATATATATTTTCTTTAATTTGTAACGTTAAAGAATATTTCTTTATTAAACTGCCATTATAAACCAATGATAGAATTTCAGGTGTGCTGCAATTAGTAAAAGTATCACCTTTAATTTTACACACAGAGGAAAATATACTCCATTGAAATGGCATTTTTGGTTGAAGGCATGGAGAAATGTGTGCTGGGCTCTGGTGGATATTGTTGGCTTAGGTCCAGAATTTACACTACAATCAAAGAGAGATAAAAATCAGGACTGGTATGTACCAGGCTAATAAATGTATTCTGTTTAAACCAATCACCATTGATTCACACAAGTCATGCACTTTGCAAACCTTTTCATTATTTATTTTTTTAGCTGTACTAAACTGAAAATAGGCTGGCACAGTCCCAATATAGGCTCCTAATCTTGCGATTCCAGCTCACCCAAGCACTCTTGCACTGTGCAGTCGCTGGAGTTAGTGTGACACTGTCGGGGACTGCCTGCACCTGGCTAACCATCCTCTCAGAAGGCAAATGGTGCGTGGCAAGGTGGAGCTAAAGAGTAAATTGGGGTAAAGATAATGAAAACCATATAGTGGACTCATTTCCGCAAACCTACTTTATATTTCCAATCTGAGGCATGGTGCAAAACTGATCGAATCAAATAAATATTTGGATCACAATTTCATCCTGTCCCCCTGATATGGTGCTATCAATATTTGGTTATAATTGCCATTAAACTGAGCGGTGTCTAACCATTTCTGATTGAATAAATCTGAATGAACATGTATTGCATAATGATGCTGTAGTTTTTAATCGGTATTAATAAATTGCTAAATTGTGATGGTGCTACTAACAATTGGCAATAAAAAAAGTAGGCCCTGAAATTCCATAGGGATACCATTGAGTTCCCATTGGAGCTCTGACAGGAGACTGGCAGAAACTCAGAGAAATGGCATAAACAGCTGAAAACAAACGTTTCTTTGGGGTTTCTGCTTGTCTCCCAGCAGAATTTCAACATAACTGCGGTGGTCGTCCTGTGGAATTTCAGGGCCATGATGTTTAAAGTAATTTGAAAGGAAGGACCACTCTTGCTGCATTGCCAGAGTATCAGGTTAAATCTGGGTGGGCTGAGCAGAGTTGTTCGCTGTTCCTGTACACCTTCAGTCTGACCCTGTGTCATAGCTTGCCCATGGGCCAGTGAGAGATGTAATAAGCTCTCAATCATGCCTAACATTCCAGCTGATGTGGAACTATGAGGAAAGATTTCCTCTGTTTTCAGACTGTAGCTAAATTATAAATGTGTTCTTTATTAAATGTGTTTTATGGTTTCACTACAAATGACACATGGAGGAGGTTTGCCTTTCCCCTCCGCAAGTTGAGTAGGAAGAGTGTTGGACTTGGTTGTGATGCACCCACGGAAAGTAACCCACTGAATTTCAATGTTCAGGTACACATGTAAAAAGGATCAGGGAAGGATGATATAAAAGGCCCCATGATTATATAATTATAATGAGGGATTACAGTTACGTGGAGAGACTGGAGAAGCTGGGGTTGTTCTCCTTACAGCAGAGAAGGCTAAGAGGAGATTTGGTAGAGGTGTTTAAAATCATGAAGGGTTTAGATAGAGTAAATAAAGAGAAACAGTTTCCAATGGCTGAAGGGTCGATAACCAGAGGGCACAGATTTAAGGTGATTGGCAAAAGAACCAGAGGCGACATGAGGAAAAACTTTTATATGCAACGATTGGTTAGGATTTGGAATGCACTGCCTGATAGGGTAGTGGATACAAATTCAATAGTAGCCTTCAAAAAGGAATTGGGTAAATACTTGAAGGAGAAAACATTGCAGGGATATAGGGAAAGGAGCAGAAGGGTGGGACTAACTGGATTGTTCTTCGAAAGAGCTGGCGCAGACTCAATCGGCCGAATGTCCTCCTTCTGTGCTGTACTATTCTATGATTCTATGATTCTATGATATGCCCCCCAGCATAAGTCTGTACATAGAGGAGAGGAGACAAGGGGGAATGAAATTGGTTTTGGGCAGTAGCACAAAACGGGTGATAACAAATCGGCAACCGGGATGGGGTGTAAAACAGGCTGCCAATTCGCTAGCACCTGTTTTGTGCTACAGCCGAAAAACAACTTCACCCCCAAGGGGAGAGAATTAGGGGAGAAAAAAGTAAGTCCAGCTTAAGTTTCAACCGTCGCTTTTAACTGATCACTGAATGTGAGGTTGGGTCACGATAATCTTCTTCTTAGGCAGTCCCTTGGAACCGAGGATGACTTGCTTCCACATTAAAAATGAGTTTTCAGGTGACTGATGAGTCCAATGCGGGACCTACAGTCTCTGTTACAGGTGGGACAGACTGTGGTTGAAGGGGCGGGTGGGTGGGGTGCTTGGGTTGACCTGCGCTCCTTGCGCTGTTTGTGCTTGGCTTCCGCTTGCTCCCGGCGAAGAGACTCGAGGTGTTCGGCGCCTTCCCGGATGCTTCTCCTCCACTTTGTGCGGTCTTGGGCCAGGGATTCCCAGGAGTCGGTGGGGATGTTGCACTTTTTCAAGGAGGCTTTGAGGGTGTCCTTGAAGCGTTTCCTCTGCCCACCTGGGGCTCTCTTGCCGTGTCGGAGCTCAGAGTAGAGCGCTTGTTTTGGGAGTCTCGTATCGGGCATGCGGACGATGTGGCCCGTCCATCGGAGCTGGTCGAGCGTGGTCAAAGCTTCGATGCTGGGGATGTTGGCCTGAGCGAGAACACTGATGCTTGGGCGCCTATCCTGCCAATGGATTTGCAGGATCTTGCGGAGGCAGCATTGGTGGTACCTCTCCAGTGCTTTGAGGTGCCTGCTGTACAGGGTCCACGTCTCTGAGGCATACAGTAGGGTGGGTATTACTACTGCTCTGTAGACCATGAGCTTGGTGCTGGGTTTGAGGTCCTGGTCTTCAAACACTCTTTTCCTCAGGTGACCGAAGGCTGCACTGGCACACTGAAGGCGGTGTTGGACTTCGTCATTGACGTCTGCCCTTGTTGACAGTAGGTTCCCGAGGTATGGAAAGTGGTCCACGTTGTCCAAGGCCTTGTCGTGGATTTTGATAATCGGGGGGCAGTACTGTGTGGCGGGGGCAGGTTGGTAGAGGACCTTTGTCTTACGGATGTTTAGTGTAAGGCCCATGCTCTCGTATGCTTCGGTGAAGGTTTTGACGATGGTTTGGAGTTCGACTTCCGAGTGTGCGCAGACGCAAGCGTCGTCTGCATACTGTAATTCGACGACAGAGGATGGGACAACCTTGGATCTGGACTGGAGGCGACGGAGGTTGAACAGTTTCCCCTTTGTTCTGTAAATTAGCTCCACTCCAGCTTTCAACCCTCGCTTTTAACTGATCACTGAATGTGAGGTTGGGTCACGATAATAATGAACTCAGAAGTGTACACCTATCATCGATTTCACTCTCATACTATCCATTTCTCCACTGGCTTTGTTGTGAGCTATAATATCAAGCGTTAGTCTGAATCCACACAAAATGCGCATCTTTTGAGTTCATTATTGTCTGAGTGTTATAGTTTAACAGTCTATAAACATCTTTGCGCTCTGGATTTTATTTATGGCTAATTCAGTAATTCAAATTATTTTGTAAACGAAGACATATTTTTTTAATAACCATTTTATTGCATGTATGCAAAAGATGAAAGTTTCATAAACTTGAGCCATAGAGCTTTGCAGTTTATCAGAATGAGCAGTGTTTCCCATCAAAGGCCGGTGAGGAAATTGATCCTATTCTTTTAAGTCAACTGGAGTAGGCTTGGGAGCTGGAGCAGCTTAAATAAATATAAGCAATAATTGAAATGCAGCATGAAATTACTGCTGTAAACAACAGACATTCATTACTTTCAACATTTTTATGTGAGTTCTTTAGAAGGGAGGGGTTTGGGGGATTGTACGAATGGAACATTTGTTTTCAAAATTAAAATTGTTGATTGATACACAGAATATTAACAATCGGTGCTGTTTTATTTTATTAAGTAGCTTTATGTATTGAAGATAGGTAGGGAAGGCTGATGGAAACATTCTGCACACCCAGTTACGACCCTTGAGAGAAATGTAAACACCAGAGTACAATAACATGACAGGACACTAATCACATTTGCAAAAAACAATATTAAATCTGTCTGTTGTGTTTAGTGTGTTAAAATTTTGCTGTATTGTAATTGTCACTGTAAACAGTTGGCTCGTGGGAGATTAAACAGCATTGATATAAGGTGACTGCTCAGATTATTATTACTTTATTATTACCTGGTATATGTTTATTAAAACAATTTGTCATGCAGAACAGGAGCGGGAATGGGAACATTAAATCCTGATATGTTCAAGCAGAAGAAATGAGTTACGATAAAATTAATGGCACAAAGGCTTAGCCACCACCGTCACATCGTATAATAACACACTCATTGGTATGATTATTGATCATTTCCTGTTAAGGCCGAGCAATTCGATTATACATTCAGGATTGTTGTAGTAACTACACAGTAATGGATTTTTGCAATGCAATAATTGTGGCCTGTAGATATTGGTATCAGCTTATTAAAAAATGTATTATTCCATATACACGGCCAATATGTTTCCGTTAAATGTGAACATATTATTCTGCATGGGCAGATAAGGGTTATCTACCTGTGACCCTGCAGTCTGTCCAAGTTCACCGTTTTATATTGTGAAAAGAAAGCTTGACATCATATAGTAGCAACATTCTCAGCCCAACCAAATGAAATAAAAGTTTTGATTCTTTGGCTGTCCGGGATCTAGGGACGCTTAAGTGAAATGAGTTTGGCCAGTCTTGACGCACCTCCCAGTGAACAGGACTTCATGGGACAAACTGCCCATAATTTGGTGCTAATTAGTATTAATTTGGCAGTGTGAGAAATGGAAATTGTAAACAAAATGTGGCACACAGTTGTAAATGTGCAAGGGGAGCTTTACATTGCGTCTAACCAGAGCTATCACTGACCTGGACTGGAATACAAGTCACCCACTCAAAACACTGGCTGAATATGGTAGTATGTGCATACAAATGTTTTATCTTTTTCCACATGGGCACCACAAAGAGGTAGATAACCTGACAGTGATCCAAACGCGGCCAAATTTCATTATTAATGAATTTGCCTAAAATTTGGGTCACATGTCGGGTTTGGTGCTTAGTCTTTCTTATGCATTTTTTGACTGTGAAAAAGTGCCATATTGACCATATTTGTTTTTCTTTCTAGCTGCAATAAACCCTGTATTGTTTCTATTATTCCCCCAGTATAGTTATTCCTGGGCTTTGCATTTCCTGTGGCGGAGAGGGCAGGTAGACTTCCTAGGACCCTTACCAATATGACTCTCCAGCCAGTCGCTAGGTACAGCAGCACAGTGCGATGCAGATTCAAGTTCCCTCTCTGCTCCCCCAACAATATGCTTTATACCCAACCTCAAAGGCACTGAGGAGGCATTTTTCATTCACCACTCGAACCACTCTTTCTGAATGAGACTGCCAATAAGTGCCAAATTATGGACAATTTTGTGTGTGAGGCCATGCTCATTTTGAACTTGATTGAGACTGTCCAAGTCAATTTTGCACAGGGCTCTTGCTGCTAACTGAGAGAGGAGGTTTTCATCCATCGATTTGGGATGGATTCTAATCCATCTGTGCATCACAGCAGTGAACAGAATGCACTGATGGATTAGAATCATTGCAACATCCAGTCTCTTTGTGCTTTGCATTATATTTTTAGAGAACAACTGCATAAAATGAAACTAGTTCAGCAGTATATTTCTAGAGATCATAGATTTCTACTTATATATTGTTATTGTTTCGGATATAAGTTTATCGGTGAAAAATAGAGAAATCTGGCCTATCGATTTTCTGGATATCTGATTACTTGAAAATCTGTTTTCTTGAACTTCTTTGATAATGTGACTTAGAATACAGTGAACCATCCCAGCCATTGAATAACTGTTCATGCATTTAAGAATTTGGCATCAAATGCTTCAAACTTGTGGGCAGAAGAGTCTCAAATAGTGACAGATTTTGTTTGCAGTATGCCAGTGATTGAATGGGACTTTAATGCGGGTATAACAAGCTGGAGTGCAGTTCTGTACTTGCAGGAAATAGTTCTGGCTTCCTTGATAGTCGGGGAATATTGCTAGGGAATACAATAAATAAAAATTGGACAGTTGTAATCGCAGAATTGAATTAGCAAGGGACAATGGGGTTTACAGTCACTAAAGACTAAAGGAGGAAAAATTTGGTGGTGCCCCCTTTGGGGCGCTAACTTCGCCGGGTTTAGCGTCCCGAAAAAGTTAGCGTCCCTGCGCCGTAGATTCAGTGGTAGCACCCCAAGCAGGAGGTGGGGTGCTACTGGAAGCGCTCCCCCTCCTCCCTGGGGCGCTACCAGTGAATATCGCGACGCTACATGCAACAGCGCCACGCGTGTCGGCACGTACTGCCGCGGTTTTGCAGGCCCCCCTCCCCTGATTAAAGGGGAGGGGCCTAGCGCTGCACACACTGGGGGCCCTGCTGGACCACCGGGTAGCGGGGTGCCAGGAAAGCTACCCAGCACTCAAGAGGAGTGCCATGCTGAGCGATCGTGGCCGGCACCCCGAATAAAAGAGGGGAAGGGGCCAGGTGCTGGCAGGCGGCCAGAAAAAAAAATGGACGCCCGACACCTGCCCCTTTAAATACCACCGCCGCGGCTGCAAAAGAGCCACCCTGACCCTGTCGGGAATAGCATCCGGTGATAGGTCAGGGGGCGCAGCCAAAGCTTGCGGCCGGGACACTGCGCACGGTGATGACGTCACCGCCGGAGGTGCAGCGCCGCGGGGCGCTACCGGCTACCGCCACCGCTAACCTCCCGCTGAATTTCGCAGGAGGCGTTAGCGACGCCGTGCACAAGGTGCTAGGGCCTGTGCACCCTGTTAGCACCCCCCAGGGGCTCTAACGGGAGGCGCAAAGCAGCCCATTTTTCTTCCGAATTTTGTAGCTAAAATGGATGTTAGGAATAACTTGCAGCTTTAGCAAAAGTGTTATATAAAAGTAAAATTAAAATAATAAAAGATTAATGAGAAAAGGGGGTAGTAGAAAGAATTTCTTCTTAATTGAAACGTCTTTTAGTGTTCATTTTTATAATAGCAGATGTTGCTCACAATGAGTGAGAGGAGATGCTGAACTATAACAATAGAAGTGTTATGCCATGTAGCACACAATATAATATTGTCAGGGTCATTTACAGTGACGGAACCAGTCAAATTCTGTTTTAATTATATGGGATGCCAGAATTTTTAGTGGTATTTTAGTGATTGAATTGCAAGAATCTTTAAATAGGAATTCGGTATGTTAGTGCCTCCCATTAGCACCTGGCAGGGGTGCTAATGGGGCGCTAAGGGGTTAGTGGCCTGGCGCGGCGAATGCAGTGACATCCGCGAACTTCAGTGCCGGTTTAGCGCTGGCGCTAACTCCTAGCACCTGGGCCTCTAGCGCCTCGCAGACCGTGATGTCATAAAGAGCGCAGTGCCCCGTTATTGCCCCGGATGGAAAATTGACTCTCGCCCTGTGCTTTATCGTCTCGCGCCGACAACACCAGCAGGAGGAAACGTTGTGAACTCGGCTGACCGCTTCGGGAGCAGTAATTAAAGGGAATGTTTTTCAGCTAGCAGAACCTTTACTGTGTGCACCAGTCTGGTGCCTGCGCAACATTTTTAATGCTTCATTGGTGTAAAGTGTCCAAGCCCTCCACTTTGTGAGAGTGTTTGGGGCTGTAATGGCAGTCACCCAGGTCACCTTGCAAAACAGAACTGACGACAACTAGCTTGTGCAGCATCACTGGCCCTTCCCTTTAAGCGAGGGAAACAGCCTCTGTGATGAAAGAGTTCTGGTTACAATGCGCTCGAAATTGTTTAGCGCTCTGCCGCTACCGCCCCGCTCTTGGACTTTAACGCCCTAAGAGAAGTAGTTAGCACTTGATTTAGCGCTCCACTTCCCTCTTGGAGCACTAAAACTCAACTTCGCGGGAGGCGAGACTGCTTAGCGCCTGCCGCTAATTTTTCAACTTTCAAAGTTTTAGCAACCCAAACGGGGCTATGCCGAATTTCTCCCCTTTGGCTTTAATGGCAGGCAACATGTAGCAGATTTGAGGTATGTACGTGGGGTTTAGCAGTAGTGGGGATGGAACAGGCTGAGGCTTAGCAGCAGATATGAAAGGTTACTGCACTTTGGTAGAATTGAGGGATGATTCTGAGATATGGCAGTACTGTGGAGGGAAAGTATGAAATTTGTTAACACTTGGGGGATGGATGGTGGTTTACTCATTGATTCCTGGGGTCTGGTAGAAATGGGAAGGAGACCAGAGTATGGCAGCACTGTGGGGAAGAGTGATCTGGGGTCTGGGAGAGTGCTGGGGTCTATATTGGCAAAGGAGCAGGAGTCTGGCTGCACAGGGGGAAGGCCTCAGGCTCTGGAAGCACTGGGGATCTGGGTGCAGGGGTCCTATGGTCTGGAAACACAGGCAACTGGAGTCGCATGAACTGCAAGCATTGAGGGATGTACCAGTGTCTGGGAGTATTGCAGACACTGGGTCCTCGGGTCTGTCATCACGGGGGATGGGGGTGTCATGCTGATCTCATTGGGAGGGGGAGGACAGGGTTATCAGTACTGCAAAAGGGTTCCTGGAGTCTGAGAGTATGAGGTGTGTGCAGGTGTATGGGGGAAGACAGGCCCAGGAGAATGCGGTCCAATCTGCCCTTGTCTGTTCCCAGTCATCAGCTTGAATCCTGGCCTAAAACATGTTATTGTGCAAAATCCGCTGTTAGGATTGGTCCAGATGACATGGCAGCAAAGTAAGAATAAGCTGAGAATGCTCCGGGGGAAGGAGGAAGAGGGGCAAGGAGTTAGCAACAGGTCACCTGCTCTCACACTCTTTGCACATTCTTTCTCACACTCTCTCTGTCTGCCTCTGTCTCTCCTTTTTCACACATACTCAGATGTATACTCTCTCTATGTCTCTGTCTTTCCTTCTGTCTCTCCTTCACTCCCTCTAGTTTCTGCTCTCTTTCACATTCTTTTTCTGCCTCTCCATCTCTGTGCCTCTCTATCTGTTGCTCTCGTTTCCTCCCCTTTGTCCCTCTCCTCTCCTTCTTTCTGTTCCTACCCTTCCTTCTTTTTCTTTTTCTCTGCTCCTTCTTCTTTTGTCTCTTCCTCCTCTTCTATTTTTCTTTTCTTTTCTGGTTCTCACTCTTCCTTGTTTATCTCTCTCTCTCTCTCTCTCTCCCCTCTTTTCACTTTCTCTCTTTGTCGGTGTCTCCTGTTCAGGAGAGTGTGAGGATAAATGGAAGCAGGTTACTGAAGCGGGGAGCTGGATGGATGCAGCCAAGGCCACCAAAACATTGGGGGGGAGCAGGATGGCCATTGGGAATGGCAGGATATTTTCCCCTGTTGAATTTTATGAAGGAAAATGAGAAATAACAGATGAATTTATGTAAAATTATCAAAATACTTCTCAATGCTGTGAGTTGGTCAGCAGGACTGGATGTTGTGTTGATGCTGAGAAATGAACCAGGGCAGCAAAGGTCCAACCTGGGAGTCAGTCACATGGCAGGAATGTGGCAATCAGAATTGTAGCAAATAGAACTATAAAATAGAACATAGGGGGAAAAATTAGGTCGCGCCCCATTTGGGGCGCAAATATCGTCTGGACGCAAATATTAGTGCCTGGCGCTAATTATCGCCACTGACTGGAAACTTCACTTTTACCGCCCCGGGAGGTGAGTGGAGCGCTAAATCAGGCGCTGCACACCTGTCTTAAGGCGCAAAGGCCGAGCAGTGAGGCGCTAACTCAGCGCGCGAGCGCAGCGCAGGTTCTGCCAGTTAGCGAGGGAACACAGACACACTGGCGCCGGCCAGTTCTTAAAGCGGGGGGGGGGCCAACTGTTAGGATCAGTAGGCAAAACTACCTCACAAAGCGTTGAGTCAATGCAGAAGTCTCTCTTTCTCTCTCTCCGAATCTCTCTCTCTCTCTCAGAACGAGTGGTGCAAAAATGTCAACCACAGAAAAAGACAGGAAGAGGCCCCCTTTAAATAGCGCCCCCCCCCAGCCCCACAGCGATTGATAGCGTTCCAGTCTTCCGGTCGTTGGATGCGCCAGGCGGTAAGGCAGGGGGCGCCACTCAATTTCCGCTCCGGGGCGCCACAAGGGCGTTGCACCATGGAATGACGTCACAATCTGCGCGCGCAGGTGGTCGCAGCGGTAACGTTTAGCACCGCCGCACAATCTCTAGTTAAGTTCCCGAGCGGCGCAAACATCGCTGCGCCCGGGCATTAGCGGCTTTGTGCCCCATTAGCGCCCTCTTAAGGCGCTAACGGGAGGCGCAACCAACTGAATTTTTACCCCATAGAGCTGTGTAATAGTAAAATTAGCCAGAAAGGCATGACCGACAGGCATGATAGAAAAAACAGGATATAAAAATGCTACAGAAAATAAGTGTCACACTAGCAGGAAGAGTGATCCAAGCCTTTGCCACCTCCACATTCAACTATTCCAATGCTCTCCTGGCTGGTATCCCATCCTCTGTAAACTTGAGCTCATCCAAAATTCTGCTCTGTGCATCCTATCCTGCATTAATTCCCAGCTCACCCATCATTCCTGTCCTTGCTGACTTGTATTAGCTCTGGATTCCCCAATTTGAAAAAATTTGCACCCTCGTGTTCAAATCCCTTCGCAGCCTTGTTGCTCCCTATCTCTGTAACCTTCCCCAGACCGACAACCCTCCGCGAACTCTGCGCTTCTCCAACTCTGGCCTCTTGTGTATCCAAAATTCCTTTGTCCCAATATTGGCGGATCTGCCTTCAGCCATCTAGGCCCTAAACTCTAGAGTTCTCTCCCTACACCTCTCTACCTCTCCACCTCCCCCTCCTCTTTTAAGACCCTTCTTAAAATCCACCTCTGACCAAGCTTTTAGCCACCCCTCCAAATATCTCCTTCTTTGATGTCGAGTTTTGTTTGATTATGCTTTTGTGAAGCGCTTTGGGACGTCTTTCTACGTTAAAGGTGCTAGATAAAAGAAAGCTGTTGATATTTCAAAAGAAAGAGGGCTAAACGTCAAGAGGTTCATTCTTATCAACTCCTGAGTTGAGTTTAGGAAGGAAAATCCAACATTTCGGCCTGGTTCAGGTTCAGTTACCTTTTAGTTTTGGATTTCTTGTCCATCCCTTTAAAATTAAAAGAAAAGCATTAGTGTGATTGCCTCAGCTGGATTTCAGCAAAAAGATCTGTAAACCTGCTTTCGTGCTTTTACCAATAGGTAAAAATGAACAGGGTTTAACTTCTGCTGTGTCTTCACACTCCTGGGAAATCAGAGCCACTTCCAAGCATATGTGAGGAAGCACTCACAGCACTAATCTATGCCATTTTTTAAAAAAATTCTTTGCACAAAGTCATTTTTTTCCCCTGTCTCCAAACAAAAGCACTGCCATCTTAAATACACTTCTCAGTTAGCACAAGTAAAACATAGGAAATGCATTTAAAAACGTTACTTTGTCCGCTGTACTGGGCAGGTAAGTACAGGGTTCTTAGATAAAGTCCTTTTTAAATTCTCTAGTGAGTAAGCTAAGCAATAGAAACCGAGAAGGTCCCAGGTTCTATCTGTGGTCTATGCTGAGTTAGTTGATTTCAGTTTAGGCAGCAGTAGATCTGCTACAATTGGCTTCATCCAATAAGGGAAGGAAAAATCGACCAGACCTCCTATTTCCGATCGGCATCCAGTGACCTCTGCCCCGCGTGGATATCAGGGGAGGAAAGGATCGGGTTTGGTTGTTCTGCCCCTGGCAGTTACATAGCCTGATGGCGCTCACGGTCAAGGCTTTCACACTGAGCATACTACTAGATGGCATCTGTGGAATCGTACGCCAGCAAGGAGCCATTGTCTTCAGGAACAGAGAGGAGAGGTGGAGAGAAAATTAGTGAGAATCTTGGGTTGGAAACAGCGTGCTTTGACATCTTAAAGGAGAGCTGTGCCCTAAATTTAAAAATAAATTAAGTTCAGTGGTTCACTTATAAATAAAATCCTTTGGCAATTGTTTTAGCTATGTGCTGATGTATTATGGAGGAATCACGATTAGGACGTAACTTTTTTTCCCATGGCCAAAAAGGCCAGCATCGGTCATCCTTTGTGCAATGCATTCTGGGAATTGTGATATCATTGACTACGACTGGTTTCATCTTCATGAACAAATTGTTTCTTTGATGTATTAACTTTTTGAAACCCGAGAAAGGAGCAGCAAAAACTACAGCAGAAAATTTTTGTTGCAAGCCTTGCACCAAAAATAAATATGCACTTAAGAGGTATAAATTAAGCAGAATTTACATAAGGATTGCTGCTGAAAACCAATTATATCTGTAAGAATTCTTGTTAAAGGAATATTCTTGATAAGTGAATAATGGTTTGTTAGTAAGGGTTATTCTCTTAGCAAGAGCTGCACATACTGTAACATTAATGAAATTCTCCCAGTTAAATATCCAAGAAGCTGTTCTAATACAGATGCCAAGGGCACTTTTATTAAACTAAAAGTGTGAAACTCTCTCCTGTGTTAATGCAGCAGTCTAATGATCGGATATTATTTCATTCTTGATGGATTATTAACCCTGAAGTGCTACTTAAATCATCAACAAGATATGAATGGAAAGATAGAGGTTCCATGACATGCACAACACTCCTCTGTCTAACATGATTTCTTTTTGCTTTTCAAAGGCACAATAATCTATTCCCCAAGTGCTCACAATTACTGGCAATTTTAGATTGTTTCATTTACTTTAAAACTCTGTTCAATAATAACAATAAAACACATTCTACCAAATGAAACAGAAAAGCAATTATACAATGCAGCACTCTAGCAATTTGTTTCAAAGTTTTTTTCTTTACTCACATGGGCACAATATTTAATGGTAATTTACCATATATTAATTCATATCCTTACCTCGCTTTTCTATCCCTTCACTTCCCCCTGTATAGCTTTATCTTTAATGAGAAGAGCTGATAGAGGGTTCGGGAATTCTTTGCTGAGTTACTGCCCTCTACCCCACTAGAACACCAATATATAATTATTTGGGGGAGCTGGGAGAAACTATTCCACCAAAACTGACGTTAAGGGTACAATTCACCTTTGGCTCGTTCTCAGCTGCCCGGCAACCCCACAGTCCCAGATTCCTGGAATGCCCAATTGCAAATGGAACTTCAAGACGATGTTGCTGATTGACTGTTTGCTTTTTACACATACATCTATTCAGAGAGTGTGGTAGTGTAGTGGTTAGAGGGTGCAGTAGTGTAGTGGTTAGAGGATACTGTAGTGCAGTGGTTAGAGAGTTCAGTAGTGTAGTGGTTAGAGGATACTGTAGTGCAGTGGTTAGAGAGTTCAGTAGTGTAGTGGTTAGAGGATACTGTAGTGCAGTGGTTAGAGGATACAGTAGTGTAGTGGTTAGAGAGTTCAGTAGTGTAGTGGTTAGAGGATACTGTAGTGCAGTGGTTAGAGGGTGCAGTAGTGTAGTGGTTAGAGGATACAGTAGTGCAGTGGTTAGAGGATACAGTAGTGCAGTGGTTAGAGAGTTCAGTAATGTAGTGGTTAGAGAGTTCAGTAGAGTAGTGTTTAGAGGATACAGTAGTGTAGTGGTTAGAGGATACAGTAGTGTAGTGGTTAGAGAGTTCAGTAGTGTAGTGTTTAGAGGATACAGTAGTGTAGTGGTTAGAAGATACAGTAGTGTAGTGGTTAGAGAGTTCAGTAGTGTAGTGGTTAGAGAGTTCAGTAGTGTAGTGGTTAGAGAGTTCAGTAGTGTAGTGGTTAGAGGATACAGTAGTGTAGTGGTTAGAGGATACAGTAGTGTAGTGGTTAGAGGATACAGTAGTGTAGTGTTTAGAGGATACAGTAGTGTAGTGGTTAGAGGATACAGTAGTGTAGTGGTTAGAGAGTTCAGTAGAGTAGTGTTTAGAGGATACAGTAGTGTAGTGGTTAGAGGATACAGTAGTGTAGTGGTTAGAGGATACAGTAGTGTAGTGGTTAGAGGATACAGTAGTGTAGTGGTGGATTCTTTAGCGCAGTCATGACCACCTACGGCCAAGCACCCAAGATCCTACCCCACTGCGGGCCAAGAACGGAGAGGTACTCATCAAGGACAAAGAGGCACTCAGTGCCCGCTGGAAGGAACACTTCGAAGATCTCCTTAACTGAGACTCTGTCTTCGACGCAAGTGTCCTCAACTCCACCCCGCAGCATGCTACCCGCCACCACCTCAGCACAACCCCAGCCCGGCATGAGGTTGAAAAGGCCATCGGACAACTGAAGAACAACAAGGCCTCAGGAGCAGATGGAATCCCCGCCGAGGCGCTAAAACATGACGGAGAAGCACTATTGGCGCGAACACATGAACTCATTTCTCTTATCTGGAAGGAGGCGAGCATGCCAGGGGATCTCAGAGATGCCGTAATCGTGACCATCTTCAAGAAAGGTGACAAGTCCGATTGCGGTAATTACGGAGGAGTCTCCCTGCTGTCTGCCACAGGGAAAGTCATCGCAAGAATCCTCCTCAATCGCCTTCTCCCAGTGGCTGAAGAGCTCCTCCCAGAGTAGCAATGTGGATTCCGTCCACTAAGGAGCACAATGGACATGATCTTCACCGCGCATCAACTACAAGAGAAATGCAGGGAACAGCACCAACCACTGTACATGGCCTTCTTTGACCTCACAAAGACCTTCGACAACGTCAACCATGAGGGATTATGGAGTGTCCTCCTCAAATTTGGCTGCCCTCAAAAGTTTGTCACCATCTTCCGCCTGCTTCACGACGACATGCAAGCCGTGATCCTGACCAATGGATCCACCACAGACCCAATTCACATACGGACCGGGCTCAAGCAAGGCTGTGTCATCTCACCAACGCTCTTCTCGATCTTCCTGGCTGCAATGCTCCATCTCACCCTCAGTAAGCTCCCCACTGGAGTGGAGCTAATCTACAGAACAAACAGCAAACTGTTCAACCTCCATCGCCTCCAGTCCAGATTCAAGGTCGTCCCATCCTCTGTCATCGAATTACAGTATGCAGACGACGCTTGCGTCTGCGCACACTGGGAGGTCGAACTCCAAACCATCGTTAACACCTTCACCAAAGTGTACGAGAGCATACGCCTACACTAAACATCCGTAAGACAAAGATCCTCTACCAGCCTGCCCCCGCCACAAAGTACTGCTCCCCGATTATCAAAATCCATGACAAGGCCTTGGACAACATGAACCACTTTCCAAACCTCGGGAGCCTAATATCAACAAGGGCAGACGTCGATGACGAAGTCCAACACCGCCTTCAGTGTGCCAGTGCAGCCTTCGATCGCCTGAGGAAGAGAGTGTTTGAAGACCAGGACCTCAAACCCAGCACAAGCTCATGGTCTACAGAGCAGTAGTGATACCCGCCCTCCTGTATGCTTCAGAGACATGGACCAGGTACAGCAGGCATCTCAAAGCACTGGAGAGGTACCACCAACGCTGCCTCCGCAAGATCCTGCAAATCCATTGGCAGGATAGGCGCACCAACATCAGTGTTCTCGCTCAGGCCAACATCCCCAGCATCGAAGCTTTGACCACGCTCGATCAGCTCTGATGGACGGGTCACATTGTCCGCATGCCCGATACGAGACTCCCAAAACAAGCGCTCTACTCGGAGCTCCGACACGGCAAGAGAGCCCCAAGTGGGCAGAGGAAAATCTTCAGGGGCACCCTCAAAGCCTCCTTAAAAAAGTACAACATCCCCACCGACACCTGGGAATCCCTGGTCCAAGACCGCACAAAGTGGAGGAGAAGCATCCGGGAAGGCGCCAAACAACTCGAGTCTCTTCGCCGGGAGCAAGCGGAAGTCAAGCGCAAACAGCGGAAGGAGCGCACGTAATCTAGTGGCTAGAGGACACAGTAGTGTAGTGGTTAGAGAGTACAGTAGTGTAGTGGTTAGAGGGTACGATATTGTAGAAGTTAGAGGATACAGTAGTGTAGTGTTTAGAAAGTATGGTAGTGTAAATGTCGATTTGTGCCATTTTCCCAGGATTTCTGTGCACTCCCAGGTCAGGTGTAGTATAGTTTGATAAAGAGCAAATGTTGCTCTACTCTGCCCCAACAATGTTCCTCAGCCCCTGCTGCACCATGTGGCAGTTCCATTTCCAACACTGGCCATCTTTGTGGACCCTCTAAGTGAGACTGCCAGTTTTGTGCTATGACAAATGCAGAACTGGATTTAACATTTCACATGCAGCCAACACACAGAGGAAACTTTTTCACATCGGTCTGGATTGGATTTGGACCCAGATTTCAGAGGTGAAAAATCAGTGTCTAACTCAGTGCCTCATCAAGGCCCCATAAATATTTACAAAGTTACTTTCTTTTTTAAGATCAAATCCTATTCTTTTCTTCCTGTTACTTAACGCTGCACCAAATTATATTAATTTAAGAAAAAATGCCTCAGGTAGTATTTTTGATTGCAGGCACTTAACTATACAATGAAATGGCAATGTAACTACCCTTTTTAAAAATATGTATCTTACCAGTGCTAAGTAAAATATAGTATAATAGCAATAACCCCCATTTGTCATTAAATTTCTAAGTAATAAATGGCCCCTGAGCTTTGATTAAGCACATTGCCC